>CM066033.1:397289525-397902909 GCA_033557465.1 Ichthyophis bannanicus
GCACAGGAGGCCGGCTGGCCCTCTTTGCCCACAGGTGGTCAGTCGTCACATCAGATACCTGGGTGCTCCATATAGTCCAAAAGGGCTATTTTCTTCATTTTCACCAGGTACCTCCCTCCTTTTTTCCAGGGGAGTCTCCAAGACCCCCTCTGCACAGGGACCTACTCCTACAGGAGTTAGCAAGTCTGCTAAAGGAACAGGCTGTGGAACCGGTGCCCCCCCCCCCCCCTCCTGAGAGGTCACGGCTTTTATTCCAGGTACTTTCTGGTACCAAAAAGAACAGGAGGCCTCAGACCCATCCTAGACTTGCGAAACCTCAACAAGTTCCTGGAGAGGGAAAAGTTCAAGATGCTTACCCTTGGAAACCTGCTGCCCTACCTCCAGCAGGGAGATTGGCTATGCTCCTTAGATCTAAAGGATGCTTATACTCACATCCTTATTCATCCAGACCACAGACAATATCTCAGATTTGTTGTGGGAGGAAACCACTATCAGTACAGAGTACTACCCTTTGGCCTAACCTCCGCCCCCAGGGTGTTCACCAAGTGCCTGGCGGTGGTGGCGGCCTACCTAAGGCTACAAGGTCTTTTTGTGTTCCCATACCTGGACGACTGGCTCATAAGGGGGCCAGTCTTTACAGGAAGCCAGTCAAGCCACCCTTGGCACTGTGGCTCTGCTTCAGCACTTGGGTTTTGTCATAAACTTCGCAAAGTCCACTTTGCTCCCGTCCCAGAACATGGAGTTCATAGGAGCAAGGCTGGACACCTTCAGGTGAAGGCTTTTCTTCCCGTGGACAGAGCCCACAGATTAATGGATCTAGCCAGGCAGTTTTGCAGCAATTCCCTGGTCTCTGCCAGGCAATTCTTGAGACTTCTCGGCCATATGGCTTCCACGGTTCATGTAACCCCCAATGCCCGCCTGCATATGCTGCCTGCTCAGTGGAGTCTTCGAACTCAGTGGCATCAGGCCACAGGGAGCCTTGCAGACTCAGTAAGCATATCCACACTGCTTGCCTCCTCTCTGCAATGGTGGCTTCATCTTCCGAATCTGGTGCTCGGAGTGTGTTTTCAAACCCCTCCGCACTCTCAAGTGCTAACAACCGATGCTTCTCTTCAAGGTTGGGGAGCGCATTGCCAAGGGGCATGTACTCAGGATCTCTGGACCCCTTGGGAGGCTGCACAGCAGATAAATTTCTTGGAGCTGCGAGCGATACGCTTAGCTCTGAGGGCCTTCTCCCATCTCACGTCTCACCAATCTGTACTGGTCCAGATGGATAATCAAGTTGCCGTGTTTTACGTGAACAAGCAAGGAGGCACAGGCTCCTTCCTTCTATGTCAGGAAGCACAACGGCTGTGCTCCTGGGCTGTCAATCACGGAATCCTTCTCAAGGCAGTCTACCTCCCAGGTCAAGAGAATTACCTGGCGGACAGACTGAGCAGGATCCTGCAACCACACGAATGGAGATTGAATCCATTGGTGGTTCAGCAGATCTTTCTGAGGTGGGGCCTCCCCACCATGGATCTTTTCACCAGCCCTGTGAACCGGCAACTCCCGAGATTCTGTTCCAGACAACCGCATCCTCTCAGAGTAGCAGCGGATGCGTTTCTGCTCCCGTGGTCCAAAGGCCTACTGTATGCGTTTCTTCCCACGCCACTAGTGTCCAGAACACTGTTCAAAGTACTCAAGGACGGGGCCTCCATGATTCTGATAACTCCCAGGTGGCCGAGGCAACCATGGTTCCCACTTCTGCTGCAACTGGCGGTGGATACTCCTATTCCTCTGGGGATTCAACACGATCTCCTGTCTCAAGAACAGGGATCTCTCTTACACCCCAACCTCCAGTCCCTTCATCTGATGGCCTAGCTGCTGAAAGGGTAGTTCTGGCTCCCCTACTACTGCCTAGAGAGGTGGAAGACCTAGTCTTAGCCTCTAGAAGGCAATCCACATGGAAATCCTACGCTCTTAAGTGGCGTAGATTCTCCGCATGGTGTGCTCAGCACAGTGAGAATCCCTTCTCGTGCTTGGTAGCGGTAGTATTGCAATATTTGCTTTACCTCTCCAATCTAGGCCTTAAGTCCAATTCTGTCAGAGTTCACCTCAGTGCTCTCTCAGCGCACCACTCGCCGGTGGACGGGAGGCCTCTATCCAACCACCCTTTGATGGCTCGTTTCCTCAGAGGCCGCCTCCTGCTTAAGCCTCCTCTACGTCCACCGGCCCCTGAGTGGGATTTAAATGTGGTCTTACAGCGGATTACTTGTCCGCCATTTGAGCCTATGGCTACCTGTCCTCTCCGTTTTCTCTCCTGGAAAACTTTGTTTCTGGTAGCTCTTACCTCTGCTAGGCGAGTAAGTGAACTTCAGGCGTTAGTGTCTGATCCCCCTTACACTAGGTTTTACAGGAATAGGGTAGTCTTACGGACTCACCCTAAGTTTCTCCCTAAGGTTGTCTCCTCTTTCCACCTCAATCAGGAGGTGGTTCTTCCGACTTTCTTTCCCAGGCCGCATGCCAGCCGGGCTGAGATGGTCCTGCATACCCTGGACTGTAGGAGGGTGTTATCCTTCTACTTTGACCATACGCGGGAGCACCGGAGGGCTGTTCAGCTCTTCGTTTCTTTTGACTCCAATAAGTTGGGGTTACCTGTCTCCAAGCGTACTTTGAACAACCCAGTAGAAAACGTGGAATGCAATTGAAAGGACACACAAAATTCTTTATTAAAAATATTCCACTCCAGCCATTGGCCCAACACAGGCCGTGTTTCGGAAAAGAGCCTTCTTCAGGGGCGTATAGGCTGTTTTTGCAGGGGAAATCACCTGATTAATATCACACCTATAGTGCCAGGGGAACCTTTCAGATGGAATAGTAGGCTATTCTTTAATGTCAGTCGTCACTCAATAGAGAGCACCGGTGTGGTGCTGCAAACAGAAGTATCATATGGGTCGCTGACTCTATCGCCTGGGCTTATGGGGCAGCCGGCCTCTCGTTGGAGGGTCAAGTCATGGCTCATCGTGTCAGGGCGAAGGCTGCTCAGTGGCTCATCTCCGCTCTGTTCCGTTGGCAGACATCTGCCGGGCAGCTACTTGGTCTTCGAGCCAGACTTTTACGGCCCATTACTGCCTTGAGGGGGAGTCCCGCAGGGACAGTGCTTTCGGACAGGCAGTACTCCATAATCTCTTTGGGGTTTAGGCAACTCTTTCCCTCCGGCCCTGATGTTGGGCTACCGGTCGAGGGCGTTTTCAGAGAAGATTCCTTCCTTACGTACTGACGCTCTTGAGGGAGCTCATTTTTTCAGCTTGGGGTCTCCGGTAGCCTTAAGCTGGGGAGTCCCATATGTGAGGACTGACTTCCTGCTTGGTCCTGGAGAAAGAGTAGTTACTCACCTGTAACAGGTGTTCTCCAGGAGCAGCAGGAATCAGTCCTCACAACCCTCCCTCCTCCCCTTGGAGTTGCAGTCATATGATTTATTTTTTGCTATTTTTTCTGTCTTTTAGCTATGTCATCAGACTGAGCAAGATGGCACCCTTGGGCGGGAAGGGGACCGTGCATGTGCGCTGCAATTCCCAAAGGCTTTCTTTGAAAGCTGGGGAAATGCTCCGCACGGGGGCTCCGTCGGCGCCGACGTCACCCATATGTGAGGACTGATTTCTGCTGCTCCTGGAGAACACCTGTCACAGGTGAGTAACTACTCTTTCAACTCAACCAGGAGGTCTACCTACCTGTCTCTTTTTCCAGGACCTCATGCATCAAGTGCAGAGAGGAATCTTCATACCCTGGACTGTAAAAGAGCTCTGGCTTTTTACTTACAGAGGACACAGCAACATAGAAAGTCCTCTCAGCTCTTTGTTGCCTTTGATCCTTCTCATTTGGGACTGCCAGTCTCCAAGAGAACACTATCTAACTGGATTGCCCAGTGTATTTCTTTCGCCTATCAGAGCAAGAACCTTTCTCTGGAGGGCCATGTCACAGCTCACAATGTGAGAGCCATGGCAGCCTCAATGGCTCATCTGAACTCTGTGTCTTTTGACGACATCTGTCGAGCAGCCACTTGGGCCTCGGTTCATACCTTCACAGCCCATTACTGCTTGGACAAGGACTCCCGCCGGGATGCCTTGTTTGGTCAGGCTGTTCTCAAACACCTGTTCCATACTTAATCAACTCCTACCCACCATCCCTCATGGGATGCCAGAGATCCATAAGGGGAAGTGGAGCCCTGTCCCAGGGACACACAACTTCTGGGGTTTCTCCCTGGCATCTAAAGCTAGGGAGTCCCCATATGTGAAGACTCATTCCTGCTTGTTCCTGGAGATAGCACAGTTACTTACCTGTAACAGGTGATCTCTGGGAACAACAGGAATAAGTCTTCACAACCCACCCACCTCCCCTAGGAGTTGTATCTCTCTATCTATTTTTCCTTTCCCCCTCTCTCTCTCTCTCTCTCTCTTTGTCTCAGCTTTAAAACTCAACTGAGGAGAGACAGTTGGGAAAGGCGGGAAGGCAGCACGCAGGCGCTGTGGGATGCTCCCAAAGGCTTTCTGATTGGACGCTGGGGAGCGTTCCTGCGCAGGCTCCGTCTGTACCGACGATACCCATATGTGAAGACTTATTCCTGCTGTTCCCAGAGATCACCTGTTACAGGTAAGTAACTGTGCTTTCTCCAGGAGCAACAGGAATGAGTCATCACATATGGGTGACGTCAGCGCCGACGGAGCCCCTGTGGGGAGGATTTCCCCAGGTTTCAAGGAAAGCCTTTGGGAATGAAGCGCGCATGCGCGGTCCCCTTCCTGCCCAAGGGTGCTATCTTGCTCAGTCTGATGACATAGCTAAAAGACAGGAAAAAACAAAATGAAGTATATGACTGCAACTCCAGGGGAGGAGGGAGGGTCGTGAGGGTCGTGAGGACTGATTCCTGCTGCTCCTGGAGAACATCTGTTACAGGTGAGTAACTACTCTTTCTCCAGGACCAAGCAGTAAGTCAGTCCTCACAAATGGGACTCCCCAGCTCTAGGCTTCCGGGAACCCTAAGCTGAAAAATGGCTCCCTCTGAAGAGCCTCAGCATTTGTGAGAAGAATATCCTCTGAGAACGCCCCCGTACAGTAGCCCAACATAAGGGCCGGAGGGTAGGAGTTGCCTAAACCTCAAAGAGATTACGGAGTACCACCTGTCCGAAAGCACTGTCCCTTCGGGACTCTCTCTCGAGGCAGTAGTGGGCGGCAAAAGTCTGGCTTGAAGACCAAGTAGCGGCCCGGCAGATGTCTGCCAATGGAACAGAGCGGAGATGAGCTACTGATGCAGCTTTCACCCTGACACGGTGGGCCGTGACTCGACCCTGCTAGTCTGCTACCCAAGTGGACAACGTACGCTTGGAGACAGGTAAGCCTAGTTTATTAGGGTCAAAGGAGACGAAGAGCTGAGTAGCCCTTCGATGCCCCTGCATACATTCTATGTAAAAAGACAACACCCTCTTACAGTCCAGGGTATGCAAAACTGTTTCAGCTTGGCTGGTATGCGGCCTGGGAAAGAAGGTCGGAAGAACCACCTCCTGGTTGAGGTGGAAAGAGGAGACCACTTTTGGAAGGAACTTCGGGTGGGTCCGTAGGACCACCCTGTTCTTATAGAACCGTGTGTACGGTCTATCAGAAACCAGAGCTTGTAGTTCACTCACACGTCTCGCCGAGGTAAGAGCTACCAGGAAGAGCCCTTTCCAAGAAAGGAAGCGCAAATGGCAAGTAGCCATTGGCTCAAACGGTGGGCGAGTAAGTTGCTGCAAGACCACGTTCAAATCCCACTCGGTCGCCGGTGGGCGAACCGGAGGCTTGAGAAGAAGCAGACCTCTGAGGAAGCGGGACACCAAGGGATGAACCGACAGACTGTCCCTCCACCGGTGAGTGGTGCACTGATAGAGCACTGAGGTGGACCCAAACAGAGTTAGACTTAAGGCCCAGGTCTGACAAGTGAAGTAGATACTGCAATACTACTGGCACAAGGCAGGAGAAAGGATCTTCATTGTGCTGAGCACACCATATTGTGAACCTACGCCACTTGAGGGCATAGGACTTTCTGGTGGACTGCCTCCTAGAGGCCAAAACTACCTCTTCAACCTCCTTAGGTAGAAGCAAGGCAGCTAGTACTATCCTTACAACAGCCAGGCCATCAGATTGAGGGACCTGAGATTGGGGTGCATAAGGGAACCCTTCTCTTGAGACAGGAGATCATGTTGTAACCCCAGAGGGAAAGGAATTTCCACCTCCAATTGTAGCAGACGTGGAAACCACAGTTGCCTCGGCCATCTAGGGGCTACCAGAATCACCGAGGCCTTGTCCCGGAGAATCTTGAACAGAGTTCGGGCCACCAGGGGGGTGGGAGGAAACGCATACAGGAGGCCTGTAGACCAAGAGATCAGAAAAGCATCTGCTGCCACTCTCAGGGGATGCGGCTGTCTGGAGCAAAACCTGGGCAGCTGACGGTTCAGTGGACTAGCCAAGAGATCGATGGATGGAAGTCCCCATTGTAGGAAGATCTGCTGGACCACCAATGGATTCAACTGCCATTCGTGGGGCTGGAAAATTCTGCGTAGCTTGTCGGCTAAGAAGTTCTCCTGACCAGGTAGATAAACTGCTTTGAGAAACATGCCTTGTTTGACTGCAAAGGAGCAAAGGGCCTGCGCCTCCAGACAAGCTAAGCAGGATTCTCCACTGGCGACTGAGTGGGATTTGAACGTGGTCTTGCTGCAACTTACTCGCCTACCGTTTGAGCCAATGGCTACTTGCCATTTTCGTTTCCTGTCTTGGAAAGCGCTCTTCCTGGTAGCTCTTACCTCGGCCAGATGTGTGAGTGAACTACAAGCTCTGGTTTCTGATAGACCGTACACACGGTTCTGTAAGAACAGGGTGGTCCTACAGACCCACCCGAAGTTCCTTCCAAAAGTGGTCTCCTCTTTCCACCTCAACCAGGAGGTGGTTCTTCCGACCTTCTTTCCCAGGCCGTATTCCAGCCGAGTTGAAACAGTCTTGCATACCCTGGACTGTAAGAGGGCATTGTCTTTTTGCATAGAACATACGCGGGGGCATCGAAGGGCTACTCAGCTCTTTGTCTCCTTTGACCCTAATAAACTAGTGTTACCTGTCTCCAAGCATATGTTGTCCACTTGGGTAGCAGATTGTATCGCCTGGGCGCACAAGTCAGTCGACCTCCCCCTTGCAGGGTCGAGTTACAGCCCACCGTATCAGGGCGAAAGCCGCGTCAGTAGCTCATCTCCACTCTGTTCCGTTGGCAGACATCTGCCGGGCCGCTACTTGGTCTTCAAGCCAGACTTTTGCAGCCCACTACTGCCTCGAGAGAGAGTCCCGAAGGGACAGTGCTTTCGGACAGGCGGAACTCCGTAATCTCTTTGAGGTATAGGCAACTCCTACCCTCCAGCCCTTATGTTGGGCTACTGTACGGGGGTGTTCTCAGAGGATATTGTTCTCACAAATGCTGAGGCTCTTCAGAGGGAGCCATTTTTCAGCTTAGGGTTCCCGGTAGCCTAGAGCTGGGGAGTCCCATATGTGAGGACTGACTTCCTGCTTGGTCCTGGAGAAAGAGTAGTTATTCACCTGTAACAGGTGTTCTCCAGGAGCAGCAGGAATCAGTCCTCACGACCCTCCTTCCTCCCCTGGAGTTGCAGTCATATACTTCATTTTGTTTTTTGCTGTCTTTTAGCTATGTCATCAGACTGAGCAAGATGGCACCCTTGGGCGGGAAGGGGACTGTGCATGCGCGCTGCATTCCCAAAGGCTTTCCTTGAAAGCTGGGGAAATGCTCCGCACGAGGACTCCGTCGATGCCGACGTCACCCATATATGAAGACTGATTCCTGCTGCTCCTGGAGAACACCTGTTACAGGTGAGTAAATACTCTTTCTGACGATAGTTTATATCTTTCTGTAGCAGAAAAAAAGATCCTGTGAAATTCAGGCAATATATTGCTAGACCTCTAAACTAGAGGATGGGGGTGGCACGTGGCAGTTGATAAGTTTGTGATTCACTTTGCAGCAGCAATAAGACAGCAGTAGGGAAAAAACAAAATAAACCATGTTAACTACTCATTTTTCAACAGAAAAGGAGAGAAGACTAGGAAAAAAGTTATAAAGGACATGAAAAAAAGCCTACAAAAAAGAAGTGGAAAGCAATGAGCACAAATGTTCGCAGTCTAGGTAACAAAGTTCCTGATCTGTATGCCCTGTAAGAGGTCTTACATGTGCACTAGGTGCAAGGAGCTCTTTGCTCTCAGGGAGAGAGTCTGTTCTCTAGAGGCTAAAGTAGCAGACTTGGAAAGCATAAGACAGAAAGAGAGGTACATAGACGAGCCCTACAGGGATATAGTCCTGAAGTCCCACCTCCAGTCTGGCAGCATCCCTGTTGCCATGGAGGAGAGAGGTCACGTGACAGGAGAGCATCACCCTGGTGTGGCAGGAAGTGATCCTGTAACTAGGACCTGTCCTCCAGGTGATGTAAAACCCTCTCGCACCGAGGACGTTTCTCCAGGGCCATGTGCCCATGAGGGAAGGGTTAGGACAGCCGTTATAGTTGGTGATTCGATCATTAGGCAAGTAGATAGCTGGGTGGTTGGTGGACGTGAGGATCGCCTGGTAACATGCCTGCCTGGTGCGAAGGTAGTGGACCTCACGCGCCACCTAGATAAGGTCTTAGTTAGTGCTGGGGAGGAGTCTGCTGTCTTGGTACATGTCGCTACCAATGACATAGGAAAATGTGGTAGGGAGGTTCTGGAGGCTAAATTTAGGCTTTTAGGTAGGAAGTTGAAATCCAGAACTTCCAGGGTAGCATTCTCCAAAATGCTTCCTGTTCCACGCGCAGGACCCAAAAGGCAGGCAGAGCTCCGGAGTCTCAATGCGTGGATGAGACAATGGTGCAGAGATGAGGGTTTTGGATTTGTTAGGAACTGGGGAACATTCTGGGGAAAGGAGGGGCTCTTCCGAAGGGATCGGCTTCACCTTAACAGGGATGGAACCAGGCTGCTGGCATTAACCTTTAAAAAGGAGATAGAGCAGCTTTTAAACTAGATATTAGGGGAAAGCTGACAGTCGCCCAAGAGCGGATGGTTCGGAAGAATGTATCTTTGAAGGATACTACCAAAAGCAGAGAGGTTCCACAAAAGAGTAAAGTAGCCCAAATGCCCTCAAGTATGGAGCAGACAGAGCTTAAAGATCCCAAATTACCCATGTCTAACAATAGCCAAATTAATATGAATAAAATACATTCTCTAAAATGCTTGTATGCAAATGCTAGAAGTCTAAAAAATAAGATGGGAGAGTTAGAATATATAGCACTAAATGAAAGGTTAGATATGATTGGAATATCAGAGACATGGTGGAAGGAGGACAACCAGTGGGACACTGTGATACCTGGGTACAAACTATATTGAAATGATAGAGCTGATCAAATTGGTGGAGGGGTTGCTCTCTATGTTAGAGAGGGCATTGAGTCAGAAAGGATTAAAGTTTTGCAGGAAACAAAATCTGCTGTAGAATCTATATGGATTGAAATTCCATGTAAAAGGAGGAAAGCAATGGCAGTGGGGGTGTACTATCGAGCGCCTGGCCAGAATGACCAAATGGATGATGAAATGCTCAAAGAAATCAAGGAAGCTAACAAAAGTTACAGTGCAGTAATAATAATGGGTGATTTCAACTACCCCGGTATCGACTGGGTCAGTGTCACGTCAGGACATGCTAGGGAGATAAAGTTGTTAGATGAAATAAATGACTGCTTCTTGGAGCAGCTGGTTCATGAACCGACCAGAGGGGAAGCCATATTAAACCTAGTCCTTAGTGGAACACCAGATCTAGTGCAAGAGATAAGGTTGTTGGGGCCACTTGGCAATAGTGATCATAGCATGATCGTCTTTGATTTAATTAGTGGAGGAGGGATAGTAAGGAAATCCACAGCACTACCTTTTAACTTTCGAAAGGGAGACTATGATAAAATGAGGAAAACAGTTAAGAAAAAACTAAAAGGAGCAGTTGCAAAGGTTAAAGACGTACATCAGGCTTGGCTGTTGTTGAAAAATACTTTCTTGGAAGCCCAGAACAGCTGTATTCCACGCTTTAAGAAAAGTGGAAGGAAGTCCAAAAAACTGCCAGCATGGCTTAAAGGTGAGGTCAGAGAGGCTGTTGTTGCCAAAAAAGCATCTTTCAGGAAATGGAAAAAAGAGCCAAACGACGAAACCTGGAAACAGCACAAGCACTGGCAAGTCAAATGCAAGGCATTGATAAGGTAGGCAAAGGGAGAATTTGAGAAGAAGCTTGCTGCGGAAGCAAAAACGCGAAGTAAAGACCTTTTCAAGTACATTCATATCAAAAAACCTGTGAGAGAGTCAGTTGGTCCATTAGATGATAAAGGGGTTAAAGGAGCACTAAGAGGCGACAAGGCGATAGCAGAGAGACTGAATGAATTCTTTGCTTCAGTCTTTACTGAGAAAGATGTAGGGATGTTACCCATGACTGAAGTGGTATTTAAAGGTGCGGAAGAATTGAAGGAAATATCAATACATCGGGAAGATGTATTACAACTATTAGATAAACTGAAGAGTAGCAAATCACCTGGGCCGGATGGTATACATCCAAGGGTGTTGAAAGAACTGAAATATGAGATTGTAGACCTGCTATTAGTAATCTGTGAACTATCATTAAAATCATCTCTAATACATGAAGATTGGAGGATCGCCAATGTAACACCAATTTTTAAAAAGGGTTCCAGAGGTGATCCGGGAAACTACAGACCGGTGAGCCTGACATCAGTACCGGGAAAAATGGTAGAAACCATCATAAAGAATAAAATTACTCAGCATGTAGATAGTCATGACCCAATGGGAGACAGCCAACATGGCTTTAGACAAGGAAGATCTTGTCTTACTAATCTGTTATGTTTTTTTGAAGGAGTGAATAATCAGGTGGACAAAGGTGAGTCGGTTGATATTGTGTATCTGGACTTTCAGAAAGCCTTTGACAAGGTCCCTCATCAGAGACTTTTGGCAAAACTAAAGAGTCATGGGATAGGAGGCAGTGTACTATTGTGGATCAGGAACTGGTTAAAAGATAGAAAGCAGAGGGTAGGGCTAAATGGCCAATTTTCCCAATGGAGAAAGGTGAATAGTGGTGTACCCCAGGGATCTGTGCTGGGTCTGCTGCTTTTTGACATATTCATAATTGACCTGGAAAGTGGAATAACGAGTGAGGTTATCAGATTTGCAGATGACACAAAACTATTTAAAGTTATTAAAACCCAAGAGGATTGTGGAAAACTGCAAGAGGATCTTGATAAATTGGAAGACTGGGCATCAAAATGGCAAATGAAATTTAATGTGGACAAGTGCAAGGTTATGCACCTAGGGAAGAACAACCCAAACTATGGTTACACGATGCAAGGTTCCACATTAGGAACCACCACCCAGGAAAAAGATTTTGGCGTCATTGTGGATACCATGTTAAAACCCTCGGCCCAGTGTGCAGCAGCGGCCAAGAGAGCAAATAGAATGCTAGGTATGATAAGGAAAGGAATGGAAAATAAAACAAAAGATATTATAATGCCTCTATATCGTTCCATGGTGAGACCGCACCTTGAATATTGTGTGCAATTCTGGTCGCCGTATCTTAAAAAGGATATAGCGATTATAGAACAGGTTCAGAGAAGAGCCACCAAAATGGTAAAGGGGATGGAAGGATACTCCTATGAAGAAAGGCTAAAAAGGTTAGGGCTCTTTAACCTGGAAAAGAGACGGCTGAGGGGAGATATGATAGAAGTGTATAAATTAATGAACGGAGTGGAATGGGTAAACGTAGATCGATTGTTTACCTTATCAGAATATAGAAAGACTAGGGGACATGCAATGAAGCTACAGGGTAAACTATTTAAGACTAATAAAGGGGAGAGAGCAGAGAGCCGGCGCAGAGGTCCGGGGAGGCAGGCACCTGCTCCGACAGTCCCGACGTCATCGGGGACCTGCTGAAATTCGGAGCAGTGGTGAGAGTTGCCTCGGGAGAGAGCAGAGAGCCGGCGCAGAGGTCCGGGGAGGCAGGCACCTGCTCCGACGGTCCCGACGTCATCGGGGACCTGCTGAAATTCGGAGCAGTGGTGAGAGTTGCCTCGGGAGAGAGCAGAGAGCCGGCGCAGAGGTCCGGGGAGGCAGGCACCTGCTCCGACGGTCCCGACGTCATCGGGGACCTGTTTAAAGGTTCTCTGAATAGGCGCAGCCGGAGGCGCTAGTCGGGGCAGCGATAGAAGGGGCTAGATACAAGGGGCATTACAGGCCCCTTGAGAGCCCCTTGGAGCAACGAAGGAGCAAAGAGCCTGGTTTGTCATCGTTTGGTGATGGGGAAACGTAAGAAGAAGATCGAGCCGGCTGTGGCAGCTACGTCTGCGGTGGGCCCCATGGACAAACATGTGAAGGTACTTTCTGGTCTAGATACCACACTTGACCCTGAATTTCTGGTGCTCCGGCCCTCTCCGGTGTCTTTGAGTTCTCCAGACCGGACACCACCTTCTCCTCCAGTCTATGTATCTCCTCCTCTATCCACTTCAGATGGTATGCGGTTTCAGCAGAGTACCCCGGTGATAAGAGGGGAAAAGCTGAAGCCTGTGGTATGGGTACCCGTTCCAAAGGAAGCCAGTTTGGTGCCTGATGAGCAGGTAACTCTGGCTGATATTTGGAAAGTGGTTACCCGCATTGAAAGTTTCTTAGTACCTACTGTTGTGCAACTTTGCAGTTTCTCTTCGGAGATTACAGCAAAAGTTTCTGAAGTGGATAGTAAGGTGGAGGCTATTTCTAAACAGATTACTAATTGTGAAAATCAATGTCAGGCTCTTAAAGACGTGAATGTGTCTCATATAAAAGATAGTTTAGTTTTGCACCACAAAATGGAACAGTATGATAATTTGCTACGTGTTAAAAATGTTAGGATGTTGAATTTTCCTCATTGTCGGTTGCTTTCAGCAGAAATACTTTTGCGAAAGTATTTTAGAGAGGTTTTGGGGCTGGCTTCGGCCGATTCCATTGGCCTTTCTAAATTTTACTACTTGACTGGTAGAGCTCTGTCTCGGGGTTCTCCGGGTGGGTTTGATGAGGTTCAAGGTGCTGTTGACCTTGATCTCACCAAATTTCTGGAGGACTCGCAAGATAATATTTCTTCTAGAGCCACATTGGTGGTTTCCTTTGTGTCTGATCAAGACAGAGCTCTTGTATTTCGTAGTTATTTTAAGAATATGTCTGCTCTTTTTTGTGGAGCGAAAGTGCAAATATTTCCTGATGTCTGCAGGGCGACTCAGACTAGGAGACAGGGGTTTTTGGCCCTTAAACCTAGGGTGATCGCCCTGCCGGCTACTTTTTTCTTCGGTATCCCTGTAAATGTTTATTAACTTTCCAGGGTTCTAGGTTTGTTTTCCTTGACCCTACTCAACTTGAATTGTTTCTTTCTGATAAAGAGGGGCCTGGCAAGAAGGGACTGGGATAGGTGGTATTGTTAGTAGCTGCTTAGGTATTCAGGAGTTTAGTCTCCTGGTTGTTTCCTTTTTTTTGTTATTATGTTTATTAATCTCTCCCCGTATTGTGGGCTAAGTTCAGATGTATTGTTAATTTATATATTGTTAATTTATATATTTTCTTTTTCTTTTATGTATTTCTTTGTGTATGAATCATCATTATCATCTGAAAGTTTCTTTATGCTTGCTTTGTAAGTTGTAAAAGTCTCAATAAATATAAAAAAAAAAAAAAAGACTAATAAAAGAAAATATTTTTTCACTCAACGTGTAATCAAACTCTGGAATTTGTTACCGGAGGATGTAGTAAAGGCTGTTAGTGTAGCTGGTTTTAAAAAGGGTTTGGACAAGTTCTTGGAGGAAAGGTCCATAAACGTTTCTTAAGAAGGGACCCAGGATATCAATGCTTGAACCAATACAAGCATTGTGGAACCTGTGTCCCTTGGGGAAACTGCTAGGTACATATGACCTAGATTGGCCACTGTTGGAAACAGAATACTGGGCTTGATGGACCTTGGTCTGACCCAGTATCGCATATCTTATGTTCTTATGTTCTAATGGTAGATTGAAGCAGACATAGATATTGTTGCTATTACATAGACATGGTTCATTAGATCCCATGAATGGGACATAGCCATGCCAGACTTCTCTTTACGAAGGACAGAGATGGCTGAAAGGGTGGAGTAGCAGCCTTTATTGTCGTCAACATAAAATTAAATTTGTTCTAATACATAGAATACGTTTGTGAGACATGTTTCTGTTGTAATGCCTTCATAAAGCATACCTACTTTCAGCAGTTAAGAACAAACCATACAAACATCAGGCTAATGTATAAAAGTTGTGTTCTTATTGAAGAAGGCAGGTAAGATAGAGATGGATGATCTCACCATGATCCGCCTATCCCAGAAAACAGCTGATACAGCTAAAAAGAAAGCTCCTGCCAAGAAGACTTTCTATCTCTGCACTCTGGGCACCTTTGTTTTCCCTTAGACGATTGGCTGATAAAGGGCGATGTCCCTTATGTAGTTACCATATCGCTTTAACGCACCATCTTGGTACTTCAGCATCTGGGCTTTGTGGTAAACTACTGTTGCGCCCCGTGCCCAGGCGGTCGCCTATAGGCCGGGATGTGCCTTTGCATTGTCCTTAAATAAGGAATCCAGAGCCGAGGCTTCTGGGAGTTGTAGTTGTGAGGTCTCAAACAATGAAGTTGTGACTCGAGGGTTTTAGGCAAACACAGGAATTTTATTTTTCCTTTCCAAACGAGCATTTAAAAGCTCAACACAAGGCAAAATAAATGGGATTCTTCTCCACACAAAATTCTAACAAAAAAAAAAGACCCTTTTTACCGTTACAGAACACAACTGCTTTTATCAGCTTTAAGCACAAGTAGCTGTTTCCTTTTAAACTTTCAGCATTCAAAAATAAAGCTTTAACTGCTTCTGCCAGCTTTAAGCATATGTAGCTGTTTCTTTCAAAGCTTCCAGCATTCAAAATAAAACTTTAACTGCTTCTGTCAGTTTTACTAAGACAATTTGTTTCTAGGTTTTTCTCCTTTTAAAACCTAGAACTTTTACACTGTTTTCTTGCATAGAGAGCAATCCATTAATGATTCTACAGACTCCTAGTCAGAATCATAACACACTGTTTGCATATCTTCATAACCTGTGTCTGTTATATCTGGGTTTAAATCAGCTTGCACCAACTCAGGCTTAATCTCTTCTAACAGCTCTAGGACCTTTCTCCAGTGAGACTTCTCTTTATTCTCAGGGTTCTTAGTAGGCACATGGAGATTCTTTTCTTTCACTAACCGGCACAGAGCCTCTAACTGGCTCACATTACTTTTATTTACAGTTCTATTCACACACCTTTTGGGAGTTGGCAGTTTTCCAGCAGGTTCATGAGCTGCTGCTATCGTACCTTGCTCCTTGTCAGTAGCTCTCCCAGGCAAAACCCTCCTGCCTCCAGCATCAGCTGCAGTTCCCCTGCAGTGCTGACTTCCTTCTGGACCGTGGCTCCCTGTGTGCTGGTTTCCTTTGGAATCCTCTCTGGTGCTGACCCTGGTAACTCTTTGTTCTTCAGCTCCCCTGAAGTTTCTTTCTCCTTCCGCACCCCTGGTGGTCCTCTCTCCTTCCGTTTCCCTGGTGGTCTCTCCCCACTCTTCTAGTCCCCTGGGCTTATATGAGTGTGCCTGAACTATCGGGTCGTGCTCCTCCCCCAGGTGCCTCTCATTAACTTCACAGCTTGCCTCAGAGCTTGGGCGTGGTCTGTACCCAGCAACTACGTGTGGTTTTTCCTCTCTGCCTGCAGTCTGAAAACCACTGCTTTCTGGCCTGTCTCTTTCCTTAAAGGTAAAAGCCTGTTTTTCTTCCAGTTCCATAGGCTCAGATACACTTTTCCCATCACACTACCCAAAGTCCCATCTTGCTCCAACAGAACACTAGAGTTCATCGGGACTCTATTAGACGCTATGCATTCTCGAGCCTTCCTTCACAGAGATCGGCTTCACCATCTCAAGTTGACAACTCATTGCCTAAGCCGGACAAGTCTCAGTGTGAAAGACATGCTTTGTCTCTTAGGACATGTGGCCTCCACAGTCCATGTCATGCCATATGCTCACCTTCACATGCAGACAGCACAGTGGACTCTTTCATATCAGTTGAAGCAATCCACAGGTCATCTCATGGACAAGATCACCATCACACCTCAGTTGATAGCCTCCCTAAATTGGTGGTGAACCACTCAAAATCTTCTCATCGGCTTAACTTTTTAAATGTCTGCACCACTGTGTACCCTAATGACAGGTGCTTCCAAATAGGACTGGGGAGCTCACCTAGATGGTCTCACCAGAGAAACTACTTACCACATCAAACTCTTGGAACTCAGGGCAATTGCCAGTGTCCTTCGTGCGTTCTGTCCTCAACTGACCAGACGATCAGTTCTCTGCTGACTCACCATCAACATGTATTACCTCAACAAGCAAGGAGGAACGGAATATTGCTACCTTTGCAGGGATACCATCCGTCTCTGGATTTTTGCAGTATCTTATCTTTAAGGACTACAAAAAGGGACTGCTACTTCTGGAGAGAGATCTGCAATTTTAAGTATTTACTAATGGGACTTTTTCTAAATCTTGGGGAAAAAGAAATTCTTTAGATTAAATCTGATTAATCTGTGTAAATTAGTCTATTGTTAAATCAGTCAGGGCCTAGTATCAGCAAAGATCTTTTAGTTAAATTAAAAGCTCAACAGGTAGCTTTCAGTTTAGATTCAAAACCCAGTAGAGAACTTTCAATTAAATTTAAAACCCAGCAGAGAGTTTTCACTTTAAATTTAATACTCAGTCAGGGCCCAGTATCAGCAAAGAGCCTTAACTTACATCATATCATAGTATAACTTAGCATAAAATGAAAATCAGGGTCAGTATTTTTGAGCAATACATTTTCTACAGACCTTTACAAAGAGACCTTGTAGATAGGGGGCAAGAGACCAGTGAAATTGTTTTAAATAGGTGTTAAAGCAAAGTGACAAATCAAAGGGGCATTTTGAAAGATTCTCTCTATCTAATCACCCAGGAAATTGGTCACAAATTACTTTAAAAGCATAGGACAGGTTATTGTGTAGCAGCCAGCTTTTA
The DNA here is from genome assembly GCA_033557465.1 of Ichthyophis bannanicus. Lineage (NCBI taxonomy): Eukaryota > Metazoa > Chordata > Amphibia > Gymnophiona > Ichthyophiidae > Ichthyophis > Ichthyophis bannanicus. The sequence continues at coordinate 397,306,689 of CM066033.1, forward strand.
ATAGGTCTTCTTTCCCTTCCTCCCTCCCCGACTCCTACCAACCCTTGGGATAATCATGGCTTTATAGGTGCTTAAACCTCTTAAAGGAAAGAAGGTGCCATATTCACACTCAGGTGCAGCTGTTTATCCTCATCAGGCATATTTTAAGGACCTGAGATTAATTAAGCTTGTGAAAAAAGTCCATTAAACATTATTAGGTATAGTATTATTGGTATAAGTATCCTCAGCAAACCTTAGTAAGTAAACTACTTAAATACCTAAACATAACCTTAAAACTAAGATGCAGATGGCAGTCCAGCAGTGAGATTTCCAGCCTTTTGCATTGAGTGTCCCAGTTAGTGAGGGGTCTTACGTATGCACTAGGTGCAAGGAGCTCCTTGCTCTCAGGGAATGAGTCCATTCTCTGGAGACTAGAGTAGCAAACTTGGAGGACATAAGAAAGAGAGGTACATAGACGAGACCTACAGGGACATAGTGTTGAAGTCCCACCTCCAGTCTGGCAGCATCCCTGTTGCCATGTAGGAGAGAGGTCGTGTGACAGGAGAGCATTACCCTGGTGTGGCAGGAAGTGATCCTGTAGCTAGAACCTGTCCTCCAGGTGATATAAAACCCTCCTCGCACCGAGGAGGTTTCTCCAAGGCCATGTGCCCATGAGGGAAGGGTTAGGACAGCTGAGTTGGTGATATGATCATTAGGCATGTATATAGCTGGGTGACTGGTGGACGTGAGGATCGCCTGGTAACATGCCTGCTTGGTGCGAACGTAGCGGACCTCACGTGCCACCTAGACAAGGTCTTAGATAGTGCCGGGGAGGAGTCTGCTGTCTTGGTACATGTTGGTACCAATGACATACAGTATAAAAGTGTGGTAGGGAGTTTCTGGAGGCCAAATTTAGGCTTTTAGGTAGGAAGTTGTAATCCAGAACTTCTAGGATAGCGTTCTCCGAAATGCTTCCCATTTCACGCACAGGACCCAAAACGCAGGAAGAGCTCCGGAGTTTCAATGCGTGGATGAGACAATGGTGCAAGGAAGAGGGTTTTGGATTTGTTAGGAACTGAGGAACATTATCGGAAAAGGCGTGACTTTTCCAAAGGGATGGGCTGCACCTTAACTGGGATGGAACCAGACTGCTGGCATTAACCTTTAAAAAGGAGATAGAGCAGCTTTTAAACTAGATAAAGGGGAAAGCCAACAGTCGCCCAAGAGTGCATGACTTGGAACGATGTATCCTTGAAGAATACTAGCAAAAGACTCAAGTTAAATTAAAAACTCAACAGGTAGCTTTCAGTTTGTTTAAAACCCAGCAGAGAGCTTTCAGTGAAGACAGCATATTGACAGAGGGGTTCCAATAAAGACAAAAGCAACCCAAATGCCCTTGAGTACAGAGCAGACTTAAAGATTCCAAGTTACCCTTGCCTAGCAATAGCCAGATTAATATTAATAAAATACAGCCTCTAAAATTCTTGTATGCAAATGCTAGAAGTCTAAAAAATAAGATGGGAGAGTTAGAATATATAGCATTAAATGAGAAGTTAGATATGATTGGTATCTCAGAGACATGGTGGAAGGAGGACAACCAGTGGGACACTGTGATACCTGGGTACAAACTATATTGTAATGATAGAGCAGATCAAATTGGTGGAGGGCTTGCACTCTCTTAGAGAGGGCATTGAGTCACAAAGGATTAAAGTTTTACAGGAAACAAAATTCACTGTAGAATCTTTATAGATTGAAATTCCATGTGTGAAGGGGAAGGCAATGGCAGTGGGAGTGTACTATCGGCCACCTGACCAGAATGAACAGAATCATGAAATAATCAAAGAAATCAGGGAAGATGGTCTTTATTTGCTGTCATTTACTATGTTACTATGGCAAACGTTACAGCACAGTAATAATAATTGGTGATTTCAATTACCCCGGTATCGACTGGGTCAGTGTCATGACAGGACATACTAGGGAGATAAAGTTTCTAGATGAAATAAATGACTGCTTCTTGGAGCAGCTGGTTCATGAACTGACCAGAGGGGAAGCCATTTTAGACCTTGTCCTTAGTGGAACACAATATCTGGTGAAAGAGATGTGTGTTGGTGCCACTTGGCAATAGTGATGATAGCATGATCACGTTGATTTAATAAATGGAGGAAGGCTGGCAAGGAAATCCAAAGTACTACCTTTTAACTTTCAAAAGGTAGACTATGATAAAATGAGGAAAATAGTTAAGAAACAACTAAAAGGAGCAGTTGCAAAGATTAAAGATTTACATCAAGCATGGGTGTTGTATCCCACGCTTTAAGAAATGTGGAAGAAAGTCCAAAAAACTGCCAGCATGGTTTAAAGATGAGGTCAGAGATGCTGCTGTTGCCAAAAAAGCATCTTTCTGGAAATTGAAAAAGGTGCCAAATGACGAAAACTGGAAACAGCGTAAGCACTGGCAAGTTAGATGCAAGGCATTGATAAGGCAGTCAAAGAGAGAATTTGAGAAGAAGCTTATTGTGGAAGCAAAAACATGTAATAAAAGACTTTTCAAGTATATTCGTAGCAAAAAACCCTGTGAGGGAGTCAGTTGGACCATTAGATGATAGAGGGGTAAAAGGGGCACTAAGAGGGGACAAGGCTATAGCGGAGAGACTAAATGAATTCTTTGCTTTGGTCTTTACTGAGGAACATTTAGGGATGTTGCCCATGACTGAAATTGTATTTAAAAATGATGCCGCAGAAGAATTTAAAGAAATATTGATACACCGGGAAGATGTGTTACAATAATCTGATAAACTGAAGAGTAGCAAATCACCTGGACCGGATGGTATATATCCAAGGGTGTTGAAAGAACTGAAATATAAGATTGCAGACCTACTATTAGTAATTTACGAACTATCATTAAAATCATCAGTAATACCTGAAGATTGGAGAATGGCAGTAATGCCAGTTTTTAAAAAGGGGTTCCAACGGTAATCCAGGAAACTACAGACCAGTGAGCCTGACATCAGTACCGGAAAAATGGTAGAAATATTGTAAAAAACAAAATTACTTAACATGTAGATAGTCATGGCTTAATGGGAGACAGCCAACATGGCTTTTAGCCAAGGAAGGTCTTCTCTTACTAATCTGTACTAATCTGTTATGTTTTTTTTTAAAGGTGTGAATGAACAGTTAGACAAAGGTGAGTTGGTTGATGTTAAACGCTTTCTGAAAATTCAGATACACTACAAGATCCCTCATGAGAGCCTCTTGGAGAAATTAAAAAGTCATGGGATAGGAGGCAGTGCACTATTGTGGATCAGGAACTGGTTAAAAGATAGAAAGCAGAAGGTAGGGCTAAATGGCCATTTTTCCCAATGGAGAAAGGTGAATTATGGAGTACCCCAGGGATCTGTGCTAGGTCTGCTGCTTTTTAACATATTTGTAAATGACCTGGAAATGGAAATAACGAGTGAAGTAATCAAATTTGCAGATGAGACAATTATTCAAAGTTGTTAAAACCCATCAGAATTGTGAAAAATTGCAGAGGACCTTGATAATTTGCAAGACTGGGCATCAAAATGGCAGATTAAATTTAATGTGGACAAATGCAATGTTATGCTCCTTGGAAAGAACAACCCAAACTATGGTTACACTATGCAAGGTTCCACATTAGAAACCACAACCCAGGAAAACAATTTAAGCGTCATCGTGGAAAACATGTTGAAACTCTCTGCCCAGTGTACAGGGCAGCCAAAAAAGGTTATAGAATGCTAGAAATCGTAAGGAAAGGAATGGAAAATAAAACAAAGGATTTTATAATACCTCTGTATCATTCCATGGTGTTGACCCCGCCTTGAATATTGTGTGCAATTCTGGTCAACATATCGTAAAAAGGATATAGCATTAATTAGAAAAGGTACAGAGAAGAGCCACCAAAATGGTAAAGTGGATGGAAGAATACCCCTATGAAGAGAGGTTAAAAAGGTTAGTGCTCTTCAAACTGGAAAAGAGATGGCTGAGGGGGAGATATGATAGATGTCTATAAATTAATGAATGGAGTGGAACGGGTAAATGCAGATTGATTGTTTATGCCATCAAAATATAGAAAGAGTAGGGGACATGCAATGAAGCTACAGTGTAACCTATTTAAGACTAATAAAAGAAAATATGTTTTCACTCGACGTGTAATCAAACTCTGGAATTCTTTATCGGAGGATGTAGTAAAAGTTGTTAGTGTAGCCGGGTTTAAAAAAGGTTTGGACAAATTCCTGGAGGAAATGTCCATAAATCATTATTAAAGGGAACCCGGGAAATCCACTGTTTGCCCCACTACAAGCATTGTGGAACCTGTGTCTTTTGGGGCAACTGCTAGGTCAGAGATTCCCAACTCCAGTCCTTTAGGGCCAAACACCATTCAGGTTTTCAGGCTGTCCCTAATACATATGCATGAGATACATTTGAATACAATGGGGGCAGTGCATGCAAATACATCTCATGCATATGTATCAGGGACAGCCTAAAAACCTGAATGGTGTTTGGCTCTTTAGGATTGGAGTTGGGAACCTCTGTGCTAGGTACTTGTGACCTAGATTGGCCACTGTTGGAAACAGGACACTGGGTTTGATAGACCTTGGTCTAACCCAGTATGTCATATGTTAGGATCTTATGTTCTTATCAGATGCTTCTTTGAGCAATCTATTTTCCAGGGGAGCAAAATGTGCTAGCAGACAAGTTGAGCAGAGTCCTTCATCCATATGAATGGACACTCCAGTGCAACACATCTTTCGCTTATGGGAAACTCCCATTATCAATCTCTTTGCAACTCTAATCAATGCTTTATGCATTCTCACTCATTCCATTGATTTCGAAAGTTCTCTTCAAATTGCAACTGGTTTCCTCTGCTCCTTCAGCTAGCACATCAACCTCTCAGACTCTGCTGTGCTCCCAATCTCTTATCCCAGGATCAGGGAACCGCTCCTCCACCCCATCTGAGAGTGTTATTGTTGACAGCATGGCTGCTGAAAACCTAGCCTTATCTCGTCTTGACCTTTCAAAGGAAGTAAAGGAAGTTTTGCTAGGTTTAGAAAAGACACCACTAGATGGACAGATGCTTTTAAATGGCATAGATTCTCCTTCTTGTGCTCCCAGAGAGCTCTCAACCCATTTACTTGCCAGTGGAGCCTATACTTCAATATTTTCTCCATCTTCCTAGAGCAGGTCTAAAGACCAACTCTGTGCGAATCCAACTTAGTGCCATTTCAGCCTCTCACCATTCAATCTCAGGTCAACCTGTCTCAGTTCATCCTCTCGTGGTCCGCTTCATGCGAAACCTTCTCCTAACAAGGCCACCAATCCGTCTACCTAAAGTAGCCTGGGACCTCAATGTTGTCCTCGCTCAACTACTGAAACCTCCCTTTGAGCCCCTCGCCACAACTTCTTTGAAGTTCCTTACCTGGAAGGTTATTTTCTTAATTGCTCTCACATCAGAACATGAGATATGCCATACTGGGTCAGACCAAGGTCCATCAAGCCCAGTATCCTGTTTCCAACAGTAGCCAATTTAGTCACAGGTACCTGTCAGTTTCCCCAAAAGACACAGGTTCCACAATGCTTGTATTGAGCAAGCAGTGTATATCCCGGGTCCCCTTTAGTAGTGGTTTATAGACCTTTCCTCCAGGAACTTGTCAACCTTTTTTAAACCCGGCTACACTAACAGCTTTTACTACATCCTCCTGTAACGAATTCCAGAGTTTGATTATACATCAAATGAAAAAATATTTTCTCTTATTAATCTTAAATAGTTTACCCTGTAGCTTCATTGCATGTCCCCTAGGCTTTCTATATTTTGATGGCGTAAACAAACAATCTATGTTTACCCGTTCCACTCCATTAATTAATTTATAGACCTCTATCATATCTCCCCTCAGCCGTCTCTTTTCGAGGTTGAAGAGCCCTAACCCTTTTAGCCTCTCTTCTTAGGGGTATCCTTCCATCCCCTTTACCATTTTGGTGTCTCTTCCTTCTACCTTTTCTAATTCCGTTATATCCTTTTTAAGATAGGGCGACCAAAACCGCACACAATATTCAAGGTGCTGTCACACCATGGAACGATACAGAGGCATTATAATATCCTTTGTTTTATTCTCTATTCCTTTCCTTGTGATACCTAGCATTCTATTTGCTCTCTTGGCTGCCACTGCACACTGGGCAGAGGGTTTCAACATGTTATCCACGATGACGCCTAAATGTTTTTCCTGGGTGGTGGTTCCTAATGTGGAACCTTGCATCGTGTAACCATAGTTTGGGTTGTTCTTTCCTAGGTGCAGAACTTTGCACTTGCCCACATTAAATTTCATCTGCCATTTGGTTGCCCAGTCTTTCAGTTTATCAAGGTCCTCTTAGAATTTTTCACAATCCTCGTGTTGAATAATTTTGTCTCATCTGCAAATTTGATTACCTCACTTGTTCCCATTTCCATGTCATTTCCGAATGTTAAAAAGCAGCGAATATAGCACAGATCCCTCTGGTACTCCATTCAGCCCTACCCTCTGCTTTCTATCTTTTAACCAGTTCCTGATCCACAATAGTATGCCTCCTATCCCATGACTTTTTAAAATTTCGCCAAGCTTCTGTCATGAGGGACCTTGTCAAAGGCTTTCTGAAAATCCAGATACACTATCAACCGATTCACCTTTGTCTACCTGTTTATTCACACCTTCAAAAAAACATAACAGATTATTAAGACAAGACCTTCCTTGGCTAAAGCCATGTTGGCTGTCTCCCATTAATCCACGACTATCTACATGTTCAATAATTTTGTTGCAAGCTCTAGTGGATTATGCTCCTGACACTCCCTTCCACCGTGTTAATGTTGTACTCCGAACCCATCACAAGTTTCTTCCAAAGGTGGTTTCCCCATTCCATCTTAACCAGTTGGTCTCCCTTCCGACCTTCTTTCCATGACCTCATTCTTCTTGGGCAGAAGCTACACTGCATACCTTAGATTGCAAGAGAACTTTGGCCTGTACCTTTGGTGGTACCGGTGTAGCGTCGAAGGAAGGCAGACGCGACCACAAAAAAGAAGAATAAATGGGATATTTTCTGCAGTGAGAGGAAGTGCGACCTGCCAGCTCCACGGAAAATGAAGAACTGGAGAGAGACAGTTGGGAAAGGTGGGAAGGCAGCATGCAGGCGCTGTGGGATGCTCCCAAGGGCTTTCTAATTGGTCGCTGGGGAGCGTTCCCGTGCAGGCTCCGTCGGTACTGACGATACCCATATGTGAAGACTACATTCCTGCTTGCTCCTGGAGATCTATGATATCTCCAGGAACTAGCAGGAATGCAATCTTCACATATGGGACTCACCAGCTCCTAGCTACTGTGAAAGAGAGAGGTTGACGTGCAACAGACGGGGAGGAAAACCACAAATGAAACCAGCATAGAGTAGAGATCCGACTGACCCAGCCATTTGAGCACACTCTCAGTTGAGGTAGTTGGCAGAACAAAGGGAAGGTGGGAAGGAGGTGTAGTTAAATCCCGAAAATATGCCGTAGAACAGCTTGGCCAGAGAAAGCGTCCCTACTGGAATACTTGTTAAGAAAGTAATGGGCAGTAAACGTATGAACAGAAGATCATGTGGCAGCTCGGCAAATCTCCGAGATGGAAAGAGAGTGTAAATTGGTGACTATGGCGGCCATTGTTTGGACGTAATGAGCAGGGACATGACCCTCCAGGGAAAGTCCAGCTTTTGCATAAGTAAAGGAAATGCAGTTAGCAATCCATTTAAAAAGGGTACGCTTGATAACTGGTAGGCCCAATTGTCTAGGGTCAAACGATACAAAAAGTTGTGAGGATCGTCAATGAGTCTTAGTCTTTTCCAAATAACAGGCCAAAGTTCTTTCTTTCTTTCTTTTCCTTGTAAAGAAAAATATATATATTTTCCTGGAGTCTTACAGCTTTTTTCTACTCTGGTGCCACGCGCCATTTTGGGCACTAGGCCCAACTTTCTTCTATAATGGAAAAACCCGCTTCAGGTTTTAAGAAGTGTTCCAAGTGTGGCGGTACCATCTCCGTCACAGACACCCATGAGTGGTGCCTCAAATGTTTAGGTCCTGACCACTCTGTCTCCGAGTGTGTTGCCTGTGGGATGATGTCAAAGAGGTGCCGGCAAAACCGAGCTGCTAAGCTTAGCACCCTTTTTCCCTCCGATGCAGCATCTGTGCCATCAACATCTTCCAGGGCTTCGTCTTCCTCCCATGGATCTCAGGTAACTAAACATAAGTCTAGCTGGTCCTCAAAGGGTAGATCTTCTTCTAAGTATCGCGATGCCTCTGGCGTTGCCCTTGAGAGACTCACACCGGCAAAATTGCCCTGGCGGGAGGCTTTGGCTTCCAAAGCATCATCGGGGCTCCAGGATGTTCTCGAGGCCCCAACCTCGGCAGAACTACTGGTGCCATGCTCTGGGATACCGGCTGCTTTGTCCGGTACTGATACCCAGGCATCGGCGGCGTCGATAGACCAGAGATTCTTGGCTATTGAACGCAGTCTGGCGGCTCTTCTTTCGGCATCGATGCCCCCAAAACCGCTTCAGACAATTCAACTGGTACCGGCACCTACATCGGTACCGGGGCCAATTGCATCAACGTCAGCAGGTGGACTACCAGTACCGATGCATGCTGTGTCCTCCGGTACTGACATTTTGGTACCGGACCCTGTCAATACCGACTTCGATCGGTACCGGTGTCATAAGAACATATAAGAACATAAGATATGCCATACTGGGTCAGACCAAGGTCCATCTGCACGATTACCCGGACAGGAGATACTTTGAATCCTCTGAGTCTGAAGACTCTGACAGCTCTGTCGATACCAGAGTACTTCTTCCTGAGGATTCTTCCTCTCCTAAACGTAGGATCTCCAGGAACAAGCAGGAATAAGTCCTCACATATGGGTACGTCGGAACCGACGGAGCCTGCGCGGGAAACCTCCCCAGCTTCCCAGAAGGAAGCTTTTGGGGGCCTCCCACTGCACATGCGCGCTGCCTTCCCGCCTTCCTGACCAGCTCTCCTCAGTTTCTCTTTTTCCGCGGAGCCAGCAGGTCGTGTTCCTGTCACCGCTGAAGAAATTATTGTTTTAGTTTGTTTCTTTAGACTGCGTACCTGCCTTCCCCATACCGAAACCGGTACCGCCGCCGCCGGTCTCTCTTTTCTTTTCTTTAAAAAAAAAAAAAAATCTTTATCTTGCACAACTTGGTGACTTCGGTTAGGCCTCAGGCCTACACAAATTCTCCTCATGGAGAAACCAGCCCCTGGTTTTAAGAAGTGTACCAAGTGTAGTGCTGTTATTTCTGTCACAGACACCCATGAATGGTGTCTTAAATGTTTGGGACCTGACCACTCCATTCCGGACTGCCCATCCTGCTCCCAGATGTCTAAACGTGGTTTGCAGAACCGGGCCAACAAATTCCATGTGCTGTTTGCTTCAGATAATCCAGCATCACAGTCATCCAGGTCTTCCTCTCCGGATGGATCTCAGGTAACCAAACCTTCTTCGGGCAGGTCCTCAAAGAGCAAATCTCCTTCAAAGCATCGAGAGGCTCTCACTTTTGAATCTGAGGATCCTGCCCCAGCCAAACAACCCCGGCGGGAAGCTCTGGCTTCCAAAGCACCATCTATGGGGTTACAGGTTGACATTGATGGCACGGCCTCGACTGATCACCTGTTAGACTGCTCTGGGGTACCGGCCCATACCGGTACCGACATCCAGGCAGCAGTGGCGTCTATGAGCAATACTGTTCAGACCATGCAGCAGGCCATGCTGGCTTTTATTACAGCTGCGACGCCCTCGGTACCGCATTCAGCGGTACCGGGTCCGGTTCCGGTATCGTCTCCCATACCGGAACCGAGACCATCGACTTCCAAACGCAGATCGGTTCCGCATGCCGGATCCGGGTTTTCACCCGATACCGATCCCATACCCGGTACGCCCGATGTCGATACCGATCGGTATGCGTATCGTGCGTTGGAAGCAAATAGAGAATACTCTGATTCTTCTGAGGATTTTGACTCCTCTGAGGACTCTGATGAGCTGTCTCTAGTTCTTCATGAAGACCCTTCTTCCCCAAAGAGGAGAATGTCTCCACCAGAGGATTTGTCCTTTCAAGACTTCATTATGGAGCTAGCTAAAGGACTTTCTATTACCACATCCTCTGAAAAAGAACCTAGGTCAAAGAAATTGGATATTTTAGGATACCCTAAGGTTCCTAAAGAGGCAGTCACCCTGCCTATCCATGAAATCCTTCAAGAACACTTGATGGACTTATCGGAGGCTCCTCTAACGTTGTCTCCTTACTCTCGTAGGTTGGACACCATGTACCGGGTCCCTCCCTCCTCCTGGATTTCAAAAGACTCAGCTGCCTCACCATTCCATTGTGGTGAAGTCTGCGCTGAAAAAGATTAAGAGCACCAAAAGGCACTCTTCTACCCCTCCAGGGCGAGAATGTAAGACCCTAGACTCTTTTGGCAGGAAATTTTCCAGGCTAGTATGCTTATAGCCAGGATTAATTCTTACAGTCTGTATATGGGCATGTTTCTCAGGGAACTTGCCCTAAAGGTACGGCATTTTGCCTCCTTTATCCCTGAGGATAGAAAGGAGGAGTTCATTTCTCTGGTGAAACAGCTTCTAGATGTTTCTAAGTTCTCCAACAGAGCAGCTTTTGATTCCTTTGAGGGTGCCAGTAGAGCTTCGGGCATTGCTATTGCAGCCCGACGACTTGCTTGGCTCCAGGCCTCTGACCTAGAACCCTGGGTCCTGGATGGCTTACGGAATCTGCCCTGTACAGGTGAGAACTTATTTGGTAAGGACTGGCAAATTAAAGCCACTCAAATGGACGCAGAAAATGCTACATTAGATAGACTTTCTGAGTCTACCTCTACTCCTGCCAAGAAAAAGTCTTTCAAGAGGCCTTACTACAAGAATGCCAGATTTTCCACAAATACTGGCCAACAATCTTCTCAGCCTCGCTTTGCTGCTAAACGTCAGCAACCTAAACAGGCAAGGTCAAAGCCTGCAGCGTCTGCCACTCCTCAGCAGGCTCAACCCCCTCAGGGGTTTTGACTTGCCCCTAGAGAACTTAACCTTTCTGGCTCTAGAACAACCAGAGCCCCTCACCATTCCCGGAAGGTTAGCTCACTTTGCTCCCAGATGGGGGCAAATTACATCAGAGCACTGGACCCTCTCTATCATCAGAGAGGGTTACAAACTTCATTTTTCCAACCTTCCTCCATATACCATGGTGAGGCACTTCAATTCTCCCCCATCTCTCCTGGGCCTGTTGGATCAGGAAGTCTCTTCTCTCCTTGCCCAAGGGGCAATAGAAGAGGTTCCTCTTCTTCAACAAGGGACAGGATTCTACTCCCCTTATTTTCTCATAACAAAGAAGACAGGGGGATTCAGACCTATCCTAGATCTGAGAGAATTGAACAAATTTCTGTACAAGGAGAGATTCAAAATGCTTTCTCTAGGCATTCTCCTTCCATACCTTCAGAGTCAGGATTGGCTTTGTTCTCTAGATCTCAAGGATGCGTACACACATATACTCATCCACCCATCCCACAGAAAATATCTAAGATTTCTGTTTCAGGGAAAACATTTCCAGTACAGAGTACTTCCCTTTGGTCTAGCCTCTGCTCCAAGAGTGTTCACCAAATGCATGGCAGTTGTTGCCGCATTTCTAAGAGGTCTGGGAATTTTTGTATTCCCATATCTGGATGACTGGCTCATCCGAGCTCCATCTCAGTCAGAGGCCCAGATTTCCCTGGACCGCACAAGGCACCTTCTGCAGTATCTGGGACTGGTGGTAAACCTTCCCAAGTCTCAACTTACCCCTACTCAGTCTCTGGAATTCATAGGGGCCCAGTTGGACACCACCACTGCAAGGGCCTACCTCCCTCAAGTCCGGGGCCAACGTCTGGTGTGCTTGGCCTCCCAAGCTCAGTCCAGCAGTCACTTGACAGCCAGAGAAATGCTGCGACTTCTGGGCCACATGGCCTCCACGGTACACGTGCCCTACGCTCGTCTTCATATGACAGCAGCTCAATGGACCTTGGCCACCCAGTGGACTCAGGCATCAGGAGCGCTCTCCGACCAAATACTCACCTCAAAGCGTCTGTTTTGGTCCCTCCAATGGTGGATGTCCACCAAGAATCTGTTGTTGGGGGCCCCCTTTCAACCTTTGTTGCCCCAAACAACCCTCACAACAGATGCCTCCCAAACAGGGTGGGGAGCCCATCTTCAACACCTCTCCACTCAGGGTGCTTGGTCTCCACAAGAGACCACCCTTCACATCAACCTCCTGGAACTGCGAGCAATCTACTTTGCCCTCAAAGTCTTCCATACCCTCCTAGTCAACCTGACCGTCCTAGTCCATACAGACAATCAGGTGGCCATGTTCTGCATAAACAAACAAGGAGGGACAGGCTCTCTGTCACTTTGCAACGAAGCTCTCAGATTATGGGCCTTCGCCAGAGAGCATCAAATTCATCTTCTGGCAGTGTATCTTCCAGGGGTTCAAAACTCTTGGGCAGACAGACTCAGTCGAGTTCTGCTTCCACACGAATGGTCCCTACATATGGACCAGATAAGCAGAATCTTTCAGGAATGGGGAACCCCGGACATAGACCTTTTTGCAAGTCCGTGGAATGCCAAACTTCCCCGGTTCTGTTCCAGGACTCCGTGTCAGGGAGCTCAGGCCAACGACGCCTTTCTCCTACATTGGGGTCAGGAATTCCTATATGCCTTTCCACCCATTCCTTTGATTCCCAAGACTCTGTTCAAACTCCAGAGGGATCACGGATCGATGATCCTCATAGCTCCACGCTGGCCACGCCAAGTGTGGTTCCCTCTACTTCTGCATCTCTCCCAGGGATCCTCCCTGGACCTGGGAGCTGCGCCGGACCTTCTGTCTCAGGAACAGGGGACTTTGTGGCACCCAAACCCCAAGTCCCTACACCTCCGAGCTTGGTTACTGAAGGCCTAAGCCTTCATGACTTCAATCTTTCTCAACCAGTGAAAGATATCCTTCATGCCTCTAGGACAGCGTTTTTCAACCACTGTGCCGCGGCACACTAGTGTGCCGTGAGATATTGTCTGGTGTGCTGTGGGAAAAATTCCAATTTCATCCGTAACATGTGGCCTCGGCTCACAAATTAGGGTTGCCAACCGGCCGGTTTTCAGCCGGCCTGGCTGGTTTTTCCATGGCCAGCACAGTTGTAAAACCGGCCATTGAAAAGCCGGTTTTTTGCTCTGGCCGCAAGATCGGGAGCGGCCAGAGCAAAAAACTGGCTTTTGTGCCGAAGTCCGTGGCGCGAACGCGATCGCGATTCCCTATAGCAGTGCAGCCGCTGGTTCTGCTTTGTACAGAGCAGCGGCTGCACTACACTTACATTGAAAAGTAAAGAGAAACTGTGTCAGGAGCCCTCCGATCATGCAGAGCCCGAGGAAGTGATGTCATGGGGGCGGGCTCCTCACAGGCTGTCTTTCCTTTTCAAATTAACTTTAGCTGCAATAAAGTTAATTTGAAAAGGAAAGACAGCCTGTGAGGAGCCCGCCCCCATGACATCACTTCCTCGGGCTCTGCGATGAAAGGCAATGTCAGGAAATATTTTTTCACTAAAAGGGTGGTGGATGCTTGGAATGCCCTCCCGATGTAAGTGGTGGGGGCAAACAGGGTGACGGAATTCAAAACAGCATGGGACAAACACAGTGGATCCCTTTACAGCAACAGGATAAAAGCAAAATAAACGGTACCATCTAACTTCTGAACTATCTAGCGTCTGAACAAATAAGGGTGTCCTACATGGAGTGGTGGGTTCACCCCTAAACAGAAACAAAAACATGGGGAGGGGTGGCCTGCACAAAGCGACAGGTGCACCTACTCTTGCCATCTTGCTGGGCAGACTAGATGGACCATGCTGGTCTTTATCTGCCGTCACTCACTATGTTACTATATTACCTTATAACTACCCAGTATTCAACCTCAACTCCAATATGAATACCAAATGCCAGTTCAGACACTTTGAGAAGCAGCCCTTCTTAGATGAAGTCACCCCCACTCTGAATACTGCATCAAATTGTCTTGATGACTTCATCAAAAACTGAAACAGTCATAAGCAAGAGAGCTAAAGCACCACAAGTTAAACAGGACGGGACTAGCTATAACACAATTTGGTACAATCTAGAATTAAAATGCCAAAAGACAGCTCAGAAAACTAGAGCGAAAGTGGCATCACTCACAAACAACCAGGATAAAAATACCTTACCAGATGCGCTTAGATTGTGAGCCCTTCGGGGATGAGGAAATAAAAAGTGCCTGTTAGAATATATCCGTAAACCGCTCTGATACACACAGTAAAGGACGATATATCAAGTGCCTAACCCATAAACTCTTATTTAACATATAACATAGTAAATGACGGCAGATAAAGACCAGTATGGTCCATCTAGCCTGCCCAGTAAGATGGCAAGAGTAGGTGCACCTTCCGCTCTGTGCAGGCCACCCCTCCCCATGTCTTTGTTTAGGGGTGAACCCACCACTCCATGTAGGAAACCCCTATTTGTTGAGAAGTTAAATGGTTCAGAAGTTAGATGGTTCGGTTTATTTTGTTTTTATCCTGTTGCTGCAAAGGGATCCTCTGTGTCCCATGCCGTTTTGAATTCCGTCACCCTGTTTGCCCCCACCACTTACATCGGGAGGGCATTCCAAGCATCCACCACCCTTTTAGTGAAAAAATATTTCCTGACATTGCCTTTCAATTTACCACCTTGCAGCTTCATCTTATGCCCTCTAGTTTTACAGCATCCCTGTCTTTTTAAGAGGTTTATTTGTTCATTATTTCTCTTTAAGTATTTAAAGGTCTGAATCTTATCTCCCCTGTCCCTCCTCTTCTCCAGAGTGTACATATTTAGGTCTTCAAGTCTCTTCTCATAAGGCTTCTGACGCAGGCTCAAAATCATTTTTGTCGCCTTCCTCTGAGCATTTCCAGTCTTTTTACATCCTTTGCAAGATACGATCTCCAAAACTGAACACAGTATTCCAAGTGAGGCCTCACCAGTGACTTGTACAGTGGCATAAGTACCTCTTCCTTTCTGCTAGTAATCCCTCTTTGTATGCAGCCCAACATCCTCCTGGCTTTTGCCACCGCCTTTTTTATTTATTTATTATTTATTAACATTTCTATTCGACATCAGCACGGATTACATGGAACAGAAACATCCGACAAGTTGCATATGTCTGGTCATTACAATTAACAGGATATGGAACTTGGATAACAGGGTAAACTATATACATAAGAAGTGTAGCGAGAAAAGGATACTGTTTGGTGTTTTACATTGTTGGGGACACATGTTGCGAGGGCTTGCCTGGTTGACTACTACTATTGCTGAAGTCACACTGTTTTGCCACCTTGAGATCATCAGAGATAATCACACCAAGGTCTTTCTCCTGAACCGTGCACACCAAGCTCTCGCCCCCTATCGCGTACATTTCCCTTGGATTTCTGCTACCCAAGTGCTTGACACTGCACTTTTTCACATTAAATTGTAATTGCCAAGCATTAGACCATTCTTCCAGCTTTTGTAGATCTTTCCTCATGTTAACCACTCCCTCGGGGGAGTCCACTCTGTTGCAGATTTTTGTGTCATCTGCAAAAAGACAGACTTTTCCGTTCAGTCCTTAAGCAATATCATTCACAAATACATTGAACAGTGCCAGGCCCAGGACCAAACCCTGGGGCACCCCGCTAATCACCTTCCTTTCATCTGAGTGAGCTCCATGTACCATCACCTTCTGTCGTCTGTCAGTCAACTAATTTCTAATCCAGTTTACCATTTTGGAATCCATCTCCAAGCTGTTGAGTTTGACAAGCCTCCTATGAGGAACAGTATCAAAGGCTTTGCTGAAATCCAGGTAGATGACATTTATCGCATGCCCCTGATCTAGTTCCTTGCTCACCCAGTCAAAGAACTCAATCAGATTTGTTTGGCAAGACCGTCCTTCGGTAAAACCATGTTGTCTCGGATCTTGCAACCTGTTGGTTTTGAGAAAGTTCACTATTCGCTCTTTCAGGAGCGCCTCCATTACTTTTCCCGCAACTGAGGTAAGGCTCACGGGCCTGTAGTTTGACACTTCTTCCTTGTCACCACTTTTGTGTAGAGGTACGACATCAGCCATTCTCCAGTCCTGAGGAACCTCTCCTATTTCCAAGGATCTGTTGAAGACAATTGTTACCGGAGGATGTAGTAAAGGCTGATCTCCAGGAACAAGCAGGAATGAGTCTTCACATATGGGTACGTCGGTACCGACAGAGCCTGCGCGGGAACGCTCCCCAGCGTCCAATCAGAAAGCTTTTGGGAGCATCCCACAGCGCCTGGGTGCTGCCTTCCCGCCTTTCCAACTCTCTCTCCTCAGTTGTTCTTTTTCCGCGGAGCCAGCAGGTCGTGTTTCTGTCAACGCAGAAGAATTTCCTTATTTTTTTCTTTATTTCTTTTCTGTCGCGTCTGCCTTCCTTGACGCTATACCGGTACCGCCGGTTCTTATTCTTTTTTTTTTTTTAATTCTTTATTTTCGTTTTATAACAACAAAGGAAAAGGAAGACATACAGCTAAAAGACAGATACATAAAGTGTGATACATACATCAAAGTAAACCCCTGCCACCCCCCTCCCCCCTGCTTCTTCTCTAGAAAACTAATCATTCCCGAAGCGGGCGTGTACTTACATTATTGTGTTACAAAACCTAACGGTGATCTGAAACATGATGAGTGCACATCAAACAGGCATGTCGGAACAATGAGCAGATTGTACATAATCATTGAGCATCTGCCATTTAGACAAGCGAGAGTGAGTTTGGGCATGGGGAATAGCTCTCCGAGGTATCTGCTCATATTTACTATATAAGCAGACGAGGTTCCACCATTCATTGACAGTAAGTCGAGAGCTATCCTTCCAATTCCTCGTGATTAAGCATATGGCTATACCCAGCATGAAATCAAGGAGAAAGCGACCCTTCTTAGGAAGAGAGGGGACCTCCGCCACAGAGCGGAGTCCCACGATCTTCCAAGAGAGAGGTTCGTGAAGGTGTAAGATAAATTGAATACAACCCCAAACCCGCCTCCAATAAACCTGTAGTTGAGGGCATTCATAGATAACATGAGCAAGGGTTCCCACAGCAGCATGGCAAGACCAACACTGGTCCCTAGCAGTTGTGTTCCATTTGGCTATTTTTTCTGGGGTATAAAAGCATCTGTGTGCAAAGAAGAAGAGAGTTTGGGTAACAGAGGCAGACCGGGAAACCCGCACTACTTTGCTCCAGAAAACGCTCCATTGCACAGGGGTTAAAGTGGTTTGCAGTTCGCGCTCCCAGGCTTGTTGAGCTCTAAAAGTGGCAGTGTCTGTACCCTGACATAATGTTCTATAAAAGTTAGAGGCTACCCCATGTGTACTACTAATAGAGTGTTCTATCTCTGATAGCCCGTCCTCAGTAGGGGCAGAGGGCGGCATGATTTGAGCACTTTTGAGGCAGTGTTGAAGCTGCATCAATTGAAAGTAGTGTTTCGCTGGTAACGCAAATTCCTTTTGTAAATCAGAAAAGGTTTTCCAACGAGCTGCAGAAAAAAGCTGTTGGGGTGTCCAGATCCCCCTTGAGTACCAGGGTTTCCATGCTATCGTTCTATTTAGGACTTGAATTCTGGGGTTATTCCATAGCGGGAGTCCGTCCTGAGGACATACGTTCGGACCCAGTGATAGAATGAGAGTGTTAAAGGCCGCAAGAGTATCGACAATCATTGGTGGATGGCGGGTGTCTACTTGATAGGACATATCGGGGAGATGGGTCAACGGAATTGGGCTACTAAGCTCCTCTTCTATGTCAAGCCAAACTGGTCTGCTGTCTGTTGGGGCATCTAGCCATCGGGCACCTTGCTTAAGTAGGAAGGCTTGATGATATCTAAGAAAATCAGGAAATCTGGTACCCCCTATTTCCTTTGCCGACTGTAGTTTTTGTTTAGCTATCCTTGGTGGCTTGCCCTGCCAGAGATAACGGACGAGAAGGCCCTCAATATCTTTATAAGTATGTAACGGGAGTAAGCATGGCAGCATTTCTAAAATGTAGTTCACTTTGGGGACTATCATCATTTTCACAGTTTCTAGGCGACCCCACCATGTAAGAGATAAGGGAGACCAACGATTTGTAAGCTCACGGACTTTGGAGACTACCTCTTTGGCATTAAAACTGATAGTGTCTTCTAAAGGAGAACAGTAATGGACCCCGAGATACTTCACCATGCGGGATTGCCAAAGGAAGGGAAAGGCCTGCATGTCAGCCTCATGTAAATAAAAAATGTACCCAGCGGTTCAGTGGGAATGCTACAGATTTGGTCCAGTTAATTTTATAGCCCGATAATTGCGAGTATCCGTCAATCAGATCCAAAACAGCTGGAACCGAATCAAGGGATACGAAAAGCATAAGGTCATCTGCATATGCAGAGAGTTTAATCTCTCTATGACTAAAGGGGACACCTCGAATACGTGCGGACTGCCTAATAAGGAGGGCTAGGGGTTTAAGAGCTAGATCAAAGAGCATTGGTGATAGGGGGCAACCTTGACGCGTGCCTCTTTGGAGATTAAATGGCTGAGACCTGATGGCATTTACACAAATACTGGCGACGGGTTGAGTATACATGACTTGGAGATATCGGAGGAAGCCCTCCCCAAAGCCATACCATCGGAGAACTGCAAATAAGAAGGGCCATTCTAGGCGATCAAAGGCTTTTTCGGCATCTAGGGAAAGACCCACCCATGGATGATCTAGATTGGCAGCACTGGATAGCACATGGCACAAGGTCCGAGCATTGTCAGCGGTGGATCGGCCAGGTATAAAACCGCATTGGTCGGGGTGGATTAGGGTGGCCATCCTGTCAGATAGCCGGGTGGCCAAGATCGTTGCGAAGATCTTATAATCGGCATTAAGTAGGGAGATTGGACGGTAGTTGGCAGTTAGCAGCGGGTCTCTGCCTTCTTTCTCAAATACTACCACATTAGCTGCAGAAAAGGATCCCAAAGAGGATGTATCTACCGCAAGGGCAGAAAAATAGAGTTTTAAATAGGGAACTAAATCTGCACTAAACGTTCTGTAGAATTCGGTCGGGAGACCATCGGGCCCGGCGGCACGGCCCGAGGCTGTTCGTTTTAGGGCAGATTGGATCTCTGAAGTAGAGAAGGGTTCATCCATCGCATCCCTATCATCTTCAGAGAGGGTCGGCCGCTGAATGCCAGAAAGCAGTCGCTCGAATGTCTCTGACGAGAACTCACATTCAGATTGATATAGGCGGGTATAGAAATCCCGAAAGAGTTCTACAATGTCGGAGTCTGTGGTCAATATGCCCCCTCCCTGTGGGGCTCGAAGGGCCGCTACACGTTTGGCTTCTTTTTGACCTTTCAAGGCGTTGGCTAAGAGTCGACCGGCTCGGTTATTTTCACGATAATATGTCCCTCGTTGAAGCTCAATACTCTTAGAAGCTGCAGTTGAGAGGATTGAATTATATTGAAAACGGAGACGCTGTAATCGAATTAATACACATGGATCAGTACGTGAAGTTAGAACTCGTTCGCCTGCTTTAATTTGTTGGTCTAGTATGAGTAGCTGCTGCTTGCATTGTTTCCGCAGGCGGATTTGATAGCTAGTGATCGTTGCTCGAATGGCCGCTTTGAAGCCCTCCCACCAAGCCCAATTCGCAGTATCCTGGGGTAGATTAAAATGGAAGTAATCCTGTATGGCTGCTCGAATTTCTAACTGGAACTCTGGCTGAGTTAACAGGGCTCTATCAAAGAACCAGGCCCCCGAATTCCCTTGGGGTGCAGTAGTGTGTAATTGAAAGGAAATAGCAGCATGATCTGAAATGTTGGGAGTGAATCTTTGCAGTGTCCACCTGAGGAACTAACAGTTTTGATATTAAAAAGAAATCTATACGAGACTGGGATTTGTGAGGGGAAGAGAAGAAGGTGAAGTCAAGCTCATTAGGGTGTAGTAACCTCCATAGATCAACTAAAGCAAGATCTTTGATCAAAGAGGTAAGCGTGGTGTGACTCTTGGGGGGGCCACTTGTCCTAGGCGGCTGTTTATCAATCAGGGGATCAAGGACTAAATTGAAATCCCCCCCAATTATCAATGAAGTATTAGCAGAGGCCTGCGCAACCTGAGCAATGGTAGCAAAAAAGGCAGGATCATCCACATTAGGAGCATAAAGGCATATACATGTAACTTCAAGGCTACCTATCTTGAGGTGAACTCTGGACCATCTACCTTCTGTATCTGAGCTAGTCGCAATAATAGTAGCATGCAAAGATTTCCTAACCAGTATGGCAACCCCACATTTCTTAGAAACGGCTGGGGAATAGGCGGCCACCATGTAAGGTTTAATATTGAGTTTAAGAGTTTCCTTCGAATTTAAATGCGTTTCTTGGAGAAAAATCAGATCAGCAGCTTCCTGACTTAGGTAGCTTAGGATTTTCTTCCGTTTTATCGGATTATTGATTCCTTTTACGTTCAATGAGAAAAACTTACATGGTGCCATCTATCGGTAATAGACATTTTAGGTAAGGGCACTTGAAAACATACAACATAATCAGAATCTGTGCAACAATGACATAATCACTGAGTATGCTGGCTAATACACCCCATATTGAAAAGCATGTACCAACGTATCTTAGAGAAGAAGCAAAACCCCCAATGAATATGGCGACCATATGTCTGCGGGAGGAGGCCCAGAGAGGCGATAGAAAGACATGAAAAAGAAAAGAAACACCAGAGTCCATAATTAACACTGTCTCTGATACTCATCGAGGCTACTGTGGGTAGATGGAGTCGGGTCACAGATATCATCAAAAGTAAGGCAACCAAACTGCCCACGCCTGACTCTGTGCTGGGCTGCGGCAGATCCAGTATGGAAGGTACAGCGGATATGGGAATGCTGGCAGGAATATTCTGGAAGTCAGCGCATCAAGTCGGCTTCTTTGGAATCCAAAAACTCCGCTAGTAGATCAGGGTCCTCAAATGTTCTTGTCTGATTGTGAAGCGTGACTCGGAGCTTGGCCGGGTACATCAGGCCATAGCGTGCTTGTAGTTGTTGAAGCCTCGGTCGGAATTCCAGAAAGCGCTTTCGGCGGTCGACCGTGGGTTTAGCCAAGTCAGGATAGAAGGAGATCTTGTGGCTCTCAAACTCCATATGGCCCTTTGCCCGAGAGGCACTGAGAATTTGCTCCACGTGTTGATATCTCAAAAGTCGAAAAATGATGGGCCGCGGAGTCTTCCTGTTGAGCGTTATGCTTGAGGGTACACGATGGGCGCGATCGATCTCCAAATCTTTGGTAAAGGTGATTTGGAGCAGGGAAGGGAGGATTTTACATAAAAACTCTTTCATGTCTCCCGATTCCGCTCCCTCCGGTATGCCCACGAGTCGTATGTTGTTGCGGCGCGCTCTATTATTGCCATCTTCCACTTCTTTCTGCAAGGCCCGTACCTGACGTTCAACTTTGTCGAGTTTGGACAACCGGGCCGCATGGGAGTCCAATATGCTCTCCATTTTGTCCTGACGCGAAGAGAGCCCCTCGAGCTTGCCCTGCAGTACACCAAGATCTTCCCGCAGCGCTCGGAGTGCTTCACCGTTTGACTGCACGAGGTCCTTGACCCCTCTAATCTCTGCGAGGATTTCCTGCTGCATTTCGGGGCCCTCACGCAAGGCCAGCCCCTTCTGCGGGGACAGGGGTTCAGTTTTGGAATGTTTGCCGTGAGAAGCCGCTGGAGATCCAAATTCCAGGCGCGTGGGTTTGGTCCCCGCCATCTCACCAATGTGCCCCTGCAAGATCAGAGTAGAAGTTCCAAGTATGTATGGTGTTAATTCAGGATTCTGTGTAGGCCTCTCGGGAGCCTCAGCGTTATGCGACCATCCCGCTGAACATCAGGCTCCGCCCCCGCCGGTTCTTATTCTTTAAAAAAAAACAACAAAAAAACCCTTCTATTTTTTTCTTCAAGTGTACTTCAGTTTTGGGCCTTAGGCCCAAAACCTTTTTCCTCAAATATGGAAAAACCTGCCTCAGGTTTTAAGAAGTGCACAAAATGTGGCGGTACTATATCCGTCACCGACACCCATGACTGGTGTCTCAAATGTTTAGGCCCTGACCATTCCATCAAAGATTGTATGTCCTGTTCCATGATGTCTAAGAGGTCGACAGAACCGAGCTGCCAAGCTCAGTAACCTGTTTCCCTCTGATGCAGCTTCGGTGGCATTGACGTCTTCCAGGGCTGCTTCTTCCTCACATGGATCTCGGGTAACTAAACATAAATCCAGCCGGTCCTCGAAGGGCAAATCTCCTTCTAAGCATCTAGATGCCTCTGGCCTTGCCCTCGAGGATTCTGCACCGGCAAAATTACACCGGCGGGAGGCTTCGGCTTCTAAAGCATCATCATTGGGGTTCTAGGATGATCTAGATGGCGTGGCCTCAACCAATCTCCTGGTGCCATGCTCTGGGGTACCGGTGGGCTCCACCGGTACCGACTTCCAGGCATTGGCAGCGTCCATGGATCAGAGGATTCTGTCCATGGAACGCAGTCTGGCGGCTTTCCTTGTGGCATCGACGCCCGTGGTACCGCAACAGACTACTCCGCAGGTACCGGCTCCGGTATCGCCACCGGTACCGATCCCGGTACCAGTGACATCGACATCGGTGTCAGCCATGCCGGTACCCTGCCCTCTGCAGCCTTTCGGTCCCGATATCCCGGTACCTATGAATCTCCAGGAACAAGCAGGAATGAGTCTTCACATATGGGTATCGTCGGTACCGACGGAGCCTGCGCGGGAACGCTCCCCAGCGTCCAAAAGGAAAGCTTTTGGGAGCATCCCACAGCGCCTGCGCGCTGCCTTCCCGCCTTTCCCAACCGCCTCTCTCCAGTTCTTCTTTTCCGCGGAGCCAGCAGGTCGTGTTCCTGTCACCGCTGAAGAATTTCTTTATTTTATTTTATTTCTTTGGTCGCGCGTCTGCCTTCTCGACGCTGGACCGGTACCGCCGGTCTTTTCTTTCTTTATTCAAAAAAAAAAAAAAAACTACTGTTTTTCTCACTTCACTGCGTTTTCTTCTTTGGCCTTAGGCCTAGGAAATTTTTCCTCATGGAAAAGCCCGCCTCTGAGTTTAAAAAATGCACGAAGTGCAGCGGCACTATTTCTGTCACCGACACCCATGAATGGTGTCTAAAATGTTTAGGTCTTGACCACTCCATTGCGGATTGTGAGTCCTACTCCATGATGTCTAAAAGAGGTCTACAGAATCGAGCAGCTAAGCTCAGTACCCTGTTTCCCTCGGATGCAGCTTCGGTTGCATCGACGTCTTCCAGGGCTGCTTCTTCCTCACATGGATCTCAGGTAACCAAACTTAAATCCAGCCGGTCCGCGAAGGGTTAATCTCCCTCTAAGTATCGAGATGCCTCCGGGCTTGCCCTCGAGGAATCCGCACCGGCAAAATTACCCCGGCGGGAGGCTTCCAAAGCTTTATCTATGGGGTCACAGGTTGACATCGATGACTCGGCATCACCTGTTGCCATGTTCTAGGGTACTGGTGGTTCCCACTGGTACCGACATCCAGACATTGGTTGCGTCGATGGATCAGAATATCCTGACCATGCAGCGTGCCATCACGGCATTCATACAAGCTGCGACGCCTTCGGTACCGCAACAAACTCCGTTGCCGGTACTGACTCCGGCACCGGTACCGACATCGGTTCCAGTGGCGGTACCGATTGCATTGACATCCGCTTCGGTGTCGACTGCAGCGGTACACTGTTCTGTGATGCCCATCCCGATGTCGATACCACCCGGTACGCGTATCGGGCTCTGCAGGAGCATCCAGACAGGCGATACTTTGATTCCTCTGAAGACTCTGATGAATCAGAGGTCTCTGTCGAAGCATCGGTGATCCATCCTCAGGAGCCCTCTTCTCCAAAAAGGAGAATGTCTCCTCCAGAAGACTTGTCTTTCAAGACTTCATTAGGGAAGTGACCAGGGGCCTTTCCATCTCAGTGGCCCCTGAGACAGAGCCTAGAGCCAAAAAATTAGATATTTTACAATATCCTAAGGCTCCTAAAGAGGCAGCCACTTTACCAATACATGAGATTCTTTATGATCACATGTTGGGCATATGGGAGACTCCTCTCACCACTTCCCCTCATTCTCGCAGGTTGGACACCATGTATCGTGTTCCTCCTTGTCCTGGCTTCCATAAGACTCAGCTTCCTCACCACTCCATTGTGGTGGAGTCTGCTATTAAGAAGATAGAGTACAAAAAGGCACTCTTCTGCTCCTCCAGGAAAAGAATGCAGAACTTTAGATGCCTTTGGCAGGAGAATTTTCCAGGCCAGTATGCTTGTTGCCAGAATCAACTCCTATAGTCTCTATATGGGGATGTTTCTAAAAGAAGTTACAGATCACCTGCAAACTTTATCTCCTTTTATTTCAGAAGATAAAAGGGAAGAGTTCCTCACCTGGCTCAAACATGCCCAGGATATTTCCAAGTTTTCCAACCGTGCAGCCTTTGACTCTTTTGAAGGTGCCAGCAGAGCCTCGGCCATTGCCATAGGTGCACGCAGAGTTGCTTGGTTACAAGCTTCTGATTTGGAACCCTGGGTTCAAGTTGGACTAGGAAACCTTCCTTGTACAGGTGAAAACCTTTTTGGCAAAGATTAGCAAGCAAAGGCCACCCAAATGGATGCTGAAAATTCTGCTTTAGATAGACTTTCAAAGTCTACTTCTGCTCCTTTTAAGAAAAGGTTGTTCAAAAAGGGTTTTTTTCCCAAAAAAGGGAAATATTATTCTGCTTATGGTCAGCAGTCATCTTCTGCAGGTCGTTTTGCTACAAAGAGACAGCAACAACCGAAACAGGTCAAGCCTAAGGCTGCTAGGACTGCTACTGCCCAGCAGCCTCAGCCTCCTCAGGGCCTTTGACTTAGAACTAGAGAGCTTAGCCTTTCTGGCTCTAGAACATCCAGAGCCTCTCACCATTCCAGGAAGGTTGGCTTACTTTGCTCCCAGGTGGGAACAAATCACAGCAGAGCAATGGACCCTCTCCATCATAAGGGAGGGGTACAAGCTTCATTTCTTAAACCTTCCTCCTCACACCATGGTGAGACAGTTCAATTCTCAGACATCTCTCCTCGACCTTCTGGGTCAGGAGATTGCTACCCTTCTTGCCCAAGGGGCAATAGAAGAAGTACCCCTTCAACAGGGCCCAGGGTTCTACTCCCCCTACTTTCTTATCCCAAAGAAAACAGGGGGCTACAGACACATATTATTTCTCAGAGAATTGAACAAGTTTCTATGCAAGGAGAAATTCAAGATGATTTCTCTTGGTACTCTCCTTCCATACCTTCAGAGTCAGGATTGGCTTTGCTCTCTAGACCTCAAGGATGCGTACACCCATGTCCTCATCCATCCAACACACAGAGGGTTCCTTCGGTTCCTTTATCAAGGGAAGCACTACCAATACAGAGTGCTTCCTTTCGGTCTGGCCTCTGCACCAAGGGTGTTCACAAAATGCATGGCAGTAGTAGCTGCATTTCTACGCACTCTAGGGATATTTGTATTCCCATATCTGGACGACTGGCTCATCCGAGCTCCATCCCAGTCAGAGGCCCAGACTTCTCTAACCTGCACAAGGCATATCCTTCAGTATCTGGGACTTGTAATAAACTTTCCAAAATCCCATCTCACCCCTACTCAGTCTCTAGAGTTCATAGGGGCCTTGCTGGATACCACAACTGCAAGGGCCTATCTTCCCCATACCCGTTGCCTACGCTTGGTGCAGTTAGCCTCACAAATTCAGTTAAAATCCCATTTAACTGCTCGAGAGATGTTACAACTGTTAGGCCACATTGCATCCACTGTGCATGTGGTTTCTTACGCTCGCCTTCACATGAGGGCTGCTCAGTGGACTCTGTCCACCCAATGGAACCAGGCATCAGGTTGCCTGTCAGACAAAATAGCAACCTCCAGTCGCATCTTTTGGTCCCTCCAGTGGTGGAAGTCCACTCAAAATCTGTTGCTGGGGTCCCCCTTTCAACAGGTGTTACCCCAAGCAACCCTTACAACAGATGCCTCTCCAAGAGGTTGGGGAGCTCATCTTCAAGATCTCTCCACTCAAGGCATCTGGTCTTTACAGGAGACATCTCTACATATCACCTCTTAGAGCTCAGAGCAATTTTTCTAGCTCTGAGTCTTCCACACCCTGCTCAGCTACAAGACAGTCCTCATCCACATGGACAACCAAGTAGCCATGTTCTATGT
The DNA here is from genome assembly GCA_033557465.1 of Ichthyophis bannanicus. Classification (NCBI taxonomy): domain Eukaryota; kingdom Metazoa; phylum Chordata; class Amphibia; order Gymnophiona; family Ichthyophiidae; genus Ichthyophis; species Ichthyophis bannanicus. Next base: position 397,333,029 of record CM066033.1, read on the forward strand.
GAACAAGCAGGGCGGGACTGGCTCTCTGTCGCTTTGCAACGAAGCTCTGAGATTGTGGGCCTTCGCCAGAGAGCATCAAATTCATCTCATGGCAGTGTATCTTCCAGGGGTTCAAAACTCTTGTGCAGACAGACTCAGTCGAGTTCTGCTTCCACACGAATGGTCCCTCCATGGGGACCAGATAGCCAGGATCTTCCGAATTTGGGGAACCCCGAACATAGACCTCTTTGCAAGTCCGTGGAATGCCAAACTTCCCCGGTTCTGTTCCAGGATTCCGTGTCAGGGAGTTCAGGCCAGGGATGCCTTCCTCCTTCATTGGGGGCAAGACTTCCTCTATGCCTTTCCACCCATTCCCCTAATTCCCAAGATACACTTCAAACTTCAGAGAGACAAGGGGTCTATGATCCTCATAGTACCACATTGGCCACGCCAAGTGTGGTACCCTCTACTTCTGCATCTCTCTCAAGCTTCCTCCCTGGACTTGGGATCTGCTCCAGACCTTCTGTCCCAGGAGGAGGGAACGTTGTGGCACCCAAATCCCCAGTCTCTTCACCTCAGAGCCTGGTTGCTGAAGGTCTAGACCTTCAAGATTTGCATCTTTCTCAGCAAGTGAAGGATATCCTTCATGCTTCCAGAAAGCCTTCCACTAGACGTTCCTATGCTTTTAAATGGAAAAGATTTGACATTTGGTGTGCAGAGAAGGGTCTTAACCCTCTTGCAATACCTCTGAATTCCTTACTAGAGTATTTGCTGCATTTATCCCATGCAGGCCTTAAAACAAATTCAGTAAGAGTCCATTTGAGTGCTATTGCAGCATCCCTTAAGCCTCTCAATGGACAGCCTATTTCCTCTCATCCTCTTATTGCAAGATTCATGAAAGGCCTTCTTTTAACTAAACCTCCCATTAGACCACCTCCAGTGGCATGGGATTTGAATTTGGTTCTTGGCCAGCTTATAAAGCCACCCTTTGAACCCTTAGCCACTACCTCCTTGAAATTCCTTTCCTGGATGGTTATTTTTCTCATTGCAGTCACCTCAGCTCACCGTATCAGTGAGCTGCAAGCCTTGGTGGCTAATCCTCCTTATACAAGGTTCCATCATGACAAGGTAGTCCTCAGGACTAATCCACACTTTATGCCTAAAGTGGTCTCACATTTTCATCTGAACCAGGAGGTGTATTTACCTGTCTTTTTTTCAGGACCTCATGCATCAACTGCAGAGAGGAATCTTCATACCCTGGATTGTAAGAGAGCACTTGCTTTTTACTTACAAAGAACACAGCAACATAGAAAGTCTTCTCAACTCTTTGTTGCTTTTGATCCCTCTCATTTAGGACTTCCAGTCTCTAAGAGAACTCTGTCCAATTGGATTGCTCAGTGTATTTCCTTCGCCTACCAGAGTAAGAACCTTTCTCTGGAAGGCCATGTCACAGCTCACAATGTGAGGGCCATGGCAACCTCTATGGCTCATCTAAACTCTGTGTCCATCGACCAAATCTGTCGAGCGGCCACCTGGGCCTCGGTTCATACCTTTACAGCCCATTACTGCTTGGACAAGGACTCCCGCCGGCTCAAACACCTGTTCCATACCTAATCAACTCCTACCCCCCATCCCTGGCTTTATGCCCGAGATCCATGGGGGTGAGGAGGAGCCCTTATCAGGGACTCACAACCTTTGGGATCTCCCTGGCATCTCTAGCTGGGGAGTCCCCATATGTGAAGACTCATTCCTGCTTGTTCCTGGAGAAAGCACAGTTACGTACCTGTAACAGGTGATCTCTGGGAACAGCAGGAATAAGTCTTCACAACCCACCCATCTCCCCTAGGAGTTGTATCTCTCTATCTTCTTTCCTTTCCTTTCTTTCTCTCTTTGTCTCAGCTTAAAACTCGAACTGGAGAAAGGCGGTTGGGAAAGGCGGGAAGGCAGCGCGCAGGCGCTGTGGGATGCTCCCAAAAGCTTTCCTTTTGGACGCTGGGGAGCGTTCCCGCGCAGGCTCCGTCGGTACCGATGATACCCATATGTGAAGACTTATTCCTGCTGTTCCCATAGATCACCTGTTACAGGTAAGTAACTGTGCTTTCCCGATACCGACCCCGGTCGATACGGGTATCGGGCTTTGCAAGAGCATCCCGACAGGAGATACTTCGATTCCTCTGACTGAGGATTCTGAACAGTCTGTCGATGCAGCGATGCGTCTTCCACAGGAGGAGTCCTCTCCTAAACGAAGAATGTCTCCTCCAGAGGACTTGTCTTTTCAAGACTTTATCAGAGGGGTGGCTCGGGGTCTCTCTATTACAGTAGCCCCAGAGTCCATAGCCTACAGCTAAGGAGTTAGATATTTTACAATATCCTAAAACTTCTAAAGAGGCAGCTACCTTGCCTATTCATGAGATTCTGTATGATCTCATGTTAAGGATGTGGGAAGCACCTCTAACCACCTCTCCTCATTCTCGCAGGTTGGACACCATGTATAGTGTCCCTCCTTGTCCTGGTTTCCATAAGACTCAGCTTCCTCACCACTCTATTGTAGTTGAGTCTGCAATGAAAAAGATTAGAAGTGCCAAGAGACATGCCTCTAATCCTCCAGTACGTAAATGTAGAACCCTGGATGCTTTTGGTAGAAGAATCTTCCAAGCTTCCATGCTTGCTGCAAGAATTAATTCTTATAGTCTCTACATGGGCATGTTCTTAAAAGAGGCCACTGACCATTTGCAGACTTTATGTCCTTTTATGTCTGACAATAAAAGGCAAGAATTTCTCTCTGCGCTCAAACATGCTCAGGATGTCTCCAAATTCTCCAACCGTGCAGCTTTCGATTCCTTTGAATGTGTAAGCAGAGCCTCAGCTATAGCTATAGCAGCACGTAGGGTTGCTTGGCTTCAAGCATCTGATTTGGAGACCTGGGTCCAAGAAGAATTGGGAAATATCCCTTGTACAGGTGAAAATCTGTTTGGTAAAGATTGTCAAGCAAAAGCCAATCAGATGGATGCTGAAAATTCTGCTTTTGATAGACTATCCAAATCTACAGCTGCTCCTGCTAAGAAAAGGTTGTTCAAGAAAACACCTTTTTCAAAGAAGGGAAGATCCTATCCTGCTTATAGTCAGAGAGCATCTTCTGCAGCTCAGTTCCCTTCCAAACGTCAGCAATCCTCCAAACAGACCAAGGCAAAGGCTGCGAGGCCTGCTCCAGCCCAGCAGTCTCAGCCACCTCAGGGCCTTTGACTTTCTGCTAGAGAACTTAGCCTTTCTGGCTCTAGAAGGATCAGAGCCCTCCACCATTCCAGGAAGGCTATGTCACTTTGCTCCCAGATGGGGGCAAATCACAGCAGAGCAGTGGACACTCTCCATCATAAGAGAGGGGTACATACTTCATTTTTCCAGCTTGCCCCCTCTCACAAGAGTGCACCAGTTCAATTCTCCAACCTCCCTCCTCAGCCTATTAGAGCAGGAGGTTGCCACTCTTCTAGCCCAAGGGGCAGTAGAGGAAGTGCCTTCTCAACAACAGGGCACAGGGTTCTACTCCCCCTATTTTCTTATCCCAAAGAAAACAGGGGGCTTCAGACCCATTTTAGATCTCAGAGGATTGAACAGATTCCTAGTCATAGAAAAATTCAAGATGGTTTCTCTAGGAACTCTGCTGCCATACCTTCAGAGTCAGGATTGGCTTTGTTCTCTAGATCTCAAGGATGCATACACTCATGTTCTCATCCATCCAACTCACAGAAGGTTCCTTCGGTTCCTTTTCCAGGAGAAGCACTATCAATACAGAGTGCTCCCCTTTGGCCTGGCCTCTGCACCAAGGGTGTTCACAAAATGCATGGCAGTGGTTGCTGCTTTTCTGCGCACCCTGGGAATATTTGTCTTCCCCTACCTGGACGACTGGCTCATTTGAGCTCCCACTCAATCAGAGGCCAGGACTGCTCTAACCTGCACACAATGCGTATCCTTCAATACTTAGGGCTGGTAATAAACATCCCAAAATCCAATTTGATCCCTACTCAGTCCCTGGAGTTTATAGGGGCATTGCTGGATACCACAAAGGCAAGGGCCTTTCCTCCCCAGGCCCGCTGCCTTCGCTTGATGCAGTTAGCTTCTCAAGCAGAGTTGAAACCCCTACTCACTGCTCGAGAGATGTTACAGTTGCTAGGCCACATGGCTTCCACCATTCATGTGGTGCCATATGCTCGCCTTCACATGAGAGCAGCTCGGTGGACTTTATCAACCAATGGACCCAGGCATTAGGCTGCCTGTCAGACAAAATAGCAAACACAAGTCGCCTCATTTTGTCCCTCCAGTGGTGGAAATCCCCTCAGAACCTCTTGCTGGGGTGTCCTTTTCAACAGCCTCTACCCCAGGCAACTCTTACAACAGATGCTTCTCCAATGGGCTGGGGAGCTCATCTTCAGGACCTCTCCACCCAGGGCATCTGGTCCCCACAGGAGACTTGTGTCCACAACAGTCTCTTGGAACTCAGAGCAATCTTCCTTGCTCTACGAGTTTTCCACACCCTGCTCAGCCACAAGACAGTCCTTGTCCACACGGACAATCAGGTAGCTATGTTCTACATAAACAAGCAGGGAGTAACTAGCTCTCTGTCGCTTTGCAACGAAGCTCTGCGACTGTGGGCCCTCACCAGAGAGCATCACATTCATCTTCTGGCAGTCTATCTTCCAGGGGTTCAAAACTCTTGGGCAGACAGACTCAGTCGAGTTCTGCTTCCACACGAGTGGTCCCTACATATGGCCCAGGTCTCCAAAATTTTTCAAATTTGGGGAACCCCGGACATAGACCTCTTTGCAAGTCCGTGGAATGCCAAACTTCCCCGGTTCTGTTCCAGAACTCCGGCTCGGGGGGCTCAGGCAAGGGATGCTTTCCTCCTTCACTGGGGTCAAGACTTCCTGTATGCCTTTCCACCCATCCCCCTAATTCCCAAAACCCTATTCAAGCTTCAGAGAGACAGAGGCCACATGATTCTCATAGCTCCACATTGGCCACGGCAAGTGTGGTACCCTCTGCTTCTACATCTCTCTCAAGCTCCCTCCCTAGAGTTAGGGTCTGCTCCAGACCTCCTCTCTCAGGAGGACGGAAAGTTGTGGCATCCCAATCCCCAGTCTCTGCATCTCAGGGCTTGGTTGCTGAAGGCTTAGATCTCCAGGATCTTCCTCTTTCTCAGCAAATGAAAGATGTTCTTCAAGCTTCCAGAAAACCTTCCACTAGACGTTCTTACACCTTCAAGTGGAAAAGGTTTACCATCTGGTGTTCTGAAAACGGTCTTAACCCCCGTGCCATACCTCTGGAATCATTGCTGGAGTATCTCCTGCATCTGTCTAATGCAGGCCTTAAGACAAATTCAGTAAGAGTCCATCTGAGTGCTATTGCAGCTTCACTCAACCCTCTAAATGGACAACCTGTTTCCTCTCATCCCCTTGTAGCAAGATTCATGAGAGGTCTCCTTTTAACAAAGCCTCCCATTAGACCACCACCAGTGGCATGGGACTTAAATTTGGTTCTTGGTCAGCTTATGAAGCCACCTTTTGAACCTTTAGCTACTACCTCCTTGAAATACCTTTCTTGGAAGGCTATCTTTCTCATTGCAATCACATCAGCACGCCGCATCAGTGAATTGCAAGCACTAGTAGCTAATCCACCTTATACAAGGTTCCATCATGACAAGGTGGTCCTTAGGACTAATCCACATTTTATGCCTAAGGTGGTCTCGCCTTTTCACCTCAACCAAGAAGTCTACCTACCTGTCTTTTTTCCAGGACCTCATGCATCACCTGCAGAGAGGAATCTTCATACCCTGGACTGTAAAAGAGCTCTGGCTTTTTACTTACAGAGGACACAGCAACATAGAAAGTCTTTCCAACTCTTTGTTGCTTTTGATCCTTCTCATTTGGGGCACCCATTCTCCAAGAGAACTCTTTCCAACTGGATTTCCCAATGTATTTCTTTCGCCTATCAGAGCAAGAACATTTCTCTGGAGGGCCATGTCACAGCTCACAATGTGAGAGCCATGGCAGCCTCAATGGCTCATCTGAACTCTGTGTCTATTGACGACATCTGTCGAGCAGCCACTTGGGCCTCAGTTCATACCTTCACAGCCCATTACTGCTTAGACAAGGACTCCCGCCGGGATGCCTTGTTTGGTCAGGCTGTTCTCAAACACCTGTTCCATACTTAATCAACTCCTACCCACCATCCCTGGTAAGATGCCAGAGATCCAGGTGGGGAAGTGCAGCCCTGTCCCAGGGACACACAACTTCTGGGCGCTCTCCCTGGCATCAAAAGCTAGGGAGTCCCCATATGTGAAGACTCATTCCTGCTTGTTCCTGGAGATAGCACAGTTACTTACCTAGGAGTTGTCTCTCTCTCTGTCTCTCTCTCTCTTCCTTTCCCTCTCTCTCCCTCTTTGTCTCAGCTATAAAACTCAACTGAGGAGAGACAGTTGGAAAGGCGGGAAGGCAGCACGCAGGCGCTGTGGGATGCTTCCAAAAGCTTTCTGATTGGACGCTCGGGAGCGTTCCCGCGCAGGCTCCGTCGGTACCGACGTACCCATATCTGAAGACTTATTCCTGCTGTTCCCAGAGATCACCTGTTTCAGGTAAGTAACTGTGCTTTAGTGTAACTGGGTTTAAAAAAGGTTTGGACAAGTTCCTGGAGGAAAGGTCCATAAACCATTATTAAGAAAGGACCCAGGATATCAATGCTTGACCCGGTACAAGCATTGTGGAACCTGTGTCTTTTGGGGAAACTGCTAGTTACGTATGACCTAGATTGGCCACTGTTGGAAACAGGATACTGGGCTTGATGGACCTTGGTCTGACCCAGTATGGCATATCTTATGTTCTTAAGACATCCTTTAATGGCCCTACAAGAACCTCTCTGAGCTCTTTCAGTATCCTGAGATGTATCCCATCCAGTCCCATGGCTTTGTCCACTTTCATTTTAGCAAGTTGTTCTAACACCTCATCTTCTGTGAATGGTGTGGTATCTACTTCCTTCCCATTTTTATATTTTGGAGTCACAGCTGGTCCATCTCCAGGATTTTCTTTAGTAAAAACAGAGCAGAAGTATTTGTTTAGCAATTTCGCTTTTTCAGTGTCACTTTCCACGATTCCGTTCCCAGCACTTCTGAGTCCTGCAATTCCAACTCTGATCTTCTTCCTTTCCTGAATATACTTGAAGAAAGTTTTGTCGCCACCATTAACATCTTTAGCCATCTTTTCCTCTACCTTTGATTTTGCTATCCTTATTTCTCTTTTTGACTCTTTAGAGTTTGATCCTGTATTCATTTCTGTGGTGTTCTGTTTGTAAGCTTTTGAATTTTTTCAAAGATGTGTTTTTTGCCTTTATTTGAACATCCACTTCTTTGGAAAACCAAATAGGTTTCCTTCTTCTCTTGTTTTTATTTACTTTTCCTACATATTTATCTGTTGCCCCTTTTATTGCCACCTTTAGTTTAGCCCATTGCAATTCCACTTTCCTTATCTCCTTCCACCCTGTCAGCTCCTCCTTTAGGTACTCGGCCATTTTATTGAAGTCAGTGTTTTTGAAGTTTAGGACTTTGAGCTTGCTATGATTGGCCTGTACCATGGCTTTTATCTCAAACCACACCGGGTGATGATCGCTGTTGCTCACAGGGGCACTCACTCAGACATTCGACACGCTATCACAGTTGGTGAGCACTAAATCCAGCGTTGAGCTTTCCCTGGTTGGTTCCATCACCATTTGTCTAAGTAATGCATCTTGGAGAGCATCCACAATTTTTTTGTTTCTTTCCAGATGTGCAGAGGGAGTAATCCAATCCACATTAGGTAGATTAAAGTCACCCAGTATTATCGCTTCCCCCTTTGTGGCTATCTTGGCAATATCTATAATCAATTTATCTATCTCTTCAATTTGAGTCGGAGGTCTGTAGACTACACCAGTATGGATGACAGTGCCATCTCCTCTTTCCAACGCAATCCAGAGCGCTGCTTCTTTTCCCCATTCACCCTGCATTTCAGTAGCTTTAATATTGCTTTTGATATACAAGGCTACTCCTCCTCCTTTTCCATTTTCTCTGTCTCTCCTGAATAGATTATAGCCAGCTATGGCTATATCCCAATCATGCGATTCATTGAACCATGTTTCTGTAATGGCCACAATGTCCAAGTCCATTTCCACTATTAGGGCTTCCAGGTCTGGAACTTTGTTGGCTAAGCTTCAAGCATTTGTGCTCATTGCTTTTCAGCATTTACCTGGCTTGTGTGTATTTTGCATTGATTTGTTCTGTCCACCTCTTACCACTTGTTTTTGATGTGGTTTAAAAGTGTGGCTGTTTCTGATGATGATCAGCTTTTGCAGGGGGTGGCATCCAGAGATTGACCTTCTACATCCGTCGCCCCTTTTTCTAGTTTAAATGCATATCCATATACTGCCTGAATTTTTCACTTAGGATTCTTTTCCCTGTGACAGAGATGTAGTCCATCAGCACAGTATAGTCTCTTGTTGGTCCATCTGTTTCCCCAGTCGCCAATAAATCTGAATCCTTCTTGTTTGCACCAGGTCTGGAGCCATGTATTAAATCTGTTAATGCGATGCAGCCTTTTTGCCCCCTTACCAAGAACAGGTAGAACTTCTGAGAATGCAACAGTGTTAACAATGGGCTTGAGTTTCTCTCCCAGAGATTGGAAGTCCTTTTGGACTGTAGAGGCACTGTTTCTAGCCAGGTCATTTGTGCCCAAGTGGATAACATCAAGTTTGGAGTGTTCACTTTCTGTGCTAAGTACTTCAACAACTTGGTTTGTATTCCTGCTGGCTGAAGATCCTGGTAGGCACATGACTATCTTCTCTCCTTTGAACTGTGTTCCCAAGTTGGTGTCTCTGATGGAATCTCCAAGTAGTAGTAGTTTTCCGTTTGGTGAGGTTTTCTTCATATTTGGTTCTTTAGCTGGAGATTGGGCATTGTCTGACTCATTTAAGAACAGGTAGAGCATTCTCATTCGCTGCCCCTACGCTCTGGAACGATCTCCCAATAGACCTTCGTATCATAAAAGACCTCTCTCAATTCAGGAAAGAACTAAAAACGTACCTATTTTCCGAACACTTTGAAATCCCCTACCCTCCAAGTCCAGCTCCACAGCAACCACAGTCATACAAACACAAAACCCCTGAAATTACAATTAACTAACTCCTGACAGTCCTCCGCCACACATACTCCTGACTTACGACAAAAAAGGAAATAAATTCCAATACCTACACATGCCCAATAACTATCCAACTCTGTAACACACTATACATAGCCTCTGTAAATAGCCAATGTAAATAGTTTGACAGTTGTTTGTATTATTACCTGTACATAGTTGAATTCTACTGTTCAATGTAAATGTATACAGAAGTGTACAAGTTTGTTAAACTGTTCCATGTAAACTGCCCTTGATCTCTGGAAGGGGCGGTATAAAAGAAAATAGATAAATAAATAAATAAATTTAAGGACCCTTCTGTTTCTTTGGATTGGGCATCCTCATTAGCCAAGATGGAGAAAGCATTATGCAGGGATATCATTTGATGTATAGGATGTATCTGTGTTACAGGTCGCAATCTACCATAATCCACTGTGAGCCATTTGTTCCTGGGGTGTTTGATTCTTTGTGGGTGCGGTGGTGGACTTTGTTCAGTTTGTATCCTAGAAGAGGTGTGCTTCATTGCAGCCAGTTCCTCCCTCAGTAGAGTCACTTCTTTATGCATAGCAGCTAGGTCTTTCCTTAGTAGAGTCAGTTCTTTATGCATGTCAGCTTTCTTAAGGCACATAGGACATGCTCTTAGGCTCAAAATGATTTTTCTTGGAATGAAAGTACCGCAGTTATTGCACTGAATACACGACATGTTGATTAAGCCGCCCCAGAAGAAGAAGAAGAAGAAGAAAAGATGAAGATGATGTGGGCTTTAACCCACATTAAGAAGGATAGATGGCACATATGCGACCACTATATAGGCAATGTAGCTCTTGGGGTGGGTGGGGTAAGGAGTAGGGCTGGCGGGAACCTAAGTGTCTCTGGCCTGTAAGCTGTTCCTGAACTGTGGGCACACACAGATATCTGATTTAAGTCTATACAAGGAAAGCAGACAGTCTGAATGTCCCCAACCTTAATGTATAACCACAGTTAAAAGCTATATTAGCATTATCCCCCAAAATCAACACTTAGATTTTATATTTTTAGCTAGAAACCAGCAGAGATAAGATAGAAAGGTTTGCTCTTAGCTTTGTGGATGCTTCTCAGCTAATGCAGACTGGCTCAGACCGGTGTGTCAGGTCAAGTGTAAGATGGTCTAAATCAGCCCCTCCCTGGGAGCAGCTTTCACCAACCAACCAGTGCAGCAGAAGTAAACGTTTGTCTATCTCTCTATCTGCCTCACACACAGATATCTGATTTAAGTCTATACAAGGAAAGCACCAGTCTGAATGTCCCCAACCTTAATGTATAACCACAGTTAAAAGCTATATTAGCAATATCCCCAAAAATCAACACTTAGATTTCATATTTTTAGCTAGAAACCAGCAGAGATAAGATAGAAAGGTTTGCTCTTAGCTTTGTGAATGTTTCTCAGCTAATGCAGACTGCATATCAGAACAAAGTCCATGATCACAAGAGAGAATATCATACTAAGCTCATCATGACCTCCATCAATAAGCCTAAAGAGCTCTTAGATATTGTAAAAACACTATTAAAACAAAATGACACCACCAAAACATACAACATCCTATAACCACAAAATCTGGTGAACTTCTTCCAATCTAAGATTGATAACTCCCTCCCAATCTCAGTGACACAGCAATATGACCAAGCAACCAATAATTCGCTACAGAAATTTAATCCTCTTTCTCTTGACAACTTGGAATGTATAATACTAGATTTGGTTACAACGACATCTCCTCTCTGTCCTTGCCTGGTAAGCTGGATTAAGGTTGCTCACTCTGAACTAGCCCCATACATAAACAGGATAATACAGTGCTCATTCACACAAGTTTATCTACCCTTCTTCCTGAAGCAAGGGCCCATCCGCCCAATCCAAAAGAGCCCCAAATTAGTAACAAGTGATCATAGTTCATACAGACCCATCACCAGTATCATGGTGTAGAAACACTGATTACCTCATTTATTCATAAGATCATCAAGGGCATACAAAACCCTGGGAAAGGTTGTATCCTAATATTCCTTGATATAAAGGCTACATTCGATTCAGTATCTCACAAGTTACTAACGGCACGTTTACAAGCCATAGGCATTCAGAGTACTGCTTTAGAATGGTTCCGCTTATTTCTCACTGAGCATCATCAGCAAGTGAAAATAGGTCCCAGCAATTCTAATTCATACACAGATGCCGGGAGTCCGTCAAGGTTCAGTTCTATCCGCCCTACTCTTCAACATCTATATACAGCCTATCTGCACCATCATACAGGCTCATAACATTTTATACCACATCTGTGCTGATGACATTGATATACATGCCATTCTCCACAGCAAAAGCCTGCTGCATCTCAATAGTAGATGTTTTTTTAATGCAGTCTCTCATTGGTTACCGGAGCACCATCTAAGAATACATTTCAAGAAAACAGAAATCATTTACCTAACTAGGAATCAAAGCTTTACATCTCCTAAGTTCTTGAAAGTCAACGAAGCAGAATTAGAAATGAAGAAAGAGGTATAATATCTTGTAATAACACTGGATCACCAGCTAGCACTGCAATCTTACGTTAACAAAACTAGAACAATTTACAAGAAAATTAACTCAACAACTACGCCCTCTCATTGAAGCACATGATTTCTTAATGGTTTTCCAGGCAATGATATTCCCACACTTAGACTTCTGCAACATCATTTACCATGGCATTCCCAAAAGTGTCATATATCCACTACTGATGGCACAGCAGCCAGCTGTGAGAATTTTACCGGCTGCATTTATTTATTATTTATTTATTTAGCAGGATTTATAGACCGCCTTTCACTGGGTCAAAGCACTTTACATAGAACAATGGTTTTTAAATGCAAAGAATAAAACAACTTATGTACAATGAACAGGTAACCAATGCATAGAATAAAACAACTTATGTACAATGAGCAGGTAACTTATATACAAGAAGACTGAATATAGGTTTGGTTGGTTATTTACATTGTTTGGCTAAATACAGGGTGTACACAAGAGAGGTTGCATAACAGCGTATTCTGTTTGTGGGGTTTTTGTGTGCATCCATACTAAACCACATATCACCCATTCTCAAGCAAATACATTGGCTCCCTCTACAATGCCGTGTAAAATACAAAGTACTCATAGCCACCTACAAAATCTTGCATAACACAACCTCCGAATACCTGCAGTCCATCCTCAAACAGCCACCAAACAACAGGCTCAAGAGAGAACGTGCCCAAAATAAATTTAGTGTACCTCCTGATAAGAGAAGGAGCAACCAAACAGCTTGCTCATGCACCTTCTCACTATATGCACCAGGCCTGTGGAACAACCTCCCTGCAAAAACTAGAGCCATAAATGACATTGCACTCTTTTGCAAGAACTTAAAAACAATTCTTTTCAAAGAGCACTTCAGCGACAAAACATAGCATGACTAATCTAGCCAAAATCCAGCAGATGTTGGAGAGCCTGCTACATCAACACTTAAAATAGCAAAACTGGACAATTTCATGGTAACTAAACATGATACACTACTCCCACTATAATGTATGTATGCTTCTTCATAGCACAGCTAGTATAAATAATCCTGTATTATAGGTTAAAGTTCTGCCTGATTTATCTTTAATCTGTTATGTTGCTGTTCCTTATAAAAATGTAAGATGTTACTTCAATGTAAACCGCATTATCTAAGGAAATGTGGGTATATATAATTTAAAAAAAAAGTTAAATAATTTCAAAAAGTTTTTTTACATGGTTAATAACTGTTTATGTGGCAGTGGCTTTTGGAACTTGCCCTTGACATGAAAGAGATGACATTGAGAGTAAAAATGAGCAAATTGAGAGGTATCTAAATTTGTTAAGAGAAACAAATACAGGATGTGGAAGTAGGCTATGTCTGACAGAATTAAACTTGCAGCCGGGTCTCTTTGGCAGCCTACACAAGGAACCTAGAATTAAACTACAGGCTGAATCTGATAGTCTACAAGTACACTAATTATAAATTGTTTTAAAAACTGAGGCCGTTATAGTTGGGTTTGTCTGGCAAGCTACTCAGGGAATCTAGGAGGTAGGACATTCAGGCAAAAACTTTGTGATTTGATATGGGAAAGAGTGGTTATGTGCACATCTATCAAGGATGACAGAACTGTCCTGGATATAGCAAATGATCTTACAGGTGATTACATTCTGCGGTAAGCAACTGGAATATATTCTTAGCAAAGGATGGCCTTTTGGTCGTCTTATGCTGCATTCTGTTGTATTAGTTTGTAAGTGTGTGTCTCACAAGAACAGAAGTAAGAAAAAGAACTTCTGAAGAACTAGAAAAAGAGGAAAAGGAGGTGTGGGAATGCAGGATGTGAAGTGAAGTAGAAGGGAAAGGAGAAAAGCAAGGTGGATGTGGAATGCCGGATTCCCCTTTGAGTCACCATTCTTGGACCTTTGTCTGAATGCCTATTTCTTGAAGTGGTCAGGGCGAGGGAATCTAGAGGGTAAATGTGAACGCAGGAGGAGGAGACAAAGGATGAGCTCTAGTCACTGCTCTGACACAGCCTCATTTGAAAGGGTAATTACTCATTTCCTGTAACTGTTCTTCCAGTAACATCAGTTCTCCGGGAACAAGCAGGAAGTCAGTCCTCACATATGGGTGACATTGGTAGCGACAGAGCTCTCATGGAAGCATCCCCTCAGCTTTCAAAGAAAGCCTTAGGGAGATGCCACCACTCATGCGGGGTCCCCTTCCTGGCCAAGGGTGCCATCTTGCTCAGTCTCCTTTTTCGTGGAGCCCTTCAGACATTCGTCTGGCTTGTCCCTGGAAAAAGTTGATTTTCTCTCTGAGTTTCATACTCACCTTCGGTATTGCATCGGTACTCTTCCCGCCTGCTGACCTCATTGCCTCGGCGTCGGTCTCCTTTTGTAGTTTTCATTCTTTAACTGGCATCTTCACGCCTTTTTTCCCCACTGGCAGCCCGGAGAGTCTTTGACCTCGCAGGGCTTCTTCCCCCTCCCCCCATGGCTACTAGTGGCTTTAAGAAGTGTGATCGGTGCTCTAAAATGGTCTTTGACAGACACACACGACGGCTGTCTCTGCTACCTTGGGCCAGACCATGACCCGCCCGCTTGTGGTCTCTGCAAGAGGATGTGCAGTAAGGTCCTAAGAGCCGCCAGCAGCAGCACGATATGTTTTCACCTAGTCCCTCGGTGCCTACAAAGGCAGGGCCTTGTCTGAGGCCCTGACATCTCAGGCGGAACATTCTGAGTTCGAGCCTCTTTATGGGTCCTCAGAAAGGGGGTCTCCCCCGAGGGAACCCGGGAAGAAGAAGAATCCCTCGAAGGTGGCATCCTTGGATGGTTCCGACTGCCGGGTGCTCCCTGGGCCCAGTCCCGCAGTCTGAGGCGTTCGTCTGAGACGTCTGCGAAGGTCCCCAGGAAAGATCCGACCATGGACCGGCCTCAGTCCCCAGACACTATCCTTGTCGAGGATTAACCTTGGGGGGAGCCGGTGTCTGCCCCGAGTCCCTTGGAGCCTGCGCTGAAGGCTGTGGAGCTTCTGGTCTGGAATCCATAATGGCAACCCTAGAGCGCAGTTTGTCTGCCTTCATGGACCAGTAGCGGGCACTGTTGTGAGGTATGACCGATTCATCCGCCCCGACCACCGGACCCTCGACGTCCAAGACGTCGCCGGAGGCCAAGCGGATCCTCGAGGTCCTTCGGTGTCAAGTCGATCCTCAGCTGAGATCGCAATCAAAGTCCCGCTCGATGGGACTGTGGTCATCCTCAGCAAATTTGCCGGGCACCTGCCACAGGGCATCTGAAGCCCCGAGGTCCGCGGAGCATCCTTCTGATGAGTTCTCGACGGACTACACCGAGTGGGAGATGGGAGAACGAGGAGTCTCCCGATACTCGTTGCCACCGCAACATCCCATCTGACTCTCCCATCTCGGAGCCTCGATGGCGTTCCCCGCCTGACTACATGGGCTTCCTTGATTTTGTCAAGAACATATCTAAGGCCCTGGGGTTCCCGACAGTCAGAGGAGGATCTTCGGCCAGATAAGTTGGGAATCCTCCAGTACGAGGCCCCTCTGCGGGAATCGCTAACGGTGCCTATTCATCCCATCTTGGAACGGCTGATGCTCCGAATGTGGGAGACACCGGCTTTGGTGCCGGTGGTGAGCAAACGGCTCGACTCAATGTATTGAGTCCACCAGAGCCTGGGTTTTCAAAAGTCACAGCAGCTGCATAACTCCATGGTGCTGGAGTCGGCCATGCGTCGGCTGAAAAGCCAGAAGACTCACTCCTCGGTGCCCCCCAGCAGGGAGGCCCGCACCCTGGATGCCCTCGCAGAAAGCGCTACCAGGGCTCAATGCTCATCGGCCGCATCCAGGCCTACCAGCTGTACATGGGCATGTACCTGAGAGACCTGGCAAAGGAACTCGCCGGGTTCTCAGCTGGTCTCTCCAAAGAACCCTTGCAGTGATTCAAGAACCTGGCCAAAGCTGTACGTGAATGCATGGCGTCTCAAGTAGCATCGGCGGGCTTCAGTGCATGCTGCCAAGCATGGCTGTAGTCGTCCGACCTCGAGCAGTGGGTTCAGGGCAAATTGGAAGATATCCCCTGCCAAGGAGAGAACCTCTTTGGAAAACCCATGACCCACAAGGCTGCCGAGCTGGAGACAGAGTTCATGATGAGGACCAGGCTCTCCAAAAAGACCGCTGCCCCTCCCCGACGGAAGGACTTGGGTAAAAAGCACTTCTACCTGAGGAAGGGAGCTGCTTACTGAAACTACCCACCTTATCAGGCCTCCCCCGGCTCCCCAACAGGGTCAACATGCCAAGGGACATGGACATGGCCCATGTAAGCAGGAGGCTCCAAAACCCCAGGCACTGGCTCCGGCCCAGCCAGGGGTGAGTTTTTGACTCCTTGAGCATAGCCTATTTACCCCAAGGAGATAAGCAGCCCACAGGGGGACATCTGGCCCTCTGTGCCCAGAGGTGGGTGACCATCACCACCGACTCCTCGGCACTAAGGGTAGTCAGAGAGGGTTACCTCCTCCACCTGGCTCAGACACCTCCCCCCAATTTCCCAGGAAAAACCCCTCAGGTCTCCCCTCACCGGGACCATCTTCTGAAGGAGTTGTCAGGTCTTCTTGAGGTGGAACTAGTGCCCCACCATCTCAAAAGCAAGAGTTCTACTCCAGTTATTTTCTCATGCCAAAAAGGACAGGGTGCCTAAGGCCCACCCTCGACCTGCACAACCAACAGATTCCTGTTGAGGGAGAAGTTCAAGATGTCCTCCCTTGGAACATTGCTGCCCTACCTCCAGCAGGGAGACTGGCTATGCTCCTTAGACCTCAAGGATGCTTACACCCACATCCTCATCCACCCCAACCACAGGCAGTACCTGTGGTTCGTAGTGGGGGGCAGGCATTTTCAGTACAGGGTACTCCGGCTTAGTCTTGGCCTCAAAGAGTTTTCACAAAATGCCTGGCAGTCGTAGCCACCTTCCTCTGGCTCCAGGCGGTCTTCATATTTCCCTACCTGGACTACTGGTTCATAAAGGTAGGCACGGCCTCGGAGATGCAGCAGGCAACCACACGCACCATGCTGATTCTGCAGCACTTGGTATTTGTCTCACCTCCTTCCGACACAGTGTCTGGAGTTCATTGGGGCAAAGATTGACACTCTCCATTCGAAGGCTTTCTTGCCAAGGGACCAAGCCAATTGTCTCAGGACTCTGGCTCTGTACAAACAGTAACGTCCCTTGGTGCCTGCTTGGCTTCTCCTGCGTCTTCTCAAGCACATGGCCTCTACGGGCCACGTCGCCCCCAATGCTCATCTCCACATGAGGGCAGCGAAGTGGTGTCTCCGGGACCAGTGGTCTCAGGCCACGGGCCACCTTCGAGACAGGGTTTCTGTGACTCTCCAACTGGCGGATTCTCTGGTCTGGTGGCAGTCTCCCCAGCATCTCGAGGTGGGCATGCCTTTTCAGGCCCTAAGCCCCTGAAGGGCCCTCACCACGGACACCTGCCTGCTCAGCTGTGGAGATCTCCGCACTCAGGGCAGCTGGTCACCAGGTGAGAGCACCCAGCAGATCAGCCTCCTGGAGCTGAGGGAGATATACTTAGTTCTGCGAGCGTTTTGCCACCACTTGCGTCACCAGCCGGTGCTGGTCCAGATGGACAACCAGGTGGCGAGGTTCGGTGTGAACGAAGAGGGGGCATGGGGTTTCATGCCATCTTGTTGGGAGGCAGTGGCCCTCTGCTCGTATGCAATCCAACAGGGTATTCTCCTGCAGAAAGTATACCTACCAGGGCATAACAACCTCCTTGCCGACAGGATGAGCGGAGTCCTCCAGCCGCAGCAGGACCCCAGGGTGGCCGACCGGCTCTTCCAGATCTGGGGCAAACCCGTGATGGACCTATTTGCCAGCACAGACAACTTCTAGTTGCCCCACTTCTGTTCCCAGCAGGCCCACCCCTCCAGGATGGCAGGGGACGCAGTCCTTGTCTTGTGGTCGGAGGGCTGCATGTATGCCTTTCCTCCCACACTGCTGATTGCCAAAACCTTGTTCAGGACCCTCCACGACAGGGCCTTGCTCATTCTGATAGACCCTCAGTGGCCCAGGCATCCGTAGTTCCCTTTGCTCCTCCAATTAATGGTGGAGACCCCCATCCCATTGGGGACTTCTCTGGGACTCCTGTCTCAGGAAGAGGGCTCTCTTCTGTACCCCAACCTGTTGCTGACAGCATAGTTGCTGAAAGGGTGACCCTAGCCCCTTTCAACCTCTCAGGTGTGAGGTAGAGGAGATTCTGCTGGCCTCTCGCAAGGCCTCTATTATAAAAGCTTATGCCCCAAAATGGCGCAGGTTTTTGGCCTGGTGTGCTGAGCATGGGGCAGACCCGTTCTCCTGCCCTGTGGATTTGGTGTTACAGTACCTTCTCCACCTCTCGCAATCTGGGCTCAAGTCTAACTCCGTCCGGGTACACCTTAGTGCCCTGGCTGCGCACCACCACCCGGTGAATGGCATGCCCCTCTCGGTCCAGCTGTTGGTGACCTGCTTTCTTAGGAGTCTGCTCTTATCGAAGCCCCCAGTTCTCCCTCCAGCAACCGAATGGGTCCTCAACGTGGTATTGGGGCAGCTCAGTCGCCCACCCTTTGAGCCTCTAGCTTCTTGCCACCTACACTACCTCTCTTGGAAGGTGACGTTCCTTGTTGCACTCATCTCCGCTCGCAGAGTTAGCAAGCTTCAAGCCTTAGTGGTGGAGGTGCCTTATACCAGGTTCTACAAGAACAGAGTGGTGCTCTGCACGCACTCCAAATTTTTTCCCAAGGTAGTATCGTCCTTCCATCTCAACCAGGAAATAGTACTCCCTACCTTTTTTCCAAGACCTCACTCCAGTAGGGCAGAGCAGTCCTTCACACCTTGGACTGTAAGAGGGCTTTGTTCTACAGTATATCCAACATACTTAAGGCCACCACAAAGCTACTCAGCTTTTCATCTCCTAAGCTTTTCATCTCCTACAACCCCAGTAGACTGGGGGCGGCAGTGACCAAATGTATACTGTTTATCTGGGTGGGTGGTGGACTGTATTTCCCTTGCCTATGAGCAGGCAGGGCTTCCGCTGGAAGGCCATGTCACGGCACACCGTGTCAGGGCCATGGTGGCCTCAGTGGCAAACTTACGCTCTGTCCTGACAGTGGACATCTGCCAGGCTTCAGTCCATACCTTCGCAGCTCATTACTGACTGGAAAGAGAGTCCCGACAGGACAGTGCCTTCGGCCAGGCTGTGCTCTGTAATCTCTTCAGGGTTTAGGCAATTCCTATCCTCCGATCCTTCTGTGTTCAGGCTACTGGAGTGCAGGTTTTCATCGGACACAGGGGTCCTACTGTGGTATGTGGACACGGACTTAAGTGCTGCTGCTCGTGGCTCCCCGTGAGGGAGTCTGCGTTTTTGCTATGGGTTTTCAGTAGCCTGTAGCTGGGGAGTCCCATATTTGAGCACTGACTTCCTGCTTGTTCCTGGAGAAAGCGTAATTACTCACCTGAAACAGATGTTCTCCAGGGACATCAGGAATCAGTCCTCGGAACCCTCCCTCCTCCTCATTGGAATTGCTCCTTTACCATCTTTATTTTTGCCGTCTTTTAGCTATGTCGTTTGACTGAGCAGGAATGGCACCCTTGGGTGGGAGGGGGACCACGCATGCGTGGTGGCATCTCCCAAAGGTTTTCTTTGAGGGCTGGGGGGATGCTTCCGTGAGGGCTCTGTTGGTGCCGATGTCACCCATATGTGAAGACTGATTCCTACTGTCCCCGAAGAACACCTGTTACAGGTGAGTAACTACGCTTTGTCTGAGGTGATGGAATTTAGGCTGAGTAGCATAGGTTTGGTGTGACATTTCACTCTTACTGCTTTATGAGGATATTTTATGTCTTCTTCCTCTGCTTGTTTGAATTCCACCACCTCCCTCTGTGTGACTCCACTGTTGTTGACAGCATTCTGAACTTGACCACAAATTTACTTTCCAGTATCAAGATTTTTAAAATTACTCCCCCCCCCCCCAATCACCCCATGCGTGTAAGAAATGTCTCACCATCCCATAGACCAATACTTTACTTAGAGATGAAAGCTGGCTTTGTAGTACTTGTCTTTTCCATACTTGGTCCATCACTTGCTAAGTAGTAGAGTCTATGTCCCTTAGGTCTCTAGAGCCTTGAGGCTGGTTCAGTTGACGTGAAAGGTCATTCGTGAGCAATATGAATAAGCTAATAACCTCTCCTTGGAAATGGGATCTTAGTTTTTTGCTGTTTTATTGTTTGGTGTATTTATTCAGCAGTATGAGGTGTGTGCAAGTAACTTATATGTTAGTATCTGTTAAAGCAATGATCTTTAATACAATACAACAGACTTCAAAATCAAATTTGTATTCAGAATGTATTCATGTGTGCTGCACAAGAAGTCTTTTTTCTTCCTAGTGTTTTCGTTATTTGTCTTTGAGAGATTTCTAGAATAGTTTTCATGACCATAGGTAAATTTTTGCTGTTGTCTCTGCTTAATTTTCAGCTGAATGTAACCACCAAAACCAGAAGACATTCGGGGAGCTCTGTGGGGTTGGGGGAGTAGGAAGGAAATAAAGTCCTTTCTTTTATCTGAGGACAAGATTGAGGGTGGGGAGGAGCTGATGTGCCACCTTGAGATAGGGGTTTTTTAATCCCCTTAAATTTGAAAAGAAGATTGGGGCAGCTCCATGAGGAAATGCTTTTGTCCCTCCCCCTCTAAAACTGAAAAGGGGGTTGGAAGAGGAGGAGGAATCTGGACAATGCTGTTGATTTCTAAAGCTGTAAGGAGGTTCTGGAGGGAGAGGGATCAGGACACTGGACATAGGGGTGGGGGTTTGTGAGGGGGAATTGTATTGGAAAGGAGATGAATAATGAAATTTAGGTCTTCTGTTGTAACACCTAGTTTTGGCTAGCCCTGTTAAATAGTGATGAATATGGATGCTAAGTACCTTACCAGCCTAACTCTGCCTCCGAGCCCACCCATACTTTTATTGGCTAGATTATGTTCATTTATTTGGCTATACTGCTCTTACATGATATTGGAGGAGTTTGCATAAAATGCTAATTAAAAAATAGAAATAAGTTATCTTTATATTTTATCTTTATCTTTATTCGGCTCTTGATATACCTACCGCTTTACATTTTAAAAAAAATTGAAGCGGTTTACAATACGGTAAAAACAAACTTTTAAATTTAGAAAAAGAAAAGCCTGCCCTAAGATATTGATAGAGGGAGGGGATTCCATAATGCGCTGCCAAATAACAAAATGTAGAATGATGTGTGCACGCTAATTGAGCACTGGCTGTAGATGGAAAAACTGATGTTTTGCTGTTGATCAAAGAGTCCTCCTTGGAAGATATGGTCTCAACAAATCAGATAAATAGGAAGGTCAGTGTAGAATGCACTGTGTGCTAATCAAAATAATTTAATCTTTATCCTGTATGTAACAGGTAGCCAATGATATTCTGTAAATGGGTAAAATGATTGATTTCCATGCATAAGAAATAAGCTTCACAGCTATGTTTTGTATTATTTGAAGACATTTTAAAGTAGAAAGTTTAAATCTATTATATAATGAAATACAGTGGTCCAATTGATTTATGACTAAGACATGAACTAGTTTCAACAGCGCTGTCTTTTCCATATAAGGTCTATTTATTTATTTATTTATTAAAACAGTATTTAAAAAACCTGTTAATCATTTTAGTCAAAGTGATTTACATTGTAACTTAAACTTGGCTATATACATTAAACAGGAACATTGATAACTTGAATTCTTCTGAGGCAGTGGACGGTTAAGTGACTTGCCCAAGACCACAAGTCTAACCAAGCAAATGTTCCTTTTCGTCCCTCTAGTCTAGTCCCGGAACCATAGAGTTCTGTACCTCCTCCAGCAGCTTTGGAGACTGAAACATTTCACAGCTTTGATGTCACCGGTATAAATAGGCAGGGACCGCCCCTCCACACCAGTTGTTTGTCTCCATAGCAGCTGGAGAAGGTGTTGAGCCTAGGGTTTTGGGCTCAGTCAGTGGACAAATAAGGCAGAGCTGTTTTACTTCAGTTTTAAATTGGGGTCTTTTTTTCCATTTCATGGACAGTAGTTAGACATTAGTGTAGGGCTGCAGAGGTTTGATTGCCTCCTCTGTCACTTCTGTTCTTGTCGTTTTGCTTTTCTTTCTTTCTTTTCTCTTTTTCCCCTCCCCCCCCTTGCCTACCTGCGAGCGGCAGACCGTCGGGGGGGGGGGGGGTGATCTACGGCGTGAAGAGCCTCCCTGCTCCCGATCCCGCGTGAACGGGTTAGGAGCAGGTGGGGAAGTAGAGAAGATCGCTGGTCCGTGTGCCTCTCTGCCCCGGAGCTGAATCCGCCAATTCGGCTGAGCTCCGGTGACAGATTGAGGCCCCCGGAGTGCGCGGAAGCATGGTAAGCCTCCTCGCGGCATTTTTGGGGGGGTTGGTCACCAGCGGGAAGGCCGGACAGCTCTGATCGCGTGTTGAGGTTTATCGGAGACTGCAGGCCTGACCGCGTGGTTTTCGCGCGGGAAGCGCGAGGGAGACATTTTTTATGTTTGTTCTGCTCAGCACGCTCACAGTCACTGGGATGTAGGCGTCTGGCTCCCGGTTGGGATTTTTGCTGTGAGTTTTTGGTTCCCTGCAGTTTAAAAAAAAAAAAAAATGAAGAACAGGTTTTTCAAGCAGGAGTGTGTTGGGATCTCCTAGTGTCAGAATTGCTCCAATAGCCGGCGCTGGGAGAGTATGCCGGCTAGGCCCCGTTGCCTAGTGTGTGGCTCTAAGCGGGGCTCGCTCCTTGATTCGGGGGTGTGTGGCAGTTGCACCCAAGGAGCTTTAATGGAGCAGGCACTGGAGGGAGGGGCAGGAGATGGGGTCCCTGATTCAGGAGGACATCCTGCCCTCGTCCCTGGTCCCCTTGGAGCCCGTAGCCGGCCCGTCTATGGTGGGGGGGCCTGCAGGGGGGCAGCCTGTAGTCCCTCTGGAATTTTTCTTGCTGATGCAGCCTGCCATGGCCTCGGGGGCTACCGCGGTATGGGGGGAAAGCGCCAGGGCAGCCCTCTGGGGTCGGAGTCGGCAGGTACCCCTGCAAAGAGAGGTAAGGGTAGAGGGGTAGAGATGCTGACGTCCACGCCCCTAGACGATCTCGAAGTGGCAGATGGCGATCCCGAGGAGGACTCGGGTGAAGAATTAGAAGAGGGGGAGCTCCTGGAGGCGGAGCAGCAGGCTAGGGTGGTCAGGGTGTTTAGGCAGGAAGAATTGCCAGCTCTGATTACCGAAACTCTTAAGACACTTAATATGCTGTCTGCGGTTCCGGCGGCAGAAGAGACGTTAGAGGATCCGTTGTTGCAGGCAGTACGGACGATGCAGTGGGTATTTCCTATTCACAGGGTGTTCAGGAACATGATTCAGGAAGAGTGGGATTTTCCCGAGTCGGCCCTCAGGGGGTCCAGGGCTATAGCTCGACTCTATCCGCTGTCAGACCAAGACAAGGATCTTTTTCGCTCCCCAAAGATCGATGCAGCGGTATCGGTGGTCACGAAGAAGACTACAATCCCGGTAGAAGGGTCGTCAGCGCTTAAGGATGTTCAGGATAGGAAACTTGATACGTTACTGAAGCAGGTGTTCAACATAAGCATGCTGTCTATGCAGGCCTCTATAGCGGGGGCGTGGGTGGCAAGGGCCTGCTTGCGTTGGTCTCAGCGTCTGCAGGGGGAGCAGTTAGAGGAGGTGGCGCGGCTGGAGTCCGGAACCGCGTACTTGGCGGATATTCATTATGATTTGATCCGGGGCCTCGCTAAGAGTATGGCTTTGGTGGTGGCTGCCCGGCGTTATTTGTGGTTGCACAACTGAGCGGCGAACAGTTCTTCCAAGGCTCTGCTCAGTAAGCTTCCTTTTCGGGGGAAGCTGTTCGGTGAAGATTTGGACAAGTTAGTCAAAGACCTAGGGGAGTCTAAAGGGGGTCGGCTGCCGGAAGATAAACCTAGAATCCCATACACAAAACCCCCTGAAATCAATCTAAAAGCCCAAAAGCAAAAGATCTCAGAAAAAACAAAACACCCCCTCAAAACACAAAACAATTGTGCAAAATACTGTTTTTGTCGGAATATGTCAACAAAGTACCGGGAATTCAGTCCAAGTACCACTGTGGCAGTTCCTTTTATTAAAGATACGGATAAAAATTTCAAAATCCAGAACTTAGCTTATGTATAGTGCTGCTCTCCGCACTGCAAAAATATGCCAGCAAACACAATGACGACGTAGCTCCACGTTTCGGGTGTATCATCAGACATGAAAACCTTGAACACCCTGCTTCAGGCCCATCCAAACTGGCAAAAGCTGCTGGTGTTTTCTGGTAAGGGGAAGGAGTTTATGGGAGGTAGATTACGTCTTCTGGATGTTCGTCAGTCTCTTAAGTGGTACCTACGCGAGACAGCGGCCTTCCGTAAGTCAGATAGGTTGTTTGTGCTGTTTGGAGGCCCGCGGAAGGGAGAGGCGGCGACTAAGGCGTCCATTTCCAGGTGGTTAAAAGAGGCTATTGCAGCGGCATACATTCTGAAGAGTAAGTTGGTTCCGGAAGGTCTCCAGGATCATTCGACCAGGGCGCAGGTGTCCTGGGCAGAGTTCAGTTTGGTGCCGGCGGCGGAGATTTGTAGGGCAGCAACCTGGTAGTCCGTACATTCCTTTGTCAAGTATTATCGGCTGGACATGCAGGCGGCAGGTGATGGGCGCTTTGGGTCTGCAGTACTTCAGGCTGCTCTCTCGGGGCCCTCCCGGTGATATGTACTGCTCTTGTTACATCCTCTATGGTTCTGGGACTGGATTAGAGGGACGAAAAGGAAGGTAAAATTAGACTTACCTGCTAATTGTTGTTCCTTGAGGAACTCTAGTCCAGTCCCAGATCCCACCCGAGGAGTTTTTCCTGTTTTTTTCTGGTCAGCCTGAAGTCCTGGTGCGTCAGAATAAGAATAGGATGTCGGTTTTTCCTTCGGAAAGGCGATGGTTTCTGCAGCGTAAAGATTCTCATCAGGTTCTTCCCTTTCTAACAGAGAGAGTAAATCCTGCCTATGCAGTGTTTCGTTTCGAGGTGTTTTCTGCAAAGTCTAAGAGTTAACGGTTTAGTTTAAAAAAAAAAAAAAAATTTATATTACGAGGAAGGGTAGGGTAAGGTTGCAGTTAGGTGATGGCTGAAAAAATATATATATAAATAAATTAACTACTTATTTGTTGCTCTGCTGAGTCTGCTTTGTCAATAGGTACTGGTGTGGAAGGGCGGTCCCTGCCTATTTATACCGGTGACATCAAAGCTGTGACATGTTTCAGTCTCCAAAGCTGCTGGAGGAGGTACAGAACTCTATGGTTCCGGGACTGGACTAGAGTTCCTCAAGGAACAATAATTAGCAGGTAAGTCTAATTTCACCTTTCTTAAGGCAACAAAACTGGACTTAACTACCTCAAACCTGCATTTCAGAAGAAAGCTGTGAATTAATACCCTAGTATTCTTTTGGAAGACACTAATGGTGATGAATAATCTGCTACCACTGGAGCACAATCTGGAGCTAAAGAACATATTGTCACCGTCATAGCTTGAGATTTTGAAAGATTTAACTTTAAACAGTTTTGGTCTAGCCACAGTGCAATGGCTGTTAGACATTTCTTTTTTCTGGGATATGGAAAGTTTATAGTACTAAGAAGAATCCTTGTAATTGGATACTAACTGTGTTCATACCTGTACTTTTTTTGTTTCTCTTAGGGGGTGTTGCAGACAGCGTAGCAAAATGGGTTTTTAAGCAAGATTTCAGTCCAGCTCTATTGAAAATAGCCCAACAAAGGAAAGACCCAGAAAATTTAGAAGATTCCTTAGAGGTAGTTGGTGTGTTACTTCAGGAACCAGAGGCACAGAAGGGCGTTGAAGAAATACTGGGTAAAATTTAATTACAACTCTCTACATTTGTATTATAAGTCATCAGCTGTAAGTCTTTACCTTTCTAAATTAGAAGTGGCAGGAATACAACTATAGTTGGTAATGTATTTTTAAATATTGGCAGTGTTGTTGAATTTGGCCTACCAGCAGTTCCCCTGCAGCCTTCAACTAGATGTCTTGCATACACATTGTTGTTGGGAGTATGTAGTGCAGTGGAATAAAGACCCAGAGGTAAGTAAATAGATAAGAATGACTCGCCCTTGCACTCTGATTTCTATAATTTTTCCAGAGAGCTTCAGCCATGTTATTGATTATCAAGTACAATTTGGTATCCCTTCTGTGCTTTAACCTCGTACTTGTCCCCACAGTTTATATTGTTTGTGCTTCACTTTATCCAAAATGGTCTTTTAATATTTGAAGGTCTGTATTTTGTCATCTAGAGTATTATCTGCATTTGTCAATTTCTTGATCCTCTTTCTGCTGAAGTCCTTATTTGTGTTTTATTTCTTCTTGCCTCCTCCAGCTCAGTTAGGCAGCTGATCCCCCCTCTATCCATAGATGAGACGCTGATAGCTGCATTTTTCCTTGGATACATAGCCCTTAGCTCCTTCCTTTTTTGGGGAGCCTTGTCAGTATCTAATATATTCTAGGATATAGCGAGAGTGGACTCTAGTTTTCCATCTGGCATATTCTGTATATATTTTAATTTTTTCCAAGAATTGGTATATTTTTAACATGTATTTACACTTTCAGAGCTAACAGGCATGATTGTTGGTTAGACCCCGTCTGTCTAACAAACCACATTTTACAAGAATGAAATGAAAGAAAATTGAGCTTTAAGAAATTTTACTTGTTGCAGATAACCACAATAATCATTCATTTTTTGTAAAATAACTGTATTGGTGGTAATAGATTTTCAGTTGAACTTTTTATTTCTTTTTTGATGGTTTCTGTGCTTGAAACAGAATTAATATGATTTCCCTCTTATTTTCCCTCTACTGCAAGGAAGCACATTATCTTCTCAGATCTGTGGAGCATCTGAAGTATATTGTTAATGCCCATGTACAGTTTGGTGAGTATTGGATTGTAATTTAACAGCTTCTTTTAGTGGACCTAATACTAAGCTTTTTTCCTGTTGACATGGAATGGAGGAAAGTCCTGGTGAATCAGGCCTTCGGTGCTAAGTGAGGAAAATAACAATATTAAGCCCAGTTTTCGCATAGTGCATCTAAGTAAGAATTAGAACATCCAGGCCAAGATGTATACAATTTCCCATGTATTTTATAAAAGGCTTACTGAACATGTAACTTTTTGTAAAATAATTTAATTTAATTTGGTTATTTATAGCCTGCTTTTTCTAAATCTTAGATTCAAAGCAGACCATAAAAATAAAAAATTAAGAATATGCAGTCAAATATTTTACTAATATATCATAATCCTAAATTTTTAAAGGTTTTCTAAAGGACCTAAAATTTTTTTGCAATCACAGTTCTTATGGACATTTATTCCGTACAATAGGGACGCAACCCATTATTCCATTCCATATCGTCCTGCTAAATCAGTCCAGACCAAATGGGTGGTTGTTCCCCTACTAGCAGATTGATGGAGACAAAGAATCAATGAAAAGCTTCAGCTTCAGTGACCTCACTCCTATGCCTCTATTCGCCTCAGTCTCCGGAGGTCCCTTCAGTATTTCTTTGTCTCCAGCAGATGGTGGATAGATTTTCTCCTCTGAAGAAAAAACTATCTGAAGATTGAGAGGAAGAGATTGATAAAACGCTTGTGAATGATGACCACCTTTGAGGGTGACTCTCTCACTTGAGCGTGACATTGGAAGCTCCACTAGACTGCAGTGTTTTGGGTAGCCATAGGAGGAGGGAACATTAATACCCTAGATAAGAGCCTATTGAGCAGTCATAAAATTGGAAGGATCTGGAAGAGTGCAGCAGCCTCACACAACCTCAATGCCCCCTCCCTCCCTCTGTTCCCCCTATGCTCTCCTGAAGATTGTAGAAGGCTCTCAGAGGGATTTGCCTGCCAGCCACCTTATATGCAGTGCTGCAAAGTCAGTAAAATAGTTTCAGGAGAGTAGAGCTGAGCCCGGCATGGATTCTCTGCCTGGGGGCTTTTTAGGGGGTCAGTATCAAGCTTGACTTTGTCATTGTCCTTGTTGGGGGCTCCGAATTCAGTCTTCCTGGGACGCAATTCGGGGTGAACCATTGACATGCTGTGGGCGTTTCCTGCCATTTTCAGCACACGTTAGTAGCGTTTTTACTTATGGTACACCTGGTGGTCGGGTAGTCCTAACACACATTCCGCTCAAGCGGCTCTAATGAGCGCTTCTTTCCTAGTTCCTGTAATGCACATTGTAATAAAAATGCAATTAATGCGTGCCTTTGGGCTGCGACAACCTTAGCGCCCGCTGTTGTGATACTTGTCTTAACTCTGTCTTCTTCCAGGAAGTGTTTGACCTCTGGCAGGCAAGGTGCCTTATCTCTGTATTCTGGACTCTGCTCTTCTTGCAATGCAGCTTCTAAGTCATCCCCAGAGGGTCTGCTTCCCCTCTCCCAGCCGGGTCATGCAGTTAATCCAGCCTTACCTGCCTTAGGGCAGGAGGTGACAGCACTATGGGTAAGGATATTCATCTGGCTGGAGTATCTGGTGACCATACTGTAAGCCACTCATCGTCTAGGGAGTCTGTAGCGACTGTGCCCCCTGGTGTTGGGGGTTCATTTCTGAGAGGAGAGCTTCTGGACTCAGGATTGTCTTCCCTGGAATTGTTTTCCTTTTGCAGCAGGTGTGGCCCTTCTGGTGGGGAAATTCAGATCCTGCGGCCTTTGGGTGCCCCCAGGTGCAGTCTCGAGCGGGGCAGGCTGAGAGTGGAAGCCCTGTTCTATTACCTTTGGCTAAGTGTCTCCATTGAGAGACACCCCCTGGAGATGGGGGACAGCTAGGAGCTATCTGAGATTTTGACTCTGCCTCTGATTCAGATGGCTCGTTATCAGGCTCTGACGTGAATGAAGAAGTGGTCTCACCTTTAGAGGATTGTGAAGAGGCCAGAGTGATTTGCCAATTCCAGAAGTAGGAGCTGGTGGCATTGATTGCCAGGGTCTCATCCGCCTTGAATTTGATGGCTGCTCACAGCTTGGAGCAGGAGCCAAAAGTACACCTGCTCCTTAAAGGGGTGTGGAAATCCACTACTGTCTTCCCATCCACCAGATGTGATCAAGGATTTGATCTGATCAGTGGGACTCTCCTGATGCCCTGTCTAAGGATATGTAAAAAGATATATGCCCTCCCGGAAAAGGAGTGCGTTGAGTGGTTTGGCATTCCCAAGGTGGATGCGCAGTTCACGGTGGTTACCAGACGGACCACCATTCCTGTGGAAGGCGGATCGGCCTTAAGATTTTGTGGACTGCAAGGTGGATTCGTTGTTGCGGAGTCAGTTCACTGTGGTGGCTGCTATCCTGTAGCTGGTGGTATGTATCAGCCTCTCAAGCCCTGCTCCAGTGGATTCAATCTCTTCCAATGGATGATGATACCCCCTCTTTTGGAGTTGGCTACAGCCTTCCTTTCTAATGCCATGTATGACCTGGTACATTTGGTGGCCAGGAATGGTGCCCTGATGACCGTGTCATGGTGCTGGATTTGGCTCTAGCACTGGGCAGCGGACATATCTTCCAAAGCCTGGTTGACCCAACTGGTCTTTAAGGGGAAGCTTCTGTTTGGAGCCAATTTGGAGAAGATGGTGAAGAACCTAGGTAAGACAAAATCTTACCGCCTCTGAAGGACAGATCCAAGGAACCTGTGAAGTGAGCTGGTGCCCCTTTCTCATCAGCCTCTGCCTGTCCGCCAAAGGCATGCTAATTGGATTCTCGTAGGTCTTGGCACTCATTATTACCAACCTTGGAAAACCTTTCTTCCCCTCTGCTTCTGGGCTTTGAGCTTGTTCTCAGTCCTTTTGTGGAGCACCCTCCCCCGCTGCCCAATGAAGGTTTGGGGGCCCATTCCCTGGTTAGAGAAGGACCCTCCCCCGCTGCCTATTGAAGGTTTGGGGGCCCATTCCCTGGTTAGAGGCAGGCTTCGCCTTTTCTTTCAGGAATGGTACTGGGTTGCCAAGGATTGCTGGGTGAAAGTCACCATTCAGTTCAGCTATTTATTTATCTTATTTGTATCATCTTTTGAATTATCGCTAGGGCCGGAGCATAAAAGCTGTTTACAATACAATAAAATAACAAGCTGCAAAGAAGGAAAGAAAAGGAACGCCAATAAAATAATAGGACAGAGTAGTAAAAGAATAGGAGAGAAAAGATAGAGATACATGACAGAGGAAACGGGGCGGGTCAACAGATAAACATAGCCATTCAAAACTGATAGAAGTCCCAGGGGCGAACTGTTGTGGAGGCTAGGTGAGTGAGAGGATATGTTTAAGGCTAGCTGGAAGAGGTGTGCAAAGAGCTGGAGTGCAAAGAGCCGTTTACGGATGCCTTAGTCATCTCCCTTTGTGGGTCTGAGAGCAAAAGTGCTGCTGTGCGGGCCACTTTGGACATGTTGCTATTTATTTTATTTTTATTTATTTAAGTTTTTCTATACCGCCTTTTCATTCAATCAAGGTGGTTAACAATAAACTTCAACTTATACAAAGAACTTGCAGAATGTTAACTTATACATAGAACTTGCAAAATGTCAACTTATACAAAGAACTTGTAATTATCAATAGTAACAATATAACTTCAACAACCTGAGTAGTCTCTTGTAACATTGTCTAAACTCTTATACATCTTAATGAGAGTAATGGGGTGTTTGTCTGGTGTGTGTGTCGTGTCTTTGAGCGATCTGTATTGTGATTAGGGTGATTGGTGGTCTTCATTGAATTGTTCCATGAATAGGGTGGTTTTGAGTAGTTTCCTGAATTCTTTTATATCTGTTGTTGATTTTAGTTTCTCTGGGAGGACAGTCCAGACAGGGGAAGCAAGAGAGAAGGCTCTCATGGATGTGGATTTATTGGTTCTTGTGAATAGACTAGGTGTTGGTATATTGTTTTTGGTGCTGTTTCTGTCTGGTCTTTTACTTGTTTTGGTTCCGATAAGTTCCTGTAGTATTTCTGCTGACATGTTGTTTTTAATTTTGAAGATGGTTTGTGCTGATTTATATTTTGCATGTGGTGATATTGGTAGCCAATGCAGATCATGTAATATTGGAGTTATATGGTCTTGTCTTGAAGCGCTAGCAATGATGCGGGCAGCAGTGCTCTGTATTATTTGTAGGGGATGGGTGGTTTGTTTGGGTAGACCTTGGAATAGTATGTTACAGTAATCCAGTACAGGTGTAATGATGGCCTGGCATACTGTGCAGAAATGTTCTTTGTTGAGGAGAGGTTTTAGTCTCCGGAGCGTTGTGAGTTTGAAGAATGCTGTTTTGGATATCTTGTTTATATGCAGTTGGAGGGTGAGTTGCTTGTCTAGAATCACTCCAAGGTATCAGACTTCATCTTTTATTGTAAATGGTGTATTGGATATGTTGATAGAGATAGGATGAATGAATGTGGGGGTCTCTTGTTATGATGATTTCCTCAGATATTTTTTATGTTGATGTTTAAGTTGTTGTTAGTTAGCCAGGTTGTCATTTCTTGAATGTAGGTATATATGGTGGCATAGTCTGGTGAGTCCAGTTGCATAGGGGTACATGCCATGATGTCGTCAGCATATATGGTGTATTGTATCTTGTATTTGTTAAATATTTTGCATATAGGCTGAATATAGATGTTGAAGAGAAGAGCTGATAGTGATGAGCCTTGGGGAACTCCTTGAGTAGTTTCGAAGGGTGCTGAGGTGAGGTTCCCAGATTTTGCTCTCTGCTGTCTGTGCCTAAAGGCAGTGATGCCCATCCCAGATGAACAGGGCAAGGGCAGGTACTTCATGTATTTCATAGTGCCCAAAAAGGAGGTTCTTTCCAGTCCATTCTGTACCTCAGAGGGTCAAGGAGCACTTGCACGTCCTGCGCTTCCAGATGGAAACATTGTGCTCCGTGATTCAAGCAGTATGCCGAGGGGAGTTTTTGACTTCTCTGAATTTAGCCAAGGCGTATTTTCATATCCCGATCCAGGAGGATCAGTAGAAGTATCTGTTTTGCCATGCTTGGCTCTCACATTCATTTCACTGTCCATCCTTTCCGGCTATCCACCGCCCTGAGGACATTCTCCAAGATCATGGTAGTAACTGCCGCAATGCCAAGGAATCTGTGCCCATCCATATCTGGATGACTGATTCATCTGGGCCCATTTCTTTTCTGAGGCATCTCAGGAAACATCTCGAGTGGTGTACTTTTTGGAATGCCTCGGCTGGGTGATCATTCAGGGAAAGAGCCAGCTTTTACCATCGCCGTCCTTGGAATTTCTGGGAGCACATTTCATCACATGAGTGGGCAGAGTTTTCGTGCCAGAAGAGAAAGTCAAAAGATTATTGGATTGCCTGGTGCTGTCTGTGTGTGGCAGGTTCCTCCCAGAGTCTGGGATTATCTTTGACTCCTCGGATTGATGGAGACGACCTCAATCAGAGATGGTGCCATGGGTGAATGCTCACATGCAACTTGTGATAAGGAAGCTTATCATAGCTCAGGTAGGAGCTATAGAAAAGGTGAAGTGTCTCTGAACAAGCAACCTGTCAGTTCTGGTAGAAATAAGAAAACAGAATTTTACCATAAAAGACTACCAGTCCCAGAATGCACCAGGTTTCCAGCAGCCATTAGAGGAGCTGAAGTGGGGAAACGTGTGTTCAGTCAGGAGGGCTATGAGGTAATCCCTAAGCACTCATCTCAAAGGGCAGGGCCTGATTCAGCACAGCTGCGCTGTGTTAGGGAGGA
Source organism: Ichthyophis bannanicus (assembly GCA_033557465.1). Taxonomy (NCBI): domain Eukaryota; kingdom Metazoa; phylum Chordata; class Amphibia; order Gymnophiona; family Ichthyophiidae; genus Ichthyophis; species Ichthyophis bannanicus. Next base: position 397,365,547 of record CM066033.1, read on the forward strand.
GCACTCATCTAAGCAGAATAAGGGTAGAGTTTGTTCTACAGAGAATTATCCTCAGTATCCTGAGAATCAGCTTGAGCTTGATCAGTTTCATCTGAAGGATCATCAGAAGCAGAAGCCAAACTGGACGGACAGAGAGGGAAAGAAACCCTCTGGAAGAAAGAGGAGAAAAGCCTTTAAGAGGTCTAGAAGAGTCCAGAGCAGTACGTATACTGGGAGGTATTCCAAGGGCCAGCATATACCATTGGACTGGGGAAAGCCAGAGGAATGGTGCTGCAGAGCTAGGAATCTCCAGACGCTACCTGTGAGGGAGACGGCTGCACGTGGAAGGGACCCTAAGACCTGTGCCAGAAGGTATCTGAAGAGAGATCCAGTGTCCAGGGATCTGGATTGGAAGGCTGGACATAAGAACTGGACTACATACTGGCCAGGCTATATAGAGAGGAACTCTAACAGCAATGGAAGCTCAGGTATGAACACTGATCTATGCCCTAGCTATAACCTTGAAAGACAGCAGGGAAACAAGTATTCTCCTGAAAGTGCTCCATTGAGAGATTCATCTATGCCAATCCATGATATTGAACCCATGCTTGTTGAAGAAGGGGAATGTTTGCAGATGAAGAATGTGTTTATATGGACTGCTCTCTGTCCAAACTCCTTTGGTGATTTTCTGTTATAAAGTACAGCAACCATCACAAAGAAATACAAACTTGTTCTTTAATCTACTCAGAAAAGCTCCTGAAGCAGGATTTGACCCACACAGTAGAAAGCAAGCCAGCTAAGGGGTTTCAGCTGGATAACTGCTAGCAATTGAGCCTTACCTAATTGCTTGTGAGCTAGGAGAGAATCACTTCTGAATCTATGTGGGAAGATATAAGAAGTTAACCTGAAAAGAACAGTTTTTTTTCTCTTTGTAGCTTTTGGTTTGTTTGATATATGCTAAGAAAACATTAGCTAATGCCTGACAAGTTTGAATGTTGTTTTCCTGATTTTGATTTTGTTTTTCCAAGTTAAACACTGGAAGCAAGTAACCTGATTTATGTGCTATCAAGCATATCTGTGTTGGGAGAAATAACCCCATAAATAAATATCTTATTGGCTTTAACCCTTGAGCACAACTAAATTATTGTCAGCAGCTGTGTCTGGTGTGAATAAACTACATTGCCCACAATCCCTTGCAAATCATATAGATATATGCACTTGCCAAGACTGTGAAGATTCTCACCCAGGCAGCCGTCTGACAAACTGCTCTAGTGGTCCTTGTTGACTCTGTGGTCCTCAGGTTCTCCGGAATTCAAGCTCAGGCTCCTGCTGCCATTGATAGTGAGGTCCAGCCTGTGGTGGTGGCAGTAGCTTGGTCATCTGAGGAAAGACATTCCACTGGATGATTTCTCCTGGATCCTCCTGATGATGGATGCCAGTCTCTCTGGCTGGGGAGCCCATTGCCAAGACCATATGGCCCAGGGCTGTTGGAACTGCAAGGAAGCAGTGTGATTCATCAATCGCTTTAAGGTGAGGACCATCAGGTTGGCTCTTTTGTGTTTACAGCCCCTGGTCGAGGGTCGGGTGGTTTGAGTGTTTTCAGACACCACTACGGCAGTGGCTTATGTCATGTGGTAGGGTGGCACAGGGGGTGCCGGGTAACTCTGGAGATGGCTCTTCTGTTTGCCTGGGGGGAAAAGAAATTCCTAGCCTTGTCAGCTTGGAATGTTACCAGGGTGGGCAGTGTGGAAGTGGACTTCTACAGCCAACACTCTTTGGATCCTGGAGAGTGGGAGTTGAGTCAGACTTTTAAGTTGATTTTGTGCTGCTGTGGTCACCCCAAAATTGATTTGATGGCAGAGTTTGCCGCATCTTCAGTCGCCACATGGAGACGGGGTCCAAGGGTGTCTGTGCCCTGACCCAGCCTTGGCAGAGTCAGCACCACCTCTTGGTTGCTGCTATCTCGGGGCCTGTTGTGGCAGGGACCGATCATCCTGAAGGACCTGGTTCTCTTCTCGATTACGGCTTGAAAAGAGACAGCTAGCGCATAAGGGCTACTCTTCAGCAGTGGTCTCTACTCTCCTCAGAGCCCAGAGGTGATCTACCAAGCTGGCATATGTACAGATCTGGTGAGACTGAGCGATGGTGCAGCCCTTGGCAGTTGATGTCTGAGGTGAGCAAGATGCCATCTTTGTTGGCCTTTCCACAGGATGGCCTGGAGAAAGGCCTTTCCCTCAGATCCCAGAAAGTTCATATGGCAGCTTTGTCCTGTTTCTGAGGTCTGGTGGCTGGTAATTTTCTGGCCTTGCACCCAGACGTCTCACCCTTTCTCCAGGGGGTTTGGTGTCTGCGTCCTCCCCTTTGATCTGTGATTCCTTCCTGACATGTGTGTCTTGTGCTCAGGACCCTGATGGTGGTACCCTTGGAACCACTGAAGAGCGCATCCTTAAAGGATTTGATGCAAAAGATGGCCTTCTTAGTTGTAATTTGTTCCACAAGATGGATTTCCGAGCTGCAGACTCTGTCTTGCTAAGATCCTTATCTTTTCTTTTCATAGGAGGCTGTTTCCATTCGGCCTGTGCCTTCCTTCTTGCCTAATGTACTGTCTGTCTTTCACATGAACCAGTTGGTTTGCCTGCCCTCCTCGAAGGAGCAGTGTCGGGGAAAGGATAAAGATCTTCGCCTTGTGGATATCCGGAGGGTGCTTCTCTGGTACTCGGCGGTTACAAACTCCTTTTGTAAGTCCAACCATGTTTTTATGGTGTTCGTTGACCTGCACAAGAGTAATGCGGCAGCCAATTCAACTTTGGAGGCGCTGGATTAAGGAGGCCATTGCCTCGCCATATCTGTTGCGGAACTGGCCAGTTCTGGAGGGCTTGCTCACCCATTCTACCCGAGCATAAGCATCCTCATGGGTGGACAGAGCTCAGTAGCCCTTGCAGACATTTGTCAGGTAGCAGCGTGGGCCTCACTTTCCATTTTTGTCAAGTATTACCACACCTGGAACAATCTACCTTTGTCTGTACGCCAGGCACCTTCTCTAACCCTCTTCAAATCCAGGCTGAAAACTCACCTCTTCGCTGCTGCTTTTGGATCTTGACTCACCTGATCTCCTTTTTCTTTTTCTTTCCCCTTGTTTTATTCCTGCCTATACCTTCTGTGTTGTCTGTCTTGACTAGATTGTAAGCTCTGATGAGCAGGGACTGTCTCTTACATGTCTTTGCAGCGCTGCGTACGACTTGTACCACTATACAAATGCTCAGTAGTAGTAGTAGAATGTACATTTGAGGGCAAACACAGCCTTTGGTTCAAGGGTTTTGCGAGTTGCTATGTCTTTTTCCTACTCAGTGTATTTATAGCTTTGGAATATCCCACTTGTCTAGACTGGTCTAGCCGGACGATATGGAAGGTAACATTTTACTTACCAGTTAATGTCCTTTCTTTGAGTCTTGCTAGACCAATCCAGGGCCCGTCCCTGAAACTGTATTGCTTTGTTCTTCTGCTGCAATACCCTTAGGTCTGCTATGATTTTTATACTTGGCTCTGCAGGTTCATCTTCTACAGACAGCTTTTTGTTTATGCTTTCCTGTGCATAGTTCTCCATTGTTGCTTACTCCTTGTTGCCCATGTTGTGGTTGTGTGAGGCTTGCCATGTTTCTCCAATATGCTTTGGGATGAATACTGAAGGGACCTCTGGTGGCTGAGGCGAATAGAGACAGGAGTGATGTCATTGAAACCTGGGCTTTTCATTGTCTCCACCAATCTGCTGGTAAGGGAACACAACCCACTTGTGTGGACTGGTCCAGCAAGACTCAAGGAAAGGACTATTAACTGGTAAGTAAAATGGCACCCTGATTTCTTCCCTGTGCTAAACAGTCTACATTGGGCCTTAGCTGGATTGTTTAACACGTCTGTTTCTGATCTTAATGAAGGTGATGGCACATAAATATACAATAATTTACTCAAGTAACTCGTAATTTGTATCCTACTCTGATTTATAGGAAACCTATGTAGTTCATTTAAGAATTGATGTGGCTCTATCTCATCGCTTGGCTTTAACAATAACCTTTTCCACTATATTTTATACTAACTGTAATCTAGATACTGATTTTCGTGCATTACTGAAATACACCAAGTTGCAATAATCCATTGGCGTATTCATTGCGTGAATAATAGCTTTCAAATTTTCTTCGGAGAAGTGAACTCTAATTTGTCTAATTAAGCGTAAGTTACTATAAGCCGGTTTTGCAACCTTAGCTACTTGTTTGTAAATGCATGTAAGGAGCTGGGGAATATGCATGTAGATTCCAATATGTACAACAGCAATTTAGCAACAACTATTTTAGAAAGGCACACATTCTGAAGCAGAACAAGCATCATGTGAGGTTTAGAATTTATTGTTTTGTTTTATTTTATTTAAACATTTCTTATATATCGCCCCTTCCATCGATCAGGGGCAGTTTACATTGAATAATATTCCATAAACTTGGTTACAGAGAACATTTCAAACTATATACAAGACGGCTAACATTTATGCAGAAGCATCGAAGAACTATTTACAGGATATACTGAAAATTGAGCAGGTTACAGGGGTGTAATCCTATTGGGGGGGGAGGTCATAGATAGTGGAGGGGGGGAAGGGGTAGGAGAATTAGATGAGTTGTAATGTTCTGCAAAAAGTAGGGTTTTTAGTAGTTTACGAAATCCTGTAGGTCCTTAGTTGATCTGATAGGATCAGGGGAAGAGTTCCAGAATACCTGAATGCTTTTTTGCTGGTAGCTGTCTCCGTTTTCCTTATTGAGGGGGGGGGAATGGTTAGGAGGTCCTTCGTACATTTTCTTCTCATTCTGACATCAGCTTGTGGATGTATATGTATACATAGAATATATAAGTGCTGATTTTGCAACGTACATCTGTAAGTGTTGGATTTTTCAAAACTGGGCATCCAGGAAGAGCTCATTTTAAGGAGATAAATGAAAAAAAAAAAAAAACAACCACCAATTTATTTTTCCTTTTGATTTTTTGAGGTGGTAAGCACTATTGCCCCTTCACTTGCTGATGAAGATCACAGGTCTAAATGAACTGATACTTATACCTGCTTTAGAGCAGGTGTAAATGCCAGCTTCCTTAGCGTCCCTCCAGTCTAGTCCCGAACCTTAGAAGTTGTGTACTTCCTCCCGCAACTTGGAGACTGAGCATGTCACACTTTTGATGACACCCGTATAAATAATCCAGGGACCGCCTCCTTGCTCCAGTTCTCAGTCTCCAAGCAGCGGAAGGAGGTGTGAGCCCAGGGGCTAGGGACTCACTGCAGGAATCATTAAGTAGAATTTGGTTAGGGATTTGTGAAAAAATAGGGAGAAAGAAAGAAAATGGGTTTTAAATCTGTGTAAGGGGCTTCTGTCTCTTTAAATCAGCGAAGTTGGATTTCACTCACATTCGGAGACAGCAAGTGAGGAAGAACTGCCCCCTCTCTGAAATAATTTGGAGGTGCAGAGCAGAGTGTGAGAGTCGAGCTTGGGGCCTCCGGTGTCAGATCCCTCTGGGTGGGTGATGAACCGTTGAGGACCGCCACTCGGGCGCCGCTTAAGGGTGAGAGAGCGGAGCAGCGCCGGGAGGTTTCTTCGGCCCTGTGTGAGCCAGCTGGGCTTGCGCGGGGAGATACCTAAGCAAAGTGGATGGAAGCAGGACAGCTGAGAAGGGGGTCTGCCGGCTTCCAGGAGGTAAGCAGATCAAGTGGCAGCAGAAAGTCAGTGTGTTTACCGGGGCGGCGGTCGAGTGTTACAGCGGCCATTTTAGACCTGCATGGTTTTTGCGCGGGAGCAGAGACCAGTGCTTTTTACATATGCTTTAACAATAACCTTTTCCACTATATTTTATACTAACTAATCTAGATACTGATTTTATGGCCATTGCAGAATTGGAAATACAGATATATTTTTCAGCTTGCCCAAACCATATCCATAAAATCTCCTTTGAAACTGAACTGCGGATCTAAATGTGTAATTAACAACATTCTAAAATTGCTGGCATGTATAAATGCTTGTTATATATATAATTGCCATGCAGCCCTCCTAAAGTGACCTTTATATACAGCCCAGTTTCACCAAGAAGGATCTAAGAGGATGTGAATATCAAATAGAAATTTTACACACAAAACAGGGAAATGCTGGCCACTTTTGGAGCTGATCATCTTGGAAAGGTTTATGTTGAATGGAGTTGACAAAGCTAAGGTGGAGAGACTAAATGAATTCTTTGCTTTGGTCTTTACTGAGGAAATATATAAAGGAGATACCCATGCGAAAATGGTGTTCAGCAGTGACGATGTGAAGGAGCTGAAAGAAATATCAGTAAGCGTGGAAGGTGTAATAAGGAAAATTGACAAGCTAAAGAGTAGCAAATTACTTGGACCCAGATGTATATAACCCAGAGTATCGAAATAATTAAAAAATGCAATTGCATATCCACTATTAGTACAGTGGTTCACAGCTCAGTCCTTAAAGCAGAGACAGACATTTATTTATTTATTAAGTATTATTAGGAAAGGAGTGGAGAATATCATAATATGTCTATTTTGTCCCATGGTGTGACTGCACCTTGAGTATTGTATGCAGTTCTGATCACCTTATCTCAAAGAAGTCATAGTGGAATGAGAAAAGGTACAGAGAAGGGCGACATGATGAAAGATGGAATGACTCCTCTATGGAGAAAGGCTATAAGAGGTTAGGGCTCTTCAGTTTGAGGAAGAGAAGGCTAAATGACGACATAGTATAGGTCTATAAAATCCTAAATGGAGTGGAACAGGTAAATGGGAATCTGATTTTTCTTTCAAAAAGTACAAAGACTAGGGCACACACTATAAGGGCCTGAGAAGTAAATTTAAAACAAATCTGAGAAAATTATTTTTTCACTGTGTACTTAAGTTCTGGAATTAGTTGCTGAAGGATGTAGTAAAAGCCGTTGGGGTAACTGTATTTAATAAAGGTTTGAACAGAATCTCCAGGAACAAGCAGGAATGAGTCTTCACATATGGGTACGTTGGTACCGACGGAGCCTGCGCGGGAACGCTCCCCAGCTTCCCAAAAAGGAAAGCTTTTGGGAGCATCCCACAGCGCCTGCACGCTGCCTTCCCGCCTTTCCTAACTAGCTCTCCTCAGTTCTTCTTTGCCGCGGAGCCAGCAGGTCGAGCCCTGTCACCGCTGAAGAAGTTCTTTATTTTATTTTATTTCTTTGGTCGCGTGTCTGCCTTCCCCGACTCCGGACCGGTACCGCCGGTCTTTTCTTTCTTTCTTTAAAAAAAAAAAAAAAAAATCTATACTTTTTCCTCACTTAGTGTATTTTTCTTCTTGGGCCTCAGGGCCCAAAAGAAAATTTCCCTCAAGGAAAAACCAGCCTCCGGGTTTAAGAAATGCACTAAGTGTAGCGGTACTATTTCTGTTACAGATACCCATGAATGGTGCCTTAAATGTTTGGGTCCTGAACACTCCATTCCGGATTGTCCATCCTGCTCTCTAATGTCTAAACGGGGTTTACAGAACTGAGCAGCTAAGCTCCATGTGCTGTTTCCCGCTGATGCAGCTTCGGTAGCATCGACATCTTCCAGGTCTTCTTCTCCTGATGGATCTCAGGTAACCAAACATAAGTCTAGCAGGTCCTCGAAGGGTAGATCTCCCTCTAAGCATCGAGATGTCTCCGGGCTTGCCCTCGAGGATCCTGCACCAGCAAAACAACCCCGGCGGGAAGCTCCGGCTTCCAAAGCTCCTCCTATGGGGTTACAGGTTGACATCGATGGCACGGCCTCGACTGATCACCTGTTAGAATGCTCTGGGGTACCGGCACAATCTCCCGGTACCGAACTCCAGGCATTCATGGCGTTGATGGATCAGAATGTTCTGTCCATGCAGCGGGCTATCACAGCCTTCATTCAAGCTGCGACGCCGACGGTACCGCAACAAGCTCTGTTGTCGGTATCGGCTCCGGTACCGGCACCAGCGCCGATACCGGTACCGACTGCATCGACATCGACCAGGATACCGGCTGCAGCGGTTCCTTGTCCAGGGCTATTTCTCGGTACCAATCCGGTACCGAGGACGCCCGATGTCGATACCGCTCGATACGCGTATCGAGCGTTAGAAGAGCACCCTGACAGGCGGTACTTCGATTCCTCTGGTGATTCTGATTCATCAGATAAGTCTCCTGAAGTATCCATAGCCCTTCCTGAAGAGCCGCCTTCTCCAAAAAGAAGAATGTCTCCTCCAGAGGACTTGTCCTTTCAAGACTTCATAAGAGAAGTAGCTGAAGGACTTTCTATTTCATTAACCTCTGAATCAGAGCCTAGAGCAAAAAAATTAGATATTTTAGGATACTCTAAGGCTCCTAGAGAGGCAGTCACCTTACCAATTCATGAGATTCTTTATGAACATATGATTGATTTATGGGAGACTCCTCTCACTCTCTCCTCATTCTCGCAGATTGGACACTATGTATCGTGTCCCTCCCTGTCCTGGATTTCAAAAAACTCAGCTTCCTCACCATTCCATTGTGGTGCAGTCAGCTATGAAGAGGATAAAGAGTACAAGGAGACACTCTTCTGCTCCTCCAGGAAGAGAATGCAGGACCTTGGATGCTTTTGGTAGGAAAATCTTCCAAGCCCAGTATGCTTATTGCCAGAATCAACTCATATAGTCTTTACATGGGTATGTTTCTAAAAGAAGTTGCAGAAAAGCTGCACAACTTCCTCCCTTTTCTTCCAGAGGATAAAAGGGACGAATTCCTCATTTGGCTTAAGCATACTCAAGACATTTCAAAGTTTTCCAACAGAGCAGCCTTTGACTCCTTTGAAGGTGCCAGCAGAGCCTCAGGCATTGCCATAGCTGCTCTCAGAATTGCTTGGCTCCAGGCTTCTGATTTAGAACCCTGGGTTCAAGATGGCTTAAGAAATCTTCCCTGTACAGGTGAAAATCTATTTGGCAAAGAGTGGCAAATAAAAGCCACTCAAATGGATGCAGAGAACTCTGCTCTGGATAGACTTTCAAAGTCAACCTCCATTCCTGCCAAGAAAAAGACTTTTAAAAAGTCTTTTTCAAAAAGGGCAGGTTTCCTTCTACTTCTGGCCAGCAATCTTCTACAGGTCGCTTTGCCACTAAGCGTCAGCAACCTAAACAGGCCAGGCCTAAGTCTACAGGGGCTGCTGCAACTCAGCAGTCCCAACCTCCTCAGGGTTTTTGACTTGATGCTAGAGAACCTAGCCTTTCTGGCTCTAAAACAGCCAGAACCTCTCACCATTCCAGGAAGGTTAGCTCATTTTGCTCCCAGATGGGAGCAAATCACATCAGAGCAGTGGACCCTCTCCATCATAAGAGAGGGCTACAAGCTTCATTTCTCAGACCTTCCTCCCCACACCATGGTGAGACACTTCAATTCTAGGTCAGGAGGTGACTACCCTTCTTGTCAAGGGGCAATAGAAGAAGTTCCTCTTCTTCAACAAGGGTCAGGGTTCTACTCCCCCTATTTTCTCATTCCAAAGAAGACAGGGGGATACAGACCCATCTTAGATCTCAGGGAATTGAACAAATTTCTATGCAAGGAGAAGTTCAAGATGCTTTCTCTGGGCACTCTCCTTCCATACCTTCAAAGTCAGGATTGGCTTTGTTCTCTAGATCATAAGGATGCGTACACACGTCCTTATCCATCCATCTCACAGAAGATTCCTATTTTTTTCTTTTCCAAGGAAAACATTACCAATACAGAGTGCTTCCTTTCGGTCTGGCCTCTGCTCCAAGAGTGTTCACCAAATGCATGGCAATAGTTGCTGCATTTCTACGCACTCTGGGAATTTTTGTCTTCCCATATCCGGACGACTGGCTCATCCGAGCTCCATCTCAGTCAGAGGCCCAGATTTCCCTGGACCGCACAAGGCGCATTCTGCAGTATCTGGGACTTGTGGTACACCTCCCAAAGTCTCAGCTCACCCCTACTCAGTCCCTAGAATTCATAGGGGCCTGGTTGGATACCACTACTGCAAGGGCCTGCCTACCTTCCTCAGGCCCGTTGCCAACGTCTAGTGCAGTTAGCCTCCCAGATTCAGTCAAAGAGCCACTTAAGTGCCCGGGAGATGCTGCAACTGCTAGGCCACATGGCTTCCACAGTGCATGTGTTACCCTACACATGAGAGCAGCTCAATGGACTTTGTCCACCCAGTGGACTCAAGCTTCAGGAGCTCTCTCAGACCAAATAGCAACCTCAAAACGTCTTTTTTGGTCTCTCCAATGGTGGATGTCCCCTCAAAATTTGCTGCTGGGGTCCCCCTTCCAACAGTTGTTACCCCAAGCAACCCTCACAACAGATGCCTCCCAAACAGGTTGGGGAGCCCATCTAGAGGACCTCTCCACTCAAGGCACTTGGTCCCCACAGGAGACCTCTCTTCATATCAACCACTTGGAGCTTCGAGCAGTTTTTCTAGCTCTCAAGGTCTTTCATACCCTCCTCAGCTACAAGACAGTCCTCATTCATACGGACAATCAAGTAGCCATGTTTTACATAAACAAACAAGGAGGAACTGGCTCTCTGTCACTTTGCAACGAAGCTTTAAGATTGTGGGCCTTCGCCAGAGAGCATCAAATCCATCTCCTGGCAGTATACCTCCCAGGAGTCCAAAACTCTTGGGCAGACAGACTCAGTCGAGTTCTGCTTCCACACGAATGGTCCCTGCACATGGATCAGGTACTCAGAATCTTCCAAGAATGGGGAACCCCGGACATAGACCTCTTTGCAAGTCCGTGGAATGCCAAACTTCTCCGGTTCTGTTCCAGAATTCCGTGTCAGGGAGTTCAGGCCAAGGATGCCTTCCTCCTTCATTGGGGTCAGGGCTTCCTGTATGCCTTTCCACCCATTCCCTTGATTCCCAAGACTCTGTTCAAACTCCAGAGGGATCAAGGATCTATGATCCTCATAGCTCCACGCTGGCCACGCCAAGTGTGGTACCCTCTACGTCTACATCTCTCCCAAGCCCCCTCCCTGGACTTGGGAGCTGCTCCAGACCTTCTGTCTCAGGAGGAAGGGACTTTGTGGCACCCAAACCCCAAGTCCTTTCACCTCAGAGCTTGGTTACTGAAGGCCTAGACCTTCAAGGCTTGAATCTTTCTCAGCAAGTGAAGGATATCCTCCATGCTTCCAGAAAACCTTCCACCAGGCATTCCTATGCCTTTAAATGGAAAAGATTTTCCATTTGGTGTGCTGAAAAGGGTCTTGACCCTCTAGCACTACCTTTAAATTCTCTGTTAGACTATCTCCTGCATCTTTCCAATGCAGGCCTTAAAACGAATTCAGTAAGAGTCCATTTGAGTGCTATTGCAGCATCCCTTAAGCCCATCAATGGACAACCTATTTCCTCTCATCCTCTCATTGCAAGATTCATGAGAGGCCTAACTTTAACTAAACCTCCCATTAGACCTCCTCCGGTGGCATGGGACTTAAATTTGGTTCTTGGTCAGCTTATGAAGCCACCTTTTGAACCCTTAGCCACTACCTCCTTGAAATTTCTTTCCTGGAAGGTTATTTTCCTCATTGCAGTCACTTCAGCTCGCCGCATCAGTGAACTGCAGGCCTTAGTGGCTAATCCACCTTATACAAGGTTCCATCATGATAAGGTAGTCCTTAGGACCAATCCACACTTTATGCCTAAAGTGGTCTCACCCTTTCATCTTAATCAAGAGGTATATTTACCTGTCTTTTTTCCAGCTCCTCATGCATCTAGTGCAGAGAAGAATCTTCATACTCTGGATTGTAAAAGAGCTCTTGCTTTTTACTTACAAAGGACACAGCAACATAGAAAGTCTTCCCAGCTTTTTGTTGCTTTTGATCCTTCTCATTTGGGACTTCCAGTCTCTAAGAGAACACTGTCCAGTTGGATTGCTCAGTGTATTTCTTTCGCCTACCAGAGTAAGAACCTTTCTCTGGTGAGCCATGTCACAGCTCATAATGTGAGGGCCATGGCCACCTCTATGGCTCATCTAAATTCTGTGTCCATCGACCAGATCTGTCGAGCAGCCACCTGGGCCTCGGTTCATACCTTTACAGCCCATTACTGCTTGGACAAGGACTCCCGCCGGGATGCCTTGTTTGGTCAGGCTGTCCTCAAACACCTGTTCCATTCTTAAACAACTCCTGCCCTCCTTCCCTGGATGGATGCCTGAGATCCATAGGAGGACGTAGAACCCTTCCCAGGGTCTCATATCCTTGGGGATCTCCCAGGCATCTTAGCTAGGGAGTCCCCATATGTGAAGACTCATTCCTGCTTGTTCCTGGAGATAGCACAGTTACTTACCTGTAACAGTTGATCTCTGGGAACAGCAGGAATAAGTCTTCACAACCCTCCCACCTCCCCTAGGAGTTGTACCTCTTTTCTATCTTACCTTTCCTCTCTTTCTCTATTGTCTCAGCTTTAAACTCGAACTGAGGAGAGCTGGTTAGGAAAGGCGGGAAGGCAGCGCGCAGGCGCTGTGGGATGCTCCCAAAAGCTTTCCTTTTTGGGAAGCTGGGGAGCGTTCCCGCGCAGGCTCCGTCGGTACCGACGTACCCATATGTGAAGACTTATTCCTGCTGTTCCCAGAGATCACCTGTTGCAGGTAAGTAACTGTGCTTTCCTGGAGAATAAGTCAATAAACAGTTATTTCAGACCATCCTGCTAGACAAGTCCAAACCAGTGGTTTATGCTCTCCTTGCATGCAGATGATAGAGAAAGAAACTTCCAGTGGCAGCATCACTGGCCAAGGTTGGTGCAGCTAGGGACACCCTCCAGTATTTCTCTGTCTCCAGAAGATGATGGTTATTGGACTAATGCAGTGAGGACTTTGGTGTCTCCTGGGCAATCCTCCTGAAGGATGCCCTCCTAGTAGAGACCTGAGCAGAAATCTCCAAGGCATATCTCTGGATAACCACTGAGGTTTCCTGCCCAAGTAAGTGGGATGGGGGGATGCCGGTTCCCATTCTGAGTTTGCCTGACTGGTTGAGCCTTGGTCTTAGTGGTTGTAGGGTTGTTCTGGGTCTTCTATTTTCAGCCTCGTTTCTGCTTATTTCTTCTTCTACCCCCTCCCCTCCATGAAGGCCTCCAAAAAAAAGAAGAAAAGGAGGAGGATTGCCAGGGGCGAGTGTATTTCTTTGGCTTCAGCCCATGCAAGGGGTTGAGCCACTGGGGGGGAGGGGGGTCACTTAGCCACAGTGTAAGATTGATCTGCTTTGGATAGTTAGAGAGCCTCTGTCCCACAGAGGTTTCTTCTTGCTTCCTGTGTGGCCTTTGTGTGATTCAGGCTCACACTCTGAATGGGAGTGGGGCATGGATATCTAAGAGGAAGCATGCTGGGGATTGTGTGTTTATAGAGGCTGGTGCAGCTTTGTGTCTCTTGCATGGCCTCAGCCCGACGTAGCCTTACTCTGAATGGATGGGTTCACGGGTGTTTCAGAGGAAACATGCTGGTGATCATGTGCTGATTGGAGCCAGCATGGCTTTGTTCCTCCCATGTGGCCCCAGTCCGTCATGGCCTGATGCTCTGACTATGAGGGGAGCATGATGGGTAAATTGGCAGTGCTTCGTTGATCATGTTCTTCCAGGACTGGCACAAAGGGCCACCCAGTTAGTGCAGAGGCAGTGCTTTTTCAGCGCCAGCTTGTTTGTTTGTTCTTTTGTGGCTCGGCTTTGCAGTAGACATGCCTAGGCTGTGGTAAGAGGCACAATCCAAAAGGTGATCAGGGTGTATGCTGCTTGTTTTGCCAATACCAGATGCCTGTTCGGAGCATTCTTCTGTGCCTCCTGGCTCTCCCTTGTGTACAGGGCAGCCTCTCTAGGCTTCACTGCTGTACATAGGCAGCTCTGTCAAGGCATGAAACCGCCTACATTTTACCCAGCCATGCCTGCAGCCCAGGGCTGAAAATACCCCTACCCCCTGAGACAGAGCCTGAAGAGGCAAGTAAACTGCCAGGAGCTGTCTCTTCAGCATTTTTCAATTTTTACACCAGGCATGGTGTTCTGGGGCAAGGGGCCCCAAGGACATCACAAGGCCTCGCAAAGGAGCCTTCCAAACCTTTCAGGTATGAGTCAACATTCTTCTCCAGCATGAATCACCCCAGGGGACCCACTGAAGTCCAGGAGCCCCTGCCAAAATGTTCCAGGCAAGTGGGGTTGGGTTACGGACCCCACTGGCTGCAGGTTGAAATGCACAGCAATACCTTGGTCACAGCAAGAAAATTCTACCAGGCATATCTTTGCCTTTTAAGTGTCAGAGATTTATCTATCTGGTATTTCACAGTTGATTATGACATCAACTGTGTCCTCCAGATATCATTCTGCACTGGTGTCCTCCAGATATCATTCTGCACTGCTTGTACCATTTCTGTCTCCTAAAGGTGCACCAAGAATTACACTGGGGGTTTGCAAACTCCTGAAGCTGCTTTTTGAACTAATGGAGTCATCTTTACTCAAGCCATATCACTTAGGGAGAGCTCTTTCTTGTATAATTTACTTCACCTAGAAGAATAAGTTAATTTTCAAGCCTTGGTCGCTTATAAATCGTATATTCAGTTTCATTAGAACAAGGTTGTTCTACATACTCATCCTAAGTTCTTACCAAAGATGGTCATACTTATTTTTTTGATATACTTTTTTTAAACCTTTTCCATTTTTTGTAAACCAGCAAAAATAAAAAATGCAAAGAACAACCCCCCACCCAGTCTAATCTCTCTCACCTCCCTCTACCCTCCAGTCCAACAGCACTCATGGGCCCAGCACACAAACAAAGCACATATCCTAACAAAGGACTTGTGCGAACTTCTCTGCAAAGTTATTAACTTACTGATCAAGTATACTGTCCAAAGTCTCTGATGCACCACATCCATAGTGGGAACTGCAGGCAACCTCCAGAGTCTTGCCACTTCACACCTCGTCACTTGTGGCACACCTAAACAAGAGACATGCTACCTTGGAATTCAAATCTGCAGGTTTTCTCAGTAGCAAGAAGTAGCCAGGGTCTCTTTCCACGTCTGTACCCCTCCTGTCAGCAAAACAATCCACAAAATTTTTTCAAAGACTATATGTACACAATCCTACCAAAAATGGTAGAAAGTTCTTTCCTCACCACAACCATACGCAGTATTGAGCAGACAGTGAATTCATGGTGGAGGGCTGCCTGGGAGAGGATGGGCAACTAATGTAAATAGGAGATGGTGGGAAAGGAACAAAGAGGGGGCAGATATGTACAAAGCTGGAGACATTTATGGGCTTCCAAGCTGTACAAGATGAGAGCATGGCCAAATATATAGGAATTGCATGGAGGGGTGGCCTTTTTTCATTTTGTTATTTAAAGTTTGTCACACAGGGGGCTAACTACAGAATTATACCTTACAATGTTAAAGGTTTGAATTTGCCTATTAAAAGATCCACTGTCTTTAAAGAATTCAGTTGTCTTAAAGCATCCATAGTTCTCCAGAAAACTCATCTCCTGAAAAAGGACGAGAGACTCCTTCAGTTGCCCAATTACCTTTAGTTCATAGTGACCTCTAAGAGAGAAAAAGAAAACGGAAGTAGCAATCCTTCTCTCTAAATTGCTTGATCCTGTTTTGCTTGACCAAGTTGCAGATTCCAGAGGCAGATTTTTAATAGTGTGAGTGCAACTGGGGGGAAGTATATGGGATGTAGTTAATGTGTGTGCATCCAACAGAGAACAAAGGATTTTCTTTAGAGAAATGGGAGATCCGCTGCTGGATGTTAAGTGAGTGTGGGGGAAAATTTTGACCTAACCTTAGCTTGCATTAAGGATAATTTGATATCCATACATCATGGGGGCAAAGAGAGGACAGTATTTAGGCAAGTGATGTGGGAATATGTTTAGATGTGTTCCCAGGTGGGCGTTCATACTCTCTCTCTACTCTTCCATTTTTTATTTATTTATTTAACCAGCTTTGTATACCACCTTATCCTTCAATCAAAGTGGTTAGCAACACAAATTGTAGATCTACATTCAACGGGGGGGGGGGGGGGGGTTATGACAGGACATACATACAGACTATCTGCAATTAGTCCCAGACCATAGACAATACCTCAGGTTTGTGGTCGGAGGAAACCACTTCCAGTACAAGGTGCTTCCCTTTGGCCTAGCTACCGCTCCCAGAGTATTTACCAAATGCTTAGCAGTAGTGGTGGCCTTCCTCAGAAGCCAGGGTGTCTTCGTCTTTCCATACCTGGACGACTGGTTCATCAGGGGCCAATTGGCACAGGAGGCACAGCAGGTCACTGCTCGCACAGTCACCCTGCTCCAGCACCTAGGGTTTGTTATAAATCACGAAAAGTCCACTTTACTCCCCACTCAGAACTTGGAGTTCATAGGGGCAAGACTGGATACCCTTCAGGCAAAAGCTTACCTACTGCTGGACAGGGCAGGGCAGTTGCTGGACTTGGTACAGCAGGTCCAGCACAGGCCTCAAGTCTCCGCAAGGGTCTTCCTACGCCTCCTGGGCCACATGGCCTCCACAGTGCATGTGACTCCATATGCTCAACTCCATATGCGCACAGCTCAATGGAGCCTCAGGGACCAGTGGTCACAAGCCACTGGTCGCGAGACATAGTGATTTCCAAGCTACTGGTGACATCCTTGCAATGGTGGCTTCAGCCCCCCAACTTTCTTCAGGGAGTACCATTCCAACCTCCCTCTCACACCAGAGTGCTGACGACAGATGCCTCCTTGCTGGGCTGGGGTGCCCATTGTCAGGGTTCATGCACTCAGGGTCTGTGGTCCTCGCGAGAGGCCGCACTTCAGATCAGTCTTCTAGAGCTTCGAGCCATTCGCCTAGCTCTTCAAGCCTTCTGTCATCTTATGGCACATCAGTCGGTGCTGATTGCCACCTGATTGTCTGTCTCTATGTTCTACATCAACAAGCAGGGGGGCACAGGATCTCACATCCTATGCCAGGAAACTATGGACCTCTGCTCTTTTGCGGTGGCACATCACGTGTCCCTAAAGGCAGTTTGTCTGCCAGGTCAGGAGAACCTCCTGGCCGACAAGTTGAGCAGGATTCTTCAGCCTCACGAATGGCAACTGAACCGGGATGTAGCCCAGCGGATCTTCAACCATTGGGGTCTCCCATCCATGGATCTTTTTGCCAGCCCACAAAACCATCAGTTGCCCCAGTTCTGCTTGAGGCAGCCGCAGCCACATCCGCTGAGCGTGGCGGCGGATGCTTTCCTGATCTCATGGGCACAAGGCCTTCTCTATACGTTCCCACCCACGCCCCTAGTGGTATGCACTCTCTTCAAGATTCTTTGGGACAAGGCCTCGGTCATCCTGGTAGCACCCAGGTGACCCAGATAGGCTTGGTTCCCTCTTCTCCTTCAACTGGCGGTCGAAACGCCACTCCCACTGGGGGTGCAGCCCGACCTCTTGACCCAGGAATGGGGTTCCTTGCTACACCCCAATCTCAGATCCCTCAACTTAATGGCCTGGCTGCTAAGAGGGTAGTGCTTGCTCCTCTTCTCCTTCCCAAAGAGGTTGAGGAGGTGTTGCTGGCCTCTAGGAGGCAATCCACTAGAAAATCCTACACGTTCAAGTGGCGTAGGTTTGAAGGGTGGTGTGCCCAGAATAAGGAGGACCTGTTCACTTGTCAAGTACCTCAGGTATTGCAGTACTTCCTCCACCTCTCAGAGTTGGGCCTCAAGTCTAACTCTGTCAGGGTCCACCTGAGTGCGCTATCAGCTAACCACTCTCCAGTGGACGGGCAGCCTCTTTCAACTCACCCTTTGGTATCCCGATTCCTTAGAGGCCTCCTACTCTTGAAGCCTCCAATTCGCCCACCGGCTACAGAGTGGGACTTAAATGTGGTCTTGCAGCGGCTTACTTGGCCACCTGTCATCTCTGCTTCCTTTCCTGGAAAGCACTCTTTCTGGTGGCACTCACGTCTGCTCGACGTGTGAGCGAGCTGCAAGCTTTAGTATCGGATAGGCCTTATACACGGTTTTATAAAAACAGAGTGGTCCTACATACTCACCCCAAGTTCCTCCCAAAGGTGGTTTCCTCATTTCACCTTAACCAAGAGGTAGTTCTTCCAACCTTCTTCCCCAGGCCACATACCAGCAGGGCAGAAGCGGTTATGCATACCCTGGACTGTAAGAGGGCGCTTGCCTTTTACCTGGAGCGTACATGGGGACATCGGAGGGCTTCCCAGCTCTTCGTCTCTTATGACCCTAGTAAACTGGGTCTATCTGTCTCCAAGTGCACGTTATCCACCTGGGTGACAGACTGCATCACTTGGGCATACAGGGCAGCGGACCTCCAGTTGCAGGTCCGTATCATGGCCCACTCTGTCAGGGCTAAGGCCGCATCAGTGCCTAACCACCGCTCTGTTCCGTTAGCAGACATCTGCCGGTTCGCAACTTGGTCTTCAAGCCAGACTTTTGCAGCCCACTACTGCCTGGATAGAGTCCCGGTGGGACAGTGTTTTCGGTCAGGCTAAACCTATTTGAGGTTTAGGCAACTCCTACCATCCGACCCTTTGGTGTCAGGCTACCGTGGGGGTTGTGTTCTCGGAGAAAAATCGTATCACTGCTGCTGCAGCTCTTCTAGAGGGAGCCATTTTCAGCTCTGGGTTCTCGGTAGCCTATAGCTAGGGAGTCCCATATGTGAGGACTGACTTCCTACTTGTTCCTGGAGAAAACGTAGTTACTCACCTGTAACAGATGTTCTCCAGGGACAGCAGGAATCAGTCCTTACGACCCTCCCTCCTCCCCTAGCATTGCAGTCCTATTGTTATATTTTGTTCTTTTTGCTGTCTTTTTAGCTATGTCATCTGACTGAGCATGATGGCACCCTTGGGCGGGAAGGGGACCGCGCATGCGTGATGCAATCCCAAAGGCTTTTTTTGAAAGCTGGGGAATTGCTCCACACGATGGCTCCATCGACGCCAACGTCACCCATATGTGAGGACTGATTCTTGCTGTCCCTGGAGAACACCTGATACAGGTGAGTAACTACGCTATATTTGGAGATTTCAAGAGATGGGAGAGAGGGAGGCACTCTTGATTTGTCCAAATAGCAGTACTAAAGATGTCTGTTCTCCTTTCGTTTTTGTATCTGTTTATGGCCCTTCCAGTATTATTTCTGTGTGAGGGAATTTTGCTTCTTAATGAAAGCTTGGAGACAGAGACCTCATAGAATAGCTTACCGCATTCTCACTCTGTCTAAAAAGCATTGGACAGACTTTGATATCTCCAGGAACAAGCAGGAATGTAGTCATCACATATGGGTATCGTTGGTACCGACGGAGCCTGCGCGGGAACGCTCCCCAGCGTCCAATTAGAAAGCTTTTGGGAGCATCCCACAGCGCCTAGGTGCTGCCTTCCCACCTTTCCCAACTGCCTCTCTCCAGTTCTTCGTTTTCCGCGGAGCCAGCAGGTCGTGTTCTTGTCACCGCAGAAAATTTTCCTTCTTTTTTGTGGTCGCGTCTGCCTTCCTTGACGCTTTACCGGTACCGCCGGTTTTTCTTTCTTTCTTTCTTTTCTTTAAAAAAAAAACAAACAATTCTTAGTACTTTTTTCCCATTTATTTTTCCAGGTGCACGCGCCATTTTGGGCCTTGGGCCCAAGAATTTTTCCACAATGGAAAAACCCTCTTCGGATTTAAAAAGTGCACCAAGTGTGGCGGTACCATCTACGTCACTGACACCCATATGTTTAGGTCCTGACCATTCCATCTCGGAATGTATGGCCTGTGCCATGATGTCCAAGAGAGGTCGACAGAACCGAGCTGCCAAGCTCAGTACCCTGTTTCCCTCTGATGTAGCTTCGGTGGCATCAACGTCTTCCAGGGCTTCGTCTTCCTCCCGTGGATCTCATTTAACTAAACAGAAGTCTAGCCGGTCCTCAAAGAGTAGATCTCCTTCTAAGCATCGAGATGCCTCTGGCGTTGCCCTTGAGGATTCTGCACCGGCAAAATTGCCCCGGTGGGATGCTTCAGCTTCCAAAGCATTATCAGGGCTCCAGGACGTTCTTGAGGCCTCAACCTCGGCAGAACTACTGGTGCCATGTTCTGGGGTACCGGCGATCTTCTCCAGTACCGACATCCAGGCATTGGCAGCGTCGATAGACCAGAGAGTCCTGGCTATTGAGCGCAGTCTGGCGGCTCTCCTTGCGGCATCGACACCCTCGGAACCGCGACAGACATTTCAACCGACCCTGGCACCGGTATCGGTACCGGTACTGATAGCATCGACATCGGTGTCCACATTGCTGGCACCCAGTCATCCGATGCCTTCCGATACCGATTACTCCCGGTACCGACTTCGGTCGGTACGGGTATTGAGCTCTTCAAGAGCATCCCGACAGGCGGTACTTCGAGTCCTCAGAAGAATCTGAGGATTCTGATAGTTCTGTCGATGCAGGAATGCTTCTCCCAGAGGAGCCCTCCTCCCCTAAGCGCAGGATGTCTCCAGAGGATATTTCCTTTCAGGATTTTATCAGGGAGGTGGCTCGGGGTCTGTCCATTACTGTAGCCCCTGAAACAGAGCCCAGAGCAAAGGAGCTGGAAATTTTACAATATCCCAAAACTCCTAAGGAGGCAGCTGCCTTGCCCATCCATGAGATCTTACATGATCTCATGTTAAGAATGTGGGAGACACTTCTTACCACCTCGCCTCATTCTCATAGACTGGATACTCTGTATCGAGTCCCTCCTTGTCCTTGTTTCCAAAACCCTCAGCTTCCTCACCACTCTATTGTAGTGGAATCAGCTATGAGAAGGATCAAGGGTGCAAAGAGGCATGCCTCTAATCCTCCAGGACGTGAGTGTAGAACTTTGGATGCTTTTGGACGTCATGTCTTCCAAGCTTCCATGCTTTCTGCCAGGATCAGTTCCTATAGTCTATACATGGGAATGTTCCTAAAGGAAGTCACAGGGCCAGGTCACATTGCCACGATCGCCGTCCCAGGTCTTTGGAGTCGGAGAGGCCTGCAAAGCATCCTCATGTAGAGTCTGAGGCCCCCAGTCAAGTGAGTACTGTAGTCCTCGTGAACTCTGTTATTTATTTTAACCCCAGTTATCCAAATTTCATTCCCTGTTACCTGTAAACTTGACATATGTTGTATGCTTATGTACAAAGTTGTTAAAATGTAAACCGCGCTGATGATGAATAGTGCGGTATATAAAAGCTGTTAAATAAATAAAATAAATAAATAAATTTAGAGGCTTTGAGTCCTCTTCTTCCTGAGGATAGAAGGCAGGATTTTCTCACATTGGTCAAACATGCCCAAGATGTTTCTAAATTTGTCAACCGTGCAGCTTTTGACTGTTTTGAGTGCATAAGCAGAACCTCTGCCATTGCCATAGGTGCACGTAGAATTGCTTGGCTCCAAGCATCTGATCTGGAGTTCTGGGTACAAGACAAACTGGGAAATATCCCTTGTACTGGTGAGAACCTGTTTGGTAAAGATTGGCAGGAAAAAGCCAATGAGTTGGATGCTGACAACTCCACCTTGGATAGATTATCCAAGTCCACAGCAGATCCTGCTGGAAAGAAATCTTTCAAGAAACCATTCTTTTCTAAAAAAAAAGATATTATCCTGCTTATTCTCAGCAGGGACGTTCTGCAGGTCAGCTTGTCAGGAAAGGTCAGCAACCACCCAAACAAAGGAAAGCAAAGACTGCTAAGCCTCAGCCGTCCCAGCAGTCTAAGCCTCCACAAGGCATTTGACTTTCAGCTAGAAAACATAGCCTTCCTGGCTCTCGTTGGACCAGAGCCTTCCACCATTCCAGAAAGGTTGTGTCACTTTGCCCCCAGATGGGGGCAGGTAACAGCAGAGCATTGGACACTCTCCATCATAAAAAAGGGGTACAAGCTTCATTTTTCGAGCATGCCCCCTCCCACAGTGATAAGGCAGTTCAATTCTCCGACCTCTCTCATCAACCTGTTAGGTCAGGAGGTCACTATGCTTCTTGCCCAAGGGGCAATAGAAGAAGTACCCATCCATCAGCAGGGTACAGGGTTTTACTCCCCCTATTTCCTTATCCCAAAGAAAACAGGGGGATACAGACCTATCTTGGACCTCAGAGAATTGAAAAAATTCCTTGTCAAAGAGAAATTCAAGATGATTTCTCTTGGAACTCTGCTGCCATACCTTCAGAGTCAGGATTGGCTTTGTTCACTAGATCTATCTCAAGGATGCGTACACCCATGTTCTCATCCATCCAACTCACAGGAGGTTCCTTCGGTTCCTTTTTCAAGAAAAGCACTACCAATACAGGGTGCTTCCATTTGGCCTGGCCTCAGCACCAAGGGTGTTCACGAAATGCATGGCTGTGGTAGCAGCATTTCTCCGCACTCTAGGGATATTCGTCGTCCCCTACTTAGACGACTGGCTCATTCGAGCCCCAACAGAGTCAGAGGCCAGGACTTCTCTATCCTGCACAATGCGTAACCTTCAGTATTTGGGTCTGGTAATAAACATCCCAAAATCCAGTCTAACTCCCACTCAGTCTTTAGAGTTTATAGGAGCGTTGCTGGATACCAGGAAGGCAAGGGCCTATCTCCCCCAGGCACGTTGCCTTCGCATGGTGCAGTTAGCTTCTCAAGCAGTGCTAAAACCTCATCTCACTGCCCGAAAAATGCTACAACTACTAGGCCACATGGCATCTACTGTGCATGTGGTTCCCTATGCTCGCCTCCATATGAGGGCAGCTCAGTGGACCTTATCCACTCAATGGACCCAGGCATCAGGATGCCTGTCAGACAAAATAGCAAATACAAGTCGCCTTATTTTGTCCCTCCAGTGGTGAAAGTCCACTCAAAACCTGTTGCTGGGGTCCCCTTTTCAACAACCGTTACCCCAGGCACCTCTCACAACAGATGCTTCTCCAATGGGTTGGTGAGGTCATCTGCAAGACCTCTCCACCCAGGGCACCTGGTCTCCACAAGAGACTCATCTTCATATCAATCTCTTGGAACTCAGAGCAATCTTCCTTGCTCTTTGAGTGTGCCACACCCTGCTCAGCTACAAGACAGTCCTCATTCATACGGACAATCAAGTAGCCATGTTCTACGTGAACAAGCAGGGGGGAGCAGGCTCTCTGTCGCTTTACAACGAAGCTTTGCGACTATGGGCCCTCGCCAGAGAGCATTAGATTCATCTCCTGGCAGTGTATCTTCCAGGCATTCAAAACTCTTGGGCAGACAGACTCAGTCGCGTTCTGCTTCCACACGAGTGGTCTCTACATGCAGACCAGGTAGCCAAGATTTTTCAAATTTGGGGAACCCCGGACATAGACCTCTTTGCAAGTCCGTGGAATGCCAAACTTCCCTGGTTCTGTTCCAGAACGCCGGCTCAGGGGGCTCAGGCCAGGTATGCTTTCCTCCTTTACTGGGGTCAAGACTTCCTGTATGCTTTTCCACCCATTCCCCTAATTCCAAAACCCTGTTCAAGCTTCAGAGAGACAGAGGTCATATGATTCTCATAGCTCCACATTGGCCACAGCAAGTGTGGTACCCTCTGCTTCTACATCTCTCTCAAGCTCCCTCCCTAGAGTTAGGATCTGCTCCAGATCTCCTATCTCAGGAGAACGGAATGTTATGGCATCCCAATCCCCAGTCTCTGCATCTCAGTGCTTGGTTGTTTAAGGCCTAGATCTCCATGATCTTAACCTCCCTCAGCAATTAAAGGATATCCTTTATGCTTCCAGGAAGCCTTCCACAAGACGCTCTTGTGCTTTCAAGTGGAAGAGGTTTACCATATGGTGTTCGCAAAAGGGTTTTAACCCCCTTGCGATACCTCTGGAATCATTACTGTAAGTATCTCCTTCATTTATCCAATGCAGGACTTAAAACTAACTAAGTAAGAGTCCATTTGAGTGCTATTGCAGCTTCTTTCAAGCCTCTAAATGGACAGCCTATTACCTCCCATCCTCTTATAGCAAGATTTATGAGAGGCCTTCTAACTAAGCCTCCCATTAGGCCACCACCGGTGGCATGGGACTTAAACCTGGTTCTTGGTCAGCTCATGAAGCCATCTTCCGAACCCTTAGCTACTACCTCATTGAAATTCCTTTCTTGGAAGGTAATGTTTCTCATTGCAATCACATCAGCACGTCGCATTAGTGAGTTGCAAGCATTAGTAGCTAATTCACCTTATACAAGGTTCCATCATGACAAGGTAGTCCTTAGGACTCATCCACACTTTATGCCAAAGGTGGTCTCGCCTTTTCATCTAAACCAAGCGGTCTACCTACCTGTGTTCTCTCCAAGGCCTCATGCATCAAATGCAGAAAGGAATCTTCATACTTTGGACTGTAAAAGAGCTTTAGCCTTTTTTTTTTAATCTCTTATTTTGCATTTTCTTGAATACAATAATCAATGACAGGAAAAAGTGAAATTACAACGTCCCATAAAATGTTGAAAATTCAGGAATTAAATGGAACACATAACTCGAGACCACATCAAGGGAGGAAAAAAGCCCCAATAGTTAAAAACCCCACCAAAATTACAGGAAAAAAGGAGTCAGGATGACACCCAGTCTCCACATAAGGGTGCCAATAACCATCTCACCTAATTAATTTCCCACATTTTCCATACTAGACAAAAACCTCTGAAGCTGAGTCACATCTGTAAAGACATAATTCTGCTCCTCAAACGTTATAAGACATCAACAGGGAAATTTAAGGAAAAACGAGGCCCCCAACGCTATGACCCTAACTTTCAAATCCAAAAATTGTTTACGACGCAACTGAGTGGTCCGACCCACATCTGGGAACACATGAAGCTTAAACCCACAAAACACCACATCCTTATGCTTAAAATAAGCACGTAAGGACTTCCGGTTTAGCCACGGAGGAGGTGAGACGCGTGTAAGCGAGCTCCCGGCCCCGCTCCCCTAAACGGAGGTAGGAGAGGCACCCTCCTGGCCCCAACTCGGTGAAAATGCCTAAGGTAGTGAAACTGAAGCCGGGCTCTACAATTAAAGAGCTTTATGCAGCCAAAGCAAGCGGAGGGAAGAAAGTGGCAGCGAGTGCAGGAGCGCAGTCGGCACCTCCATCTCCGAGCGGCTCTGAGGAGGCGGAGGGGGAGGAGAGAGTGGATCTGCAGCCGGCAGATTTCGCAGCGATCCTCCGTGAAATTAGAGACTCGAAGGAAGAGATAGTGGACCGTGTGTGCGGGCGGTTAGAGGAGAAGTTTGCAACCCTCGGGCAGCGTCTGGAGGAGGTGGAGAGTCGCGTGAGCCAGACGGAGGATGCACAGGCCGCAACGGACCGCGTGGTGAGCTCGCTGCAGCAGCAAGTGAGTTGGTTGCACGCCAAAGCGGAGGATATGGAGAACCGCGATAGGCGGTCTAATTTGCGCATTTTCGGCGTCCCGGAGGGGGTGGAGGGGGACAATGTGCTCGAGTTTGTTAAGGACTTGTTGGTGACCTGCTTTCCGGACCCCCCCTCCGCGCCGCCGTACGAGATAGAGCGCGCACATCGAGAGCTCCGGCCTAGACCTGAAAGGGGCGCCAACCCACGGGCTCTAATAGTTAAGCTGCTGCGCTTTCAGGATCGGGAGCATGTTATCCGGGCAGCCAGGCGCTCTAAGAGCGTGCAGTATAAGGACTGGACTGTATTTGTTTTTCCGGACTTGGCCTCTGAGACAGTGAAGAGGCGGAAAGATCTATTGCGGTGGAGAGATCAGTTGGCGAAACAAGGGGTGCAGATTGCAATCTGGTACCCGGCTCGGATCACGATGGTGGTGAATGGAGTACGGCGGTTCTTTGCCTCGAGAGAAGCGTTGGAGAAACATCTGAAGGTGCAGAAGCCCTCGCCACGTGAGAACACGGCCAGTCGGAGTGATGCGGAGAGCCAGCAGAGAGCGGGCGGAGAGAACGGCGGGCGGCAGAGCCCGGGAGAGTGATGCAATGCTTGGAAGGGCCTTGGACTTTCAGGGGAAAATGATCTGGTTAATGTGGGGGAGATGGTGGAGGTGATAGCAGGGGAAGAGGATGAGAGTTGGGGGTGGGGAGAACGGGAGGGTGATGGGAGGCTTTGTGGAGAAGGGGTGTGGGGAGGGGGGCGGGGAGTGGATCGCATTAGCAGGAGAGGGGCTAATGGAGGTCTGTAAGATACAAAAGTGTGACGGGCAGGGGGCGTTTGTTGATTTGGGGGGGAGTTTTAGGGGGGTACAAGTTGTGTGTGCTGTGGTGGTGCGGGTGCTGTGGCAGTCCTGGGGGGAAGGAGGGGGAAGAGGGGGGAGACTGGTCGAGCGGTACAGGGACGATGGGGGGACATAATATTGCAACGTACAGTGTACGGGGGATACATAGCCCTATTAAGCGGAAGCGGATTCTCTCACAGCTGGCTAAACACAAGATTGAAGTGGCCATGCTGCAGGAGACTCACTTAATAGCGGCGGAGCAGGACAAATTGAAAGCCCAGGGGTATGAGCAGCTGTACGGAACGCCGTATAACTCCAAAAAAAGGGGAGTGGTGATATTGGTGCACAAGCGGCTGAAATTTGTCCCCTTAGCCTCAGGGGGGGATAAGATGGGGAGAGTGGTGTGGGTGGTGGGGCGGGTGGGACAGCAGGAGGTGTCCTTTTTAAATCTGTACGCACCGAATGGGCAGAAGGGTACTTTCTTTCAGAAGGCAATGCGGGAGTTTGCAAGTAAGGCCCGGGGGGAGTGGATTGTGGGGGGTGACATGAATTGTGTGGTGGGTCCGGAGGATAGATCCAATTACAAGCGGGTGAAGCATCGCCGGGAGGGGCGGGCGGGAGTTGCGGAAATGCATGGCTGACTGGGGGCTGCTGGATATTTGGCGGTGGGAGAATCCTGGGGAGAGAGGCTATACCTGTTATACTCCCAGACTGGGGACCTACTCTAGGATAGACATGATTTTGGGGAAGAAGGAACAGGTGGGGGCCCTGGGGAATATACGACTGCATCCCGTGCTCCTGTCGGATCATGGGTTGGTGACAGGGGAATGGACCCCAGGGGGGGGAGGGGCGGAGAGGCAGTCGGGGGGGTGGCGGGGGAATGTTTCTTTGATTCAGTCCCAGGATGGGCAGGCGCGGCTTAAGAAGGCCTGGAATGAGTTTCTGGGGTGGAATGACAATGGGGAGGTCTCCGACGCCACGCTGTGGGACTCTGGGAAGGCTTATATGAGAGGGGTGATGATGCAGATGGGGAGTCAGCGGAAGCGGGAACGGGAGGCACAGAGACGAGAGTGGATGCAGGAGTTGGAGGAGGCGCAGGGGGAGCACAGTAAGACCGGCTCCTCGGCCGCGCGCAAGCGGGCAGCATTGTTGCGGGAGCGGGTGAACAGGCTGGATTTGGAGGGGATGGAGAAGTTGATGAGGGCATCCAAGCGCTCTTTTATGGAGGGAGGGAACAAAGCGGGGAAGATGCTGGCACGGCAGCTCAAGCAGAGGCGGGAGAGCCGGGTGGTGGCGGAAGTTCGAAATGAGCAGGGGGAGAGGGTGGCGGATAGCCCGGGCATATGTGGAGCCTTTCGGAGGTTTTATGAGCAGCTGTACACGGGACAGCAGGGGGCTTCTCGGGAGCAAATAGCCGCCTACCTGGGGGGGTTGCCCATACCGAGGGTTAGTGAGGAGCAGGCTGTCTGGCTGGGACGGCCTATTGAAGTGGGGGAGGTGCTGAAGGAAATTTGGCGGCTTCCCAGGGGTAAGGCGGCCGGGGCTGACGGCTACCCAGCGGAGTATTTTTATGTGATGCGGGAAGAGGTGGCGCCCCTCTTGGCCCGGCTCTTCTCAGGGTTTCTGAGGGGGGAGGCATTGCCAGAGACGATGTCACAGGCCAATGTGGTGGTTCTCCCAAAGGAAGGTAGAGACCCGGATAGCTGCGAGAACTATAGGCCTATAGCACTGCTTAATTGTGATGCAAAATTATATGCTAGAATATTGGCGGGGAGGTTGGAGGGGCTTCTCCCGGGATTGATTCATCCAGACCAGACGGGGTTTATCCAGGGTAGGGTAATAACGGATAATGTGCGAAGGGCGGTGGGGATACTCCACTCAGTGAAGGAGGCGCGGCAGCCGGCGGTGTGTGTAGCACTGGATGCTGAGAAAGCTTTCGATAGGGTGGAGTGGGAGTTTTTGTTTGCAATGATGGATAAGATGGGGCTAGGGGCCGGCTTTGTGCAGGGAGTACGGGCTCTTTATAAACGCCCGAAGGCCCGGATCTTGGTGAATGGGCAGTGCTCGGAGTGGTTTGATCTGCAAAGGGGGACCCGGTAGGGGTGCCCTCTCTCCCCTCTACTCTTCGCAATCGCGATTGAGGCGCTTGCCATCCGCGTAAGGTCTCGGAAGGAGATTCACCCGGTTCGAATTGGGCGGGGGGAACACAAGATTCTTTTGTACGCCGACGATACCCTAGTCTTTATGGCGGACCCGGTCAATTCCCTTCCAGTGTTTGTGGCAGAGCTGGAGGCGTTTGCTGCGGTGTCGGGGTTTAAGGTGAATATGGCAAAAACGGAGGCGTTGGCCCTGGGGGGGTTTCGGAAGGAGGCTCTGGAGAACTTTCCCTTTAAATGGGCGCCGGGACACTTTAAATACTTAGGGGTCCAAATATCGAAAGATCCTGGGAGATTATATGAACTTAATTATCAGAAACTGGGGGACCAGATTGGGAAATTGTTGGATAGTTGGAAATCTCTGCAGTTGAGCTGGATGGGACGGATAGAGGCAGTTAAGATGAGTGTGGTGCCCAAGTTTTTATATCTATTCACGCAGCTGCCGGTGGCGATACCGGGGGGGGTCCTCCGGCGGTGGGAGGAGAAGGTGAGGCGCTTTGTATGGGGAGGGAAGAAGGCCAAGGTTAAGTATAGTCAGCTACGGCTGGCTAAGGATAGAGGGGGAGTTCGGATGCCCTCCCTACGGTGGTATTATCAGGCCGGGGTTCTTAAGGCTTGGAGGGCGCACTACCGTCGAGGGGGGGAGGCGGCGTGGGTGGATCTGGAGCGGACACTCATGGGGGCTTTGTCTTTAACCCAGTGGCTGGAAGGGCAGGGGGGGACGGTCCTCAGGGGTCGGGGGATAGGGCACCCGTTTTTGGGGGCTATGTGGAAGCTTTCTCAGGGGAGGGAGGGGAAGCGGTGGTTTCCTAGCCCAGTGTCGGCATGGACCAGGGTGGGGGAGTTTTTCCCCTTCGGCGGCTCCAGGTGGCTTCAGGGGAAGGTGGAGAAACTGGGGGATTGGCTGGAGAGGGGGGGGGGGTGTGTTCCCTCAGTGAGCTGGAGAATAGGGCGCAATGCAAAATTCCTTTTTATCAGTATTTCCAAGTTCGACATTTTCTTACTACGGGGGATGTCCGCAGCAGGATCGGTAGGCCCAGTACAGAGATGGAGCTAGCGTTGTTTCGGGGGAATAAGGATAAAGGGAGTATTTCTAGAATCTATTGGGTCCTGCTGGAGGAGGCGGCGGAGTTGGAGGAAGCAGGGCGACAGGGTCATAAAGACCGGTGGCATAAATGGGTGGGGGAAGTGTGGGACGAGGAACAGTGGCAGACGATATATCGAGGTATATATCAGACCACGGCGGTAACCTCGTGGAGACAAACTCAGTTGCAGATTGTGCACGGGGCGTACGTAACGCCTAGTCGGATGGGTTGGACGGGGGGGCCCGAGAGGGGTTTGTGTTGGCGGGGATGTGGGGAAAAGGGGGATTTGCTGCACATGTGGTGGGGGTGTAGGGTGATTCAGACGTTCTGGGGTAAGGTGCAGGAGGGAATGGGGTGGAGGAGGGAAGAGGGAATGGGCGGAGGGGGGGGGGGATGGGCTGAAGGAATGGGTGTTGGGGGGAGGGGCCCGGGGTGGAAGGGGGCGGTGGGAGCAGAAGCTGGTAGGGAAGCTCCAGCTAGCTGCGTGGGTGGCCATCGCATGGCGATGGAAGGGGCTGGAAGGGCCGAGCGTAGAGGATTGGCGGAGGAAAGTGGAGGATATGATTCAGTTTGATAGATTGACTTATCGCCTGCGGGGTAGGGAGTGGGAATTCCATAAGGTCTGGGATCCGTACTTGAAGGGGGGGAAGAGGGTGGGAAGGGGGGGCTTGGAGGGAGAGGGAGAGAAGGGAGTTGGGGGTCGGGACGTCGCGGAATAGCACCTTGTTCACAGCACACAGCACACGGGGTAGAATGTTTGAAATGTTTGTATTGTTATGTTGGTTGCAGTTCTCAATGTTCTATGGTTTGGAGTTTAATATTTTCTGACTGAAACTTGGGTAATAGTATGGCTTTCAACGAAGGACGGGGGACCGTTTATGGATGTATGCGGTGGGTGGAAGGAGTTGGGTGGTTTGCAAAGGTATCAGCTGGATATGTATGCTGTTTTCCTGTCTTGCACACGACTAATAAAAATAAAGTTTCAACAAAATAAGCACGTAATACCCTTAATTTATCAGACTCAGAACAGAATGTTACCACCAAGGTGCAACGCTTGGGGATAACATCTAATGAGTCTTCCAAAAACGCAGTTAAATTCTGGGCAACCGAATCTTCGGGGGGAGGTATATCCCCTTCCGTGTTTGGCGCCATCCGAAGGGTAGTTGAAAAAGAAAACATTTGGACAATTTCTAAAGTTTCTTTCAATTGAAGTGTCTCGGCAAAATATTTTTTAAGTAACAAATCAGAAGACAATAAATGAGTGGAAGGAAAATTAAGGAAACGTAGGTTTCGGGCCCAAATCTGATTCTCCATAAGTTCAAGACGATAGGAAACAGCAGAAAGCTCTTTAACTAACGTGACGTTACTGTTGGAACACGTCCAAAGCTGGGAATCAGTACGGGCCGTCATACCAATTAAAGAATTAAGATGCTGATCAGCATTTTTCATTTTACCAACAACATCAGAAGAAAATTTGCACAGAGAAGAAACAGTACCAGATAAACGAACATCAGTTTTTTGTATTGCAGTCCAAATGTCCGTAAGGGTCACCTCCCAGGAGGGAGGAGCAGCCAGGTCCTCAGATGCTATTGGATCCACTGGACAGAGGACGGGAACTTCATTAACCACAGGAGTATCCAAAAATGTAGACGAAAATGGAAATTGGGGAAGAGGAGGTGGTGACCAGATCTCGGGGCTTAAAGAAGCCCTGTCCGGTGAGTGATTAACAGGCTGCAGAGAAGTTACATGTTTGTCCATGGGACCCACCTTACCTCCATGAACACCATCTCGAGTTGTCATCGACGCAGTAGATTTCGCTTTCCGCTTCCCCATGAGCAAACAAAGCTAACTTCAACAAGCTCAGAAGCGTCAAAGGGGCAAAACTTGCCCCTTGTGACACACCCCTTAGGACACGACCACTCTGGCCGCGAACATGCGGCCGCTTGTAAAGCCCGCTGGACTTTGTAGGGTTTGGGGGGGTCCTCCATGCCTGGGCCGTCCATCCCGCGCCTGCAGCTGACCGAGCAGGCTACCAGCTCCCACCTGCTGCACTGCTCCGCGGCAAGTTGTAAAATCCGCTCCGGCTCCCAGGTAAGGCTGCTTTCCTCCACCAAAGCTCTGCTCCCGCTGGGCTTTGTAGGGTTCGGGGGGGTCCTCCATGCCTGGGCCGTCCACCCCGCGCCTGCAGCTGACCGAGCAGGCTACCAGCTCCCACCTGCTGCACTGCTCCGCGGCAAGTTGTAAAAACCGCTCCGGCTCCCAGGTAAGGCTGCTTTCCTCCCCGAGCTTTAGCCTTTTACTTACAAAGAACACAGCAACATAGAAAGTCCTCTCAACTCTTTGCTTTTGATCCTTCTCATTTGGGACTTCCAGTCTCCAAGAGAACACTATCTAACTGGATTGCTCAGTGTATATCCTTTGCCTATCAGAGTAAGAATCTTCCTCTGGAGGGCCATGTCACAGCTCACAGTGTGAGAGCCATGGCAGCTTCAATGGCTCATCTGCACTCTGTGTCTATCGACAACATCTGTCGAGCAGCCACCTGGGTCTCGGTTCATACCTTCACAGCCCATTACTGCTTGGACAAGGACTCCCGCCGGAATGCCATTTGGTCAGACTGTTCTCCAACACCTGTTCCATACCTAATCAACTCCTACCCACCATCCCTGGTAGGATGCCAGAGATCCATGGGGGGTGTCACCAAGCCTCGTAGGGAGAGACTCAGTGAGTGCCCTAGGCAGTCGCCTAGGGTGTTTTGAGTCACCTTGTTGCTACTTCTTTTTAAGACAGAGAGTCAGACAGTCAAGGTGATAAAGTAAAGTGGGGTTTATTCCCGTTCCCCGGCGAATATCAATGCTTGGAATACAAAAATGCAGAACTTAAACAAAACACAGCTTGAGCATAATTCTTCTCTCTTGTTCCTTGCACAGAGAGGTCTAACGCAAAGAGGTTATTTCATCATTCAGACAAATTGTACAATCCATTGGCTCCTGGTCAATGTAATTATTACTGCTTGTATCTTGGTTTATACTTGGCTGGTAGCTGATGCAGCCAGGCTCACTCATATAACAAGTGGTAGCTTCACTGGTCGGGGGAGGGTAAACTTTCCCCTCTCCCAGGCACTGCTCTAACTCGGGATTGTAAAAACCTCTTCTGTAATCAGTTCTCTTATAGCCAGTCTCTCTTGGCTCTCTCACTTGGAAGTTGGAACCCTTTTCCAGGTTAAAACCTTGCTGCCAATAAGGACTATAAAAACACCCAGTTTCACTTCCTTCCCCAATGTAAGGTTTTATCTTCTTTACCTTATCTAGGTTGCAGACATCAGCTGTGGGGTTTTTCTCTCGTGGCAAAGTTCTAGCCTCGTGTAGCAAGTCCCTCCGAGGTTTGTAAAAACTCTCGGGGCTAGTGTTCCACTTCCTGCCTTCCAGGAAATCCTCCTGGGGGCTGTCTTGCCAGTGGTACGTTTCTCTAACGCTCCTTGGTAATTGCCTGGAGCCTTCTCTGAGAGCTTTTGGACCTCCCAGACCTTCAATGCTTTCCCTGGGATTAAAACTTCTCCTGGAGCTTTGGAACCCTCTCTGCTTCCGTGACTTGCCTGATTGCTGCTGAAACTCTAGCTGCATCAGAGTGTCACCTTCCCCTGCAGAGTCCTGCTTACTTGCTCTCAGGTATTTGTTCTGTCTCTCAGCCTTCTTCCTGAAGTTGTTCTCAGCACTGTTCTCAGGGCTGTTCTCAGGGCTGTTCTCAGGTCTGTCCTGACTTCCTGGTTCTAACCAGGTCCCTTTGTACCTCCCCTCTCTGCACGTAACGTCTGCTCCTGGGGGCAGGTGCTGGTAATTAGAATCCTGGATTCTAACTGCGTCACTGTTGCAGACAGGAAAGTTCCGTTCTAACCCTTTCTTTCCTACCTGTGCTGATGGCACCGGGTGCTTAGCCCTTTTTAGCCATGCTGGATCTCTCTGCCTAGCCCATTTTGAGGTGAGTTCTGTATTTTCACTAACCTCCATTGGCTCCACTGTATCACAGGGGAAGTGGAGCCCTTTCTCAGGGACACACAACTTCTGGGGTCTTTCCCTGGCATCTCAAGCTAGGGAGTCCCCATATGTGATGACTACATTCCTGCTTGTTCCTGGAGATAGCATAGTTACTCACCTGTAACAGGTGATCTCCTGGAACAGCAGGAATTTAGTCCTCACAACCCACCCACCTCCCCTAGGAGTTGTATCTCTCTATCTTTTTCCCTTTCCCTCTCTCTCTCTTTGTCTCAACTTTAAAACTCAACTGGAGAGAGGCAATTGGGAAAGGCGGGAAGGCAGCATGCAGGCGCCGTGGGATGCTCCCAAAAGCTTTCTAATTGGACGCTGGGGAGCGTTCCCGCGCATGCTCCATCGGTACCGACGATACCCATATGTGAAGACTAAATTCCTGCTGTTCCCGGAGATCACCTGTTACAGGTGAGTAACTATGCTTTCAGTTTTAAGTTTCTTTATTAGTATTTTATTTCACTTTTATTTTAAGTTTTGTATTCTGAATATTGAATACTGATTTATTTCGATGCTGTTCCGATAGTTTACAAGGAGATATATATGGTCAGAGTTGGATCCTTATATAATTTTATTTTTGTGCCATCAAGTCAGTATTGACTCATAGCGACCCAGCTACCTCTGGGTTTTCTTGGCAATGTATCACCGGACATAGATTGCCAGCCTTTTCTTCTGAGGCAATGGAGGGTAAAGTGACTTGCCCAAAGTCACAAGGAGTGCCAGTGGGAATCGAACCCTTGATCTTCTGGGTACTAGGCAGTTGCTCTAACCACTATATAAATGTACTTTATTTTTATTAGTAATATACTGTATGTGGACATCTGTTGAGTTAGTGCTGGATGTTTAAGGAAAATACTTCAT
The DNA here is from genome assembly GCA_033557465.1 of Ichthyophis bannanicus. Classification (NCBI taxonomy): domain Eukaryota; kingdom Metazoa; phylum Chordata; class Amphibia; order Gymnophiona; family Ichthyophiidae; genus Ichthyophis; species Ichthyophis bannanicus. Next base: position 397,399,819 of record CM066033.1, read on the forward strand.
CTTATTTTAAGTGATATGATTTCTGGGATGATGTATTTGTTGCCTGTCCTTTTGGGGGAGGGGGGAGGGGTAAAATGCTGTTTAGGATAGTATGTTGTAATGGTTCTTCAAAACTGTATTTGAGAAGGCAAAATAAAAAATAAAGTACCGTAAATATCTTGCATGATCATGAGCCCAATGCGGACATCACTTGCACTCAGATTCTCTTTCTTCTTTTAGGCATAGCTTTAATGATGTGGAATACATTTATTGTGAAAAGATTTTCTGCTGCCGCCTATCTAATGGACAAGGTAAGCATTGGAAGAGGAGGGTTAATTCTGGCCAATTTTCTTGCTAATCATTTTTTATCATTGTGCATAGCAATAACCAAGTACACAAATAAAATATTTAAAGCAGTGTACATATTGAATTTCGGAGAACTTCCTAATTGCCTTTATAGGAGACCATAGCAGCAGAAATGATTTTGTTCCACTAACTTGACTCTGCTTGGAAGCTTTGTGGAGACAGACAAGTTTATCTTTGCAGAATATCTATTTTGAGTTTATGGTTTATTTACTCTTGATAGACCGCCCTTTGCAAAGCATACAGGACGGTTTACAATTTGTACTAAAAACATTTAAAACAAATAACATAATTCATAGCTAAAATGGAAATAAGAACTCCAATGCAGGATAGGATAGATAAGACAAGAGATAGGAACTGTACTACAGAAACTATACTACTTTCAGGTTAGCAGTTCAAGGGGGGGTCATTGTCAAAGGCTTGGGAAGAAAGATGGGTTTTTAATAGTCACTTAAATTGGGCAAAAGAAGATTCTAACTGTAAAGATGCGGGAAGACCATTCCAGAGGGACGGGGCTTAATAGAAGAAGGCTGAGCTCTCGGTGCATGGAAAGACTCTACAGCACTATCCTGGCATGCTTGGTGGCACCAAGTGTGCATATATAGTAAATATGAGAGAGCCTCAGACATGGTTGTCAGATCCCAGGGAGGGAAATGCCTGGTGGATAAATGGGCTGCTCTGGATGTTTTTGTAGGTTTGACTGGGGAGACTAATGTTCCTTGAAGGGCTTGCAAGCTGGCTGACTGGTGCGGGGTGGAGATGTGGGTGACTTTTTTCTGGTTGTAATTGTTGTTGTTATTGTGGTTGTTATGGTATGTACATGTATGTTTTAAAATGCAAAATAAAACTTTAAAAAAAAAAAAAAGAAGAAGAAGGCTGAGCAATGTGTAGATTCATGTTGTATTTTTGTTGGAGATGGCAAAATTTAGGCAGTTGTCCTGTAAGAACTGCAGGCAGTGCTGTTGGGACATATGGTACAATTGAAGAGGACAGATGTAGTGGGGCATTATATAGGGCCTTATGAGTTAAAATTAAAATTTTAAATTCCTTTTCGTCCCTCTAGTCCAGTCCCGGAACCATTGAGTTTAGAATCTCCTCCAGCAGCTTTGGAGACCGAAACACGTCATCGCTTTGACACCTGTATAAATAGGCAAGGACTGCCCCTCTCATTCAGTAGTTTGTCTCCAAGCAGCTGGAGAAGGTTCTGAGCCTGACTCGGGGCTCTCTCAGCACAAATAAGCAGAGCTCCTTTAAAACTCTTAAATTTACCTTAGCTTTTAGATTTGTTATTTTAAGGGTTGAGTCAGTTTTTCTTTTTTTTCTTATTGCAGGGCAGGAACGGTGCTGCTGCTGGAGGTTTCCTTGCCGTTGCTGACAGCGCCTGTCTCCTTTTTCTTTTATTTCCCTCCCCCCCCCCCCGGCCTCCGATTTCCTTCCCCGAAACTATAATGAGCATCGGGGGATGGATCCGGTAACTGTGCCTCCCTGCTCCCGAACCCGCTTGAACGGGTGAGGAGCAGGTCGCAGGTTTGAGCCGCAGCACTGGGCTGCAGAGGGGAAGCAGGTGCTTTCAGGCTGCGTTCGCAGCGCCGGGGCCGATGCGGCTGTTCGGCTGAACTCCGAGGCGGTTTAACACCCCTGCCCTCCCCACCGAGGAAGTGATCGGGCTGTAGACGATAGCGCAGGTGAGTGGCCGCGCTTGTAAAGAGCTCGAGAGTCGGGCGTTTTTTGCCGGGCCGCATGAGTTTGTGCGGGAAGCGTGGCGGCGGCTATTTTAGCATGGCAAACTAGCAAGTGTTGGTATGAGAGCTGGGGTGGGCTCCGGAGCTCTCAATTTATTTGGAGTATAGCGGAGCAGAGCATATTTTGATATCTGTGAGGGGTAGTTTCTTGAGAAGAAAAAAAAAAAAAGACAGGCGCGGGAAGACTTCAGGTTTAGACTGCCAGTTAGTATGCCAGCTAGGCCTCGCTGTTTAGTTTGTGGCATGAGGCGTGGGGCAGTGTTGGAGTCCGGGGTGTGCAAGGGCTGCACACACAAGGCGGCTATCATGGAAAAAGCACTGGATTTGGGGACCGGGGAACAATTGATGGGGTCTCAGGAGGAAGGGGAATCCCTGCCATCACCGTTGGTCCCCTCGGAGCCGGTAGCGGGGCCATTTTCGGGAGTAGGGCCTTCTCCCCCGCTAGGCGGGGACCCGGCGGGGGGAGCTACCATAGTCCCGCCGGATTTCTTCAAACCTATGCAGCAGGCTTTTGCCTTATTGCAGCCCGAGTTACATCTCCTCCTCCGGTAGCACGAGGGGAGAAGCAGATTGGTTCCTCATTGCACTCGGGGGGGGGGGGGGTCGACCCCTGCCAAGAAGAGTAAGGGGGGGTGGGTGTTGAGGGCCCAGAGTCTCCACACTGGGGGCATCTAGAGGCGGGTGACAGAGATGTGGAGGGGGTCTCGGGTGATGAGTTAGAAGAGGGTGAGTTGCCTGACTCAGACCAGCAGGCTAGAGTAGTCAGGGTGTTCAGATGAGAGGAACAGCCTGCTCTGATTACCGAGACTCTCAAAGCGTTGAACATGCCCTCAGCAGTGTCGTCTTCGAAAGAAGTTTTGGAGGATCCACTACTGCAGGCGGTGCGGACGCCTCAGCGAGTGTTTCCCGTTCATAGGGTATTTAGGAGCATGATTCAGGAGGAGTGGGATTTGCCGGAGTCTGCTCTGAGAGGTTCTAGGGCTTTGGCTTGGCTGTATCCGAGATAGGGAGCTTTTTCGCTCTCCTAAGGTAGATGCAGCGGTATCGGCCGTTACTAAAAAGACTACAATTCCGGTAGAGGGTGCCGCGGCATTGAAAGATGTTCAAGACAGGAAGTTAGATACCCTATTGAAGCAAGTGCTTGATATTTGCGCCCTTTCCATGCAGGCCTCAATAGCAGGTGCATGGGTGGCGAGAGGCTGCCTGAGATGGTCCCAGACGCTACAGGGGGATCAGTTGGGAGAGCAGGTGGATGAGAGAGTGCACCTGGAGTCGGGGACCGCCTATCTGGCGGATATACATTATGACCTCATCAGGGGCCTAGCTAAGAGTATGGCTTCCGTAATTGCGGCACGCCGGTATCTGTGGATGAGAAACTGGTCGGCCGACGGCTCTTCTAAGGCTCGTCTGAGCAAGCTTCCTTTTAGGGGAAGCTTTTGTTTGGAGAGGATTTGGATAAGTTGGTTAAGGATCTCGGGGAGTCTAAGGGGGGACGATTGCCTAAGGATAAGCCTAAGCAGGGCCGGATGGCTATGGGGCCCAAAGGGGCTCAGAGAATTTCGTAGGTTTCGATCCTCTCGCTTTGGCCAGGGGCAGCGCCGACGATTTCCGGTGCGAGGCCAGGGATTTCGGGGAGCGGGCAGAGGTTTCGCGCCCTTCCAGTCCTCAAGCCTTAAAAAGCCACAATGAGATGAGGCGGGCTCAGGTGGGGTTCATGCCCGTGGGGGGTCGTTTACGGGAGTTTTACCCTGCCTGGGTCCATATTACGTCAGACCAGTGGGTGCTGGAGATCATTTGAGAGGGCTATGCACTAGAGCTCCATCGACCGGTGCTAGATTCCTTTATCCAGTCTCCTTGCAGAGCCCCGCAAAAGGTTCGGGCAGTGCGGGAGATGCTACAGCGGCTGCTGCAGCTCAGGGCAGTGGTGCCCGTGCCCTCAGACCAGTGCGGGTGCGGTCGGTACTCCATCTATTTCGTGGTTCCAAAGAAAGGAGGCGAGTTTTGACCGATTTTGGATTTGAAAAGAGTGAATTGATGCCTCCGGGTGTCCCATTTCCGTATGGAGACGTTGCGCTCCGTGATTGCGGCGGTCAGAAAGGGAGAATTATTGACGTCATTAGATCTCACGGAGGCTTATCTGCATATTCCCGTTCGGCAGGAGCATCGGCAGTTTCTGCGGTTTGCGGTTCCCATGGGGCATTTTCAATTCCAGGCCGTGCCATTTGGTCTAGCAACGGTGCCTCGAATTTTCACCAAGATCATGATGGTGGTGGCAGCAGCGCTCCGCAAAGAAGGGGTACTGGTGCACCCGTATTTGGACGATTGGTTGATTTGAGCAAAGTCGAGGGAAGAGAGTGCCGCGGCCACCGCCCGGGTAGTGCGGGTGTTAGAGAGCCTGGGCTGGGTGGTCAACTTTGTGAAGAGCAGGTTGGTTCCCTCGCAGTCTCTGGAGTATTTGGGGGCGCAGTTTGAGACAGAGCAGGGAGAGGTGTTTCTTCCGGATCAGCGGGCACACGGTTTGCGAGATCTTGTGAGGAATTTTCTGTCTCGACAGGCGCCGACTGCGTGGCAGTATCTGCAGTTGCTCGGGACGATGGCGGCCACGATCGAGGTGGTGCCCTGGGCCAGAACTCACATGCAACCATTGCAGAGGGTTCTACTCCAGCGATGGTCTCATCAATCTGATGCGTTATCCCGTCGGCTGGTCTGTCCGCCGGAGGTGTGACAGGAGCTTCGTTGGTGGTTACGGACGGAAAGTTTGGAGACGGGAGTGCCGCTGGAGCCTCCATCCTGGAGACTTTTGATGACAGATGCCAGTCTGTTGGGATGGGGAGCGCATTGCAAAGGCAGATTAGCCCAGGGGCAGTGGTCTCTAGCGGAGAAGAAATGGTCAATGAACAGGTTGGAGATGAGGGTGGTGTATTTGGCCCTTCTGGAGTTTCAGACGTGGTTGCGGGGGACAGCGGTGCGGGTGCTGTCCGACAATGCAATGACGGTAGCCTATATCAATCGGCAGGGCGGTACAGGGAGTGCAACATTAGAGGCAGAGGCGAGTCGGCTGTTAAACTGGGCAGAGCTCAATCTGGGGAGTCTGTCGGCGCAGCACGTGGCTGGAGTGGACAGTGCCGAGGTGGACTTTCTAAGTCGCCGCAGGGTGGATCCCAGAGAGTGGGTGCTTCACCCGGAGGTGTTTGCTCTGGTAGTACAACGCTGGGGACCTCCGATCATGGATCTAATGGCGATATTCGACTCGGCAAAGGCAGCGCAATTTTACAGCAGGAGGTGAGAACGGATGTCGGAGGGTCTCGATGCGTTGGCGCAGAGGTGGCCGGTAGAGGGCCTCCTCTATGTCTTTCCACCTTGGGCTCTCATAGGCCGGGTCATTCAGCGCATAGAGAGGCACGGAGGCCGCGTGGTTCTAGTGGCGCCCGATTGGCCCAGAAGGCCTTGGTATGCGAATATGGTGCGGTTGCTAGTGGACAGGCCGTGGCGTCTGCCGCAGCGGGAGGACCTGTTGCTTCAGGGGCCGTTAAGTATGCCCCAGGTGAATCGGTTCTCGCTTACGGCATGGCTCTTGAAAGGGCTAGGATGAAGGCCAAGGGCTATTCCGCAGCGGTTATTTCTACATTGTTGAGGGCGTGCAGATGATCTACGTCGTTGGCATATATTCGAGTCTGGCGCATTTTTGAGGCCTGGTGTGCAGAGCGGAAGCTACGGCCCTTAGGAGCGTCGGTAGCACAGATTCTTTCTTTCTTGCAGGATGGCATGGAGAAGGGTCTCACGGCTAGTTCTTTGTGAGTGCAGTTGGCAGCGATATCTTGTTACCGGGGTAAGATACAAGGTCAGCTGTTAGGAATGCACGGGGACATTAGGGGGTTCTTGCGAGCTGTTTTACTCATGCGTCCTCCGCGTCGATGTTCAGTGCTGGCATGGGATACGAACTTGGTGTTGGATACTTTGTTCAGGGCGCCATTTGAGCCTTTGGGCAAGGCCTCGCTTAAGGATCTGACGTTGAAGACGATTTTTCTGGTAGCGATTTTCTCCGCTCGCAGGATTTCGGAATTACAGGCCTTGTCCTGTAAGGAACCGTATCTTTCCTTCTTCAATCACAAGGTGGTGTTGCGTGCGGTGCCAGCATTCTTACCTAAGGTGGTTTTGACGTTTCATGTTAACCAGGTGGTGTCTCTTCCGGTGTTCTCGGGGGAGCGGAAGGAAGTGTCCGATGGTAGGTTGCATTTGCTGGATGTTTGGCGCGCGCGCTCAAGAGATACCTCCGCGGGACGGCGGCCTTCCGAAAGTCGGACAGGTTGTTTGTATCATTTGGAGGTCCACGGAAAGGGGAGGCGGCTGCTAAGTCCTCCATTTCCAGGTGGTTGAAGGAAACTATTGCGGCTGCATATATTTTGAAAGGTAAGGTGATGCCGGACGGTTTGCGAGCTCATTCGACTAGGGCACAGGCGGCGTCTTGGGCGGAGTTCAGTTTGGTGCCGGCCGATGACATTTGTAGGGCAGCGACTTGTTCGTCGTTGCATTCCTTTGCTAAGCATTATAGGCTTGATGTGCAGGCGACGGCAGATGTGCGTTTTGGATCAGCGGTACTTCAGGCTGGGCTTGCAGGGCCCTCCTGTTGATATTCACTGCTTTGTTACATCCTCAATGGTTCCAGGACTGGACTAGAGGGACGAAAAGGAAGACAAAATTAGACTTACCTGCTAATTGTTGTTCCTTAAGGAACTCTAGTCCAGTCCTGGGTCCCACCTGGGGCATTGGGGTGATCAGCCTGAAGTTCGTGGTGTGCAGTTGAGATTTTTGGGGAAGGTTTCTCAGTAGAGCTCAGAGTGAAGGAGTGGATGGGATCCTTTCACAGCAGTGCTTTAGTAGCTCTGGGGTACTTTCTGCGTCCGGAGGGGCGTATTTTTACCTTTTTATACGTGTGCCTTAACGGCACAGGTTCACGCAGTTGAGAAAAAAAAGAAAGAGAAAAAACCGCAGGCTTTGTTTCATTAGCCTAGTTAGTTTCTTTAGTTACTCATTGTTTTACTCCTTTAACTACTTATTTGTTGCTCTGCTGAGTCTGCTTTGTCAATAGGTGCTGAAGGAGAGGGGCAGTCCTTGCCTATTTATACAGGTGTCATCAAAGCGATGACGTGTTTCAGTCTCCAAAGCTGCTGGAGGAGATTCTAAACTCAATGGTTCCGGGACTGGACTAGAGTTCCTTAAGGAACAACAATTAGCAGGTAAGTCTAATTTCGTCTTGGATTCTCTGGTGTTCAGTGATCTTTAGTGACCTCGAGTCCTTGTAATGGAATTGCTGTTTCCATAACATTCTTCTTATTGTGATCCTGGCATCAAAAGAGTTACTTGATGGCATCAGAAAAAGGCTTGATTCATTAAAGAGGATGTATTTTTTTCTATACATGCTTCACCTAATATCATACAACTCTCATATCACAATGGTTTAAAAACAGAAAGTCCAATGGAACTTTTTAGGAAGTGTGTGTCTGTGAATCTTCCAAGATAGAAGAGCTTCGGTGACCTGTGAGACTTGTGCCAACTATGAGGCCAACGTAATTTATTAGGCCTTATCTATTAGGCTTCTTTTCACTACCCACTGCTGGCACAAACTGAATGTGAGTTAGCACAGAGAGCCTTGGGTAGTACGGACAGACAAAGGGGGGTATTTTAGAAGCATTCCCAAGTGTAAATAGCAGCACTGATGTGTAAATGCCATTTTAGAACAGGAGCTCCTTTACATGTAGGTACAATTACTGCATTTAGATATCTGGGAAGAGTGAGGAGAGGGAGTGGTTAGGACAGGCCTACATCAATATAGAATCCATGTTGCTATGCAAAAATATAGATGTTGGCATTTACAGCTGCTCCAAGGCATAAATAAGTGCCTGCTGAAAGGGGGATATCTGTTGGTGCTACTAGAATCCTCCCCACCCAGTCCTCTTGAATGAAGAATAACCTTCTTGCAAGACCCCCTACCCCCCACTCCCACCCTTCTGATCCCATCCCTGGCTTTATTGGGATCCCTGTGAGCAAGGGCAATCCCCAGTGGCCTACCTGCTCTCTATAATCCTGGGTTCAAACTGGCCGCTATGATCTAGTGGTAATTTCTTGCTATTACACTAGGGGTCAGGCTGTTCCAGATCTGCATGGACACGAGATCCCATTCCCCACACAAGAATCCCCCACCCAACACCTCATATCAAAAATAAGACCTCCATCCATCCCCGGCTTTACTTGGGAGTCCCTGGTGTCTAAATTAGTGGTATCCAAACTGGGCCAGGACCTCAAATGGCTTCTCTTTCCTCTGGATTCTCAGTAATGAGAGTCAGCATGGAGTCTATGCATCAATGAGCCCTGCCCCTTCTGAGTGGGCTTCCAGTTATGAAGTACTCTGGTCTGAGTGCACACTGATATATAGGGCCCTATGCTGATTGCTGCTACTGTTGCCGCATTCATGTTTTGGATGTAGGGAGAGGAGGACGTGGATGAGAGGAAGGGAGGGAAAAGCAGGTCTGCAGTTTTGTTTTCATCCTTATCTGGGGTTTTATTTATTTTCAAGTATTAAAATGGAGTCATGTTAGATAAATATTTGGAAACCACTGGTCTGGAGTGAGCAGGAGCGATCCCCAGTCACACCTGTTCTCCATTGTCCTGGGATCAGAATAGCTGCTATGACTCTCACCCATTAGCGGCCTGACCCCTAGCTATAATACATGAGATTACCACCAGGGTCATGGCAGCCACTTTGAACTCAGGATCATGGAGAGCAGAAGTGTCTGGGGATCACTCCTGCTGACCTAGACACTAAGGCCCCCTCGGTAAAGCCGGGGATGGAATTGGGTGAGGTGGGAGTGGAATTTTGCAGGTGGGAGGGGCCGATCAGATGTAAGGGGTGGGGGGATTGGATGTTGAGGGGAAGTGATTGGGATTGCAGTGGGAGCGGGAGTGATCGAGTGGGGATTGATAGGTGCTGTAGGATCAGATGTCTTTGCGAATCAGCAATTGATTTTGAAAAAGCTGCTCCCATGTATATGTGGGGGAGGGGTTTGCATAATTGCTTTCCCCACATACAACTTTTTAAAACCCCTGCTTCCTCTGGATGTGGCAAGCCATCAATGTGCAGTGCTGCAACTGTTTTATAAGAGGATCTATATTTGGTAGAGCATCTTGTAAAATACAGGTGGAATTTTCCATGTCTCAACTTAGTACGTGGACAGGGGAATTTGCACATCTATCTAAAATTTGCTTCATGTGTTAGATGTTTGCATTAATTTATTGTCTGATCATTTTGTATTATAAGTCTTATTTGTATTTAATTATATATCTTTAGTTATAAGTCATATAGCACAGATTGTGAGATAATATGGCATATAAATGTAATTAAATAAAATGAAGCATGGCAAGAATTTCTTTGTACGGATGCAGAACTGTCAACCTCCTCCTACTTATAACTTATGGCTATTTCTTTAGGAAAAAAAACTTTGGGGGGAGGGGAAGCTTTTCAAAGATCTTCTCAAGTAAATGGGTGACTTTTTTGGAAATTCCTCACCACAAATTTGGGGAAGAGGGTAAAGCTGAGGGTTGGGTTAGAATTTGTCCCCAAAACTCTTGCAGGGGTTTTATTGCAAAGTATGCAGATTAATTAAAGGAAAAAATCCCAGTGTAACTAGGCTTTTCTAAAGATGATAATTTTAAAAAATAGGGTTTTTTTTGTTGGACCAAGCAAACCATTACGTTAGTCACCGCAGTACTCTTCTAATGCAAGAGTCCTTTTTAGAAGTTGGACATGAGTTTTCTTCTTTAAAGTGGCTGGTTCCGGATTGTGTGGCCGATTGGCCCCTAGGGGAAGAACGACATTAATGATTGAACTTTCTGGAGCAGAGATGGATTTTTAATACTCTGCCTCCAAATCGGCTGAATTTGGGCATTGATTGGATACTTTGATTTGATTGGGGGGTTCTTGGTAATTAGGTGTGATCGCTCTTATATGAGTAAGTTACCTATTAGTTTAACTGAACCGGATGTATCAGTGATGTCAGAGGCCAAGTTACGGAGGCGCTGAGCTGGATAATGAGTGAATATTGAGCTGCTAAAAGGCTGAGATTTCTCAATTGGAGGATGAAGGTCTGGCTTGCTATATAGATATTTAAGATAAATTCTAACTACCCTGAAGTAGGATGAAAGATTTTGCTTGTTTATTTATTTTTGTATGTACTCAAAACATTTATTTCCAGATCATACTGCTAGACCAGTCCAGACAAATGGGTTATGCTCCCCTGCCAGCAGATGTTGGAGACAGAGAAAAAACTCCAGAGCTGTGATTGGTCATGCTCTGGGTGGTATAGGTGTAACTCTAGGGGTCCTACTCAGTATTTTCTCTGTCTCCAGCACATGAAGGTGTTAGACAAGCTTGTCCAATCTTTTAGTTATTTTTCTCCAGGACCAAGCAGGAAGTCAGTCCTCACATATGGGTGACGTCGGCGCCGACGGAGCCCTCGCGGAGCAATTTTCCCCAGCTTTCAAAGAAAGCCTTTGGGAATTGCAGCGCGCATGCGCGGTCCCCTTCCCGCCCAAAGGTGCCATCTTGGCCAGTCTCTGGACCCCGTGGGAATCTGCCCAGCAGATCAACTTCCTGGAGCTCAGGGCCATTCGCCTGGCTCTAAGGGCCTTCTCCCACCTCACGTCTCACCAGTCTGTGCTGGTCCAGACGGACAATCAAGTTGCTATGTTCTACGTGAACAAGCAGGGTGGCACGGGCTCCTTCCTTCTCTGCCGGGAAGCACAAAAGCTCTGCGCTTGGGCCGTCGGCTGGGGAATCCTCCTCAAAGCTGTCTATCTCCCAGGTCAAGAAAATCACCTGGCAGACAAACTGAGCAGAATCCTCCAACCGCACGAGTGGCGATTGGACCCGTTGGTGGTTCAACGGATCTTCCGGCGGTGGGGCCTCCCCACACTGGATCTCTTTGCCAGTCCTCTGAACAGGCAACTTCCTCGATTCTGCTCTCGGGAACCGCATCCCCTCCGAGTAGCGGCGGATGCTTTTCTGCTCTCATGGTCCACGGGCCTTCTGTATGCCTTTCCTCCCATGCCGCTGGTGTCTCGAACTCTTTTCAAGGTTCTCCAGGACAAGGCCTCCGTGATCCTGATCGCTCCCCGGTGGCCCCGGCAACCGTGGTTCCCGCTTCTGATGCAGCTGGCGGTGGATACCCCGTTGCCTCTGGGGTTTCAACCCGACCTCCTGACCCAGGATCAGGGGTCTCTCCTACACCCCAACCTCAGATCTCTCCATCTGATGGCCTGGCTGCTGAAAGGGTAGTCCTTGCTCCCCTCCTGTTGCCTCCGGAGGTGGAGGAAGTCGTGCTGGCTTCCAGGCGACCCTCTACCCGGAAATCCTACGCCCTTAAATGGCGTCGCTTTTCCAACTGGTGTGCTCAATGGTCTCAAGATCCCTTCTCCTGCCCGGTGACGGTGGTCTTGCAGTACTTGCTTTCCCCCTCCAATCTTGGGCTCAAGTCCAACTCGGTCAAGGTTCACCTCAGTGCTATTTCGGCACATCATGTGCCGGTGGAAGGCAGGCCTCTTTCCGGCCACCCCCTCGTGGCTCGGTTCTCCCGGGGCCTCCTTCTTCTCAAACCACTATTGCGCCCCCCAGCCCCTGACTGGGACCTAAACGTGGTCTTACAGCGGATCACCTGCCCGCCTTTTGAACCCATGGCTACCTGTCCTCTCCATTTTCTCTCTTGGAAAACCTTATTTCTGGTAGCCCTCACTTCCGCTAGACGCGTTAGTGAGCTGCAGGCCCCGGTGTCTGATCCTCCCTACACTCGGTTCTACAAGAATAGGGTAGTCCTGCGGACTCACCCTAAGTTTCTTCCAAAAGTGGTCTCCCCTTTTCACATCAATCAGGAGGTGGTGCTTCCGACCTTCTTTCCCAGGCCTCACTCCAGCCGAGCTGAGAGGGTCTTGCATACCCTGGACTGTAGAAGGGCGCTGAACTTCTACCTTGATCGTACGCGGGAGCACCGTAAGACGGTTCAGCTCTTCCTGTCTTACGACCCTAATAAATTGGGGCTCCCTGTCTCCAAGCGCACTCTGTCCATCTGGGTAGCTGACTGTATCGCTTGGACTTATGCGGCGGCAGGCCTCTCGTTGGAGAGTCGAGTCACCACTCATCGGGTTCGGGCGAAGGCTGCGTCAGTGGCTTACCTCCGCTCTGTTCCATTGGCAGACATCTGCCGGGCCGCTACTTGGTCTTCGAGCCAAACTTTCGCGGCCCATTACTGCCTCGAGAGGGAGTCCCGCAGGGACAGTGCTTTCGGACAGGCTGTCCTTCGTAATCTCTTCGAGGTTTAGGCAACTCCTACCCTCCATCCCGGATGTTGGGCTACCGGTTGGAGATTAATCAGAGAAGATTCCTTCCTTCTGTGCTGCTGAGCTAGAGGGAGCTCATTTTTGTGCTTAGGGTCTCCGGTAGCCTTAAGCTGGGGAGTCCCATATGTGAGGACTGACTTCCTGCTTGGTCCTGGAGAAAGCGTAGTTACTCACCTGTAACAGGTGTTCTCCAGGAGCAGCAGGAATCAGTCCTCACAACCCTCCCTCCTCCCCTTGGAGTTGCAGTCATATGATTTAGTTTTTGCAAATTTTTTGCTGTCTTTTCGCTATGTCATCAGACTGGCCAAGATGGCACCTTTGGGCGGGAAGGGGACCGCGCATGCGCGCGCTGCAATTCCCAAAGGCTTTCTTTGAAAGCTGGGGAAAATTGCTCCGCGAGGGCTCCGTCGGCGCCGACGTCACCCATATGTGAGGACTGATTCCTGCTGCTCCTGGAGAACACCTGTTACAGGTGAGTAACTACGCTTTCTCTCATTTTGTTCTGAGTCTCCGGGATGCACCCATAGCACACAAGAGGTGTTTTATCTGGGTTTCCCAGGTCCTTCTTCCCCAGTTAAACCATACAGCCATAGGTGAGCTCCTGATCCTTACATCAGTAGAGCTCCCGTTTTTGAAACGGCTCATAGTCTCTGCCACGAGGGCTTAGATGACAGGAGGAGGATCAGGTGTCAGTTTCAAGGCAGTACTTTAGGAATACTGTGAGTATTGTGGCTTTTACTTGCCGGGCAGTATTTCAGATGCCTCGGTTTTATTTCAGCGGCTCTGCATTAGTACCGGGAGGGACACCCACGTTCTCCTCCACGTCCGGTTTCTGTGGCACTCAGTTCATCGGGGTTTTAAAGTCCCTTTAGCTGCCGGCAGCACTACCCTCCGGCCAAATTCGCCGTGTTTTAAAGTGTTTTTTGAAACGTGGCGCCATTTTCTTCTGCTTCGTTGTGCCGGTGGCCATTTTGGAATCCGCAGAATCACATTTTACTTAGGAATTTTGGCGGAAGCAGCTTCTGGCAGACATTTTAAGTGCCCCTAACAAGCAGAGCAGGCCCGGGGTAGTGCACGAACGTCAATTTGCTATGATACTTAATTTTCTTACTCTACAACAGATTCGGAGTTGATTTAAAAAAAAAAGACACAGACCATGCCTGCTTCTCTGCACAGGTGTGTAGTCTGTAACAAAAAGCAGAAGGATTTAAATAATCGCCTGTGCTCAGCTTGTATGTCACACCCGGGTGAATCGTCGGCTTCTGTTCTCAATACGCTGCTTTCGATGGATGCTAGCTCCCTGCCTCCTCCCTCGCTAGAAGCTCTGCAGAATCCTTCGCCTGCAGAGGGTTCTCAGTCGGCTCCCACTTTACTGCCACAGTCTATAGGGGCCACGACGGATGTGATGGATTCTCAGTTCCTGGCTCTGTTTCACCATGCTTGGAATCTGTGACGTTCGGAACCTGCAGGACTGCCCACAGTGTCCGTTTCTGCATCAGACAAGCATGTTTCTGGGATCCGTAAGCGGTCCCATAAATCAGCAGACCTCAGGAGGGTACCCCTTCCTAGAGAAGGTTCATTGGGTTTGGAGGACGCTGCGGAGATAATGGAAGACTACAAATCTTCGGAGCTGAGCCTTGATTCTTCAGAGCGTGAAGACGGCGAGTATTCTCCCTGAGATTCATCGATGACAACACCTGAGGACTCAAGATATCAGGCTTTTTAGGAAAGAGGACTTGCTGGCTCTTATTGCACAAGTGGTTGAGGTGCTGTGCCTTTATGACCCACCTGACACACAGAGTCAACAGACTCAATCTCAGCCGGATCCCATTTTACAAGGCATACGTAAGCCTTCCAGGGCCTTTCCCTTTCCAGCCAAATTGCAACTAATGGTGTCTCAGGAATGGGACTCTCCAGACTCCTCTCTGCGTACCACTCGCCATATTGGACAGTTATACCTTTGGACGCCCTCTGACCTGGACCGCTGGCTAGCGTACCCAAGGGTTGAACGCATTGGTAACTGAGGTTACGAAGCATACCACCATCCCAGTGGAAGGCGGAGTGGCGCTCTGGGACCAACAGGACCGCAAGGTCGAGGGTCTTCTTAAGACAGCCTTTTCATCTTCTGCCCTTTCTCTTCAGGCGACAATTTGTGGAGGTCTGACGGCTAGAGCATCGATGGATTCAACAGCTTCCTGACGATTATCCGGAAGTCGACCATCTGGAGTCGGTGGCAGCGTTTTTAGCGGATGCCTTTTATGACCTCTTACGTCTTTCAGCTCGCTCGCTTGCAGCGGTGACAGTAGCTTGAAGGTGGCTCTGGCTGCGTCAATGGGAAGCGGATGTTGCTTCCAAGACGCGCTTATCTAAACTTCCTTTTAAGGGGAAGGCTCCTCTTTCGCGAAGATCTTGATAAGTTGGTGAAGCATCTGGGAGAGGTGAAACCTCAACGCCTACCAGAAGATAGGCCAAGAGGCTCTCGCCGCGGTTCTCGTTCCCAACTCTTTCAATGATTTCCTAGATCCTGCGACTCCCGGAGATACCGGTCCTTCAAACCGAGTATGTCCTCTCCTCCTACCCCTTGCTTCAGTCAGAGATCGCAGTCCTTTTGAGGAGTCTGCAAGGGCTCTGAGTCCTATTCGGGTCCAGGAAAGTTCACTGGTACCTCCCGCCCGTCCTACTGACGGGGCGTAACGCCCATTTGAGCCTCTGCTCAGTTAGCCCTCTTTTCTCGTCAGTGGGTCCTCGACATCATTTCTCTCGGTTACGCCCTCGAATGTTGGCGGCCCAATTGGGACACCTTCCTAATCTCTCCAGGGCGATCGTCGAAGAAAAAGCTAGCCATCCTTTTCACCGTTCAAAGACTCCTTCTCTTAGAGGTTATTCGTCCGGTTTGTGATAAGGAAGCTTATCATAGCTCAGGAAGGAGCTATAGAAAAGGTGAAGTGACTCTGAACAAGCAACCTGTCAGTTCTGGTAGAAATAAGAAAACAGAATTTTCCTATAAAAGACTACCAGTCCCAGAATGCACCAGTTTTCCAACAGCCATTAGAGGAGCTGAAGTGGGGAAACGTGTGTTCAATCAGGAGGGCTATGAGGTAATCCCCAAGCACTCATCTCAAAGGGCAGGGCCTGATTCAGCACAGCTGCGCTGTGCTAGGGTGGAGCACTCATCAAAGCAGAATAAAGGTAGAGTTTATTCTACAGAGAATTATCTTCAGTTTCATCTTGGAGATCCTCAGCTTGGACATCTTCATCATCTGGAGGATCATCAGAAACAGAAGCCAAACCGGACGGACAGAGAGGGCAAGAAACCCTTTGGAAGAAAGAAGAGAAAAGCATTTGGGAGGTCTAAAGGAGTCCAGAGCAGTACGTATACTGGAAGGTATTCCAAGGGCCAGCATACACCATTGGACTGGGGAAAGCCAGAGGAATGGTGCTGCAGAGCTAGGAATCTCCAGACGGTACCTGTGAGGGAGACGGCTGCACGTGGAAGGGACCCTAGGACCCGTGCCAGAAGGTATGTGAAGAGAGATCCAGTGTCCAGGGATCTGGATTGGAAGGCTGGACATAAAAACTGGACTACATACTGGCCAGGCTATTTAGAGAGGAACTCTAACAGCAATGGAAGCTCAGGTATGAACACTGATCTATGCCCTAGCTATAACCTTGAAAGACAGCAGGGAAACAAGTATTCTCCTGAAAGTGCTCCATTGAGAAATTCCTCTGTGCCAATCCCTGATATTGAACCCATGATTGTTGAAGAAGGGGAAGGAGCGGTCTTAGAATACAGGCTGTGAATATATGGATTGCTCTCTGTCTAAACTCCTTTGGTAATTTTCTGTTACAAAGTACAGCAACCATCACAAAGAAATACAAACTTGTTCTTTAATCTACTCAGAAAAGCTCCTGAAGTAGGATTTGAGCCACGCAGTAGAAAGCAAGCCAGCTAAGGGGTTTCAGCTGGGTAACTGCTAGCAATTGAGCCTTACCTAATTGCTTGTGAGCTCTGAGGGAATCACTTCTGAGTCTATGTGGGAAGATATAAGAAGTTAACCTGAAAAGAACAGTTTTTCCCTTCTTTGTGGATTTTGTTTGTTGTTTGATACACTGCTAAGAAAATATTAGCTAAAGCCTACAGAAAAGACCAGTTTGTTACCAACCAGGTCTTTATTCTTTTGCTTTGATTGCCTGACAAGTTCAGCTGTTGTTTTCCTGATTTTGTTTTTCTAAGTTAAACACTGAAAGCAAGTATCCTGTTTTATGTGCTACCAAGCATATCTGTGTTGGGAGAAATAACCCCATAAATAAATATCTTATTGGCTTTACACTCAAGCACAACTAATTATTGTGAGCAGCTGTGTCTGGTGTGAATGAACTGCATTTCCCACAATCCCTTGCAAATCATATTGATATATGCACTTGCCAAGACTCTGAACATTCTCACCCAGGCAGCCGTCTGACAGGTTTCAGCGTCGAAAAGAGGGTTAGGCTGCTACTCTATTTCGTGGTGCCCAAGAAAGACGGCTCCTTTCATCCTATCCTGGACTTCAAAGGTGTCAATCGCAGCCTGCGGGTACCTCACTTCTGAATGGAGACCCTGCGGTCGGTCATTCAAGCGGTTCGCAAGGGTGAATTTCTGGCTTCCTTGGATCTCGCGGAAGCATATTTTCATATTACCATTCGAGAGGATCATGAGTTCTACCTATGATTCGCCGTTCTTGGTCAACATTTTCAATTTCGGGCAATGCCCTTCGGCCTAGCTTCAGCGCCTCGGACCTTCTCCAAGGTGATGGTGGTAGTGGCAGCTGCCTTATGCAGACGAGGCGGCAGAGTTCACCCTTATTTGGACAACTGGCTCATTCGCACAGACTCTCTCAGAAGCTTGAAGCACAGTCTCAGTGGTAGTTGCATTCCTCGAAGAGCTCAGTTGGGTGATCAATCGGCTCAGAGGTTGCCTTCAGCCGTCCCAGGAGATCGACTTTCTCGGAACACGATTCAATACCTCTCTAGGTCGGGTATTCCTGACTGCGGCTCGGTTCCACAAGTTGACTTCTCAGATTCAAGGTTTTCTAGAACAGAGTTCCCCCCTGGGCGTGGGATTATTACCTTCAAGTCCTGGGGTCCATGGCTGCCACCATAGATATCGTTCCTTGCTCCAGAGCGCACATGCGTTGCCTGCAGAGAGCTCTCCTGTCGAGATGGTCGCCAGTGTCTGAAGACTATGAGATTCGACTTACGCTATGGCAGGACATCAGACTCGGTTTACGTTGGTGGCTCTCTCCCAGCAATCTCCTCAAGGTTGTACCTTTGGAAACTCCGTGCTGGATCTTAGTGACCATGGACACCTGTCTGTCTGGTTGGGGTGCTCACTGTCGAACTCACACTGTGCAGGGGACTTGGACGGCACGCAAATCCCGCTGGACGATCAACCGACTCGAAGCACGAGCAGTCCGCCTTGCCTTACTGAGATTTCACTCTCTTCTGCATGGTCAGGCAGTTTGGATACTGTCCGACAATGCGACTACAGTATCCTCTCTCAACCACCAAGGAGGCACCAAGTGCGCTGGAGTGTCAGAAGAAATGGCCCTTCTCCTTCCTTGGGTAGACCAAAACCTGCAAGCCCTCTCTGCCCAACACATTGCCGGAACCAACAATGTGAAGGCGGACTTTCTGAGCCACAGTACTCTCGACCCCGGCGAATGGGAACTAGTCCAGTGGCTTTCCAAAGGATAGTTCAAAAATGGGGAAGACCGGCGATAGATCTCATGGCATCAGCAACAAATGCCAAGGTTCCCGTGTTCTTCAGCCATTGGAGGGAATGCGAGACTCACGGCATCGATGCGTTGACACAGTCTTGGCCGGAACACGTTCTGCTGTATGTGTTTCCCCCTTGGCCAATGATCGGGAGAATCCTTCAGCGGATCCGAGAGCACCAGGTCCGGTAGTCCTAGTGGCCCTGGACTGGCCCAAAAGACCATGGTATGCCGATATCATAAGACTATCTCAAGGGTCTCCTCTATGACTGACAGCTCCCTCCGGGCTCCTCAGACAAGGACCAATCTTCATGGTCAATCTAACTCCCTACTCGCTTACGGCTTGGCTCTTGAACGCCGCAGGTTAACCTGTAAGGGTTGTTATTCTAAAGTAGTGGCTACTCTTCTTAGCGCGCGGTGACCTTCAACGTCGATAGCATATGCGAGGATATGTCGAGTTTTCGAGTTGTGGTGCTCACAGCGTCATCGTTTTCCATGGCATACGGAAGTCCCTGCGGTTCTTATGTATTTATTTAATTTATTTAATTCTTTTATATACCGTGCTTTTTAAAATCAGTGCGTTTCACAGATAACATTTTGTGCAGAGTAGGAAGAGCCTACTTTGCACTTACAATGAACAGGTAGTACAACTTGGATTGATAACAGGGGAAAGCATATACATGATATATGCTTTCTACATCTTGCCTTTCTACAGGATGGCCTTGATAAAGGATTGGCACTCGGTACTCTACGGGTGCAGATTTCCGCCTTGATGTGTTACCCGGGTCCGGTGCACAGTCGATCTCTTGTGTCCCACTCTGATGTGTTGCGTTTTCTCAAGGGAGTCGAGCTTCTCCGTCCCCCGATCCGTCTGGTAGTTCCTTCTTGGGATCTAGTCCTAGTTCTCAAGGCATTGATGTCTCTGCCTTTTGAGCCTCTCAAGGAAGTGTCGCTTCGAGATTTGACACTTAAGACAATGTTCTTCCTAGCAATAACCTCGGCTCGTAGGATTTCTGAGCTACAGGCCCTTTCTTGCAGGGATCCTTATCTGTTGTTCTCGACAGAGTGGGAGTGTCTCTTCGTACTGTTTCCTCCTTCCTGCCCAAAGTAGTTACTCTTTTTCATGTCAGTCAGCCCCTTCTGTTGCCTGTTGTTAGGGATGACACAAGAATCTCCGATCGGTGGACCTCAAGCGAATTCTCCTACGCTATTTGAAAGTTACCAATTCCTTTTGCAAGACTGACCACCTTTTTGTCCTCTTTACGGGGCCGCACAGGGGTTTGACAGCTTCCAAATCTTCTATCGCCAGGTGGCTACATCGTGCCATTGAATCGGCATACATTCTTCAAGGCAAGCCGGTTCTGGCATGTCTTCGAGCACATTCCACTTGAGCTCAATCCACGTCTTGGGCCGAAAGGTCTCACGTGGATCCTCTCGATATTTTTTGAGCGTCACCTGGTCTTCCCTGTCCACTTTTGTTCAGCACTATCGTCTGGATGTTCAGGCCCAAGAGGACAGTGGTTTCGGAATTGCGGTGCTGTTGGCGGATCTTTCTGCCCACCCTGAGGGTCATTAGCTTGGGTACTTCCCGTTTGTCTGGAATGGTCTAGCAGTATGATCTGGAAGGAGAAATTTCACTTACCGTTAATTTCCTTTCCTGGAATACCGCTAGACCAGTCCAGAACCCGCACAGATTGTCAGGTACAATGGTACTCGTGCAGAACAGCCGACATTCATTCGCTCTTCGAGCGCATCCAGCTTTAATATCCCAAGAATGGGTCAAAGCAGTCAATTCAGACTTATTCTCTTGGGACTGATGGTTGATCCTCCTCTCCTCCATACATGGTTCGAGTTGAGGGGTTGAGTTTGTTTGTTTTTAGACGTGCCTGGTTTTGTTTTATTCGGGGGTGTTTTCCCTGAGTTTTTGGCTTGTCAAATAAATACTGAGTAGGACCCCTAGAGGTACACCTATACCACCCAGAGCCTGACCAATCACACCTCTGGAGTTTTTTCTCTGTCTCCAACATCTGCTGGCAGGGGAGCATAACCCATTTGTCTGGACTGGTCTAGCAGTATTCCAGGAAAGGAAATTGACAGTAAGTGAAATTTCTCCATACCGCATATCCAAGTTGCATCCTTGCCCCCGCTCTATGGAACTCTCTCCCCTCTTCTATCCAGCTTGAGCAGGAACATACTACCTTTAAGAACAGCCTCAAAACCCACCTCTTTGCCCTTGCCTTTGACCTCCCCGATCCCTCTATGTGACCTTGTCTTCCCTGTTCTCCTCTCTCTCCTCTCTCTTGTCCTGTCGTATGAATCTGTTAGGTATGCTTTCCTATCGGCCATTGTAATTTCTTTTTCTTCTTCCTTTACCTCATGGTATTTCTTTGTTTTGAACTATGTAAACCGCTATGATGTTTTTCGTTTAGCGGTATATTAAGTCAATAAACATAAACATAAGGCCATGCACAGCACTCTGAAACATAGCACTGTGTTGCTGGTTTGGTCAGTAAATAACTGTGGTCTTAGCTGAATACAGCGTTTTATTATGATGATGTGAAATATTGGGCTACAGATTTGTGCTATTGTAAGAGTGAAAAGGACCCTTGCATTAGGGTATTGCGGTGACTATACTGTAATGGTTTGCTTGTTTCAACAAAAAATCTTTTTTTTTTTTTGGAAGTATTATCTTTAGAAAAGCCTAGTTACACTGGGATTTTTTATTTTAGTGACTCTATTGAACTATTATCTCAGAAAGTGCCCACTTTCTGTTTATTCCAAGTATGCAGAGTAAAGCTTTTCAGCTGGATTGGCTGCCAGCAGGATTTTCAGATCAGCTTATAGACCTGTGAGAGGATCTCTGAGACTCAATGGCAAAATGGAAATAGTCAAGAGTTCTCTCATCCTGTTGTGGCATTCAGTTTCCAAATTCCATTTTGTGAACACTTTAAAACAAATGCTAACTTTGCCCAGGAATTTTCTGTCCATTTCTAAATGTTAGGTTTGTAACATGTAAAATTCCTTATTTTTAGGTTGGGAAAGCCCCAAAGGACAGGTTATGTAGACGGGTAAGTGCAATTCTGATATATGTGTGAAGTAAAAGTGGGTGTTTCTAATGATGTGTTATACTTCCTGTTGACAAGCAGCCAATTCATCTTAGCAGTATAGAGCAGATAGTTATTACAGGAAACTAGAGGTAGACCTCTTGGGTTCCTCTTAAATTTTTAAAAATAAATACACTTATTTCTTCTCCAGCTTTTATATTAAGCAAAATTGATTATGCTGCAAGTGATTAGACTGAAATTTGACTATTATGTGTAAAGTGACATGATTAGCATTCCTCCATATCTGGTCATCTTTTGGCAGTGCTGGGAGACCTTTACATATTTGGCCAGGTTACCCCAGAGCTGTACTAAAGATCTTGTTTTTATTTATTTATTTAAAATTCCAAATAATGTTCAGACTGCATGTGTTGATTTCTAGGAGTAACGTAATATAATTATTTTACCTTGCTATTTTTTGATTCTTTATTTCCTCAATCCCACTTATATAGTCCATTCCAAATACATCCTGTTAGACCAGTCCGGATTAGTGGGTTGTATCCCCCTGCCAGCAGATGGTGAAACAGAGAAAAATTCCTGAAGCTTTGTGACATCACCCTTGTTATAAAAACCCATCCCCCAATGGGAGCTTCAGTATTATCTTCAGGAACAAGGAGGAATGTAGTCTTCACATATGAGTAACATCGGTACCGACAGAGCCCGTGCGGGAATGCTCCCAGCGTCCAATAGGAAAGCTTTTGGGAGCATCCCATTGCACCTGCGTAGCTGTCTTCCTTCCTTTCCAGCTCTCCCTCCTCAGTTTTTCATTTTCCGTGGAGCCGACAAGAAGCAATTCCTGTCACCGCAGAAAATATGTCCTTTCTTATTTTTTGTGGTCGCGTCTGCCTTCCCATCTATGCTGGTACTGACCCCCATTTGTGCTTGCTTTCTTTCACAAAAAAAAAAAATATCTGTGAGGTAAGGAATTATTTTTTCCTTCAGGCGCATCGACGCCATCTTAGGCTTAGGCCTCCCCTTTTGTCACAGACAAAATGGAAAAACCATCCAGTGGTTTTAAAGTGTGTTCTAAATATTGGAGTACCATTTTGGCCACAGACAACCATGACTGGTGCCTAAAATGCTTAGGACCAGATCATCAACTGTCAGAATGTCCTCTTTGTAGGAAGATGACAAAGTGAGGCCTACAGAACCGAGTTGAAAAGCTAGGTACCCTCTTTGCCTCCGATGCAGTATCTTTAGCATCAACGTCATCGAAAGCTTCATCTTTCTCCCAAGGATCTCAGGTATCGAAACCTAGGTCGTCTTCGAAGACTGACTGGCCTTCCAAGGGTAGATCTCCTTCTAAGCATTGAGATACCTTAGGCGTTACCCTGGAGGGGGGACACACGGGCCAAACAACCCCAGCGGGAGGACCTTACCTCCAAAGCCTTAGTGGGGTCCCAGGATCCTCCCAAGGCCTCCATCTCCGGAGAGTTCTTGGTGCCATGCTTAGGGATCATGGCCCACAATTCCGGTACCAATACCCAAGCATTGGCAAGCTTCATGGATCAACGTATCCTGACTATTGAGCATAGCTTAGTGGCCTTACTGGCTGTCTCCATACTGGTAAAGTCTTTAAGTCAATCTCTCAAGCATCGGTATGGGCTCCGATACCAATACAGCCTGCATTGATTTTTTGCCGCTTACCATGCTACCGTCCATGCCGGCCCTTGAATCTATTTCCAGTACCGAGGTTCTGGCACCGCCAGCTTCAGCTACCGGTTTTGATCTGTATCGACTACGTGCAGAGCGGAAACATCCTGCCTGTCGATACTTTGAGTCCTCTAACTCCGATTCGTCAGATGATGAATCAGCCGATACCCGGGACATGAGAACTATCCTGGAAGACCCATCTCCGTCTCCACCACATCGCATGTCCCCTCCAGAGGACATGTCTTTCCAGGACTTTATTCATGATGTTGCTTGGGGTTTGTCCATAACGGTGACCTCGGGGAAAAAGAGCCTAGGGCTGAAGAACTTGAAATTCTTCAATATCCTACAGCCCCGAAGGAAGTGGGTACTCTCCCTATTCATTGCATACTTCATGACCTTATGCTTCATATGTGGGAGACACCCCTTACCATCTCTCTACATACCCAATGACTTGATACCATGTATCGGGTACAGGAGTGTCCCAGTTTTTAAAAGATGCAATTACCGCACCATTCCATTGTAGTGGAATCGGCAATGCATCAAATAAAGAGTGCTAAGACACACACCTTGAACCCTCCAGATAGGGAATCGAGAATCCTTGATGCCTTTGGTCGACGTTTTCAGGCCTCCATGTTATCGGCCAGGATCAGTTCCTACATACTCTATATGGGTATGCTTCTTAGAGAGGTGGCTAGGGATTTGGAGTTAATCTGCTCTCTTGTCATCAGGGAGAAGAGGAGCCATTATCTCACCCTTGTAAATCGTGCTCAAAATGTTTCAAAGTTTAACAGGGCAACTTTTGACTGTTTTGAGTGCATCAGCAGAACTTCATCTATCTGCATCGGTGCACGCAGGATTGCTTGGCTCCAAGCATCAGATCTTGAACAATGGGTTCAAGATAAACTGGGTAACCCTTGCACCAGTAAAAACCTTTTTGGCAAGGATTGGCAGGACAAGGCCTCTCAGTTAGAATCTGAGACCACTCTTAATAGACTATCTAGATCTTCTGCCAACCCAGCAAGGAAAAAAGCAGCAAAGAAAGCTTTTTTTCAATAATAAAAAGAAGTACTATCCTTCTTACACCCCTGCTGTATAGTGTCAACACCATGCTCCTCAGAAGGAGCAGCAACCATCAAAACAGCAAAAGAAGGCTCAGACTCCTAAGTCACAGCCACCTCATCAGACCCAGCCTCCTCAGGGTCTTTGACTCCTTTCTGGAGAACATAGCTGTGCTCTCTCTGGAGATTCCAAATCCCACCCACATTCCGGCAGACTTTGTCACTTTGCCCACAGGTGGCACCTTGTCATATCAGAACAGTGTCCATAGTATGGGAGGGGTTCAAGCTTCATCTAAAAAGTCTACCCCCTGGACTCCTCCAAGAGAGTTTCGCTCTCAGCCCCCTCTCACTGCTCTGTTGTTGCAAGAGGTCACCCGCCCTTCTTCAAGGAAGCAATAGAGGAGGTTCCACCATCCCAGCAGGGAATGGGCTTTTATTCTCCATACTTTTCATTCCAAAGAAAACAGGAGGATACAGGCCCATTCTGAACCTCCAAGAACTGAACAAGTACCTGCTACGGGAGAAATTCAAAATGATCTCCCTAGGCACCCTTCTCCCCTATCTCCAGGCTCTGTTCTCTAGATCTAAAAGAGGCATACACTCACATACTTATTTACTCAAAGCACAGAAAGTTCCTGCGCTTCATGTTTCAAGGGAGACATTATCAAAACAGAGTCCTGCCTTTCAACCTCGCCTCTGCCCCAAGAGTTTTCACAAAGTGCATGGTGGTAGTAGCCGCATTCCTAAGGACTCTCTGGATATTTGTCTTTCCTTACTTAGATGACTAGCTCATTCGAGCAAACCTCTCTAGAGGCCAGTCTTTCCCTCTTGCACACCATGCAAGTGCTGCAACACTTGGGATTTGTAATAAATCTTCCAAAGTCCCAACTCCTTCCCTCTCAAACTCTAGAGTTCATAGGGGCTCTCTAAGACAGCAATCAAAGGCATTTCTGCCTCAACTCTGCTGTGCTCGACTCAATCAGTTAGCATTCTAAGCAAGCCTCAAGAACTTTCTTACTGTTTGAGAACTGCTACAGCTTCTAAGTCATATGGCATCAACAGTGCATGTTTTTCCATATGCTCATTTACATATGCGCGCAGCTCAATGGACACTGGTTTCCCAGTGGTCTCAGTTATCCGGTCGCGTGGGAGACAAAATAATAGTGTCTACCCGCCTAATCTTGTCTCTCCGGTGGTGGCAATCCCCAGAAAACCTCCTGGTAGGGTCACCTTTTCAGCTGCCAGCACATCAGTGTACCCTGATGATGGATGCATCCAGATTGGGCTGAGGAGCTCATCTGGACAATCTCTCCACTCACGGGCTTTAGTCTCGAGTCGCAACTCCACATAAATCTGCTGGAACTCAGAGCCCATTCACAATGCTTTCAAAGTCTTCTAGGACCATCTTCGATTCGGCACATTTCTAGGCCAGATGGCAAATAAGTAGCCATGTTCTACCCGAACAAGCAGGACGGAACAGGCTCTTGGACCTTCTTCAGTGAGGCCCTGCATCTGTGGTCTTTTGCCATACAGCATCACATTCACCTACTTGCGGTGTATCTTCCGAGCAAACACAGTGTCTTGGCGGACAAACTCAGTCGAGTCCTTCTACCCCACAAGTGGTCTCTCCATGCAGACAAGGTTGCTCACATCTTTCAGATCTGGGGAACCCCAAAGATATACCTATTCTCCAGGAACAAGCAGGAAGTCAGCCCTCACATATGGGTGACATCGGTGCCGACAGAGCCCTTATGCGGAGCAAATACCCAGCTTTCTAAGAAAGCCTTTGGGATTGCATCACGCATGCGCGGTCCCTTTCCAGCCCAAGGGTGCCACCTTGCTCAGCCTCCTTTTTTCTGTGGAGCCTAACGGACGTTGTCCAAGTTCCCTCGCAAAAAAGTGTTTAAAACTGTTTAAAAGTCAGAAAATTCTTTTCTGTCTGCCGGTTCGACGCCAGTTCCCCTTCCTGCCTCGGCTCGGTACACCGGTATCGAGTCTGGTACAAATTTTTGGTTTTTGTCCTTAGTGACTAGCATTCACGCTCTTTTTTTTCTTTTTAGCTGGCAGTCCGGTCCTTTGACCTCACAGGGGCCCTTTTTCCCCCCGATGGCTACCAGCGGGTTTAAAAAGTGTGATCGGTGCACGAGATTAATGTCCCTCACTGACACACATGACTTCTGTCTCCGTTGCCTCGGGCACGACCACGACCCAAAGGTCTGTGGCCTGTGTAAGAAAATGTCTTCCAAGGCCTTGAGGAGCAGGCAGCAGCAACATGATATGATTTTTCCTGAGTCAGCACCCCCCTGGGCCCGTACCTCGTCGGAGGCCTCAACCTCTCTGGAGCTCTCTGATTCTGAGCAGCATCGGGTGTCCTATGAAAGAGGGAGTCCCTCGCGGGAACACCGGAGGAAGAAGAAATCTGTGAGGGCAGTGTCGTTAGATGGCTCCGAGTGACCTGGTCCCTCGCGGGCCAGGTCGCGGAGCCCGGCCCGCCGCCTTGGATCCTCGGAGTTGGAGAGGCCAGCAAAACTCCCTCGTAAGGATCCGGAGACGCCGAGGCAGGAAGCATTGTCCTCATGTGGACTCTCCTCTGGGAGAGCCAGCGTCGGGACTGACGGCATCAGGACCCGACCCGGGGGCTGCGGAGCCTCCTGAGCTTGGTCTCAGGATGGCGGCCTTGGAGCACAGCATGTCTGCCTTCATGGACCAACAGCGGGTGCTGATCGCCGGTCTCACCGGTCCATCCGCCCCTACCACCGGGACATCGATGTCGACGTCGACCCCAGAGACCGAGCTGATCCATGAGACACTAAGAACGCGAGTCGATCCTCGGCCGAGGTCCCGCTCGACCTCTCATTCGGGACCGCAGTCACCGGCGTCGGGGCGGTCGAGGCCGAAGCCCTCAAGTCCAGAACCGCTCGATTCCTCCTCGGAAGAGTCTGATTGGGAAACGGAAGACGAGGAGTCACCAGATACCCATCAGACCAAATACGCTCCCTCAAATTCCCCGGGATCTGAACCTCCGAGAAGGTCCGTCCCCCCGAGGACACTCTGTTTTTGGACTTCGGGACATGGCTAAGACTTTGTCATTCCCAGTGGAGGCCGAAGAGGAGCCTTGAGCCGAAGAGCTCAAGATCCTCCAGCATGACTTTCCCCCTCAGGAAGCCCTTACTGTACTGGTGCCTCCGATTCTGGAATGGCTGATGCTCCGCATGTGGGAGACACCGGCCTCGATGCCGGTACTCAGCAGGCGAATCGATTCCATTTACCGAGTTTGCAAGAGCCCTGGATTCCAGAAAGCACAACTCCATGGTTGTGGAATCGGCCATGCGCTGGCTCAAGAGCCAGAAGATGCACTCCTCGGTGCCTCCTGGATGGGAGGCCCACAACACGGATGCCCTCGGCAGGAAGTGCTACCAGGGTTCAATGCTGTCATGCCGAATCCAGACATACCAACTATACATGGGCATGTATCTGCGAGACCTGGCAAAGGAGATTGCCGGGTTCTCGGCTGGTCTCTCCAAGGGACCTTTGCAGCGCTTCAAGGCTTGTCCACTGGGATCCAGGAGTGCTCGAAGTTTATGACTCGAGCAGTCTATGACGGCTTCAAGGCGTCGGCCCGGATAGCTGCGGCCGGCATCAGTGCACGCCGCAAGGCATGGCTACAGTCGTCAGACCTGGAGCAATGGGTACAGGACAAGTTGGTTGATGTCCCTTGCCGAGGTGAAAACCTCTTTG
The DNA here is from genome assembly GCA_033557465.1 of Ichthyophis bannanicus. NCBI lineage: Eukaryota > Metazoa > Chordata > Amphibia > Gymnophiona > Ichthyophiidae > Ichthyophis > Ichthyophis bannanicus. Next base: position 397,427,595 of record CM066033.1, read on the forward strand.
GCAAACCCATGACAGAAAAGGCTGCCGAGCTTGAGTCCGAGTACCTGACCCAGACAAGGCTCTCGAAGATGACTTCTGCCTCTTCTAAGAAGAAGCCCTTTTTCCCGAGAAAGGTACTGCTTACGGCAACTACCCCACATATTAGGCCTCCCCAGCTCCTCAACAGGGGCAGCAGGCCAAGGGACAGGGGCATGACCCGCGTAAGCAAAAAGCCCCCAAGCCCCAGGCACCGGCTCTGGCCCAGCCTGGAGGGGTTTTTTGACTTCCAGAGCATAGTCCCTCTCTCCAAGGAAGCAAGACCATGCACGGGAGGAAGGCTGACCCCGTATGCCCACAGGTGGCCAGCCATCACAACAGATACCTGGGTTCTCCAGATAGTCCAAATGGGCTATTGGCTACATCTCACTCAGGCACCTCCCTCTTACTTTTCAGGGGAGCCTGTCAAGACTCCCTCTTCACAGGGACCTCCTCTTAAAGGAGTTAGCAGGTCTTCTCAAGGATCAGGCGGTAGAACCGGTGCCCCACCACCTGCGGGGAAAGGGCTTCCACGCCAGGTTTTTCCTGATACCAAAGAGAACTGGAGGCCTAAGACCCATCCACGACCTGCGCAACTTAAACAAGTTTCTGGTGAGGGAAAAGTTCAAGATGTTTTCCCTTGGAATATTGCTGCCTTACCTCCGCCAGGAAGACTGGCTATGTCCTTAGACCTAATCCTAATTCATCCAGACTACAGACAATATCTGCGATTTGTGGTGGGAGGAAACCACTTTCAGTACAGGGTGCTTCCATTTGGCCTCGCCTCCGCACCCAGGATGTTCACAGAGTGCCTAGTGGTGGTGGCAGCGGCCTTCCTAAGAAACCAGGGGATATTTGTATTCCCCTACTTGGATGACTGGTTCATCAGAGCACAGTCAGCCCCGGAAGCCCAACAGGCCACGTCTCGCACTATCCAGTTACTACAACACTTAGGGTTTGTGATCAATTACACAAAGTCCATTCTGGTTCCTTCTCAAGGACTGGAGTTCATAGGAGCAAGGCTGGACACCCTTCAAGCAAGGGCTTATCTACCAGAAGACAGGGCACAGAGACTTTTGGCCCTAATACAGCAAGTGAGTCGCAGATCCCAGATCTCAGCAAGACACTTTCTACACCTCCTTGGTCATATGGCCTCCACGGTACATGTGACACCCAATGCCTGTCTCCACATGAAAACAGCTCAGTGGTGCCTCAGGGACCAGTGGACACAGGCCACAGGCAGACTCGGAGACAGGATCAAGGTGTCCAAACGACGGGTGCAGTCGTTGACCTGGTGGCTTCAACCATACAACCTGCCGGAGGGAGTGCCTTTCCAACCTCTTCCGCACACGAGAGTGCTGCCTACAGATGCATCCTTGCTGGGCTGGGGAGCCCATTGCCAGGAATTGTGCACTCAGGGTGTGTGGTCTCCACAGGAGAGCACACAACAGATCAATCTCCTAGAGCTTCGAGCTATCCGCCTAGCTCTACGGACCTTCTGTCAAATCCTGGCTCATCAGCCTATCTTAATTCAGACATAGTAACATAGTAAATGACGGCAGATAAAGACCAGCATGGTCCATCTAGTCTGCCCAGCATGATGGCAAGAGTAGGTGCACCTGCCGCTCCGTGCAGGCCGCCACCCCTCCCCACGTCCCTGTTTAGTGGTGAACCCACCACTCCATGCAGGACACCCCTATTTGTTGAGAAATTAGATGGTTCAGTTTATTTTTATTTTATCCTATTGCTGTAAAGGGATCCACTGTGTCTGTCCCATGCCATTTTGAATTCCGTCACCGTGTTTGCCCCCACCACTTCCATCGGGGGGGCATTCCAAGCATCCACCACCCTTTCCGTGAAAAAGTATTTCCTGACATTGCCTTTCAATTTACCACCTTGCAGCTTCCTGTTGTGCCCTCTAGTTTTACAGCTTTCCCGTCTTTGGAAGAGGTTTGTTCATTAAATCCCTTTAAGTATTTAAAGGTCTGAATCATATCTCCCCTGTCCTTCCTCTCCTCCAAAGTATACATGTTTTAGGTCTTTTCTCATAAGGCTTCTTACGCAGGCTCCAAATCATTTTGGTCGCCTTCCTCTGAACAGCTTCCAGTCTTTTTACATCCTTTGCAAGATACGGTCTCCAAAACTGAACACAGTATTCCAAGTGAGGCCTCACCAGTGACTTGTACAGTGGCATAAGTACCTCTTCCTTTCTGCTGGTGATTCCTCTTTGTATGCAGCCAAACATACTCCTGGCTTTTGCCACCACCTTGTCGCACTGTTTTGCCACCTTGAGATCTTCAGAAATAATCACACCAAGGTCTTTCTCCTGATCCGTGCACACCAACCTCTCGCCCCCTATCGCGTACATTTCCCTTGGATTTCTGCTACCCAAGTGCATAACTCTGCACTTCTTCGCATTAAATCTTAATTGCCAAGCAATTTGACCATTCTTTCCAGCTTTTGTAGATCTTTCCTCATGTTAACCACTCCCTCGGGGGAGTCTACTCTGTTGCAAATTTTCATGTCATCTGCAAAAAGACAGACTTTTCCATTCAGTCCTTCAGCAATATCACTCACAAATACATTGAACAGTGCCGGGCCCAGGACCGCTAATCACCTTCCCTTCATCCGAGTGAGCTCCATTTACCATAGCCCTCTGTCGTCTGTCAGTCAACCAATTTCTGATCCAATTTATCATCTTAGGATCCATCCCCAAGCTACTGAGTTTATTGATAAGCCTCCTATGAGGAACAGTATCAAAGGCTTTGCTGAAATCCAGGTAGATGACATCCATCACATGCCCCTGATCTAGCTCCCTGGTCACCCAGTCAAAGAACTCAATTAGATTTGTTTGGCAAGATCGTCCTTCGATAAAACCATGTTGCCTCGGGTCTTGCAACCTGTTGGTTTTGAGAAAGTTCACTATTCGCTCTTTCAGGAGCGCCTCCATGACTTTTCCTGCCACCGAGTTAAGGCTCACAGGCCTGTAGTTTGACACTTCTTCCCTGTCAACACTTTTGTGTAAAGATACGACATCAGCCATTCTCCAGTCCTGAGGAACCTCTCCTGTTTCCAAGGATCTGTTGAAAACATCCTTTAACGGCCCTGCAAGAACCTCTCTGAGCTCTTTCAGTATCCTGGGATGTATCCCATCCGGTCCCATGGCCTTGTCCACTTTCAGTTTTGCAAGTTGCTCTAACACTTCATCTTCTGTGAATGGTGTGGTATCTACTTCTTTCCCATTTTTATATTTGGGAGTCAGAGGAGGTCCTTCTCCAGGACTTTCTTTAGTAAAAACGGAGCAGAAGTATTCGTTTAGCAATTTCGCTTTTTCAATGTCACTTTCCACGAGTCCGTTCACAGCACTTCTGAGTCCTGCACTTCCACCTCTGATCTTCTTCCTTTCCCGAATATACCTGAAAAAGGTTTTGTCACCACACTTCACATCTTTAGCCACCTTTTCCTCTGCCTTTGATTTTGCTATCCTTATTTCTCTCTTTGTCTCTTTGAGTTTGATCCTCTATTCATTTCTGTGTTCCTCTGTTTGCGAGCTTTTGAATTTTGCGACAGCTGGTTTTTTTGCCTTTATTTGAACAGCCACTTCTTTGGAAAACCAAATAGGCTTTCTTCTCCTCTTGTTTTTGTTTACTTTTGTTACATATTTATCTGTTGCCCCTTTTATTGCCACCTTTATTTGCCGAGTCAGGCGAACTTCTTAGCCGACAAGTTAAGCAGAATTCTCCAGCCGTGCGAGTGGTAACTGGATCCCAACATAGCCCAGCAGCTATTTCAGTGCTGGGGGCGATCATTCATAGATCTGTTTGCGATCCCACAGAATCACCAGTTGCCTCGCTTCTGCTCCAGACAGCCACACCCATGCAGGGTGTCTGCAGATGCTTTCCTAATATCATGATCTGCCCTTCCACGCCCCTGGTGGCCCGAATTCTGTTCAAGATCCTTCAGGACAAAGCCTCGGTCATCCTGGTAGCACCCAGGTTGCTGAGACAGCCATGGTTTCCGCTGCTGCTTCAAATGGCGGCAGAGGCTTCAATTCCTCTGGGATTACACCCCAACCTCCTGTCGCAGGAGGGGGGCACTCTCCTGCATTCCAGCCTCAGGTCTCTCATGCTGATTGCATGGCTGCTGAAAGGTAGTCCTCGCACCACTTCTCCTCCCTAAAAATATAGAGGATGTACTGCTAGCCTCAAGAAAGCAATTGACTAGGAAAACCTATGCGTTTAAGTGGCATAGGTTTGAGGTATGGTGTGATAAGCAGAGCGAAAACCCTTTCTCCTGCCAAGTATCAGTGGTGTTGCAGTACCTGCTTCACCTCTCAGATTTAGGCCTCAAGTCAAACTTTGTTCAAGTCCACCTTAGTGCCTTATCAGCACACCATTCTCCAGTGGAAGGACAACCTCTTTCTGCACACCCTTTGGTGTCCAGGTTCCTGAGAGGTTTACTTTGCTGAAGCCCCCAGTTCGCACTCCGGCGACCAAATAGGATTTGAATGTGGTCTTAGAGCAGCTTACTTGCCCACCTTTTGAGCCAATGGCTACCTGCCATCTCCGCTTCCTCGCACTCACGCCAAGTTCCTTCCGAAAGTGGTCTCTTCGTTCCACCTCAACCAGGAGGTGGTACTTCCAACCTCCTTTCCCAGGCCGCATGCCAGTCGGGCAGAAGCAGTTTTACACGCCCTGGACTGTAAGAGGGCTTTGGCCTTCTACATAGAGCGTACATGGGGACATCAAAGGGCTTCTCAGCTCTACGTCTCATGACCCCAGTAAGCTGGGGATGCCGGTCTCCAAGCGTACGTTGTCCTCTTGGGTGGCGGACTGTATCGCTTGGGCATACAGGGCGGCCAATCTTCCGTTGCAGGGTCGAGTCACAGCCCACCGGGTCAGGGCTAAGGCCGCATCAGTGGCTCACTTCCGCTCTGTTCCATTTGCAAACATCTGCGGGGCCGCTACCTGATCTTCAAGTCAGACTTTTGCAGCCCATTACTGCCTGGATAGGGAGTCCCAACGGGACAGTGCTTTCAGCCAGGCGGTACTCTGTAACCTGTTCGAGGTTTTGCCAACTCCAACCCTTTTGTGTCAGGCTACCAGAGTGTTACGTTCTCAGTTGAACTCCTATTATGGCTGCTGTGGCTCTTCTAGAGGGGGCCTATTTTCAGCTATGGGTTCTTGGTAGCCTTTAGTTAGGGAGTCCCAGATGTGAGGACTGACTTCCTGCTTGTTCCTGGAGAAAGCGTAGATACTCACCTGTAACAGGTATTCTCCAGGGACAGCAGGAATCAGTCGTCACGACCCTCCCTCCTCCCCTGGAGTTGCAGTCCTATTATATTTTGTTCTTTTTGCTGTCTTTTTAGCTATGTCATTTGACTGAGCAAGATGGAACCCTTGGGCGGGAAGGGGACCTTGCATGCGTGATGCAATCCCAAAGGCTTTCTTAGACAGCTGGGGATTTGCTCCGCACGAGGGCTCTGCTGGCGCCGATGTCACCATATGTGAAGACTGATTCCTGCTGTCCCTGGAGAACACCTGTTACAGGTGAGTGACTATGCTTTCGCAAGTCCTCAGAATGCCAAGCTTCTCCGCTTCTGCTTCAGGACTCCTGCACCGGACAGCCAGCATGTGGATGCTTTTCACCTCCACTGGGGTCAGGGTTTCCTATATACCTTCCCTCTCATTCCCAAGACACTTTTCAAACTCCAGAGAGGCAAGGGACTACATGATACTCATAGCCCCACACTGGCCACGAGAACCGTGGTATTCTCTCCTTCTATGTCTCTCTCAGGGTCAACCTGTAGATCTGGGATCTGCTCCAGATCTTCTCTCTCAGGAGGTGAGGGGATGCTGCTCCATCCCAATCCACAGTCCCTCCATCTCACAGCATAGCTGCTGAAGGCATAGCCTTCCATGACATTAACCTCTCTCAACAGGTTAAGGATATCCTTTTAGCTTCCAGGAAGCCTTCCACCAGATGCTCCTACGCCTTGAAGTGGCGTAGATTCTCCCTCTGGTGTTCGCAGAGGGTGCTTAACCCCTTCTTAGCTCCGGTGGATGCATTACTTCTCCACCTGTCTTCTGCTGGACTTAAAACCAACTCGGTAAGAGTACACCTAAGTGCAATTGCGGACTTTCACATGCCCTTAGATGGTCAACCCATCTCTTCTCAGCTGCTTGTAGCATGCGTCATGAGGGATCTTCTATTAACCAAACCTCCCATTAAGCCCCCTCCAGTGACATGGAATCTCAATGTTGTTCTAGGACAGCTTCTTCTCTGAAGTTTCTCACATGGAAGGTCACCTTTCTTATTGCTCTCACTTCAGCGAGATGCATTAGTGAGCTCCAAGCTTTGGTGGCTGACCCTCCTTATACATGATTCCACCATGATAAAGTAGTCCTTAGGACGCATCCTCATTTTATGCCAAAGGTGGTCTCGCCCTTCCATTTAAACCAGTCAGTCTACCTTCCTGTCTTTTTCCCTAGATCTCATTCCTCTAGGGCAGAAGCAACCCTTCACACTTTGGGTTGCAAACGTGCCTTGACTTTTTATCTCCAGAGAACTCGAGAGCACAGAAAAGCTTCCCAACTAAATTGCCTTTGACTCGAGTCACCTGGGCTTGCCAGTATCTAAGCGAACTCTCTCCAGGTGAATAGTGGATTGCATCTTCTTTGTTTATGAAAGTGCAGGACTCTCTCTCGGGTCACGTCACTGCACATAACATTCGAGCCATGGCTGCCTCCATGGCAAATCTATGCTTTGTAGTGATTGATAAGATATGCAGAGCAGCAACTTGGTCTTCTGTCCACACTTTTACAGCTCACTATTGCCTGGACAAGGACTCCCGTCGGGATGCCTTGTTTGTCCAAACTGTCCTCCAGCATCTCTTTCAGACTTAGATCAACTCCTAACCTCCGTCCCGGGTTTCGATACCAGACATCCTTGGAGGATACATGACCTACTTAGTTATGCCTGTGATCCACAGCTCACCCTTAGGTTATCTCTCTGGCATCTTCGAGCTAGGGAGTCCCATATGTGAAGACTACATTCATGCTTGTTCCTGGAGATAGCGTAGTTACTCACCTGTAACAGGTGATCTCTGAGAGCAGCAGGAATTTAGTCTTCACAACCCACCCTCCTAGGAGAGAGTTGTAGGTCATCTTCTCTTCTTCTTTCCTTTTATCTCAGCTACAAACTCAACTGAGGAGGGATAGCTGGAAAGGCGGGACGGCAGCTGCGCAGACGCAGTGGGATGCTCCCAAAAACTTTCGTATTGGATGCTGGGGAGCATTCCCACGTGGGCTCCATCAGTACTGACGTTACCCATATGTGAAGACTAAATTCCTGCTGTTCCCGGAGGTTACCTGTTACAGGTGAGTAACTACGCTTTCTCTGTCTCAGCAGATAGTGGACTTCTCCTAGCTCCTGGCATTCTCTGAGATGAGATTGGTGCCAGTGTAGCTATCTTTGGCAGTTCTGCACACTGTGGTGCCCCTTCTTTGCCAACAGTTTTCCTTTCTTCACTTTCCAGAGTTGCCCTTGGTCAAGAGGACCAGTAGAGCACCTCTGAAGGAAAGTACTCTAGCTCATGAGAAACAGTTGCAGCCTTCCATTCTGACTGTTTTGTAAGCAAGACTTCTATCAGCTAAGATGGCAGTCACCTTTTGTTATTTTTCTAATTCCTTAAAGTTTGTTTAAAAAAAAAAAACACCTTATTCGAGGACCCGGTTGTTGGGCAGTTTTTTCTTCTCCTGACCCTTCCTTCATCTGTGTTTTCCTCCGAAAGCAGCGAGTGTTTTATTTCTTTCATGGCTCTCTTTTAAAGCAGCGTCCTGGTCTGTTTTTCGGCGGTATCTTCTTCTGACCGCATGCGCCTCCCTTCTTTTTTCAGCGTGCTCTGTTTTTGCAGTTGCCTTTTTCCTTTTTCTCTTCACGTGGTCAGTCAGTAGCTGCTTCCCGGCTCTATTTTGCTGTTTCCTGCCATACGTTTTGTGCCATGGCTGCCATTCTTCTTCAGAGTCTTGATTTTTGGCTCCCCGGCTCTTTCTGTGACTTTTTTTCTTTTATCCTGTTGTGAAAATGCTGCCTTCCCTACAACGCTGCCTGGGCTGTGGGAAGAAATGTAAGACTTTGACAGGTAGTTTGTGTTCCTCCTGTGGTTCAGATCAAGGGGATCCTTCTACATCTGTAGGTCCTGGTTCCGGTAGCCCTTCCAGGTCTCTTGCTTTAGATCCCTCTGGGTTACCTTAGGGTGATGCTAGATCTCAAGATGATCTTCCTCTGGTTTTATTGCTGAGCAACCTGCTCACCCTCCTCAACTCTCTATTCTATGCAAACTTCAGCTGATGGCTCTGATCTCCAGTTTATGCAGTTATTCCGTCAGGCCCAAGATAGGTGGCATTCAGGGACTATGGCTACTCCGATCACTGTTGATTCACTGTCTAGAAAGCATGTGGGCCAAAGTTTGGCTGGAGCTTCTTTAGATCTGGCCAAGGATACCTCTCCTCCAGGGGACTGGCACCCTGCAGGAGAAGACTCTGATGGTTCTTCATGATGAACATTCTATCACTTCTGAGTCCGGCCGGGAAGAATGAGACCTCTCACCATTGGAAGACGACCAGGAGCCTTGACATGACTGTCAGGATAACCGGTTATTCCATAAGGAAGAGCTTACTGTTCTCATTGCTCAAATTACCGAGGCTCTGCACCTCTCAGATTCTCAAGTCCTCTAAACCTCGGGCAGACCCCATCATCGTGGGCATCAGGAAACCTTCTAAGGTTTTTTCCTCTTCCCTGGAACTACAACAGTTGGTCTCCTTAGAGTCAGATTCTCCTATGTGTCTCTACGCTCCACTCGTCGCTTGGGGCGTGCTTGCGTTTGGTCCTCTGATGATCTTGACAAATGATTCTGTTTCCCTAAAGTAGATGCCCTGGTCACTGAAGTCACTAAACACGCAACAATTCCTGTGGAGGGCGGCACTGCCCTAAATGATCAGAAGGATCACAAGGTGGAGCGCCTCTTAAAAACCACATTCTCAACATTGACCTTGGCATTGAAGGCCTTTGTTTGCAGAGGTCTAGCTGCGTACACTCTACTTTTGATGGCTTCAGTGAATTCTGGATGATTCGGATTTGCCTCGTTAGTAGGTCACTGCCTTTCTTGCCGATGCCTTCATAAGATCTGTTGCGCTTATCTGCTCGTCTGTGGGGTTATGCTACAGTGGCTCGGTGTTGGCTGTGGCTCTGTCATTGGAATACGGAGGCTGCTTCTAAGTCCTGTCTCGCCAAGCTTCCTTTCAAGGGATGCCTTCTTTTTGATGAGGATTTGGAAAAACTTGTGAATAATTTGAGGGACATCAAGCTTCAACATTTGCCGGAAGATAAGCCCAAATCTAGCTTTCGTCCTGTCACGTCGTCGTCCGCGTCCTCATCTTAGAGTCCGCTTCAGAGACTTCGTCCCTACTGGCCTGGCAAATCCAGTTCTTCGAATGGGGTTGGATCTAAGCATCAGTCCTTTCTGGGTATCCATCACAACCGGGACAACCAGGAGTGGAGGAGTGGCCTAGTGGTTGGGGCAAGGTACTTCAGGCCGGAAGGTCGGGGGTTCAAATCCCACTAGAGGACAGCAACCTTGGGCCGGAAGGACTGGGGTTTCTAGTCCCACAGGTGCTCCTTGTGGTCTTGGGCAAGCCACTTAACCCTCCATAGCCCATGTTCCCTGTAAAATAGTTATCTCCAAGTTATAATGCCCTGTTCAATGTAATTTCAGTTTGTTCAATGTAAACCGCACTGATGCAGAATAGCGCGGTATATAAGAGAATGTAAATAAATAAATAAATAAAATTTCTCCTTATCCAACATGTTTTCTGGTTCCACCAAAATCTTCCCATTGACAATTTCTGAGTCCATGCCGGGATGCCTCCTTTGACTGGATGCTTATGGTATTTTTCCCGTGAATGGATCCAGACAACATCAGGCAGTAGATACTAGAGGTAGTAACATAGGGTTATGCTCTTACCTTTATCAAGCCTATGTCAAATGTCTTCCTCAACTCTCCATGCGGTTCCGTGGCCAAGACAGTGGCTGTACGCCTGACTCTCAACCGCTGCCTTCAGCTCAATGTGGTATGCCCAGTTCCTCCCTCAGGAAGAGCTTCCGGTCACTATTCCATTTACTTTGTCATTCCCAAGAAGGATGGCTCCTTCTGTCCTATCCTGGACCTCAAGGGAGTCGATTGCTGCTTCAGGTGCCACGGTTCTAGATAGAAACCCTCAGGACAGTCATTCAAGTTGTTCGGCTAGGTGAATTTCTCATATCCCTGGACCCCAGCGGAAGAGTATTTTCACATTCCAATCTGCCAAGAATATCAGCAGTATTTATGTTTTGCAGTCCTCGGTCAACATTAGCAGTTTTGTGCCCTACCCTTTGGTCTTGCCATAACTCCTCACACTTTCTCCAAGGTAATTGTAGTAGTGGGAGCTAGCCTGTGGCACCAAGGTATTCAGGTTCATCCTTATCTAGATGATGGGCTGATCAGAGCAACGAGTTTCAAGCAGGCTACTTCTGCGGTCTCTCTCAGATCCTCTTTTTTTCTTTACCGTCTTGGCTGGGTGGTCAATTATGTCAAAAGCAATCTGTACCCAGCTCAGTCTCTGGAATACCTCAGTGCCAGCTTCGATACGAGTGTGTCACATCTTCCTCTCCTGCGACAGAGGCAAGAAGCTCTACGTTCGCGTCCATGCCCTCCAGCACCTGGCAGTTCCCACTGCTTGGGATAACCTACAACTTAGAGTGGAGGAGTAGCCTAATGGTTAGAGCACTAGCACTCCTTGTGGCCTTGGGCAAGTCACTTAACCCTCCATTGCCTCAGAAAAATCCAAGTTATCAATATTCCTGTTTAATGTACATTACCAAGTTTAAGTTACAGTGTAAACCGCTTTGATTGAAATGATAAAGCGGTATATAAAAACTGTTAAATAAATAAACAAACTCCTCGGCATCATGGCTTCTGCTCTCGATGTAGTCCCCTGGGCCTGTGCTCACATGCATCCTCTTCAGTACTCTCTTCTGTCACACTGGTCCATATCCACACAGGACTATCAGATTCGTCTACCCCTTTCTTCAGTGGTCTGCCACAGTCTTCACTGGTAGCTTTGTCCTCATCATTTGTTGAAGGGCGTTCCTTGGAAATTCAGCGTTGGATGGTGGTCACCACGGATGTCAGCCTTGCAGGTTGGGGAGTGTACTGCGGGGACAGGCAGCACAGGGATCTTGGTCCATTCAAAAAGCCTCTTGGACTATCAATTGTCTCGAAGCCTGGGATGTTCGTCTGGTTCTACTCTTCTTTCAGTCCCACCTCCAAGATCAAGCAGTCCAAGTATTTTCCAACAGTGTCAACAGACAGGGTGGGATCAAATGTCCTGGAGTGGCCTTGGAAATGAGTCTTCTATTTCCCTGGGCAGAATCCAACCTCCTGGCTCTTTCTGCACAGCACATTTATTTAGCAATGCTTTTATTTATTTAGCAATGCTTATATACCGTTTTTCACCGTGTCAAAGTGGTATACATTTACGTACTATATATATTTCTCTTGTCCCCGAAGGGCTCCCAATCTGTTTTTGTATCTGAGGCAACGAGGGTTAAGTGGCTTGCCCAAGGCTACAAGGAGCGCCTGTGGGACTAGAAATCCAAGTCCGTCCGACCCGTAGTTGCTGTCCTCCAGCGGGATTTGAACTTCCAGCCTGAGGCAACTTGCCCCAACCACTAGTGGATTTCCTAAGTTGTCATATCCTGGACTCCGGCGAGTGGGAGCCAACTCTGTGGGCGTTTGTGAACATTGTACATCAATGGGGTCATCCTACTCTAGATCTAATGGCCATCTCTTCTGTTGCCAAGATGTCAATCTTTTTCAGTCGTCGAAAGGAACTGAACTCTCACGGCCTGGATGCTCTGGTTTAGACCTGGCGCTCAAACCAGCTTCTCTACATCTTTCCTCTTTGGCCACTAATCGACAGTGTTCTTTATCAGACAGTCACACTCCGGATGGTTAGTGCTGGTGGCCCCAGATTGGTCTCAGCGTCCATGGTATACCCATCTCCTCTGCCTCCTGCAAAAGGTGCTCCTACCCCTCAGTGTCCGCCAAGGTCTCCTGTTTCAGGGGCCAGTTCTCATGGATGACCCTGCTCTTTACTCGCTTATGGCTTGGCTATTGAGCAGTGTCACATCACAAAGGTTACTCTCCGCAAGTGGCCACTGTACTACAGGATCAATGGTTTTCTATCTCACGTGCCTATGCTCTGATCTGGAATCTTTTTTTTTCTTGGCGTTCTAAGAGATCCCTCTCTCCTTGGTGAGTTGATATTCCAGACATTCTTTCCGTCCTTCAGGACAGATTTGATAATGGTCTCACCCTTCGTTTTTTTTTTTTAAGGTGCATATTGTAGCCTTGACATGCTTTCAGGTGCCTCTCCATGGGTGGTCTCTTGCTTCTCATGTAGTTGTTTCCCATTTTCTGTGGGGCGTACACTCCCTGAGGCCCCCCATTCGTCCAATCATCCCTTCTTGGGATCTGTCCTTAGTGCTTTGTGCATTCACCTGTGCCCCATTTGAGCCTCTCCATAGTGATTCCTCAAAGATTTGACTCTCAAAACTGTTTTTCTTATAGCTGTCACTTCGGCATGGCGCCTTTCGGAGCTCTAGGCACTTCCTTTCCGGGATCCTTTTCTGTCTTTTTTTCCCCCAGAGGTTGTTACCATTCAAACAGTGCCCTTTTTTCTGCCTAAGGACCTTTCGGATTTTCATGTCAGCCAATCGGTTGTGCTTGATTCCTTTTTTAAGGAGCAGTCTTCGGGTGACAGCGGAGTCCTTCATCTGTTGGATGTTGGAGGGGTGTTATGCCGTTAACTCAAACTCACTAATACGTTTCTTCTGTCCGACCAACTTTTTGTCCTGGCTTCTGGTCCACGAAAAGGAGCGGCCACTTCCAAAGTGACCATTGCGCGCTGGATCAAGGAGACAATTCACTCAGCTTATATGTTGTTGAACAAATCTGTGCCCGTAGGTGTTCAGGCACATTCTGCTCAGGCCCAGGTAACTACCTGGGCAGAATGCTCATGAGAAGCTCCACTAGATATTTGCAGGGCAGCCACCTGGTCCTCCCTCTCTATTTTTGTATGTCACTATCGCTTGGATATCCAAGCTCAAGAAACAGCTTGCTTCGGAGACTCTGTCTTGGCTGCAGCTCTTTCTTCCCGCCCTGGAGTGGTTTAGCTATGGTACTAATCTGGACTGTCTAGCAGGATGTATTTGAAAGGAGAAATTTTACTTACTGATAATTTTATTTCCTGGAATCCTGCTAGACCAGTCCAGGACCCGCCCCTCTAAACGGTTTAGTCTCTCGCCTAGCTAAGGCTCTCCTTATGTATTGGTGACATTGCTGTACCTTGCCATGTACATACTTCCTTGGCCTGCAGGACCTGTTACTCATTGTTCAATTAAGCTGCTTGTTACAATAGTTATTCATTTATGAACTGATTTTTGGTCTGGTTTTGTGCTTCCTTAGCTGTTTGAACTCCTGCTGCTTATGGTTATACTGAAGCCCCCTTGGGGGGGATGGGTTTTTATACCAAGGCTGATGTCACAAAGCTTTAGGAATTTTTCTCTGTCTCACCATCTGCTGGTTTAGGGACACAACCCCCTAGTCTGGATTAGTCTAGCAGGATTCCAGGAGAGGAAATTATTAGTAAGTAAAATTTCTCTGTCATTATGGTGAAAGTCCTCTGATTGAGAGGTACGGACTGTGGTTCTTTTCAAAAATACTTTATCCAGCCATAGCAACAGCTGCGATTGCTTCCTTCATTCCCCTCCCTCCACTGATTGATTTCAGAAGACGGTTCTTCTTTCCCTTAATCTCTTTAAATGAGTTCTTCAAATGTATTACAATATGATTCTAATGATACCAAACAACTCTGAAGAAAGTAAGAAATGTACAGTCGCTCACAGCCCCTAGTGTCTGAAAGGTCCAAATCTACTAAGCATTTGAAGGACTATTGCAATCCATTATTCTCCATCAGCGTAGACTCAATACCGAATCTTCTCTGGCAGTTGTACAGATTTATTCCTAGTTATATAATGGAACTTTTGCTGCTGGATATAGGATTGGAAACTTCAAAGACATTTACTGAATCCTCAGTGTAGCGAGCATCCCCAGTTAAAGGTCATTAGTGATGTATTCAGCCCTTAATGTGGTCGCCAGCCAAAACTGTCAGTACAACATCATCTTTTTCTCCAGGAACAAGCAGGAAGTCAGTCCTCGCATATGGGTAACGTCACCGATGGAGACCGTGCAGAGCATTTCCCCAGCTTTCAAAGAAAGCCTTTGGGAATGCCACCATGCATGCGTGGTCCCCTTCCTGCCCAAAGGTGCCATCTTACTCGATCTCCCTTTTTCAACGGAGCCCTTCAGACGTGCATCTCGTTCCCGGAAAAATTTTTTGTTTCCAACTGTTTTTTTCTCTCCAGCCTTCGTTGGTCCTCTTCCCGCCTCTCGAGTACCTCTGCTTCGGCCTTGGTATCGGAGTTTTTCTCTTTTTGCCTGCCTTGTTTTTACAGCACTTTCACGCCCTTTTTAACCACTGGCCACGTCGAGGATCTTTGACCACGCAGGGGTCCTTTTCCCCCCAATGGCCTCTGGTTTTAAGAAATGTGATCGGTGTTCAAAAAACATGTCGCTCACAGACATCCATGACTGTTGTCTCAGGTGTATAGGAGCCGACCATAACCCGGAGCTATGCTCCCTCTGTAAGATGTCCTCCAAGGCCATCTAGAGTTGTAAGCAGAAGCTGGATGATCTCTTCTGTAAGGCAGCCCCAGTATTCCCGGTAGCCTCCCACTCTTTCGGCCCCACAACCTCTGGAGTCTCCCAAGGCTCCTTCCTGGGCCCGGGGGCACTGACCAGGAGTCACCCAAACGTGAACGGAAGAAGAAGGCGGCCGCGAGGACTTTGTTGGGGGCACCACAAAAGTGTGAGAGGTCACACACCTGGTCTCTCGGCTTCCCTTGGCAGTCTCTGGAGTCAGAGAGAGAGCGGCCCAGTAAGGTACCTCAAACTGATACGGAGGCCTCTGGTGAAGGTGCCGGGTCTCCCGAGAGTCGTAATGATGAGGACCTCCTCGACACCCGCTCCAGTCACCCTGGTGTCGGTGTCGCAGGGCCCCACTCCCGAATGGGAGGCCCAGATGCTGGCCCTGGAGCGCAGCGTTTCTGTGTTCCTCGCTGTCCAGCAGGTGCTGGTGCCCGGCCCTGCAGGCACATGCCTTGAGACCACAGGGACCTTGACCTCAAGGTCTCCCCAGGCTGCCGCAGTGACCCCTGAGAGCCAGAAGCCTCATGAGGATCCTCAGCGCGGGTCTCGATCTCCGTCCCAATCCTCGGGCGTGAGGTCTACTCAGGCGAGCGCCTCCGGCTCCAGGCAAGTTTTGGCGTCTGAGATCCGGTGCGGGTCACTGACCCATCTCAAGCTGCCTGACCTCGAGTCCTCCACGGACTACTCAGAGTGGGAATCTGACGGGGCGACCTCCCTGGAGACTTGGTCCCACCAAGACCCTCCCCTCTGACCCCTCCTTGCCTATCCAGAGGCAGCGGTCACCTCCCGAGGACATTTCCTTTCTGGAGTTCATTCAGGACATGGCGCAGACCCTGGTGCTCGCCACAGAATCGGAGGAGGAGCCCCATGCTGAGGAGCTTGATATTCTGAAATATGAAGCCCCCCTCCAAAAGAGGCTGTCTCAGTGCCGGTTTCTCCCATCGTGAACTGACTCCTCCCCCGCATGTGGGAGACCTCCGGCCTCTGTCCTGATCATGAGCAAATATCTGGATACTATGTATAGGGTTTAGCAGGGCCCCGGGTTTCGGAAAGCCTAGCTTTCCCACACCTTGATGGTGGTCAAATCGACCATGCAGAAGCTAAAGAGCCCGAAGACTCATTCGTTGGTCCCACCGGGCAGAGAGTCTCGTACCCTCGATGCCCTCGGGCGCAAGGCTTATCAGGGCTCCATGCTGTCATGCCGCATCCATGTTTACCAATTATACATTGGGATGTTCCTCTGCAGCCTCGCTAGAGAGCTTGGAGGCTTTGCGGCGGGCCTTGACGGAGACCATCTCCGCCATTTTCCAGCCCTCTCAAAGTCAGTTTTAGAATGCTTGAAGTATTTTATTTTATTTATTTATTTAACATTTCTTATATACCGCCTTTCATGATATCAAGGCGGTTTACATTGAACAAACTGAAATTACATTGAACAGGGCATTATAACTTGGAGATAACTATTTACAGGGAACATGGGCAATGGAGGGCTAAGTGGCTTGCCCAAGACCACAAGGAGCACCTGTGGGACTAGAAACCCCAGTCCTTCCGGCCCAAGGTTGCTGTCCTCTAGTGGGATTTGAACCCCGACCTTCCGGCCTGAGGTAACTTGCCCCAACCACTAGGCCACTCCTCCTTCCATCCTACCTCTAGGCCACTCCTCCCTCCTCACTACCTCTTGTGAGCAGCGTACGACAGCTTCGAGTCTTCTGCCCAGGTGGCAGTGGCTGGCATTGGAGGCCGCTGGCAGGCTTGGCTCCAGTCCTCTGACCTGGAACAGTGGGTCCATGAAAAGCTGCTAGATGCCCCTTGCCTCAGGGAGTAACTATATTCTATGAAAAAATTACTCCATACAAACAATCTTATAAAAATAAGCTTATAAAAAGACTGGTGGTGATCCCCTAGGAATTATGCTCTTGCTTTAATCCAACTCATTACTGAACGATTCATTATTAAAAAGATTCATTATTAAAAAGATCCACAGGGATAGTCTCAGACTTCAGTGGCGCTTAAAACCATTGATTTGGTGAATCAGCGCTATGATTGCATCAACGACTATTGTGGACCCCCCTGTGTTCCTCTTACTACTTTTTTATGTGAATATCACCAAGTATCCATCACCATGTTGTTGAGCTATCAACAGCTATAAAAACTGCTTATCTTTTGTTGAATTATTTTCCAAATAACAGGCTTATCTTCTTCTGATCACTCTCGCAAAACATCTCAACGCCTCCCTCGGCGTCTAATTAGCGTTTCACTCCTTGGTGGAGTTTCTTCAGGAGGATCTGGAAAATAAAAATATAAATGCCAAGAATATAGCTCTAAACTAACCATAAAAACATGTTAACCCCAACTTTCTAACCGTGAATTGTTCTGAAAAACCAATTAACGAAACGCTAATTAGGCGCCGAGGGAGGCGTCGAGATGTTTTGCGAGAGTGATCAGAAGAAGATAAGCCTGTTATTTGGAAAATATTTCAACAAAAGATAAGCAGTTTTTATAGCTGTTGATAGCTCAACAACATGGTGATGGATACTTGGTGATATTCACATAAAAAAGTAGTAAGAGGAACACAGGGGGGTCCACAATAGTCGTTGATGCAATCATAGCGCTGATTCACCAAATCAATGGTTTTAAGCGCCACTGAAGTCTGAGACTATCCCTGTGGATCTTTTTAATAATGAATCGTTCAGTAATGAGTTGGATTAAAGCAAGAGCATAATTCCTAGGGGATTATCACCAGTCTTTTTATAAGCTTATTTTTATAAGATTGTTTGTATGGAGTAATTTTGTCATAGAATATTATTATACTCCACGTAGACCACATCAATTTTCAGGGAGTAACTAGTCAACAAGCCCATGGGAGGATAAGGCAACGGAGACTGAGAAGAGGGTACATGACTCATACTCACCTCTCCTGGAAAACATCCTACCTCCCCAGGAAAAAGCAGCAGAACAATAATCCCTTCTTCCATAGGAAGGGGCTCCCATACAGGGGCTACCTGGCCTATCCGCCGGCATCAACTCCCGTTCAGGATGGTCAGGGCAAGATTGCAGGCCATGGCCCTCATAAACTGAAGGGTCCCAAGATGAGGCGATGGCGCAAGGATGAGGGTTTTGAATTTGTTAGGAACTGGGGAACATTCTGGGGAAAGGAGGGGCTCTTCCAAAGGGATGGGTTTCACCTTAACTGGGATGGAACCAGGCTGTTGGCATTAACCTTTAAAAAGGAGATAGAGCAGCTTTTAATCTAGATAATAGGGGAGAGCTGACAGTCACCCAAGAGTGCATGGTTCAGAAAAATTTATCCTTGAAGGATACTATAAAAAAAAATGAAGTTATGGCATGGCATATCAGCAGAGAGGTTCCAGTAAAGACAAAAGTACCCCAAATGCCCTTGGGTACGGAGCAGACAGAGCTTAAAGATTCCAAAGGGAGTGTAGGAGTAGCCTAATGGTTAGAGCACTGGCTTGGGAACCAAGAGACCAGGGTTCGATTCCCACTAGCACTACTTGTGGCCTTGGGCAAGTCACTTAACCCTCCATTGCTCAGAAAAATCCAAGTTATCAATGTCCCTGTTTAATGTACATTACCAACTTTAAGTTACAATGTAAACCACTTTGATTGAAATGATAAAGCGGTATAAAAAAACCTGTTAAATAAATAAAATAAATTACCCCTACCTACTGATAGATTAATATGAATAAAATACAGTCTCTAAAATGCTTGTATGAAAATGCTAGAAGTCTAAAAAATAATATTGGAGAGTTAGAATATATAGCAATAAATGAGAGGATAGATATGATTGGTATCTCAGAGACATGGTGGAAGGAGGACAACCAGTGCAACACTGTGATACCTGGGTACAAACTGTATCATAATGATCGAGTTCATCAAATTGCTGGAGGAGTTGCACTCTATTAGAGAGGGCATTGAGTCACAAAGGATTAAAGTGTTGCTGGAAACAAAATTTGCTGTAGAATCTCTATGGATTGAAATTACATGAAAAAGGAGAAGGTGATAGCAGTGGGGGGTATATTATTGACCTCCTGGCCAGAATGAACAAATGGATGTTGAAATGCTCAAAGAAATCAGGGACGCTAACAAAAGTTACAACACAGTAATAATAATGGGTGATTTCAATTATCCTAGTATTGACTGGGTCAGTGTCACGGCAAAAAAGCATCTTTCAGAAAAAGGAAAAAAGAGCCAAATGACAAAAACTGGAAACAGCACAATTTGAGAAGAAGCTTGCTGTGGAAGCAAAAACACGTAATAAAGACTTTTTTCAAGTACATTCATAGCAAAAAACCTGTGAGATTGTCAATTGGTCCATTAGATGATAGAGAGGTAAAAGGGGCACTAAGAGGGGACAAGACTATAGCGGAGAGACTGAATGAATTCTTTGCTTTGGTCTTTACTGAAGAAGATGTAGGGATGTTACCCATGACTGAAGTTGTATTTAAAGGTGATACTGCGGAAGAACTGAAAGAAATATCGATACACCGGGAAGATATATTACAACTATTTGATAAATTGAAGAGTACCAAATCACCTGGACCGGATAGTATACATCCAACGGTGTTGAAAAAACTGAAATATGAGATTGCAGACCTGCTGTTAGTAATCTGTGAACTATCATTAAAATTATCTGTAATACCTGAAGATTGGAGGCTGGCCAGTTTTTAAAAAGGATTCCAGGGGTGATCGGGGAAACTACAGACCGGTGAGCCTGACATCAGTACCGGGAAAAATAGTGGAAACCATCATAAAGAACAAAATTACTGAACATGTAGATAGTCATGGCTTAATGGGAGATAGCCAACATGGCTTTAAAAAAGGAAGATCTTGTCATACTAATCT
Source organism: Ichthyophis bannanicus (assembly GCA_033557465.1). Taxonomy (NCBI): domain Eukaryota; kingdom Metazoa; phylum Chordata; class Amphibia; order Gymnophiona; family Ichthyophiidae; genus Ichthyophis; species Ichthyophis bannanicus. The sequence goes on from CM066033.1 coordinate 397,447,342, forward strand.
GTTATGTTTTTTTGAAGGTGTGAATAAACAGGTAGACAAAGGTTGATATAGTGTATCTGGACTTTCAGAAAGCCTTTGACAAGGTCTGTCATCAGAGACTTTTGGCAAAATTAAAAAGTCATGGGATAGGAGGCAGTGTACTATTGTGGATCAGGAACTGGTTAAAAGATAGAAAGCAGAGGGTAGGGCTAAATGGCCATTTTTCCCAAATGAAAAAGGTGAATAGTGGAGTACCCCAGGGATCTGTGCTGGGTCTGCTGCTTTTTAACATTCTCATAAATGACCTGGAAATGGGAATAATGTGAGAGGTTATCAAATTTGCAGATGACACAAAACTATTTAAAGTTGTTAAAAACCCATGAGGATTGTGGAAAATTGCTAGAGGATCTTTATAAATTGGAAGACTGGGCATCCAAATGGCAAATGAAATTTAATGTGGACAAGTGCAAAGTTATGCACCTAGGAAAGAACAACCCAAACTATGGTTACACGATGCAATGTTCCACATTATGAACCACCACCCAGGAAAAAGATTTAGGCGTCATCGTTGATGACATGTTAAAACCCTCCGCCCAGTGTGCAGCGGCAGCAAAGAGAGCAAATGGAATGCTAGGTATTTTAAGGAAAGGAATAGAAAATAAAACAAAGGATATTATAATGCCTCTGTATTGTTCCATGGTGTGACCTCACCTTGAATTCTGTGTGGAATTCTGTTCGCAGTATCTTAAAAACGATATAGCGTTATTAGAAAAGGTACAGAGAGGGGGGCGGAGCCTGATGTCCAGCGGGTAGGACGCTTTGCGTTGAAGCTCCCGAGAGGCCTACTCAGAATCCTGACTTAATACCTATATAAATTTACTTTTTTGCTCCGAGCTGACCGGGGCACCTCGGGGGGGATGGCGGCCCACAAACCAGCGCGCTTGGACTTCAGGTCTCCTTCTTCTTCTCACGGAAAACGCTCCAAAACGGAGGTATCCTCCCCGCAGAAGATGGTTCCATTTCGTGAAAACCCCGCAGTGCACCTGGAGATTTTGGAGGAAATACGCGGCGTGAAGGAATTGGTGCAGTCTAATGGAGAAGCGCTTCGAGCCATGCGAGAAGACTTTGGAGTGCTCCAAGACCGACTTGAAGGTCTTTCATTACGGCAGGACAATATGGCGGGGGTCCTCGACTCGCACGAGGTGCGCTTGGGCAAACTGGACGAGGCTGAGCGCCAGATACAGAATCTTCAAAAGGAGTTGGAAGATAGCAATAATCGCGCCCGTCGCAACAATGTGAGGCTCCTTGGAATGCCGGAGGGAGTGGAAGCAGGAGATATAAGAGAATTCTTGCTCAAAACTCTTCCCTCCTTGCTGAAGATTACTTTTCACAGAGAACTGGAAATCGATCGAGCACACCGTGTTCCTGCCCGCATGGCGCTCAACCGCACGACCCCCCGGCCTATTATCTTTAGCTTGCTACGATATCAACAAGTGGAACAAATTTTACATGCTGCCCGAGCGAATCATCATTTGGAATATGAAGGTCGTAAGGTCTCCTTCTTTCCTGATTTGGCAAAGCCTACCGTTGACCGTCGGAAGAAACTCCTTGCTCTTCGCCCTCGACTTCAACAGCTACAGGCTCGCTTTGGCCTGTTGTATCCAGCGAAGCTCCGAGTGACTCTCCATAACCAGACCAGGACGTTCGAGGATCCTGATCTATTATCAACATTTTTGGACTCCAAAGAAGCAGAACAGATGCGCTAATCCCAAATTTTGGACTCTTATCTGCCGGCTCTGTCCGCCATTTTGAAGGGCCCGATGCGGCGATCATAGCCCAGCACAGAAATAGCCTGGACTTTCTTTCTTTCTCTGTATGACTTTTGTCTTTGGTCTCCTATCCCTTCATGATGTGTGCCTCGGTCGGATTCGGAGCACGCACAGTCCTACAGGTTATATGTTTTTTCAATTCCGGCCTTCTCTGGGGTTTCTCCCCGCAGACACATGGTCGCCAGTAATTTTGGGGTTTTGCTTCTCCTCTACCGTACTGCGGTTATCTTTGTTAATGTGGGGCGCTTCATTGTATTATATTAGCTTATTTTCCTATGTCATGTGTACAGCCAGATACAGTCAGTTTGAGGGACACAGTGAAATTATGTGTGCTATCATGCTCAGAGTTTTAACTTTTCTGAATGGCCTCATGTAAACTCTTATTATTCATCGTACAGGGTATTGCTGGTCCATTCAGCAGAAAGAAAATCCTTAGCTATCTTAGCCACGAGCACGTTGATTAGGTGTTTCTTCAGGAAACGCACTACACTCTGCTGAAACACTGAAACTCAATGCTAGGCCTCACATGGTAGCTGCCTACTCTCCCACCGTTTCCAAATGGTACGGGATAGTCATTCTGGTCAAGAAGTTTTGCACGCTACTGTACCTGATATTAGCGCTGACATGGAGGGTGGATGGGCCCGTGTACACCTTGAGGTTGGAGATAGTGAATTCACGTGTATTTGCACTATGTCCCGAATGTGGACAACCCTGCTCACTATGCATGTTTTGCGCAGTTGGCCTCGGCCTCCGCTAAAGTTCCATTAATACTTGGTGGCGATTTTATTCAAGTGCTCCCTCAATCTTTTCTTCTCAAACAAGGTGCTTGTTGGTTGGAAGCTCCAGTACCGAGCAGACCTGTGTGGCTAGATATAGTAGTGGGCCTTTGCTCACCGATTCCTTTTACCTTACTCCCTGGTATAACTCTCCCATTAGACTCCCACTATCCACCAATGTTTTTCGACACTTTAGGTGCCTTTACTATTCCTATGCAACCTTTCGACCCCCGACTCTGGTCAGTGTAACTTCAGCATTGCATTCGGAGCACTAGAGTACTCCCGCCATCGGCACTCTCTGCATAAGGTTGATTGGAAACTTCCGATCTCTCGGTAGTTTACCGGGTGTAGCATCCAATTTTACTAAACCTTATGTAATGCTATCACTAGAGATACCTCTATAGCGCAGAAAGTATGGGAGAGAGAATTGCATGTGACTTTAACCTCGGCGCAATGGAGCCTTATCTGGAGCAGAGGGACACGGGTTTCCGACCCGCCTCACTCACTCAGACCCTCTTCCTTCTAGCCCACCGGTGTTTTTACACTCCTCACAGTTTAGACATATGGAACACTACTCAGGGTAATGGTTGCTGGACACGTCCTGTGGCCATTGGTTTATTACTTCATTTCATGTTATGTATGAATATCCCGCACTACAGTATAACTGGCGCCGGGTCTGGGGTCGTATTTAGTCTATATTGTACTCTCAGGAGTCCCTTTCTCGGAGGGTAGTGGGACTTCGCCCAGCTGCGGGGATCCCCTCTCTCCCAGGAAATGGCTTATCTCCTTTTGAACTTTATGCTTGGCATTGCTGTTTCCCTCATTGAGTAATACTGGGAAACTAGTTCCCATCTGAGCCTCACTGAATGGTGGAATCATGCCTGTCTCTACAGTAAATATGAACAAATACCTCGTCTGTGTGCTTCCTTCGTTCAGACTCCTTCTTATTGGTCTTAATGGAAGATGTTCCATGAATATGTACATTTTGCTAAATGCTCTCATCTGACTGTCTAATTTTGTATATATCTCTGTCTCATGATCATGCTGTATTGTGGATATTTTTTGATTGTTTGATGTATAATCACTGTTAACTGGAAGCGCTCACATGCTGATACAAACGGGTAGAGAAGAAGCACCGGGGTGGGGGGTAATGGGTTTACTTTTCCTTATTGTATACTTGTTTTGTATCTTTTGGTGTGTTGTTTCTTTGTTTGTTGCAAAATGAAAATAAAAGTTTCAAAAAAAAAGAAAAGGTACAGAGAAGAGCCACCAAAATGATAAAGGGGATGGAAGGATACCCTTATGAAGAGAGGCTAAAAGGGTTAGGGCTCTTCAACCTGGAAAAGAGATGGCTGAGGGGAGATATGATAGAGGTCTATAAATTAATGAATGGAGTGGAGGGGGTAAACGTAGAAGATTGATTGTTTACGTCATCAGAATATAGAAAGACTAGGGGACATGCAATGAAGCTACAAGGTAACCTATTTAAGACTAATAAGAGAAAATATTTTTTCACTCAATCAAACTCTGGAATTTGTTACCAGAGGGCCAGGTTTAAAAAGGTTTTGGACAAGTTCCTGGAGGAAAGGTCCATAAACAATTATTAAGAGACCCAGGATATCACTGCTTGACCCAATACAAGCATTGTGGAACCTGTGTCTTTTGGGGAAACTGCTAGGTACTTATGACCTAGATTTCCCTCTGTTGGAAACAGGATACTGGGCTTGATGGACCTTGGTCTGACCCAGTATGGCATATCTTATGTTCTTACGTTTTTAACCCCCCAGCGCCAGCTTAGCCACCCTCGGGGTTTGAGCCATCGGCATAGACTCTCATCCTCTGGCAGGGCGACTGTCCGTTGGGGGGCGTCTGAGGTCCCTATCCCTCAAAGCTTGGCGGCTGAGCAGGTCACCCTAGCCTCCTACCATCTTCCCGTAGAGATCGAGGGCATTCTTTTGGCCTCACGAAAGGACTCAACCAGACAGGCTTACGCCTTCAAATGGCGTCGGTTCTGGGTGTGGTGCTTGGAGCTCCGAGCGAACCCATTTTCATGCCCTACCAGTTTGGTCTTGCAGTACCTTCTCCACCTCTTGCAGTGTGGGCTGAAGTCTATCTCGGTCAGGGTTCACCTCAGTGAACCACCCTCCCAATAAAGGCAAACGTCTTTCGGGGCAACCACGTCTCTCTCATTTCATGTGAGGCCTGCTCCTTTCCAGGCCCCCTACCCGCCCTCCTCCGGTGGAATGGACCTCAATGTGGTCCTCACGCAGCTGACCAAGCTGCCCTTTGAGCCCTTGGCTATCTGCCTGCTGCGGTGTTTGTTGTAGAAAGTGGCCTTTCTGATGGAGGGTTAGCGAACTCCAGGTGCTGATGGTTGAGGCACCATACACAAGGTTTTATAGGAACAGGGTGGTCCTGCGACTCACCCCATGTTCCTCCCGAAGGTTGTCTTGGATTTTCATCTCGATCAAGAGAGAGTACTGCCCACCTTCTTCCTGAAGCCCCATGCCGACCAGGTGTCTGAGATTCCACACCCTGGATTGGTAAGAGGGCTATCTTTCTACCTGCAGTGGACTCGGGACCACTGTAGATTTGGGCAGCTCTCTGTCTCCTTCAATCCCAGCTGTCTGAGACTGGCAGTCACCAAGCATACCTTGTCTGTCTGGGTGGTGGACTGCATCTCCCAGGCCCAGGTCAGGTTTCCCCTGGACTGCTGAGTCAGGCTAACAATGTCCGAGCGATGGCGATGTAAGTCGCTAGCCTGTGCTCGGTGCCACTGGCAGACATCTACCGGGCCACCACCTAGTCCTCCACTCACAACTTCACGGTGCATTATTGCCTGGAGAGGGAGTCCTGTTGGGATGCCGCCTTCGGCCAGGCTGTACTCCGTGACCTGTTTGGGGTTTAAGCAACTCCTGCCATCCGACTCTTATTTTGTTAAATTTATTTATTTGGTAACATTTTTATACCGCTCCTTCCAGCGATCAGTAGCGGTTTACATTAAACATTTAACTCAACCATAACAGTTACATATAACAGGTTTAAAACTATATACATCTTAACATTTTCTTGTTCCAGCTACCGGGAGCATGGCCATTGATGGACCCGGAGTCCTTGGGCTGCCTTCGGCTTTCACTGGCGACTGCTCATGGCGCCGCTGTGCTTTTTCCTAAGGTCCTCAGTAGCCTGTAGCTAGGGACTCCCATATGTGAGGACTGACTTCCTGCTTGTTCCTGGAGAAAGCGTAGTTACCCACCTGTAACTGGTGTTCTCCAGGGACAGCAGGAATCAGTCTTCACAACCCTCCCTCCTCCCCTTGGAGTTGCTGTATACTTTTGCCATCTTCTTGAAGGGGCTAAAGCTATGGCACTTGACTTAGTAAGATGGCACCTTTCAGGCGGGAAGGGGATCGTGCATGCGTGGTGGCATTCCCAAAGGCTTTCTTTGAAAGCTGGAGAAATGCTCCGTGCGGGCTCCGTCTGTGCCGATGTCGCCAATATGTGTGGACTGATTCTTGCTGTCCCTGGAGAACATCTGTTATAGGTAATTTAATTACACTATCTAAGCGTTGTGGGTAAAATGCATATAAAATGCATTCCAGAAGTATTCTGCTACGTGCATATTTCTACATTGTTTTTTTACAGGATGTAGGAATGAGTGACACTGCAATGACGTCATTCCTTGGCTGTTGCTCTGATCTTCTCCAGACACTGATGGAGGTAAGAGATGTGTGCCTATCCAATGCAAAATGAACACCAAAAGAGAGATTATGTTAAAAGGAGCCAGCAACCAAAAAATGCAATCAGTGGGATTCTTCTTCTAGACATAGCCAGTTTCTGTTCAAAATATGGGGAAACGTACCTTTAGTCTTTTGTATTTAAACCTTTTTATATATATTTGTGATATATGGTAAACATACACTGTGGACTTACGTGGGTGTCGGAAAATCAAGTCTTATCCTGAATACTTAGTTATTGCAACCATGGTTTTACTCATCTCTGGCCTTGACTGTATTTCTTAGAGGCAAGGCGTAGTATCATGCATTACAGAATTCAGAGTATTAGTTACATTTAAAAAGAGGTTTTATTTTAGGTAGGCTATATTAATAAGTAAGATTTAGATAGTCACATTGATGACTGCTTTTAGCTTGCAGTAGAAAAACACGCAGGTGCATCTGTTGATGGAAAAGGATATTTTGTGTTTCTTGTGTTCTTGACACTGTTCTCTGCATTGCTGTACCAGGCCGATGTTCATAGTGATGAGATGCAGGCACCGTTACTGGATACGGAGGATGTGTGGATATTGGTGGAAGGCCCCACTTCCATAGTGGAGATAGCCCTAGAACAGAAACACATCCACTATCCTTTGGTAGAGCACCATTCTGTGCTGTCTTCTGTCTTGTATGCAATAATGAGGTTCTCGTTGAAGTCTGTTAAGCCTCTAGCACTCTTCGATAGTAAGGTATGTCTTTATTTTTTAAAATTTCTCTGGTGTCTTTCTTCTTACCATTTCATTGACGTCATCATGATGTGCATCCTTCAGTCTTTTTTGTCATGCTGTAAATACTTACCACAGCCTTGTGAACAGAATGGACATCTTTCAATGTCTGCTGCTTTAAAATGAAGATTCAGAGGGGCTACAAAAACTGTACTAGCTCAGCCTTTCCCAGCCCTTAGAAAACAATAAGTGATATTGCAGCACACAGCATAGTTTCAAGTCATATATCATCATTATACTGCCTAGACATTTCTACTGCAATGATCAAAGGTGGTGTACAACAATGACATCAACATCATTTAATCCCTCCAACTTCTCCCCCACCATACTCCTAACCCACCTAATGGCTGTAAAAATATTTATTTTCCTATTTGACTATTTTTCTGTACTACTTTTCTCAGAGTCAAAGCAGTTTACAATTAACAATAACAAATTTAGAGTATTACATTGAACTATCAATAAGCTAATGTAACTGGAAATACTTGTATAGAGATATAAACTAGCTATTTATGTATAGCAGTTATATTCACTATATTACCAGCTGTATGTTCTTACAACTGCTTTAGTAAAGGGAACAAAACTCTTTATCATAGCTCTAGGGATCAGACTTTGTTGCTTTTTGACAGATCTAGTGTTAGGCAACCTGATGGACTAGCTACATTTGTTTTATCTCCATAGTGGTCTATAAATAAATGCATCCGCCTTACCCCCTAAGGTACCCCCTTACCCTCTCTGTATATAAACCCTTGTACATAGCTCATCCTGTACATAGCACACCAAGAAATCATTGGCTTCACGCACACAAATACTCAACCATGTTAACACTGCATGCCTACCCTACTGTCACTGACTTTTGATTGTTTGAAGTGTATCTCCAGGAACAAGCAGGAATGAGTCTTCACATATGGGTATTGTCGGTACAGACGGAGCCTGCGCGGGAACGCTCCCCAGCGTCCAATCAGAAAGCCTTTGGGAGCATCCCACAGCGCCTGCGTGCTGCCTTCCCGCCTTTCCCAACTGTCTCTCCTCAGTACTTCTTTTTCCGCGGAGCCAGCAGGTCATGTTCCTGTCACCGCAGAAGAATTTCTTTATTTTTCTTTATTTCTTTTGTGTCGCGTCTGCCTTCTTCGACCCTCTACCGGTACCACCGGTCTTTTTCTTTTCTTCTTGTGTTAAAAAAAAAAAACCACACTTTTTTCCGTTTCTTTTTTCTTCAGGTGCACTTGCATTTTGGGCCTTAGGCCCAAAACTTGTTTTTCCTTAACATGGAAAAGCCTGCCTCAGGATTTAAGAAGTGCACAAAATGTGATGGTACCATTTCCGTCACCGACACCCATGACTGGTGTCTAAAATGTTTAGGTCCTGACCATTCCATCACAGATTGTATGTCCTGTTCCATGATGTCTAAAAGAGGTCGACAGAACCGAGCTGCCAAGCTCAGTACCCTGTTTCCCTTTGATGCGGCTTCGGTGGCATCGACGTCTTCCAGGGCTGCTTCTTACTCACATGGATCTCAGGTAACTAAAGATAAATCCAGCCTCGAAGGGCAGATCTCCTTCTAAGCATCGAGATGCCTCTGGCGTTGCCCTCAAGGATTCTGCACCGGCAAAATTACCCCGGCGGGAGGCTTCGGCCTCTAAAGCATCATCATCGGGGTTCCAGGATGATCTCAATGGCGTGGCCTCTACAGATCTCCTGGTGCCATGCTCTGGGGTACCAGTGGCTTCGGTACCGACTTCTAAGCATTGGCGGCGTCGATGGATCAGAGGATTCCGTCCATAGAATGCAGTCTGGCAGCTTTCCTTGTGGCATCGATGCCCGTGGTACCGCAACAGACTACTCCACCAGTACCGGCTCTAGCATCGCCATCGGTACCGATCCCGGTACCGATGACATCGGCATCGGTGTCCGCTATGCCGGTACTCTGTCCTCTGAAGCCCTCTGGTACCGATACCCCGGTACCGGTTATTCCCAATACCGATCCCGGTCAGTACGGATATCGGGCTTTGCAAGAGCATCTGGCCAGACGATACTTCGATTCCTCTGAGGATTCTGAAGAGTCGGTCGATGCAGTGATGCTTCTTCCACAGGAGGAGTCCTCTCCTAAACGAAGGATGTCTCCTCCAGAGGACTTGTCTTTTCAAGACTTCATCAGGGAGGTGGCTCGGGGCCTTTCCCTCATGGTGGCTCCTGAGACAGAACCCAGAGCCAAGGAGTTAGATATTTTACAATATCCTAAAACTCCTAAGGAGGCAGCTACCTTGCCTGTTAATGAGATTTTGTATGATCTCATGTTGAGGATGTGGGAAGCATCTCTGACCACCTCCCCTCATTCTCGCAGGTTGGATACAATGTATCGTGTCCCTCCTTGTCCTGGTTTTCATAAAACTCAACTTCCTCACCACTCTATTGTGGTTGAGTCTGCTATGAGAAAGATTAGAAGTGCCAAAAGACATGCCTCTAATCCTCCAGGACGTGAATGTAGAACCCTGGATGCTTTTGGAAGAAGAGTCTTCCAAGCTTCCATGCTTGCTGCGAGAATTAATTCCTATAGTCTTTACATGGGAATGTTATTAAAAGAAGTCACTGATCATTTGCAAACTTTAAGTCCTTTCATTTCTGAAGATAAAAGACAGGACTTTCTCTCTTGGCTCAAACATGCCCAAGATATCTCCAAATTCTCCAACCGTGCAGCTTTCGACTCCTTTGAATGTGTAAGCAGAGCCTCAGCTATTGCCATAGGTGCACGTAGAATTGCTTGGCTTCAAGCATCTGATTTTGAGATCTGGGTTCAAGATGAATTGGGAAATATCCCTTGTACAGGTGAAAACCTGTTTGGTAAAGATTGGCAAGCAAAAGCCAATCAGATGGATGCTGAAAATTCTGCCTTGGATAGACTCTCCAAGTCCACAGCTGCTCCTGCTAAGAAAAGGTTGTTCAAGAAAGCACCTTTTTCTAAAAAGGGAAGATTCTATCCTGCTTATGGTCAGTGGGCATCTTCTGCAGCTCAGTTCCCTACCAAACGTCAGCAATCATCCAAACAGAGCAAAGCAAAGGCTGCTAGGCCTCCACCGACCCAGCAACCTCAGCCCCCTCAGGGCCTTTGACTTTCCGCTAGAAAACTTAGCCTTCCTGGCTCTGGAATGACCAGAGCCCTCCACCATTCCTGGAAGGTTATGTCATTTTGCTCCCAGGTGGGGGCAAATTACAGCAGAGCATTGGTCACCCTCCATCATAAGAGAGGGGTACAAACTTCATTTTTCAAACTTGCCCCCTCACACAAGAGTGCACCAGTTCAATTCTCCAACCTCCCTCCTCAACCTGTTGGGGCAGGAGATTGCCACCCTACTCACTCAGGGGGCAATAGAGGAAGTGCCGCCTCTTCAGCAGGGCACAGGTTTCTACTCCACCTATTTTCTTATTCCAAAGAAAACAGGGGGCTACAGACCTATCTTAGATCTCAGAGAATTGAACAGATTCCTCATCAAGGAAAAATTCAAAATGATTTCTCTGGGAACTCTGCAGCCATACCTTCAGAGTCAGGATTGGCTTTGTTCTCTAGATCTCAAGGATGCGTACGCCCATGTTCTCATCCATCCAACTCACAGAAGGTTCCTTCGGTTCCTTTTTCAAGAGAAGCACTATCAATACAGAGTGCTCCCTTTTGGTCTGGCCTCTGCACCAAGGGTGTTCACGAAATGCATGGCAGTGATAGCTGCATTTCTGCGCACTCTGGGAATATTCGTCTTCTCTTATCTGGACGACTGGCTCATTCAAGCTCCCACTCAGTCAGAGGCCAAGAGTTCTCTAACCTGCACAATGCGTATCCTTCAGTATTTAGGGCTGGTAATAAACATCCCAAAATCCAATTTGACCCCTACTCAGTCCCTGGAGTTTATAGGGGCGTTGCTGGATACCACAAGGGCAAGGGCCTATCTCCCCAGGCCCGTTGCCTTCGCTTGGTGCAGTTAGCTTCTCAAGCAGAGTTGAAGCCCCACTTAACTGCTCGAGAGATGTTACAGTTACTAGGCCACATGGCATCCACCGTGCATGTGGTTCCATATGCTCGCCTTCACATGAGGGCAGCTCAGTGGACTTTATCCACCCAATGGACCCAGGCATTAGACTGCCTGTCAGACAAAATAGCAAACACAAGTCGCCTCATTTTATCCCTCCAGTGGTGGAAGTCCCCTCAAAACCTGTTGCTGGCGTCCCCCTTTCAGCAGTCTCTACCCCAAGCAACTCTTAAAACAGATGCTTCGCCAATGGGGTGGAGAGCTCATCTACAAGACCTCTCCACCCAGGGCATCTGGTCCCCACAGGAGAGTTGTCTACATATCAATCTCTTGGAACTCAGAACAATCTTCCTTGCTCTGCAGGTGTTCCACTCCCTGCTCAGCTACAAGACAGTCCTTATCCATACGGACAATCAGGTAGCCATGTTCTATGTGGACAAGCAGGGGGGAACTGACTCTGTCGCTTTGCAACGAAGCTTTGCGACTGTGGGCCCTCGCCAGAGAGCATCAAATTCATCTTCTGGCAGTTTATCTTCCAGGCATTCAAAACTCTTGGGCAGACAGGCTCAGTCGAGTTCTGCTTCCACACGAGTGGTCCCTACATGTGGACCAGGTGGCCAGGATTTTTCAGATTTGGGGAACCCCGGACATAGACCTCTTTGCAAGTCCGTGGAATGCCAAACTTCCCCGGTTCTGTTCCAGAACTCTGGCTCAGGGGGCTCAGGCAAGGGATGCTTTCCTCCTTCACTGGGGTCAAGACTTCCTCTATGCCTTTCCACCCATTCCCCTAATTCCCCAAACCCTGTTCAAGCTTCAGAGAGAGAGAGGCCACATGATTCTCATAGCTCCACATTGGCCACGGCAAGTGTGGTACCCTCTGCTTCTACATCTCTCTCAAGCTCCCTCCCTGGAGTTAGGGTCTGCTCCAGATCTCCTATCTGAAGATGACGGAAAGTTATGGTATCCCAATCCCCAGTCTCTGCATCTCAGGGCTTGGTTGCTGAAGGCCTAGATCTCCAAGATCTTCATCTTTCTCAACAGGTGAAAGATGTTCTTTATGCTTCCAGAAAACCTTCCACTAGACGTTCTTATGCTTTCAAGTGGAAGAGGTTTACTATCTGGTGCTCTGACAAGGGTCTTAACCCCCTTGCCATACCTCTGGAATCTTTGCTGGAGTATCTCCTCCATTTGTCTAATGCAGGCCTTAAGACAAATTCAGTAAGGGTCCATTTGAGTGCTATTGCAGCTTCCCTTAAGCCTCTAAATGGACAACCTATTTCCTCTCATCCTCTTGTACCAAGGTTCATGAGAGGCCTCCTTTTAACAAAGCTTCCCATTAGACCACCTCCGGTGGCATGGGACTTAAACCTGGTTCTTGGTCAGCTTATGAAGCCGCCTTTTGAACCTTTGGCTGCCACCTCCTTGAAATACCTTTCTTGGAAGTTTATCTTTCTCATTGCAATCACATCAGCACGTCATATTAGTGAATTGCAAGCACTCGTAGCTAATCCACCTTATACAAGGTTCCATCATGACAAGGTAGTCCTTAGGACTCATCCACACTTTATGCCTAAGGTGGTCTCGCCTTTTCACCTCAACCAGAAGGTCTACCTACCTGTCTTTTTTCCAGGACCTCATGCATCAAGTGCAGAGAGGAATCTTCATACCCTGGACAGAGCTCTGGCTTTTTACTTACAGAGGACATAGCAACATAGGAAGTCCTCTCAGCTCTTTGTTGCCTTTGATCCTTCTCATTTGGGACTACCAGTCTCCAAGAGAACACTGTCTAACTGGATTGCCCAGTGTATTTCTTTCGCCTATCAGAGCAAGAACCTTTCTCTGGAGGGCCATGTCACAGCTCACAATGTGAGAGCCATGGTAGCCTCAATAGCTCATCTGAACTCTGTGTCTTTTGACGACATCTGTCGAGCAGCCACTTGGGCCTCGGTTCATACCTTCACAGCCCATTACTGCTTGGACAAGGACTCCCGCCGGGATGCCTTGTTTGGTCAGGCTGTTCTCAAACACCTGTTCCATACCTAATCAACTCCTACCCGCCATCCCTCATGGGATGCCAGAGATCCATAAGGGGAAGTGGAGCCCTGTCCCAGGGACACACAACTTCTGGGGTTTCTCCCTGGCATCTAAAGCTAGGGAGTCCCCATATATGAAGACTCATTCCTGCTTGTTCCTGGAGATAGCACAGTTACTTAACTGTAACAGATGGTCTCTGGGAACAGCAGGAATAAGTCTTCACAACCCACCCACCTCCCCTAGGAGTTGTATCTCTCTCTCTATCTATCTTTCCTTTCCCTCTCTCTCTCTCTCTCTTTGTCTCAACTTTAAAACTCAACTGAGGAGAGACAGTTGAGAAAGGCGGGAAGGCAGCACGCAGGCGCTGTGGGATGCTCCCAAAGGCTTTCTGATTGGACGCTGGTGAGCGTTCCCGTGCAGGCTCCGTCGGTACCGACGATACCCATATGTGAAGACTTATTCCTGCTGTTCCCAGAGATCGCCTGTTACAGGTAAGTAACTGTGCTAAACCGCTTTGATTTCAGGACAAAGCGGTATATAAATCCTTTTAAATAAAATCTTTAGCTCTTTACGGAATGTTGTGAGTTCAGCAGTAGTTCGTATCTTTTCAAGTAATATATTCCAAAGTCCCGCGGCATACAATGAGCATGCTCGGGCACAGGCACATTGACTGCTTTTTATTTTTTCATCTGGTATGGTTAGCATATTTTGAGTGTTTTTCTGTTTGGCTCTGTTCTGTGTTGAATATAAAAGAGAATTCAGATAGCTGGCCAATATGTTGTGGGTGATTTTAACTATTATTAGCATGGCTTTGTAGTTGATTCAACTTTTTATGGGTAGCCAGTCGTAGCTGTTTTAATATTGGTGTGATGTTTTCAGATCTTGATTTTCCCAGGATGATAATGTGCTGCTGTTTTTTGTGCCATCTGTAATGGGTGTAGCATATACTTTGACATTCCTTACAAGATTATTCCTGAAATACTATGTGGAAGTCGTGCATTTCGAGTCGTGGACTTAGGTGGTGAATTCTTGTTTTGTTGTATATTGTCTTGACAGTTTTGTTTTCATGAGTTTTTAGGTTTAGTCGCTGGTCAAGAGTTATTCCTAGGTATCGCACCCCAGGTTTTTTCTTATAGTTCAGCATTATTAATCTTTATGGTTGTTGGCGGGATGAATGTTTCATTTCTAGTGATGTATAGTACCTCTGTCATGTTGTAATTTATTGATAGACAGTTTAGCTGCCAGTGAGCCACTGCATTAAAACATTTTATTAGTGTCATGTATTGTGACATTTCCATATGAAATTGCATATATAACATGATCATGTCAGCATAAATGTGATAGTACACTTTGTGAGACTGTATGATTGTGGACAATGGTTTTGTGTGTGTGTGCGTGTATATATATATATAGATATAGATAGATAGATATGAAAAGTGCAGATTGTTTATTAAAACTTGATATACCGCCTTTGGGGATGCACTAGAGTGGTTTACAACCAAATTATTATCTGGGAAAGAGAAAAGGAATGCCTATGGTATGCATAAAGAAGGATGGTACACCCACATAAGTGGAGAAGGGGGGAGTGTGGAGAAAGGATAGGGGCATACATTTATTGATTTATTGATTTATTTAACAGTTTTTATAAACCGACTTTCTACAATTGAAGACGGTTTACAGGGAACATAACAGACAGTATATTTCAACTGTATACATTGTAACAAAGATAAACACAGTATAAATGATTAACAAGAGACTTTCTCCTAGCAGATACATGAGGGAGGACGACAGTAAAGGGGTAAGGGGAGGGAATGGATAGGGAATACTCAGGGAGGGAGATCATAGGCTAATCCTTGGGAAACTTCTTTCTGTTGGGTGTACAGGGCAGATTTATTTGTTCCTATTTTACCTGATGCTTGCGATCAGTTAAGTATGAATGAAACCTTTCAAGTGTATTGCTTTGGATTTGAGTTGCTTGTAGTATGGCTAGTATGTTATAGCAGACTGAGTCAAATGCAGCTGTTATGTTGAGGAATAGTAGTATGAGTCCTTGTTTAGATTTTTCTGTAACTTTTATGTTTCTGTCCATGAGGGAGATGAGTAGTGTTTCGACTTCATGGTTTGGTCTGAAGCCATGTTGTTTGTCAAGCGGTGCTTATGTGTTGATGTGTTCTTGTAGTTGCTGTTGTACTATTACTTTGATAATTATTGTTGCTATGAAGGGTAGGCTAGATATAGGTCTGCAAGAGGCGGGTTCATTTTTATTAAAAAGTCATGGGGATAGACAGTACCCTTACTGAAGTTCACTAGTTAAGTTGATGGGTGCAGACTACTGTCCATTCACCACCATTTGTGCAGTTCAGTTCAGGGCAGAGGACTTCACTCACTCCAGAGCCCTCCCCACCATCCTCTCTTGCTCATACTGATGGAACAACTCATATTCCACCAAATCAAATGCTGATGCCAAATCCAGTAAAATCAATAGTACTAGTTTCCTCTTGTCAGTATGTTGTAACACCTCATCCTGTCCTACCAACATCCCCATCTCTGTGCTGTGGCCATGCAAAATCCCTTCTGTGTGTCTGCCATGCATAGTGTTTCCTCTACAAACTTATTTAACTACAGCAACACTCTTCTAACACATAGACTACACTGGTCAACATTGAAATTGTTACTGACTTTAAAAAGCCCTAATCTGTAGTATCTTGGTGAGCTGAACACAAATATAACATTAAAAAAAATTTATTGGCTCTCGTTTTGAAGATATTGCATGTAGTTCATTTTTGACGTTTCACCGTGTAAATTTATCCAGTAGGACATCAACAACATCCCAAATAAGCCTTGAATGATGTAATATTGCATCGCATTGCATAATACCAGCATGCACACATCATCCAGAATTGATTGCATCATTTTCTGATGCAATGCAATACTACTGCCAGATGGCTGCTGAAGCCATCTGACGTCAGCAGTGTATTATATGCAGTTGGAAAGGAAAGTAATCTGGTATTCTGTTCCTCTATTGAAAGCCTCATGAATGCCTTAAAAATCACTCATGACCCACAAGACTGGAGACTATTTATAGATTCTTCGAAACTGAGTGTGAAGGCTGTGCTTTTGAACAATATAAGAACATAAGATATGCCATACTGGGTCAGACCAAGGTCCATCAAGCCCAGTATTCTGTTTCCAACAGTGGCCAATCTAGGTCATATGTACCTAGCAGTTTCCCCAAGAGACACAAGTTCCACAATGCTTGTACTGGGTCAAGCATTGATATCTTCGGTCACTTCTTAATAATGGTTTATGGACCTTTCCTCCAGGAACTTGTCCAAACCTTTTTTAAACCCAGCTACACTAACAGCCTTTACTACATCCTCCGGTAACAAATTCCAGAGTTTGATTACACGTTGAGTGAAAAAATATTTTCTTTTATTAGTCTTAAATAGTTTGCCTGTAGCTTCATTGTATGTCCCCTAGTCTTTCTATATTCTGATAAGGTAAATAATCGATCTACATTTACCCGTTCTACTCCGTTCATTAATTTATAGACTTCTATCATATCTCCCCTCAGCCGTCTCTTTTCCAGGTTAAAGAGCCCTAACCTTTTTAGCCTTTCTTCATAGGAGTATCCTTCCATCCCCTTTACCATTTTGGTGGCTCTTCTCTGTACCTTTTCTAAAATCGCTATATCCTTTTTAAGATACGGCGACCAGAATTGCACACAATATTCAAGGTGCGGTCTCACCATGGAACGATATAAAGGCATTATAATATCTTTTGTTTTATTTTCCATTCCTTTCCTTATCATACCTAGCATTCTATTTGCTCTCTTGGCCGCCGCTGCACACTGGGCCGAGGGTTTTAACATGGTATCCACAATGACGCCTAAATCTTTTTCCTGGGTGGTGGTTCCTAATGTGGAACCTTGCATCGTGTAACCATAGTTTGGGTTGTTCTTCCCTAGGTGCATAACCTTGCACTTGTCCACATTAAATTTCATCTGCCATTTTGATGCCCAGTCTTCCAATTTATCAAGATCCTCTTGCAATTTTTCACAATCCTCTTGGGTTTTAACAACTTTAAATAGTTTTGTGTCATCTGCAAATTTGATAACCTCACTCGTTATTCCATTTTCCAGGTCATTTATGAATATGTCAAAAAGCAGCGGACCCAGCACAGATCCCTGGGGTACACCACTATTCACCTTTCTCCATTGGGAAAATTGGCCATTTAGCCCTACCCTCTGCTTTCTATCCTTTAACCAGTTCCTGATCCACAATAGTACACTGCCTCCTATCCCATGACTCTTTAGTTTTGCCAAAAGTCTCTGATGAGGGACCTTGTCAAAGGCTTTCTGAAAGTCCAGATACACAATATCAACCGACTCACCTTTGTCCACCTGTTTATTCACTCCTTCAAAAAAACATAACAGATTAGTAAGACAAGATCTTCCTTGTGTAAAGCCATGTTGGCTGTCTCCCATTAGGTTGTGACTATCTACATGCTGAGTAATTTTATTCTTTATGATGGTTTCTACCATTTTTCCCGGTACTGACGTCAGGCTCACCGGTCTGTAGTTTCCCGGATCACCCCTGGAACCCTTTTAAAAAATTGGTGTTACATTGGCGATCCTCCAGTCTTCAGGTATTGGCGATCCTCCAGTCTTCAGGTATTAGAGATGATTTTAATGATAGTTCACAGATTACTGATAGCAGGTCTGCAATCTCATATTTCAGTTCTTTCAACACCCTTGGATGTATACCATCCGGCCCAGGTGATTTGCTACTCTTCAGTTTATCTAATAGTTGTAAGATATCTTCCCAATGTATCGATATTTCCTTCAATTCTTCCGCACCTTTAAATACCACTTCAGTCATGGGTAACATCCCTACATCTTCCTCAGTAAAGATCGAAGCAAAGAATTCATTCAGTCTCTCCGCTATCGCCTTGTCGCCTCTTAGTGCTCCTTTAACCCCTTTATCATCTAATGGACCAACTGACTCTCTCACAGGTTTTTTGCTACGAATGTACTTGAAAAGGTCTTTATTTCGCGTTTTTGCTTCTGTAGCACATCTATTCCAGTAGCACATCTATTCCAGTAGCACATGCCATCCACATGAAAGAGACATACGATAACTTAAAGCATCTACTGACTTCCACTCCTTTCGCACTCAGTTTAAGTTACTTACTCTAGTTCACAGGGCTCTTCACACTAGTACTCCACAATACCTGGCAGACCTTATTACATTCACAACCCCAGACACACTCCCCGCTACTTCCACCTTAACCGCCTTAATCTCCCTTCCCCCTCCCTCGCTCTCCTTCAATCCACCCGCTCCTCTGCTTTCTTTTTCATTGGCCTCGAACTCTGGAATTCACTCCCCACCTCCCTCCGCTTAGAACCCCATCACGCCACCTTTAAGCGAGACCTAAAAACCCACCTCTTTTCCTTGGCCTATGACCTTCCCTCCCCTCTTGTCTGATCCTGTCCCCTACGTATAGTCCTGGATCCTTTCTCTCGTTCTATTATATCAACAATTGTAACTTCCTTTCCTCCTTTCTGGCCCTGTGCCTGTTTCTAATTGTTTGTGAATTGTAAACCGCTCTGATTGACAAAGTAGGGCGGTATATCAAATAAATAAATAAACTAACATAAACATACAGCTGGCACCTCTGTGGTAACTTGAAGGTAGTTGCCCTTTTAATGGGACTGCAACAGGGATATATAAAATACATGTGTTTCTTATGTGAGTGGGATAGCCGAGCAAGGGATTGGCACTACTTGCGGAAGGAATGGAATCGCAGACAAAATGTAACAGTTGGAGAGAAAAATATCCAGCACCCAGCTATGGTTGAGGCTCTCAAAATCCTGCTACCACCCCTTCACATCAAACTAGGTTTGATGAAAAACTTCATGAAAGCCATGGACCGCACTTCGCCAGCTTTCCGATACCTGCATGAAAAATTCCCTCGACTCAGCGAAGCAAAGATTAGAGGGAGGTTTTGTGGGTCCTCAGATTCGAGAGCTCTTCAAAGATGACCAAAGTTCAACAACTTGCTGCAGGGTGATGCAAAACAAGCATGGAATGCTTTTCGGCTAGTGTCAACAAACTTTCTCGGGAATGTTAGGGCAGAAAACTACAAGGAACTAGTAGAAGACATGCTGATGCAGTATCAGAAACTTGGCTGCAATATGTCTCTAAAGATCCATTTCATTGATTCCAATCTCGATTTCTTTCCTGACAACTGTGGTATGGTTAGTAATGAACAGGGCGAACGTTTTCACCAGGATATTGCAACGATGGAGCAAAGATACCAGGGAAAATGGTCCACTACAATGCTGGCTGACTACTGCTGGACACTCCCCAGAGAAGCTCCCGAACAGCTGTACAAGAGACAGACGAAAAAAAACTAAGAAGTACTCTATGACTTGGTTTTTTACAGGTATTAACCGAAGGCCTATTATATTTACTATTGACATGCATTTCGTGATGTAAACATTAATTCTTGTAGATTACAAAAAAACTAGAGCCAACTTTGCAATTTTACTGTCATATTCGTGTTCAGCATATAAAAATTGATAAGAAATTACTATTTTTATTTCAGTAACATGACTTTTGTAAAATTTGTTGACCAGTGAATAATTTAGCATAATTTGGCCTTTCATTGACTGATCAGCCCTGTATTTAGACCACTGGTTTTTGATGCATATCTTCACATTGATACCTATGAAAGCTACAAGTGCAGGCCCATAAGTGTCACTTTTGAGTTATGGTGCTCTCTCTTTTTCTTAGGAGTTGTGGTCACTCCGTCTGCAGTGTTTCCTGTTAAGCCATTCCACTTCTTTAGCTCCTTCTCCCCTCCCAAAAAGCCCCCTTCCAAATGAAATAGTTTTTGAAGTATGTATGTTCTTCACTATGTGAAAATGGTCCCAGGTTTCTGACTTTCCCACAAAACAAATAACTCTCATCTTTAACCAGCAGCATCCATTCAGCTGATTCCAGTTGACAGAGAAAGGAAATTGACACGTCTGAGTTTGATAGTCCTATCTGGCACAGTACCTGCAGGACAGTCACAGTTGGCCTTTTTTTCCAGTGCTGTGGATATAAAACATTTGAGTATAGACACTTCACATTTTGTGAAAATATAGCAACATGCTTAAAAGCATGGAATTATGACATTGAACAGCTTGCATATATGTGCTTGGGACTGAGATGCAATTAGTTCCTGCACCTTGGAAAGGATAAGAGCATTTACTGTGTGGCCAGTTGGCTCTCCTGATCAGCTAAAGAAACTTCTGTGTACTACTCTGAAGGAATTTGGTTTCGTCATTAAGTCCAAAAATTTAATGTGCTCTACCAGAATTGGGTTTTGCTATGTTTTTGGATGTCATGACTATAAAAGTATGAATAGCAAATAACATCCTTATTTATAAATAAATAACCTACAGTTTTTTCTGCTCTCTTGTACTTCCAGTTCACTCAGAAATATGGCTGGGATGTGGTGCATTGAGCCTTCATTTCAAATCACCTGGAGAGTTTTCACCCTATTTCATATCCCTATCCTTCCCCATGGACCTACTTTGATCATTGCAGAAACAACCTTTTGGCCTGGGGTGATGCACTTGAGCTCCCTCTGGATCCCTGCAATCATGGATCCTAAATCCAGCCCCCAGGTGTCACTCTTGAGACATACGTTTCCCCCTAGGAGGTATGAATACAGCCTCCGCAGTATCCCCTGCCTACCTACAGTACTTGCTTTCAGGCAAAACAATTAATGAATGATGCAATTTGAAGGTGCTTTTGCAACATACATGATATGAATTGCATCATGTTATTCCTAGAAGTCATAGATGATGCAATCCTAACTCAGCTTAATTAGATCACTCTGCAGAACAAAATGTGCAACCTTTTTGTAATGAACATGACATGGCTCTAGTATTTTGGCTGTAGACCAGTCTTCACAGTATTTGATTTTTTTTCCATTTAGCCAAATTGAGAGACGCCTCGTAATTGTTTGAACAATACAGATCACTTCTGCTATGTTTGTGGTGAAGTGACTTTTGCATCACAAAAGTGCAATATAACCATTTTGATTAAGAAAACTACCACCTGTATTTTGGCTGTAAAATTGGAGATAAGGACAAGAGCTGTTCCCTGCACATGTTGCAGCACTTGTGCAACGAATCTTCACCAGTGGTTGTCTAGAAAAAGGAAATCCATGCCTTTTGCAGTGCGAATGATTTGGAGAGAGTCGACAGATCTTATCAGCAATTGTTACTTCTGCATGGTGTCTCCTGTTGGGAAAGGTTTGTCGAAGAAAATAAAGTGGACTGTGCATTATCCTAACCTTCCATCAGCTGTATACCCAGTACCCCACGGAGAAGGACTTCCGGTTCCTGATGCTCCAAAATCATTCTCACTTGAAGAGGAAGGGGATGAAACTTCTGGTCCAGAACCATCAATGTCACATGACCCAGATTTTCTCCCATTCTCCTCCTATGAAGCACACCTCCTAACACTATTTATTTATTTATTTAACATTCATTTTTATACCGCATCTTCCAGAGATCAGTTGCGGTGTACAAATAACAACTATTAACAAATCGAAATTTGTTTTACATAGAACATCTTAGATATACATAGAACATCTTAAAGTATCATAAATTAAACAAATTTAACTGGAACTGAGTTAAAACAATTATCTAACAGAAAATGGTGTTAACGTACATAATATAGTACATAACAGATACAACTATATACAAGAGGAAGGTATAATATAGTACATAACAGATACAACTATATACAAGAGGAAGGTATTAGGGCATAAGAGATTGGAAAGTCTTTTCATTTGCGCTATGTGTGTGGTCTATTTATGTGGAAGGGTTGTGCTTTATGTTGTCAGTTACTTGTTTAGCCTTTATCTAAGTTGAGTGTAAGGTTTTCCATGGTGTTATAGTGTTTGGTGAATAGATACGTTTTTAATTTTTTGCGGAATTCCATGATCTCTGTTCACTAGGTGAACTGAATGACTTTGTCAGGGGTTTGGAACTACCTAAGAGAAGGCAGAGCTGTTGGGTTCCAGACTACAGTAGTGGAATATCCTGTCAGGTGATTTTAAGGTTTCCATATTCCGTGAACATCAAAAGGATCTTGTTACATTCTTCTTCATAGAAGGTAATCTTGTAGCCTGCAACAACATTGATGGTCTGACAGCAGCCCTCAACATCAGCCCCCTGCTTACCCTGAATCTCTTCTAGTCCGCTCAGACTCCCCCAACCCAATCTGTTTCCTCCTCCTCTATGTTCCCCCTTCTCTACGTCCAGATCTCTGGGATTCTCTCTTGCTTTCTTTATCTGACTCTGTCCTCCTGTCCCCTCATTTAGTTATTCTGGGTGACTTTAATGCTCACCTGGTTACCCCAACACGTTCTCGCGATAAGACTCTTTCCTCACTTTTTTGTGATCTGTCTCTTACCCAACATGTAACTTGCCCAACCCATACCTCAGGCCAGACCCTGGACCTTATTCTTCCCTCGACTCCTCCCCCTATCTTCCTTCTCGCATTCAGCCTATTCCTGTTCCCTGGTCTGATCACCTCTGTCTCCTTTTCTCCCTTCCCTTCCCCCCCTTCTGGGACAGTTGGGCCCCCCCCTCCGTCCCCCTTGCTCCGATTCTTAAACGGCACATCACCCCACACAACCTTACACTCTTTCCCCCCAACCGATTCCCTTTTCCCTTCTGAATTCTCCTCCCTTTCTGTTGACCAACAGGTTGACAGTTGGTCCTCCTCTCTCTCCACTGCTCTTGACACTCTAGCCCTCCTCCGTCCTGTGTCTTTCTGCTCCTCCTCCCATCACCCTTGGTACCACCCTGGGTTATACCTTCATCGCACTCATCTTCGTCGTGCAGAGTGACTTTGGAGAAAGCATCACTCGGCCACTTCCTATTCCACTTTTCGTCAGGCTCACCTCTCTTACCATTCCATGATAACCACAGCCAAACACACTTACTACTCTCGTCTCATAACTTCCTCCTCCAACTCTTCCAGACGCCTCTTCCATGTCCTCAAATCTCTCTCCTCCACCTCTTCTCTTCCTTCTCATCCTCCCCACTCTTCCCCCAGTCCCTCTACCCTTGCCTCCTTTTTCACGAACAAAGTTCTCTCCATCCGCTCGTCCTTCCCTGCCTGTCCTCCTCCCCTCTCCCCTCCTCCTGACTCTTTTGTTTCCCCTGTTGCCATCTCCTCGCCCCTTTCCCGTACCTTTCCTCACACTTGGCGCACTTTTTGGCCCATTACCTCTCCTGAACTCATTAAAGCCATCTCATCAGACCACCTGCCCTCTTGATCCTTTGCCCTCCTCCTGGTTACTCAATCCAGATCTTGCACTTACTCCTTATATTCTTTCCATTTTCAATTCCAGTCTCACCTCTGGTCACTTCCCTTCCAGTTGGAAACACGCCATAGTTCGCCCTCTCCTGAAAAAACCCACCCTTGATCCCGCCATTCCCGCCAACTGGCAGCCTGTTACCAATCTCCCCTTCCTCTCAAAAATCCTTGAGAAGCTTGTCTTTGCTCAACTTGCCACCCACCTCGATTCCACTTTCGCACTCCACCCACGTCAATCGGGCTTTTGTGCCGGCCACTGCACGGAGACTATTCTCGTGGCTTTACTT
Source organism: Ichthyophis bannanicus (assembly GCA_033557465.1). NCBI lineage: Eukaryota > Metazoa > Chordata > Amphibia > Gymnophiona > Ichthyophiidae > Ichthyophis > Ichthyophis bannanicus. The sequence goes on from CM066033.1 coordinate 397,471,151, forward strand.
TCCGAACTCCACCATGCTCACGATCGTGGTGATCTTTCTCTCGTGGTGTCTCTGGATCTCTCCTTGGCTTTTGACATTATCGACCACTGCACTCTTCTCACCCGTCTGTCCGATTTTGGTGTACTGGGAACTGTCCTGCGGTGATTCCACTCTTTTCTTTCTGCACGCACTTTCTCTGTTCACTCTGGCTCCTCTACCTCTCTACCATCCAACACAATTTGTGGTGTTCCTAAGGGCTTTATCCTTGCCCCATTGCTCTTTAACGTCTTTCTCGCCCCACTTGCCCTGCTCATACAACAATCTGGTATTTCTGCCTACATCTACGCTGATGATATTCTCCTGGTTCATCACACTTCATCCTCCTCCCCTGACCTCGTCCCACTAAATCTGTGTCTTTCCTCTGTTGCTTCCTGGTTCGATCTCAACTTTCTACACGCTAATCCCATCAAATCCTCCGCAATTTGGTTCTCTTTTGGACTTACCCCTCCTGTTCTGTCTCCTATTATGGCCTCCCGCCCTATCCCCCTGGTTTCAACTCTCCACTACCTGGGGGTCACTCTGGATTCTTCTCTATCTTTTCACCAGCACATTTCCTCTGTTGTTCGAACTTCCTTTTTCCATCTTCGTCAGATAAGGGCTGTTCGGTCGTTTCTTCCCCCCCCCCCCCTCAGTGGTCACTCTTGTTTTATCGCTTGTGATCACCAGGTTGGATTACTGCAATGCTATCTATGCAGGCCTTCCCTCCTCTCAGCTACGCCGTCTTCAACTTGTTCAAAATGCCGCTGCCCGTCTCGTCACCTGTTCCCCCGCCCGTTCACATATCACTCCTTGCCTCCTCTCTCTCCATTGGCTTCCGGTTAAGTTCAGATTTACCTTCAAAATACTTATCGCACATAGGGCTCTTCACACCAGCACCCCTCAGTACTTGGCCGACACCATTCATCTCCAACCTTCTCCATGCCTTCTTCGTTCAGCTTTCGGTAATCGTCTCTTTCTCCCCTCCCCTTCTCAGGCCCATCTGGAACTTACTCGTCACTCCGCATTCTTCTTTCTAGGCCCCACTTTATGGAATTTGCTCCCGCTCCGCACTGAACTATCCCACTCCCGCTTTAAAGCCCTCCTCAAATCCCATCTCTTCTGTCAAGCTTTTGATCTCACCTTCCCCTGCTGGTGGCGCCTTGTCCCCCAGCCGCGCCCCCCACCCCACATAATCTCCCCTCAATCACTTCACATCCGCCATTCCTCCTGCTTCCTCTCTCCATCCCCCACTGCCCTGCCCCCTCTCTAGATCTTTTCTGTCTTCTATCTTTTTGACTGTCTCTCTCTGTCCTATTATTATTGGCATTCTTTCGGTCTTTATTTTTTCAGTGGCCTTTACTATTTTTGTATTGTACACCGCCCTGACGCCTTGGCCTGGGCGGTCTATCAAACATCGCAAATAAAGATAAAGAATAAAGATTCATCATCCAGATGAGTGGAGACTATTCATTGATTCATTGAAGACAAGTCTTAAAGCTGTTTTGCTGCATAATGGCAGTGTTTTGCCATCAATTCCAGTTGGTCACATAGTCCATATGAAGAAATCTATGACAATATAAAACTGTTGAGATGCATAAATTATGACCAGCATCAGTGGCAGCTTTGTGGTGGTTTGAAAGTCGTTGCTCTGTTGCTCGGTCTGCAGACTGGATACACCAGGTACTGCTGTTTTCTCTGTGACTGGGATAGTCGTACAAAAGATTCCCACTACATCAAGAAAAATTGGTCACTCTGACAGTCATCTGAGCCTGGAAAGAAAAGTGTGTAGAATCCATCACTTGTTGAATCAAGGAAGAATTTGTTACCACTCTTACACATTAAGCTGGGCCTAATGAAAAATTTTGTCAAGGCCATGGACAAAAAAAACCAGCTTTCAAGTATCTCATTGGGAAATTTCCAAGACTTAGTGAAGCTAAGATAAAGGAAGGTGTCTTTGTTGGTCCTCAGATCTGTGAACAACTTTGAGATGATGCATTTAACCATGCATTATGTGGCAAAGAAAGGATGGCATGGAAAGCCTTCCAGTTAGTACCGGTAGCAGCAAGTTTTCTCAGAAACAACAAGGCAGACAACTAATAGGAAGTTGGTGGGAAAAACTCCTCAATGCATACAAAATTCTTGGCTGCAGCATGTCAGTAAAGATGCATTTTTTGCATGCTCATCTTGATTTTTTTTCCACCGAACTGCGGAACAGAGAGCGATGAGCATGGCAAGCGATTTCATCAGGACATGGCAGCAATGAAGAAAAAATATCAAGGCAAAAGAAGCCCATCAATGCTTGTAAACTATTGCTGGACAGTGACAAGAGATAGATACTCCATCTACAGAATACAAGAGACAAGTCGAGAAACGCTGAGTAGACACTGAATAAGGTCTGAAATGAATACTAATGCATGCATAATCATGTTTTGCTTTCTGTTTCTAACTTTTTTAAATAAATTGTATTTAAATAACTCTTTGGGGAGACCACGTGATGCGTGAGTAAGGAAGGACGTGTCCTGCTCGCTCCGGGGCTGCCTCAGCGATTATTCGGCATTTCATAAATCAATAACTTCGCAAATCTGCCTCTCTACCTCCCCGGGAGTTCCCCTCCTTGAGTGCTTTGTGACCGGCAGTTGCATTTGGTCTTGATGCCGTTGCCCGCGAGGAAAGACCGGGAGAAGGTGACCAGGTCTGGGCCTACGTCCTCTGCCACGCCACAGCCTGCGTCGCCGGGCGCGGAGAGCATCGATTCGGCCTCGGTGGAACTGGCGAAGGAGGTTGTCAAATTGTTGGAACCAAAATTTGACTTGCTTTTGAAAAAGTTGGATGGCATGGAAGAGGCGCTTACCGATTTTGGACACCGCGTGGAGGAATTGGAGCAGCGTGTGGCCTTGGTCGAGGAAGGAGAGGGGAAGCGTGATAAGGAGGCGGCAGAATGGAAGCGGCAACTGGCGGAGCTTCAACAGAAAGCCGACGATCTTGAAAACAGATCTCGCAGAAACAATTTGAGGTTGGTGGGGCTGGGAGAGGAGAAGCCTGAAAGGGAATTGCTGCAGTTTTTGGAAGGCTGGCTGCCGGCGGCTCTGGGAGTGGAGGAGCTGCGCGGGAACTTTAAGATTGAGCGAGCGCATAGACTGGGGGCCCGACGGGAACCGGGGGCCCGCCCCCGGGTGGTGATTTTCCGGGTCTTGAATTTCCAACACAAAGTGCAGCTCTTACAGGCATACCGTAAACTACCGGAGCTCCAATTGGACAATCGCAAGATTCTGCTTTTTCAAGACTACTCGGCGTCGGTGGCAGCCCAACGCAGAGAGTTTTCCCCGATTTGTGCAGAGCTCTTTAAGCGAAATATTCACTTCACGCTAGCGTTTCCGGCGCTCTTGAGGATTACTGTGCAGGGGCGAACCAGCGTTTTTGATCAAGCAGCGGCGGCGAAGTCCTTTCTACAGCGCTTGGGGGACACGGGAGCAGAGGGCTGACTGCCACAGAGTGGGATGTGGTCGTTCTCCTGTTCCCGGGAGTGTCCCTTATGGACCCAGCGAGAATGGACTGTGTGTGTGTAAGCTGCGGGCCTTGGCCCTGGTTTGAGTTTTGGGTTCGAGTTCGGGACACTGCTGAGATTTGCCCCAGAGGGACGCGCTGGAGCTCGTGGGGTGGAGCGCTCTCCCCTGCGAGGGAAGTGTATAAGTTTAAAATGGCTGGTTCTCACTATGTTAATCTTCAGTTGCAAAAGTTGATGTGTTTGGTGTGTTGTGTATATGAGATCACATTGGGTGACCGGGGACTTGGGGGGGGGGGAGGGCTGAGGCAGTCCTGCTGCATCACTTGGGTCTGGGCCTCAGTGCAGTTAACTGAGGGCTTTATTTGGTTTGTTTTTACGGGTCAGGGGGGGGGGAAGACGGGGGGGGGAGGTGGGTGAGGGGGGAGGGTGAGGGGGGGGTTGGGTAGCTGTACTGGGTGGTAGGGGGGAGATGGGAGATGATGTGGGGGAGTGGGGAAGGGTGGGTATTCTCCAGGGCAGTTTCTCTGGGACGGAAGTCTGGTTGTTGGCATCGTGGCGGGCCTCTGGGAGACCCGGGCTCTTAGACCTGTGCAGCCTGTGTGCGTTTTGCTATGGCGTGGGGTGGAGGCTGGGCTGCCCTGCGCTCATCTATCAGTTTGACTATTGGGATAAACCCCCGGGTGTATGTTATGCCTTCTGATTTAAGATTTGTCACTTGGAATGTGGGTGGGATAGGCACCCCTGTGAAGCGCACGAAAATCCTACAGGCTCTTAAGAGGGGGAAGGCGCAGGTCGCTCTGTTGCAGGAAACGCACCTGAGCAAGAAGGAGCATGACAAACTGCAGAGGGACTGGGTGGGGAGAGTCTTTTCCGCGTCCTCGGGGGGGGCGGCGGAGGGGGGTGGCCATTTTAATACACAAAAGTGTGTCCTGCGAAGTGCTCACACAGGTGGGCGACCCACTGGGCAGATTTCTGTTTGTGCATGTTAAACTGCAGGGGGAAGAATTTTTTATAGGTAATCTCTATGCCCCCAATACCTATGACCATTTGTTTTTTCAGCGCATTTTGGACCATGTTCTGGCTGCCCCACGGGCCCCCATAATTCTAGCTGGGGACTTCAACTGCCCACATGATCCGGCCTTGGATAGGTCCGCTGCGCTCCCCGGGCGTCGCTGGTCTGGCAAGGGAGTGGATTATTTGTGTGAGTTGGGAGCCCTGGTGGACTCGTGGAGGGTGCTACATCAAGAGAGTAGGGAGTACACACATCTGTCCAGGGCACATCAGACCTGGTCGCGAATAGACTATGTGTTGGTTTCAAAGCAATGGTTTGGCAAGGTGATTGCGGTCGAGATTGATCCCATTGTGGTCTCGGATCATGCTATGGTACGCTTGGATTGGCGGGGGGAGCGGTCGATGGGAGGTAAATGGTCATTTCCGGTCTCTCTATGGCGGAAAGAGGATTTTCGGAGCTATGTGGCTCGACATTGGGCAGAGTACCTGGCCTTCAACGAGGGTACGGCCAGTTCTGCGGCTGTGTTTTGGGAGGCGGGAAAAGCCGTTCTCCGAGGTCATATTATAGCGTATGTGACTGCGGAACGGCGACGGCTTAATGAGGAACTTCTAAGCTTGACCCGGGAGCTCCGCGTGGCGAAAACCGCTGCGGAGCGTCAACAGGGTGGGATAGAAGCGTATCTTGAGATTCAGAAGCGGATGAATTTACTGTTGCAGGAACGCGCAATCCATTCTTTGCAGAATTATCAACATCAATTCTTTCGATACGGAGATAGTTCGGGAAAACTGTTAGCTAGGCTGGTACGGGATAAGGCAGGCCCCAGAGGGGTTATGGTGATTCGGGATACTCAGGGACTGAAACACAACCGGGCTGTGGATATCGTCAGGGTGCTTCGTAACTTCTATGAGGAGCTGTACGCGGCGGAGGTGAGTGATGTGGAAGCCATGGCTGCCTTTTTAGACGGGGTGCAACTGCCGACACTGTCGGTAGACCAGCAGGAGAGTTTGAACCGGCCGATAGGGGGAGAGGAGATCCAAAGGGTGATTCGAGCGGGAGCCCCTAATAAGGCCCCGGGACCCGACGGGTACCCGGTAGAATTTTATAAAATGTTGGAGGGGCAGTTGGTTCCGACTTTGGCCGCAGTGTACGGTGAGGCTGTGGAGCTAGATAGTTTCCCCCGGGATATGCGCACGGCCAGCATCATTCTCCTACCAAAACCCGGGAAGGACCCGGAGGAGGCGGCCTCCTACCGGCCGATCTCGTTGATCAATGTGGATATGAAGCTCTTGGCCTCGGTGTTGGCGCAGCGCTTGCAGATGTTCCTACCGTTCCTGGTGGGTGCCCACCAAGCGGGGTTTGTGCGGGGACGGGAAGCTGGTGTAAACATCAGTCGGCTTTTGTTAGGCCTGGAAAAAAGCTTGTTAACTTGTGACCCTGTGATTCTGGTCAGCCTAGATTCCGAGAAGGCCTTTGATCGCGTGTCGTGGAGGTATATGTTTGCAGCCCTGCAGAAGTTTGGTATCACGGGTAGCTTTTTGGCGTGGCTACAAGCTTTCTATGCGGACCCGTTGGCAGTGGTGGATGATGGGGGGGCTCGTTCGCAGCCCTTTTCGTTGCATCGGGGCACTCGGCAGGGTTGCCCGCTTTCCCCGCTGCTCTATGTCTTACAATTGGAGCCCCTTCTGAGGTCCATTCTTGCGTCACCTCAAATTGCGGGTATCACTTGGGAAGGGGGCTCTATCAAGCTCAGTGCGTTTGCGGATGACCTGCTGCTCTGTTTAGGCGCCCCTGAGAGTTCATTGCCGCAGGCCTTGAGGGTCATTGAGCAATTTGGGGTTTTTTCTGGGTTGCGTATTAACCGGGCGAAGTCCATGGTACTGGATGTAGATGGGCGTTCCAGAGAGGGGTGGCGGGGGGTGTTTCCACTCAGTTGGGCGTCTGGGCAAATTCGTTACTTGGGCATTCAGATCCCTGAGCACCCGCGGCGCCTGTACGAGGTGAATGTCGTGCCGTTACTTGACTCTACGATTAGGAAGTTGCAGAAATGGCGGGACCTACCGGTTTCGTTGCTAGGTCGCGTGGCTCTCGTGAAAATGATTGAGTGGCCCCGTTGGTTGTATACGTTGAGGCATGTACCGGTGTGGCTGCGCCGAAGGGAGCTTTTGGTGCTACATACCCATCTTGGGAAGTTTCTATGGCGGCATCGCCGGGCGCGAATCTCCCTGACTACGCTTATGCGTCCTGTGGAGGAAGGCGGCGTGGGCCTGACTTCTCTGCGCTCCTATAATCTGTGCTATTTGGCGCGGCGTCTGAGTGATTTTGTTATCGGTTCGGAGGAGCGCCTTCCGATTACGCTGATAGATCAGATGTCGGAGAAGTGGCATAGGGTCTATCTGTTGCACTGTACTAGGGTATCGCTGCCGCAGTTTTGGAAGGAATCGATAATCATGGGAGCACTGCGAGCGGCCTGGCAGGCTCTGTGTAGGGGGCGCGGTGGCCGTTGGGAGGCCACGGATTGTCTTCCGTTGCGGGGTAATAGGGCTTTTCCGCCGGGCTGGGAGAGGGGGATGGCACTGACTTAATGTAGGGCAGGACTCAAGTATCTGGGCCAGCTGAGAATGGTCGATGCTGACCACCTAGCTTCGTTTCAAATGTTGGTTCAATGCTATCAGTTGCCGTTGCGAACCTTCTATTTCTATTTGCAGGTACGCCACTATCTGCTTAGTCTTTCTGAGGGTGGCAAGTTGCTCGCACGGCCGGGTAGTCTCTGGCTATTGATGGAAAAACTGCAGGAGTGTAGCTCGGCACGGCTTATGAGGGGAGAAATAATTTTGGAGGGGAATCTTGCACATTTGTCGCCGGTAGTGCTGAGGTGGCAGGCCGATGGGCTAGAAGGACTCACTGTGGAACTCATGGGACGTGCGTTTCAGAGGGTGCGGTGTGTGTCTGAAGCAGTGCGCTATCGGGAGATGCAATATAAACTACTGTGGCGAGCCTATGTGGTGGAGGTTGGGGCTGAGCGGATGGGCCTTTTGAAAACAGATGTGTGTAGCTTGTGTAGTAGTGGGAAGGGTTCATTATTCCATTGATTTTGGTCTTGCTCAATAATACAGACTTATTGGGGGGAGATTTGGGAGTCCCTTGTTTCCTGGACGGGCACCCGGATTGAAATGCGCCCCCTCTGGTGTCTTTTTCAGCTTCCATACCCGGGTATTGTGGGGTCTAGTCCACACCGACAATTTTATGAGAAGGGCTTCTTAGTGGCCAAGCAATGTATTCTACGACGTTGGCTGTCCGGGGTACGTCCCACACTCTTGGAGTGGGAAAATCAATTACGGGCAGTTTTGCTCATGGAAAGGAAAACGGCTAAACTGCTTGGGGGGAAGGCCTGGACGAGGCACCTCTCTATTTGGGAGCCTTTGCAGGGGGATCCTGGGGTACCTCTAGGAGGGGAGGGTGGGGGTGGGCAGGCTGCTTCCTAGTGGGGCCCCTTAGTGCAGTGTTTGGTGGTACGTAGGTGGGTGAGGTGTTTGTCCTGGAGGGGGGTGGGGGGGAGGGAGGGGGGGTGGAGGGGGGGGGAGGGAGGGGGGGTGGAGGGGGGGGGAGTGGGGAGGGTGAGGAGGGTGGGTAATCTTGCTCTTTTGTATAGCACCCATAATGTCGTTCTGTTGTATTGCTATGCTTGAGGCTGTTCTGCCCTCGCTGTCTGTTTGCGGGGAGTGTGGCTGTTCTTTCTTGTTCTCTATTGTTATACTAAAAATAATAAAAATGATTTTCTCTAAATAACTCTTTGGTTGATTTTTAAACTTTTAAACAGACAGGTAAAATATTTTCAAGGTCATATATATGCAACCATAAACACATGAAAAGACCTAGGTTTATAATAATTTGTGATTAACCTCTACTGCCAACATGCTATATATGTGTAAAATTGAAAAGCTTGGATATCTTGGAAACGATAGCCAGTCAGTGGTTTTATTTATATATTCTTTTATACCGCTTTATCTATAAATCAAAGCGGTTTACAGAGAACAAGGAACATGAAGATTTACATGGAACAGCACCATTGAACCGCATTGGATGAAGTCGTTACGTAGAACTGTTGTTAACAGTAAACTATTTAACAGGAGGTGTAAACATAATTAACTAGGGAGGAGTTGTCAAAGAGAGATCATGTCATGGGTGGTCATTTCTGGGGAAGTTGTTGGGATGGAATCAGTTGGATTAATTTATGAGCAGTATGTTCATTTAAAGTGTTCTATAAATAACTGTGTTTTTAATCCTTTGCGTAACGTTGATAGGCTCAGGTATACTGCTTATTTTTTCAGGGAGGGCACTCCATATATTGGCTACTTAGAATCAGGGGCGGCTCTATAATGAGGCGAAGTGAGGCAGCCGCCTTAGGCAGTGAGGGTGGCAAAAAATGCCCCCCAAAACAGCCGCCTCACTTCGCCTTCAAAAGTTAAAAAAAAAAAAAATCCCCAAAAAAGAAGTGCACAAGTTGCTGCCGAGTCTGCTTCTCGGCAGCGGCAAACTCGCCCTCCTTTTCCAAGCAGCCGCGGCTCCCTGCCTCTTAGAGAACCGTGGCTGTGCTGTGACCGCAGTTTTAAATAGAAACGAAACCATTGCGGAGCCTTCTCGCTTCTGTGAAAGACCCCGTGCAGATTTGTCCCGCCTCCAAAGGAAGTTACATGTAACAATTTAAAGTTACATGTAACTTCCTTTGGGGGCAGGACAAAGCTGCACGGGGTTGGGGTCTTTCGCAGACACGGGAAGGCTCCGCACCAGTTTCGTTTTTGTTTAAAACTTCAGTCACAGCACAGCTGTGGTTCTCTAAGAGGCAGGGAGCCGCGGCTGCCTGGAAAAGGAGGGTGAGTTTGCCTCTGCCGGCCTTCAAAAAAACAACAACAACAACAAAAAAAAACAGAGGAGAGGAGCCGCTGCAGCAGCAGGAAGTGCCCCGCGGCCGCCCCGCAGAGCCCTCCTGTCTCCCTCAGCGCAGCTTTACAGAGCCGTGAAGGCAGATGGGAAACTCTCCCTTCACGGCTCTGTAAGCTACGCTGAGGGAGACAGGAGGGCTCTGCCGGGGCGGCCCCAGGGTACTTCCTGCTGCCACGGTGGCAGTGGCTTCAGCAGCCAGGTTCTTTCGTTTTTATTTCCCGGGGGGTGGTTTAGGACTTGTAATGGGCTGATGGGGGGGTTAGGACTGGAGGTGAGCTGATGGGGGGGTGTTTAGGACTGGTAATGGGCTATGGGGGGCTAGGACTGGTAATGGGCTGATGGGGGGGCTAGGACTGGAAGTTGGCTGATGGGGGGGCTAGGACTGGTAATGGGCTATGGGGGGCTAGGACTGGTAATGGGCTATGGGGGGCTAGGACTGGTAATGGGCTATGGGGGGCTAGGACTGGAAATGGGCTGATGGGGAGTTTAGGACTTGTAATGGGCGATGTGGGGTTTAGGGCTGATGGGGGTGTAGGACTGGAGGTGGGCTGATGGGGGGTGTTTAGGACTGGAAATGAGCTGGGACTGGAAATGGGCTAATGGGGGAGGGGAGGAAAGTGCTGCTGGAAGTGCTGCTGGAAGAAAACTAAGGGATAGGACTACAAGTGGGCTGATGCGGGAGGATGGTAGAATGGAACTGGAACATTTAGTTCATAGACTCCTGTATGCAACATTGTAAAAGAGCAGTGAGCTTGGCAATTAATTTGCCTGGACCTTGTGTCTCAAGAGCTAGGCATATGGTATAGGTCATAATTTCATAATTTCCTATGATACTTATATACAAATCTGTGCCGCACAGTGAACATAAAATGTTTGTCTCTTTTCATTCCCAGGGCAAAAATGCTTTTTTTAAGGACCTTGTTTCAATACAATTGCTACCTAGTGGAGATATGGATCCAAACTTAATATCTTTACGACAGCAGGTATGTTGAAATTGTTTGCTTGTTTTTGTTTTTCTAGTTCGTTCTTAAGGGGACGAAAGTGGGTTTTATTGTAACATTTTCAAATTTACAATCGAGCATAATCCAGTTTGATAAGCAATCCAGAAAAACAATCCTAAAGAAAATGAGTTACATTAGCTCTCAACAAAGGAAAAAACAAAAAAATGTATCCCAAGCCCACTAGTTGGGGTGGGAGGGTTAACCAAGAACAGAAAGCTTAGGAAGCAGCTCAAGAATAAAGAGAAACAAAAAATAAAATAAAGAAAAATCTCTAGAGATTACCAACTATACTTGACTACGAAAGACCAATCTCCCTCAGTTACCTACCTAAATAAATCTCCCACTTCAACCTAGACCACTGGTCGGTGTGCATCCAGAAAAGACTGAAGCTGTAATGGCTCAAAATAGACATAATCATATGTTTACAAGGAAATTGAAACACACATGATGTGCCAATGGCTAAAACTTCCTGATGCATAGAAAAAAACTTCTTCTTCTGCTCTTGTGTTTTTAATGAAATTAAAGCTCTGCCATTCTTTTTACAATTTTCCTCCAAGTTTTTAATGAAGGTGGTCAGTGCAGCAGTTCATGTCCAGCAACAGGCCCAGAACCCCAGCAGTGTGTCAGAGGAAATACCAGCCATGCTGGCCGGGAAGGATCTGGATTGGCCAGCATTAGCTGTGGAAATGGCCCAGTACCTTCAAGTAAATGAGGATGTGATCCGGCGTCACTATGTGTGTGAACTGTATAGCTATGGAATTGACCATCTGGGAGAAGAGGTAATCCTGCATGTTTTAATTTTAGTAATACTTTTAGAATAATATTTTAGCCTTTGAAGAGAATTAGAAAATTAAACTTCGAAGCCCAGTACCTTCTGCTTCCATCCCCTTTGCTGTTTTCACCCTATCTCTAGGTCCCCAGTGCAGCCAGTCTGTTCCCTGACATTCTGCTTGGTAGAGTTGTCAGCAAGATTTACTGAGCATTGGACTATGTGGTGCACTTCTTTACCCCCCCCCCCCCCCTTGCCATAGGTTTACTTTTCAACCCAGAAACTCCTGGGATGAGGAGGTAAGGCTGCCATGAGGAGGAGGGGCATACCCTGCCACAATCTCACGCCTACTTCCTTGTCTGCAGTTCACACCCATATCCCACCCTCAACTCCTTGTTTAAAGACAGTGTGTAATCTCCAGGAATAAGCAGGAATACAGTCTTCACATATGGGTGACGTCGGCACCAACGGAGCCCGCAAGGGAACCCTCCCCAGTATCCAATTGGAAAGCCTTTGGGAGAACTCCACTGCACTTGTACATCTGCCTTCCTAACTCCTTTCCTCAGTTCTTCGTTGTCTGCAGAGCCAGCACGTTGTTTTCTTCCTGTCACCGCCAAAAAACTTTCTTTTTTGGTCTTGTATCCATGTTATGCCTTTCTGTCGACACCGGTGCCTTCCCTGGTATCTGCCCCATCATTTTCTTTTCTTTTTTTTTTTTTTAAATTTTACTTTTATAATTGATGGTTTCACCACCAATTTAGGCCTCTGCCTATTTTTCTTGCCACAATGGAAAAACACTCTGGTGGTTTTAAAAAATATACCAAATGCTCTGGTACTATCTCAGTCACCGATAAACATGACTGGTGTTTAAAATGTTTGGGCCCAGACCGTCTACCAAAAGAATGTCTTTTGTGCCAGCAAATGACAAAATGAAGCCTAAAAAACAGGTCTAATAAGTATGATTCTCTGTTTGCCCCGGACTCGATTTCCTTTGCGTCAGCATCATCAAGGATGTCTGCCTCTTCTCTTGGTTCTCAAGTCTCTTCAAAGTCCAAACATAAGTTTAAAACTAAAGCATCGGTATTGAAGTCTGATACCGATCATTGAGTTAAGTCCCTACAACATTATCAGGATTCACCAAAAGGTGAATCATGCTGACTGGCCTGCCAACCCAGCAGGAGGACCAACTCTCCAAAGCACCACAGGGACTCCAGAAAACTCCTGAGGCTTTGACCTCCAGAGAGCTACTGGTGCCATGCTTGGGGACGGTGGCTCGAAGCCCCACACGTGACTCTACCCAAGCATCAGTCTCCTCCCTATCAAGAAGAGTTTGGCAGCACTCCTGGCAGCCTCTGTACTAGTAGTATTGGCAGCTCTAGCGACACAAGCATCGGTTCACACCTCGAGACTGGAAGCTCACAGTCACATGCACCAGCCCTTGAGCCTATTTCAGGAGATCCTCTCCCTCCGATACCAGTGTTGGAACCGACCGGCATCGTCTGTTCAGTTTCCAATACTGATACAGCTCTGCATGATCATCGACATTGGGTCATGACATCAGCACAGGATTGTCGATACTTTGACTTTCTTTCGGAATTGGACTCTTCCTCGTCCAATTGATGATCTCTTCCTCAAAAGGCTCTCCCAAAAGACTTCTGACCCCTCCAGAAAGAAGGCCAATTCCAAGAAGTCTTTCTTTTCTTAAAAGAAGAGATTGTCCTTCTTTTCCACCTCAGGCTGCTTACCAATCCCAGCAGCAACAACAAAGGCAACAGCGCCCTCGTCAGCCTAAAAAGCTTAGGGCACCTAAGCCACAGCCAGCTGCTCCACCACAGTTAGCACCTGGTTTTTGACTCTTTTACTAGAGAGCATAGAGAGCATAACCACTCTGCCTCTGCAGGGTACCCAGACCCTTCAAGTAGCAGGCAGAAGTATGTGAATGATAACATCTTGAAGCAACTAAGGGAGGAGGAGGAGACCTGGGTGAGAGTACCAGAAGAAAGGAATACACAGATACAGAAAAAGCAGTTGAGGAGGAGAAGGAGCTTGGAAATCTGGAACTGCAGGAGAGTGAGTTAACTACAGGACAGGTCATCCAATCAACTAAAGAGGAGGAAGAAAGGGAGAAGAAAGACCCAGAGAGGTGCAAGAATTCAAGATCAAACTCCTAGTCCTCGGGGAAAAAGATGAAAATGCTAGGTTTAGGGCAAGGGATAGATTACCCAAGTTAAATTCAACACCTAAGGTTAAAAGTATGATTATAAAGATGAACACGGCTATATCCAATATAAAGGGGGCATTTAGTGGCATCAATAAAATAAATCTAATACAGTATTATGCAGCTAAAATTATTACTGCTAGAATACTACCAGCTTAAAGTGCAGGGCCAGGAGAAAAAGAAAATAAAAGTTCCTCCTTGGAAAAAGCACAAGGAAAAATAGTCATTGCATGCAGAGATCTCTCTGATAGACAGATATCTGAGAGAATTAAGATCATCAAAGATATTAAGGAAGATCCAAGATATAAAGCTGAAGCATGCTGCATTAATAGAAGAAGACCTGAAATTTATATGTTAAAACAATAATTTGAAAGTAGCAGCAGAAGCACAAAAACTGCGACGATATGAAAAAAAAAACAAAAAGAGAGCTATCAAAATCAGCTATTTAGAGAGAACCCAAAACAATTTTACAGTGAATTGGGAAAGAACATTAAAATAAATAAAAGCACCACCAACCAAAACTGAAACAGAAAGCTTATGGAGAAAACTATACGAGGACCCTATACAATACAATCAAGAAGCAGAATGGTTACCCTGCGTACAAGAGCATTTAGAAAGAGCGAACATCACACCTATGGAATGGTCCGCAGTAACAGCAAACGAGATGATGAGCAGATTAAAGCGAGCCACAAACTGGAAGAACCCTGGTCCAGATGGAGTAACCAACTTTTGGATCAAACAGTTAACATCACGCCACTCAGACCTGGTGAATTGCAAAAATCAATTGTTTACGCAGCCAGACTTTACACCACAATGGCTTATTACAGGAAGAACATGTCTCCTTCCAAAAGAAGACCTTAGTAACACTCCCAACAATTATAGACCAATAACTTGTTTACCTACAATCTATAAGCTGTTCACTGCAATCAATGTAGACAGAATATATGATCATATTGAGTCCAATAACATCTTGGCAATAGAGCAAAAGGGCAACAAAAGTGGGCATATGGCACCAAAGTTAATGTTGAATTAAGGCCATCATCGCCAGTGCTAAGAAAAGTAGAAATCTCAGTATAGCATAGATTGATTATAAGAGAGCTTTTGATAGCGTCCCACACTCATGGATGATAAATTGCCTTGAAATGTATAAAATAAATCCTGGTTTAATAGAGTACATTAAGTTCACCATGACAATGTGGCAAACCACATTCTTTGAAATACGAAGATGGTCACTATGTTATTCCTAACATCAGAATCCAGCAAGGAATATTTCAGGGGGATTCCCTGTCCTCCCCTTCTATTTTGTATGGCACTTAATACAATGAGTGCTCTTATCAACTTTTTGGGATATGGATATAGCATGAATCCTAAAGAAGGTAACAACCCAGAAACAACATCTCATTTATTATTTGTAGACGATCTGAAGCTCTATAGTTTCAGTGACCAGTAATTAGCAGAGTAACTCCGTGTGGTGAAAAGCTTTTCTGATGACATCAGGATGACCTTTGGCCTTGACAAACGTGCCAAGGCACCTTTTTTTTTTTGTAGAGGAAAATTGAGCAAAACAAAACACTCCCTGTCTGAAGGCTGTGACATCAAGAAGCTTGAACAGGAAGTCATTTATAAATATCTCTGCGTAGAAGAAGGAACGACACTCAGGTAGAAATTACTGGGAGAAAAGATCAGTAAAGAATACTACAGGAGATTAAAATCATTATTGAAAAGTGCTTTAACATCACAGAATAAGATACAAGCCATCAATCATCTGGGAATTCCTGTACTCTCATACAGCTTTGGGGTTGAGGACTGGCCTCTTAAAGAAGACATATGCTACATCTTGCACCCGAGGGTGTGGGACCGACAAATGAGTCTGCAGGCTCTTCTGCTTCCGCATGGCCGATTCGACCACCATCAAGGTGTGGGGAAGCTGGGCTTTCCGAAACCCCGGACCCTGCTGGACTCTGTACATAGCATCCAGGCACTTGCTAACAATAGGGACGGAAGCCGGGATCTCCTACATGCAGAGGAGGAGTCAGTTGAGGATGGAGAGAACCGGGACCGTGAGGGTCTCCTTCGGGGGAGCCTCATATTGAAGGATATTTAGCTCCTCTGCGTGGAGCTCTTCCTCTGACTTGGTGGTGAGCGCCAGGGCCCGTGTCATATCCCGGAAGAACTCCAAGAAGTAGGTGTCCTCAGGAGGGGACCACTGCCTCTGAGCCGGCGGAGAGGGATCTGAGGGAAGGTCGGGGAGATGTCCCATGAGATTACTAGTCTGTGGAGGACTCGGGGTTGGGCGGACTGAGAAGGGTCAGTGACCCACGCCAGGCTCCCGAGGCCAAAGCCTGCCCAGAGCCAGAGGTGCTCACCCACAAAGATCTCATGCCCGAGGACCAGGACGGAGATTGAGACCCTCACTGAGGACCCTCGCGAGGCCTCTGGCTCTCAGGGGTTACTGCGGCAGCTCAGGGAGTTGTCGAGGTCCTGCGGTCTCGAGGCGTGTGCCAGCAGGGCCTGGCACCAGCGCCTGCTGAGCAGTGAGGAACACAGAAACACTGCATTCTAAGGACAGTATTCGGGCCTCCCACTTGGGAGTTGGGGCCCTGTGACACCGATGCCGGGGTGACTGGGTCAGGTGTCGAGGAGAGGGGTTCCTCACCAGGACGACCCTCTGGAGACCGGGTGCCATCGCCGGAGGCCTCCGTATCAGTTCAAGGTACCTTTCTGGGCCATTCCCTCTCCAACTCTGGGATCTGCTGAGAGACTGGGCGCATGACCGCTCATGCTTGTCTGGCGCCCCCGACAGTGTCTTCGCAGCCGCCGCCTTCTGCTCGCACTCAGGCGACCCCTGGTTGGAGTGCTGCCTGACCTGAGGAGGAGTCTTAGGGGGACTCCAGGGGTTGCAGGACAACAGAGCAGGAGGCTACCGGGGATACCAGGGCTGCCTTATGGAAGAGATCATCCAGCTTCTGCTTACGACTCTGGATGGCCTTGGAGGACATCTTCTTGCAGAGGGAGCATTGCTCTGGGTCATGGTCATCTCCAAGGCACCTGAGGAAACAGTCTTGGGTGTCTGTGAGTAACATGTTCTTAGAACACCTATCACATTTTTTGAAACCAGAGGCCATTGGTGCAAAAAGGATCCCGGCGAGGTCTAAGATCCTCGATGCAGCCAGTGGTTAAAAAGGGTGCAAAAGTGCGGGGAGAAAAAAGAAGGGCACAAAAAAGAATCCCCAGACCAAAAGCCTAAGCAGTGGAGTTCGGGATGGCTGGCAAAGGTCAGAAAGGCAAAATAGAGAGAGTTCAAATCTGAAAAACACTTTCCATGGACGAGATACACGTCTGAAGGGCTTCACGAAAAAAGGGAGACTGAGTAAGATGGTACCCTTGGCAGGAAGGGGACCACACATGTGTGGTGGCATTCCCAAAGGCTTTCTTTGAAAGCTGAGGAAATGCTCTACATGAGCTCCATTGGTGCCGACGTCACCCATATGTGAGGACTGACTTCCTGCTTGTTCCTGGAAAATCAGTGTATGCCAAGACTGTACATCCCTAGAGCTGAAGGAGGGCTAGGACTCAGAGATTGATTACACATACAGAGCTACTGTCATAGGCTTTCAGGCCTACTTAACTGCATCCTTGGATTCAAATACACAAAAAGAGCTGAAATATGAGAGTAAACATCCAGAATCTGTCTCCATCATTAAACTTGGACAAGCATTCTGACGACTAGAAGGAATGAGTGAAAATCCACAAGCATACACAGGAAAGAGTAACAGAATTTGCAGAACAAGAGAAAAAACCTCTTCAAGGAATTGGATCAACAAACAAGGGGAAAAAGTGACAGATGCACAAATACAGTTGGAAATGCAATGTGTTACTCCAGGAACCCTTTGTCGATCAAGAATGGACACATGAATGGTTAAGGAGGGGTGAACTGAAACCGAAGGATGAAAGGTTGATAGTTGCAGCCCAGGACAGCAGCTTAAGGTCAAGATGGTTTACAGCAAGCATTGAACAACACAGACATATGTCAATTCTGTAAGAAAGACCTGGAAACGTTGACTCGCCTTATAGCTGACTGAAGTTCTGATGGCAGAAAATTTCTTTGCAGAAAGACATAATGAAGTAGCACGCCTCATCCATTGTAAACTCTGCAAGCACTACATCACTGTGCCTGAAAAGCACTGGGATCATGATCCTAAGAGAATTACAGAAAATGAAGAGGTTATAATCACCTGGGATACTCCCATTCTGACAGATAAAAAATTGGATGAGAGGAAGCCAGATATAGTGGTTAAGGAGAAAAACACCAGAACGACATTGATAATAGAGGTGTCAGATCCAAGCGATTACTCTGTGAATCATGTGGAGAGGCAGAAGATCCTGAAATACCAGGCAGTGCAGTGAGAGTCAAAGAAAATGTGGCAGAAAGATACAGAAATATTTCCCATTGTGTTGGGCGCCACAGGCTTGATGAAGAATTTCCAAGCACATGTTGACAAACTACCCATACATGTTGCATCTTATAAACTCCAGCAGGAAGCTCTCTGGCATGATGCAAGTACTACATTGAGCATTAGCAGTAAATTGATAGACTGGGACCCTACTCCCCATGCTGTGGCTTAGAAGTGACGTTCATGACTCATGGTATGCGCAAAACTAACACCACTTCCTTTCACCACCCTTACTTAACTCAATCCAATCAAAGTATAAACAATACAATTCAAAAGTATTCCTTGGGGTAAATATATACAGGCCTCAGTCAATGCTCACACCATTCATTTGGCGAACAGTGTCACCATAGGGTAGAGCTTCAAAACTTTCGCACATCACTGGCCTTCCCTCTCTAATTTAATCAAATACAATTATTTAGAACGCTATTACTAAAAAAGTACTTTTTTAGGATTCGATATATCAATTTAAAATTTCCATATCTAACTTACTTATTCCACAATGAGATTTCAATGAAATTTAAATTATCCAGAACAATTTTTTAATTTTTTGGTTTATAATTTTCATTAAATTAAAAGATTCTAATTTCCATAAAGAATAGAATTTCCCAGAGTACGACAGCTTGCACCGGAACCAGTTAGTTGAACATCTAGAAAGGATAAAGATACTCTTAATAGTGCACAATCAGTCACACAACTGAAAAAGTCTGTTTAAAGGGACTGACGTCAGACGCTACTCGACAACTTGTGAAGCGAAATGGCGGCTCAAACTTAAATGATTATTACTCTGTTCTGGATTAAATGCTGGATCCCTGACGAAGCCCGGTGGGGTGAAACAAAAGCTTTTGTCGGATCTATTAGGCAGCAAAAATCCGGCGTTCTGCTCGAAGCCCTTGGAACCAGATAAAATGGTGTAGGGTTTCTGAAGCAGTGCCCATTGAAGTGATAGCTATAGCGTCAAAAGATAAGTAACGGATTATTACTTTTTCAGTTGTGTGACTGATTGTGCACTATTAAGAGTATCTTTATCCTTTCTAGATGTTCAACTAACTGGTTCCGGTGCAAGCAGTCGTACTCTGGGAAATTCTATTCTCTATGGAAATTAGAATATTTTAATTTAATGAAAATTATAAACCAAAAAATTAAAAAATTGTTCTGGATAATTTAAATTTCATTGAAATCTCATTGTGGAATAAGTAAGTTAGATATGGAAATTTTAAATTGATATATCGAATCCTAAAAAAGTACTTTTTTAGTAATAGCGTTCTAAATAATTGTATTTGATTAAATTATAGAGGGAAGGCCGGTGATGTGCGAAAGTTTTGAAGCTCTACCCTATGGTGACACTGTTCGCCAAATGAATGGTGTGAGCATTGACTGAGGCCTGTATATATTTACCCCTAGGAATACTTTTGAATTGTATTGTTTATACTTTGATTGGATTGAGTTAAGTAAGGGTGGTGAAAGGAAGTGGTGTTGGTATTGTATAGATATTATTCCTTTCGGCAGTGATTTCTAGTTATGCGCAAAACTAACCCATTTGAAGAAACTGCCCACAGGCAGACTTTGTTCTTACACCTACAGATGACATCTCATCACATCAGAACAATGGAAACACCATCCAAAGGGGTTATCTGCTGCATTTCCAAAGCTTTCCCTCCCACTACCTTCATAAAGGATTATCCAGCCAACCCCTTACAGGCCAACCTCCTTTCAATGGAAACTGCCCTAACTCAGGGTGCTGTCAAAATAGTTCCTCCTGCCCTAGAGGACAATGTCTTCTACTCTGTTTACTTCCTCAGGCCCATTCGAGATCTCAACAAGTTCCTTGTTCGAGAAAAATTCAAGATGATTTCCTTAGAAACTCTTATGCCTTACCTTCGGAGAAACAATTGGCTATATTCACTAGACCTCAAGGAGGCATACACTCTTTTGCAGATCCACCCTCTAAACAGACATTATCTGCGGTTCAGGGTTCAGCAAACCCACTACTAGTATCGGGTGCTTCCCGAGTATTCACAAAGTGCATGGCGCGGTGGTCACAGGCTACCTTCATACTTTGGGGATCTTTGTCTTCCCCTACGATTGGTTAATAAGGGGAGAATCCCCAGAAGAGGTAAAACTAACTCTTCATCGCACCATCACGGTGCTTCAAAGTCTGGGATTTATTCTAAGCTTCCCCAAATCCCACCTGGTGCTATCCCAGCAGCTTGAATTCATCAGGGCGCTTCTAGACACTTGTCAGGCATGAGCTTTTCTATCTCAGGATCGCTCTGCCATCTCATTGAGCTGGCCCATGCTATAAGAAGCCACACAGTGGTCACCACTCAAGAGATGCTGTGCCTTCTGGGTCACATGGCCTCCATGGTCCATGTTGTCTCATATGCCCGGCTACACATGCGACAGGCTCAATGGACGCTATCGTCTCAATGGACCCAAGCAACTAGGCATCTCTCCGACAAGATTTGCATCACACCTTCTCTGGTCAACTCCCTTCAGTAGTGGTGCACCCCTCAAAACCTACTCAGAGGGTCACCTTTTCGGATGTCTCCACCTCAATGCACCCTAACGATGGATGCTTCTAAACTCGGGTGGGGTGCACATCTAAACAGTCTCACTACACAAGGGCAATAGACACAACAGGAATCTCAGATGCAGATCAATCTCAAGCTTCGTGCTGTCGTGAATGCCCTTATGATTTTTCAACCCCAGCTTTCGAGCAAGCAGGTTTTAGTCCAGACGGACAACAAGGTGGCTGTGTTCTATGTGAACAATCAAGGGGGAACGGGCGCTTATCCCCTCTGCCTAGAAGCTCTTCGTCTGTCTGGTTCTTCTCCATTGCACACTGCATCCATCTCAGGTGGTGTATCTCCCCTGTGAATTCAACCTCTTGGCGAACAGGTTGAGCCACAGCCTACATCCACACGAGTGGATTCTAAATCAGGAGATGGCCTCCTGGATCTTCCACCTATGGGGGACCCCCAGAATAGATCTGGTTGCCACACAGGAGAATGCATGACTGCCGCTGTTCTGCTCAAGGCTTCCTTTCCCTCCCCTTGCAGTCAGGTGACTAATGCTTTCCTTCTCTATTGGGGCAGGGACCTGCTTTAAGCATTCCCACACATCCCTCTAATCCCTAAAACCCTGTTCAAGCTGCAGGTCGACAGAGGCTCTGTAATTTTAATAGCCCCTTACTGGCCCTGCCAGCCATGGTTTCCTCCACTGCTTCGTCTAGCATAGACTCCACTCCTCAGCTTGGGGCACGCACCCAACCCTCCCCTCTCGGGAATGTGGGATGCTCCTGTATCCCAATCACGGCGTGGCTGCTGAGAACATAATGTTTGACGACCCTGACCATCCTCAGTAGGTCAAGGACATTTGACTTGCATCACATAAGCCATCTACAAGACGTTCTTATGTCTTCAAATGGCAACAGTTTCACCATCTGGTATACCCCAAAACACATTGACCCTTCTGCCTGCCCAGTGGAATTTCTTACAGTATCTTCTCCACCTATCCACCACATGATTTAAGATTAACTCTGTCCGAGTGGATCTTAGTGCCATTGCAGCCTACCATAGGCCAGTGGACAGGCAGCCCATTTCCTTGCAATATTTCATGCGGGGTCTTCTGCTGTCCAGTGCACCGATCAGACCTCTGCCAGTGAAGTGGGACCTTAATGTAGTCCTAGAACAGCTTTTAAAAGCCTCCCTTTGAGCCTTTAGCTACTACTTCTTTGAAATTCCTCTCCTGGAAGGTCATCTTCCTCATTGCTCTCACCTCTGCTTGCTGTATAAGCGAGTTGCAGGCCTTAATGTCAGATCATCCATACACTCGCTTCCACCATGACAGTGCTTCTCTGAACCCATCCACACTTCCTCCCGAAGGTGGTGTCAATTTTTCATATTAATCAGTCTGTAATGCTCCCGGTCTTCTTTCTCAGATCTCATGCCTCCAGAGCTGAAACAATGCTACACACGCTAGATTGCAAATGTGCTCTGGCGTTCTACTTTGACAGAACCAAGAATTTCAGGAAATCCTCTCAATTATTTGTCTCCTTTGATCCAAGTCATCTTAGACGTCCAGTGTCAAAACGCACCCTATCCAAATGGATTGTGGACTGCATTTCTTTTGCCTATGCTCAGGCAGGCCTCTCCCTTGATGGTCACATCACTGCACACAATATGCGGGCCATGGCAACCTCTTCCCAACCTTCGGCCTGTCTCTATCGAAGAGATCTGTCGAGCAGCTACCTGGTCCTCTTTTCACACCTTTGCTGCTCACTACTACCTAGACAGGGACTCCTGTCGGGACGCTGTCTTTGGCCAGGCTGTCCTTCAGCATCTTTTTGGGACTTAATCTTATCTCCTACCCTCTGTCCCGGACTCTTCTGACACCAAACTCCTCTAGCCATGCTCTTGCAAGCGGTAATATAGTCCGATGGGGCCCACTCTGTATCTATACCCTCTGGCTCAATTCTCTAGCCTCATGGTTGTCTGTTTTAGTCTGGTGCCTGGGAGCTAATGAGTCCCATATGTGAAGACTGCAGTCCTGCTTGTTCCTGGAGAATGCTTTGGTACTCACCTGTAACAGGTTATCTCAGGAACAGCAGGAATCAGTCTTCACAACTCACCCTCCTCACCTAGGAGTTGTAGGATATTATTTTTTCCTTTAACTGAGGAGAGACTTTGGGAAGGCGGGAAGGCAGATGCGTAGTGGAGTGCTCCCAAAGGCTTTCCAATTGGATGCTGGGGAGCATTCCCACATGGGCTCTGTTGGTGTCGAGGTCCCCCATTTGTGATGACTGATTCCTGCTGTTTCCAGAGATCACCTGTTACAGGTGAGTAACAACGCTTTCCTGTAAATGGTGGTTATTGAAAAATAAAGCTTGTACTGAAATAAAGCACAACAAATGACTCTATTGCTGTGCATATATGGGGAAACATAGAAACATGATGACAGAAAAAGACCACATGGCCTATCTAGTCTGTCCTTCCATAAGAACAACTACAACAGTCCACTTTTTACCTTTAGAGATCCTCTGTGTTGGTCCCATGCTTTTTTGAATTCAGTTACTGTCTTCATCTCTACCACCTCCACTGGGAGACTATTCCATGAATCCACTACTCTTTCAGTAAAGAAATATTTCCACATATCACTCCTGAATCTATCTCCCTTCACCCTCATCCCATGTCCCCTCATAGCAGAACTTGCTTTCAATTGAAAGAGGCTCTCTCCCTGAACATTTATGCCACGGAGGTATTTAAACATCTCAATCATATCACCTCTATCCCGCCTTTCCTCTAAGGTGTACATATTAAGATGCCTAAGTCTGTCCTCATATGCTTTATAATGAAGCCCACTAATCATTTTAGTAGCCACCCTCTGCACCGACTCCATCCTGTTCACATCCTTTTGAAGGTGCGGTCTCCAGAATTGCACACCATACTCCAAATGAGGTTGCACCAAAGACTTATACAGAGGCATTATCACCTCCTTTTTCTGCTAGCCATTCCTCTCTGTATGCACCCAAGCATCTTTCTAGCTTTTGCCGTCGCCTTTTCTACCTGTTTAGCTACTTTAAGATCATCAGACACAACCACGCCTAGGTCCTGCTCTTCTTTAGTGGACAAAAGTACTTCACCTCCTATACTGTATTGCTTCCTTGGATTGCTGCAGCCCAAATGCATGACCTTACATTTTTTAACATTAAATCCCAGCTGCCAAATTCTAGACCATTCTTCAAGCTTAGCTAGATCCCTCCTCATGTTATCTACACCTTCCTGGGTGTCTACTCTATTGCAGATTTTGGTATCATCTGCAAAGAGGCAAACCTTACCCGACAGCCCTTCCGCTATATCACTAACAAAGATGTGTTAAAAAGAATCGGACCAAGGACAGATCCCTGGGGCACACCACTGGTAACATCCTTCTCCTCAGAGTGAGCTCCATTTACTTGTACTCTTTGTCGCCTCCCACCCAACCAATTTCTAACCCAAGCAGTAACTTTAGGGTCCATCCCTAGAGTGCTCAGTTTGTTTATAAGTCGCCTGTGAGGAACAGTGTCAAAGGCTTTACTGAAATCTAAATACACCACATCTAGAGCTCTCCCTCGGTCCAACTCCCTGGTCACCCAGTCAAAGAAATCAATCAGATTTGTCTGACAAGACCTGCCTCTGGTGTATCCATGCTGCCTCGGATCCTGTAATCCGCTGGACTCCAGAAACCTCACTATTTTCTCTTTCAGCAGCGTTTCCAATAATTTACTCACCACCGAAGTTAAACTAACCGGCCTGTAGTTTTCAACCACATCCTTACTTCCGCTTTTGTGTAAAGGCACCACATGAGCCTCTCTCCAGTCCTTTGGCACCACTCCCGACTCCAACGAGGCATTGAAAAGGTCAGTCAGTGGAGTTGCTAGAATGTCCCCAAGTTCCCTCAGTATTCTAGAGTGTATCCCATCCGGTCCCATCACTTTGTCTACTTTAAGTTGAGCTAGTTTCTCATGAACACAGGAGACGACACAAAAGTTAAGTAAATGAAAAAACACATAGGCACAGAAGACTGTGGGGCCCTTCCATGGAAGCTTGGTGTTTGAAAAGTGGATGTTGACCACTATGACTGAACAAAATGTTAGTGTTTCATTTCACTTTCTCCCCTCACCCTCAGCAGTTTTTTATTCACTCTTGGCTCCAGAAATGTGCTTGCAGGCTTTCCACCCTGGGAATGACACTGTTCATGTTTCTTAGGCACTTTGAAAGCAAATTGAACAGCATTGTATAAATCTAAAGTTTCCATATTGTCCTGCTAGACCAGTCTAGACAAGTGGGTTGTGTTCACTTACCATCAGATTGGTGGAGACAAACCAATGAAAAGCTCAAGTTTCAATGATATCACTCCCATGCCTCTGTTCGCCTCAGCCACCAGAGGTCTCTTCAGCATTTTTGTCTCCAGCAGGTGGTGGATGGATTTTCTCCTCTCAAGAAAATTCTGAGGATTTGAGAGGAAAAGATTGAATTAAAATGTTTGTGTACTACAGTCTGTGGGTTGATCTCTCACTAGAACACAATGTGGGAGGCTTTACTACACTGCGGTCTTTTCAGTAGCCATAGGAGAAGGGAAAATTGGTTCAGCTCCACGTTCTTACCCTGGATAAGTGCCTGTTGAGCAGCCAGAAATCTGAAGCATTTTGAAGGATCTAAAAGAGTGCGACTGCCTCACATAACCTCAACACCCTCTCCCTCCTCCTTTGTCCCCCCCTGCTCTCTCCCGAATATTGAAGGTGGCTCTAAGAGGGATCTGCCTTCCAGCAACCTACAAAGCCAGCCAAACGGTTCCAGGGGAGTAGAGCTGAGCCTGGCACAAATTCTCTGCCTGAGGCTCTTAGGGGGTGAGTACCAAGGCTTGACTTTGTCATTGACCTTGTTGGGGGCTCCCGATTCCATCTGTGGGGGATGCGATTTGGGGTACACCACTGGTGACCATTGGTGCTGGGTGAATGGTTTCCTGCTATTTTCTGTACGTGTTAATAGCGTTTTCTCTATTGCGTGTCTGGTGGTCGCACAATCTTTGCAGGCATTTCGTCCAGGTAGCTTCAATGCACGCTCCTACCCAAGTGCCTGTATTGTGTCCTGTAATAAAAGCACAGTTTTGTGAGTTTCACTAATCCTTCTAAAGCTGTTAAAGTGGTGGGGCCTATGACTGAACTTAAGTCAGAAGGTATTTCTCCTATACCTTTAAATTCTGCTTCCCCTATGCTCCTCTACAGTCATGGGGGATATGTCCCCATCCCCCTCCTTCCAGCAGTATGAATTTGGAGGGCCGCTGTGACTCAGTGGAGGGGAGACAGTTGTTGGGCCCTTCATCAGAGACTTCAGGAATAGTTAGCCCTTTTAACCAGTGGGGTCATAAGTTAGTTCCTCTACCCAGGGCATTGTTAATCCCTATTGTAGAGGCTGGCTCTGAGGCTTCTTTTGTTCAGCAGCCTCAGGCATCTTCGGGTGTGGAAATATCTTTGAAAGACATTTGGGGCATTGTCTCCCAAATGGAGGCCTCTCTCTCCAGCTCCCTCCAGCAGATTTCAGTCTCCACTAAAGAATCAGTGGCAAAATTTATCTCCAGGAACAAGCAGGAATGTAGTCTTTATGTATGGATGATGTCAGCACTGACGGAGCCCGCTCAGGAATGCTCCCCAGCGTCCTATAGGAAAGCCTTTGGGAGCATCCCACTGCGCCAGCGTAGCTGCCTTCTCGCCTTTCCAACTCTCCCTCCTCAGTTTTTCGTTTTACGTGGAGCCGACAGGTAGCAATTCCTGTCACTGCAGTAAATTTATTACTATTGTGGTCTCGTCTGTCTTCCAGTCAACGCTAGCACCGGCATCGTCAGTGTTTTCCCTTTCTGTTTCTTATTTTAAAAAAAAGGGGGGGGGGGAACGTCCGTTGTTTCTCTGAGGGTCCTTGCCCTCCAGGTGCTTAGGCGCCATTTTGGGCCTTAGGCCTCTTTTTTCCTCAAAATGGAGAAACCAGCCAGTGCTTTCAAAAAGTGTTCCAAATGTAGCAGTACCATTTCTGCTACCAACACCCATGACTAGTGTCTTAAATGTTTGGGACCAGACCATCTGCCATCAGAATGTCTAATCTGCAGGAAGATGACAAAGAGGGGCCTGCAGAATAGAGCTGTGAAACTCGTCACTTTCCATTGCATCGACGACGTCAAAGGCTTCATCTTCCTCCCATGGATTTCAGGTAACGAAACCTAGGTCGTCTTTGAAGACTGGCTGGTCTTCAAAGGGTAGATTTCCTTCTGAGCATCGAGATGCCTTAGGCATTTCCCTAGAAGAAAATACACCGGCCAAACAACCCTGGTGGGAGATCCTTGCCTCCAAAGCATTAACAGGATCCCAAGATGCTCCCGAGGCTTTCACCTCTGGAGAGCTCTTGGTGCCGTGTTCTGGGGTCGTGGCCTGCTGCTCCGGTACCGATACCCAAGCATCGGCTGGTTCCATGGATCAGCGTATCCTGGCCATTGAGCAGAGTTTAGTGGCCTTGCTAGCAGCTTCGGTACCGCTAAAGCCTCTGCAATCGGTTCCGCAGTCGTCGGTACCGGCTCCGGTATCGAATGTATCTGCATCGACCATTGCGCCGCTCTCCACGCTACCACCCTTGCCGGCCCTGGAGACAGTGTCCGGCATCGAGGGTCCGGTACTGAGGCATTCCGATGCCAATTTTGATCGTTTCCGTCGGCAGGCCGGGCAGGAGCACCCAGCCCGTCGATACTTCGAGTCTTCCGATTCTTCTGATGAATTGATCAGTACCAGGGAGGCTCTTCTGGAAGATCCTTCTCCTTCCCCACAACGCAGTATGTCTCCTCCAGAGGACATGTCTTTTCAAGACTGTATACGGGATGTGGCTCGGGGCCTCTCCATTGCGCTGACCTCCGAGAAGGAACCAAGAGCTGAGGAACTTGAAATTCTTCAGTATCCAGCAGCCCCTAAGGAGAGCTGCTACCTTACCCATTCACCGGATATTGCATGACCTCATGCTTAGGATGTGGGAAACACCCTTAACGATCTCTCCACATTCTCAGAGACTTAATACCATGTACCGGGTACCGCAGTGTCCCAGTTTCCAGAAGACGCAGTTACCACACCACTCCATGGTAGTGGAATTGGCAATGCGTCGAATCAAAAGTACCAAGACACATTCATCTAATCCTCCGGGGTGCGCGGCGAGAACTTTCAATGCCTTCGGTTGTCGATGTTTTCAGGCCTCTATGTTATCGGCCAGAATAAGTTTTTACATACTCTACATGGATATGTTCCTTCGGAAGGTAGCTAAAGATTTAGAGCTAATGGCTCCTCTTCTCCCTGATGACAAGAGGGCTGATTACCCTTGTAAAACATGCCCAGAATGTTTCCAAATTCATGAACAGGGCAACCTTTGATTGTTTTGAGTGTATTAGCAGGACTTCTGCTATCTGCATTGGTGCACGTTGGATTGCTTGGTTACAAGCATCTGATCTAGAGCAGTGGGTGCAAGATAAGCTGGGGAATATTCCTTGCACAGGCGAAAACCTCTTTGGCAAGGATTGGTAGGACAAGGCTTCTCAGCTGGAGTCCGAGAATACCACTCTCAATAGACTTTCTAGAACCACTGCCAACCCAGCTAAGAAAAAGGCTGTAAAGAAGCCCTTTTTCAACAATAAAAAGAAGTTTTATCCTTCTTATACCCATGCTGTGCACTGTCTGGTTCATGCTTCCCATAAAGGACAGCAACAAAGGAAGGCTCAGGGCCCCAGAGCTCAGCCAGCTCCACAGACCCAGCCTCCACAAGGTCTTTGACTCCTTTCTAGAGAACTTAGCTGTCCTACCTCTGGAAATTCCAGAGCCAATCAACATTCCAGGCAGACTGTTACTTTGCCAAAGATGGCACCAGATAACATCAGAGCATTGGACTTTCTCCATAGTGTCAGAGGGGTACAAACTTCACTTCCAAAGTATGCCCCCTCCATCTACTCCAAGAGAGTTCAGTGCTTGGCCCCCTCTCACCACTCTCTTGTGCCAGGAGATTACCACACTTCTCACTCAGGGTGCGGTAGAGGAGGCGCCACTTTCTCAGCAAGGCCTGGGCTTCTACTCCCCTACTTCCTTATCCCAAAGAAGACAGGAGGATACAGGCCCATTCTGGACCTCAGAGAATTAAACAAGTATCTGCTCCAAGAGAAATTCAAGATGATCTCTCTCGGAACACTTCTCCCTTATCTCCAGAGTCAGGACTGGCTTTGTTCTCTAGATCTAAAGGATGTGTATACACATATCCTTATTCACGCAGAACACAGGGGGTTTCTTTGATTCCTCTTTCAAGGAAGACATTACCAGTACAGGGTTCTACCCTTAGGCCTGGCTTCTGCCCCAAGAGTTTTCACAAAGTGCATAGCAGTAGTGGCAACATTCCTAAGATCTCTAGGGATACTTTTCTTCCCTTACTTAGACGACTGGCTCATCCGAGCATCGTCAGCTCCAGAGGCCAGCTCTGCGCTCTCCCGCACAATGTAGGTTCTTCAACACTTGGGATTTGTAATAAATTTTCCAAAATCCCAACTCACCCCTTCTCAAATCTTAAGAGTTCATAGGGGCTCTCCTAGACACGCAGCAGTGGAGGGCTTTTCCACCACAGTTCCACTGCGCTCGAATAGTTCAACTAGCTTATCAGGCAGGTATGAAGACTTTCCTAACTGCTCGAGAAATGCTTCAGTTGCTGGGTCATATGGCTTCCACTGTACATGTGGTTCCTATGCTCGTCTGCATATGCGGGCAGCTCAGTGGACCCTGGCTTCACAGTGGACGCAAGCATCAGGTCGTCTGGGGGACAAAATCACGATCTCTGCACGTCTAATTTCGTCCCTCCAATGGTGGTAATCACCAGAAAACCTTCTCGTAGGGTCACCTTTTCAGATGCCACCACACCAATCTACCCTGATGACGGATGCGTACAAATTGGGTTGGGGAGCTCATCTGAACATTTTCTCCACTCAGGGTCTTTGGACTCAGCAGGAGGCTAGACATCACATAAATCTGTTGGAACTCAGAGCCATCAACAATGCTGTCAGGGTGTTCCAAGACCACCTTCGCACCCAAACAGTTCTAGTCCAGACGGACTATCAGGTAGCCATGTTCTTTGTGAACAAGCAGGGTGGAACGGGTTCTCAGGCGTTGTGCAATGAAGCCCTACACCTATGGTCCTTTGCCATAAGCCATCAGATCCACCTACTAGTGGTGTATCGCCCTAGCAGACAAAATCTCCTGGCAGACAAACTCAGTCGAGGACTACTCCCACGTGAGTTGTCTCTCCATTCGGATCAGATTGCTCGAATCTTTCAGATCTGGGGAACCCCAGATATAGATCTGTTTGCAAGTCCTCAGAATGCCAAACTTCCCTGATTCTGTTCCAGAATACCTGCTCAGAACAGTCAGGCAATGGATGCTTTCCATCTCCACTAGGGTCAGGACTTCCTATATGCTTACCTTTCCATTCCCCTTATCCCCAAGAGTCTTCAAACTCCAGAGAGACAGGGGCTACACAATCCTCATAGCCCCACGTTGGCCACGTCAAACGTGGTATCCACTGCTGCTATGTCTCTCTCAAGCCAAACCTCTGGGGTTGGGATGTGCTCCAGATTTCCCATACCAGGAGAACGGGATTCTTCTGCACCCAAACCCCCCCCAGTCCTTACACCTGATGGCGTGGCTGCTGAAAGCTTAGAACTCCAGGATATCAGCTTCTCTCAGCAGGTTAAAGTTTTCCTATTGGCCTCAAGGAAACCTTCCACAAGACGTGCTTATGTCTTTAAGTGGTGAAAGTTTTCTGGTGTTCAAAAAGGAAACTTAATCCTTTTTCCGTTCCCGTGGAGGCATTACTTGAGTATCTCCTCCACCTTTCATCCCCTGGACTCAAAACCAATTCGGTAAAGGTCCACCTAAGTGCCATTGTGGCTTTTCACGTGCCCTTTGATGGACAACCTGTCTCTTCTCAGCTGCTTGTAGCGCGCTTCATGAGGGGTCTACTTTTAACTAACCCCTCCCATTAAGCCACCGCCTGTGGCATGGGGATGTCAATCTTTTCCTCGGACAGCTCATGAAGCCATCCTTCGAACCTCTGGCCACTACATCTCTGAAGTTTCTTTCTTGGAAGGTTATCTTCCTAATTGCCCTCACTTCTGCAAGACACATCAGTGAGCTCCAGGCTTTAGTGGCTGACCCTCCTTATATACGGTTCCACCATGATTAAGTAGTCCTTAGGACTCACCCTCACTTTATGCGAAAGGTGGTTTCGCCTTTTCATTTAAATCAGTCGGTTTACCTTCCTGTTTTCTTCCCTAGACCTCATGCCTCTAGTGCAGAAAGGAGTCTACATACTCTGGATTGCAAGAGTGCCTTGGCCTTTTATCTTCAGAGAACTAGGCAACACAGGAAAGCTTCACAGCTTTTTGTTGTGTTTGGTAGACCCAAGTGACTAGAATCAGTTTCCAAGAGAACACTCTCCAAGTGGATTGCAAACTGTATATCTTTTACATATGAGAGTAAAGGACTTTCTCTTGAAGGTCATGTCACAGCACACAGTGTGTGAGCAATGGCAGCCTCCATGGCAAACCTACACTCAGTGGCGATTGACGAAATATGCAGGGCAGCAACTTGGTCCTCTGTCCACACTTTTGCAGCCCATTATTGTCTGGACAAGGACTCCCGCTGGGACGCTTTGTTCGGCCAGGCTGTTCTCCAGTATCTCTTTCAGACTTAGATCAACTCTTACCCCCAGTCCCAGGTTTCAATACCAGAGATCCTTGGGAGGATACATGACCCACTTAGGCCTGTGTTTCACTGCTCTCTCTGGTCGTCTCCCTGGCATCTCCAAGCTAGGGAGTCCCATATGTGAAGACTACAATTCCTGCTTGTTCCTGGAGATAGCGTTGTTACTCACCTGTAACAGCTGATCTCCAGGAACAGCAGGAATTGAATCTTCAGAACCCACCCTCCTCCCCTAGGAGTTGCGCTCTCTCTCTCTCTCTCTCTCTCTCTCTGTCTATCTCTCCTTTTATCTCAGCTACAAACCCAACTGAGGAGGGAGAGTTGGAAAGGTGGGAAGGCTGGTACGCAGACGCAGTTGAATGCTCCCACAGGCTTTCCTATAGTATGCTGGGGAGCATTCCCGCGCGGGCTCCGTCGGTACCGACGTCACACATATGTGAAGACTCGGTTCCTGCTGTTCCCGGAGATCACCTGTTACAGGTGAGTAATTACGCTTTCTCAACATGAACAGTTGACTGTTGTAGATTTTCATCTGAATAAGATTGATGTTCATCTGTCCACTTTGCAAACTGTGGCGACTTTGTCTGTGAAGAACAGTTTGGTTCTCCATCGTCAGATGGAGGCGTTGAAGAAAGCCTCTACTAGATACCTGTCCCCTCTGATCCTATTTCAGAAGTATCTTAAGGAGGTTTTGTTCTTTAAGGGAGCAGAGACATTCCAGGTAAATAATAATTATTTGCCTAGAGATATTAAAGCTCCCCTTGTAGGATCAGAGGGGGCGGATCAACATGTGTCAGTATATAGCTTAAATTTATCTGCATTTTTAGAATCATCTGAGGATGAAATTTCTACACAGGCCACTTCATTCATTTCTTGCATTTCTGAGATGGATAAAAATCATGTGTTGAAATTATATTTTCATTACAAAAATTAGCTATTTTGTGGTCAAAAGATTAGTAGATTTCCTGATGTCTCATTCTACTCAATTGCGGCCGAAAGCTGCCTTGGTGTTAAAACCTTGGATTCTGGCACAAGGGGCTGATTTTTTGTTGGGTAGGATATGAGAATTTTGTGGCTTATAATTCTTGTTTCTGGATGTTTGGGTATTTCTTGATTTTGTTTTAAATAGGAATCCTTTCCATGATGTGGACTTGATGAAGACTTGATGTATTGTTTATGCATTCTTTATGGTTCTTATTGTTCTATTACCTTTTTACATTTGACTTATATATTTCATTTGTGAAAAATGAAAATGCTTTAATAAAAAAAAAAACAGCGCAGTTAATGTATGCCCTTTGGGCTGCTACAGCCTTAGCGCATGCTATTGTGATACTTGCCTTAACTCTTTTGTCTTGTGCCAGGTTGTTTGGCCTGTGGCGTTGTGCCTCATCTCCGGCTTCTGGATTCTGCTTCTGAGTTGTCCTTGGAGGAGTGCCATCTGCCACTTCCTGCCCCGAGGCAGGAAAAGTCATGCTAACAGCATCCCCCTCCCCAACCCCTCTCCCCTTGCTTAGAGGGAGATGCATTTAGCATGACCTTGCCTGCCTCGGGGCAGGAAGTGGCAGATGGCACTATGGGTAAGGATATTCAGCCAGCCAGAGGATCCGGTATCCATGCTGTGGGCCTCTCCCTGTCCTCTATGGGATAGATGGCGACTATGCTCCCGAGGGCACGGGGGGTCATTTCCGTGATGAGAGCTTCCAGAGTCTGCTTTGTCCTCCCCGGAATTCTTTCCCTTTGCAGCAGGCCAGGTTATTCTGGCATGGACATTCAGACACTCAAGCCTTTTGTTTCCCTTACGCGCAATCTCATTGGGGCAGGCTGAGAGTGGAAGCCTTCTTTGATGGCAAAGCGTCCCCGACAAGGGCCCCCCCCCCCTTTCCCAAGGATGGGGTCAGCTGTGGCTTGGCTTGAGATGTCTGATGTGAATGAAGAAGTACTTTCGCTTTCAAAGGATTGCGAGGAAGCCGAGGTTATTTGCCTATTCCAGGAGTAGGAACTGCTGGAGGTGTTGATCCTAGGGTCTTATCCACTGCAAGCTTGGTGGAAGTCCAAGTTACAGAGCAGAAACCAAAGAGGCATCTGCTCCTGCAAGGGGTTCAGAAATCCACTACCCTCTTCCCAGAGGTGCTCAAGGGCTGTTCCGGCCAGAGTGGAATTACCCTAACTCCCCGCCGTAGGGGCTAAGAGTGTATTAGAAGATGCACACTCTCCTGGAGAGGGAGTGTGTTGATATTTCCAAGGTGGATATGCAGGTCACGGTGGTTAGCAGATGGACCATCATTCCTATGGAAGGCGATTTTCCTTAAAAGATACTCTGGACTGAAAGGTGGATTTGTGTTGAAGGACCGGTTCGCTGAGGTGGCTGCTATTCTTCATTTGCGATATGTGCAGGCCTGACATCTCTAGCCCTGCTCCTGTGGATTCAGTCTCTTCCACCTGATATTTCTACTCGTTACTCTTTTGGAGTCTGCTGCGGCCTTCCTTACTGATGCCATGTAGGACCTGGTACTGGTGGCCAGGGATGGTGCCCTGAAGACTCTGTCATAGTGTTAGATTTGGCTCCAGCACTGGGTAGCAGATACATCTTCCAAAGCCTGGTGGCCCACCTGGGTTTTAAGGGGAAGCTTCTTCTGGACCCAATTTGGAGAAGCTGGTGAAGGACCTTGGCGGCGAGACAATCTTACTGCCTTCTGGAAGACAGGTCCAATGGGCTTGTTAGGTGGGCTGGTACCCCTCTCTCTTCAGCCTCTGCCCGTCAATTGAGGGCACGCTGGCCGGATCCCTGGAAGTCTCGAGACTTGTCGTTTCCGAATGGAAAAAAGAAAAGAAAAAACCCTCTTTCTTCACCTCTGTTTCTGAGCTTCGTGCTTGTAATCATTCCTTTTGTGGAGCGCATGGACCCAGGGACTTGGTCCCACCCAGATGAGGACCTTCACGGGCTGCGCAGTGAAGGTTTGGGGGCCCTTTCCCTGGCTCCTCCAGTTGGAGGCAGACTTCATCTTTTCTTTGAGGAATGGACCCAGGTTTCCAACAATCACTATGTCCTGGGATGCAAGGAGCCGATTTCAGAAGCCTTCCTCACCTCCCCTTGTGGATCTGTGATTGAAAGTGCCACTGTGCAGAGCACAGCAACTTGGACAAGTTGCTTCGCCCAAAGGCAGTGATATTCATCACACCAGACAAGCAGGATAAGGGCAGATACTCCATTTTGTGGTGCCAAAAAAGGGGCTTGCTTCAAGGGGGGGGGAGGGGTCAATGAGCACTTGTGCGTCCTGTGTTTTTGAATGGAAACCTCACGCACTATGTTTCAAGCAGTGCACCAAGAAGAGTTCCTGGTTTCTCTAAATCTCACCGAGGCATGTTTACATATCCCAATCTGTGTGGATCAGCAAAGTATCTCAGTTTTGCCATGCTTGGCTTTCCCTGTCAGGCTGTCCACTGCCCCAAACACATTCTCCAAGGTCATGGTTGTGGCAGCTGTGGTGCCAAGGGTTCTGTGTTCATTCCTATCTGGACGACTGAATCATCCAGGCCCATTCCCTTTCAGAGGTGTCTTGGGTGGCGTCCCAAGTGGTGGTCCTTTTTGGAAAGCCTTGGCTGGGTGATCAATCAGGGAAAGATCTCTGGAGTTTCTGGGAACATGTTTCGGTGCTTGATTGGGCAGAGTTTTTCTGCCAGAGGAGAAGGTCAAAGACTGTTGGGTTGCCTGGCACTGTTCTGTGTGCAGCAAGCTCCCAGAGTCTGGTATTATCATCTGCTCCTTGGATTTTTGGAGGCAACCATAGAGATGGTGCCCTGGGCGCATCTTCACATGCAACTACTCCTGCGCTCCTTGCTGGCTTGGTGGTCCCTGAATTCTCAGGAGTTTGTGTGCAGGCTTCCCTTGATGGTAAAGTCCAGCCTGCAATGGTGGCAGCAGCCCTGTCATCAGAGGACGAGCAGGCCGCTGGACGATTTCTTCTTGAACTTGATGATGGATGCCAGTCTCTTAGGCTAGGGGGCTCATTGTCCAGGGCCGTGGGAAGGGAAGTGGTATGGTCCATCAACCTTCTCGAGGCAAGGGCCATCAGGATAGCTCTTCTGCATTTCCATCTCCTGCTCGAGGACTGGGCAGTTTGCGTGCTCTCAGAGAGTACCACAGCGGTGACTTATGTCAATTCGTAAGGTGGTACGAGGAGTACCCGGGGTATCTGGAGATGGCTCCTCTTTGCCTGTGCGTAGAAGACATCCTAGCCTTGTTTGCTCAGCACATTACCAGGGTTGACAATGTGGAAACAAACTTAATCAGCTGGCACTCTCTCGATCCTGGAGAGTGGGAGTTGAATCAGAATGTGCTTCAGTTGATTCTGCACCACTGGGTTCACCCTGAAATTGATCTGATAGTGACCCGCCAATGCCAACACTTGCTGCTTCTTCAATCACTGCATGGAGACTGTGTCTGAGGGCGTCAACGCCCTGACCCATCCTTGGCAGAGTCAGCACCTGCTGTACATGATTCCTCTATGGCCCCTGGTGGGGCATGTTTCATGATATAAAACGCCACCTTGGCAGGATTATTCTGGTGGCAGTGGATATGCCAAGGAGAGTATGGTTCGGAGACCTGATGTAGCTCTTGCAGGCGCCTCCTTTTCGGGTGCCTCTGTCTTGGGGCCTATTGCGGCAGAGACCAATCGTCCTGGAGGACTCTTTTCATTTCTGGCTTGGCTCTTGGAATGAGATGACTGGTAGTATGTAAGGGCTAGTCTCCAGCAATGGTTATACTTGGAGCCCGGAGGAGGTCTACCAAGCTAGCATACGTGCAGATCTGGTGCCTCTTTGAGCAATGGTGCGGTTCTCAGCAATTAGCTTCTGAGGCAGATAAGGTGCCCTCTCTGTTGACCTTTTATCAGGATGGCCTGGAGAAGGGCCTTTCCTTTCACTCCCTTAAAGTTCAGGTGGCAGCTTTGGCCTGTTTCCTGGGATCTGTGTCTGGTGCTCAGGGCCCTGATGGTGGTGCATTTTGAGCCATTGAGGTGCGCTACCTTCAAGAATTTGACGCTTCTTGGTTGCAATTGGTGCCACAAGATGGATTTCCAAGCTGCAGGCTCTGTCTTGCCAAGATATTTTATCTCTTTTCTAAGGAAGCAGTTTCCATTCAGCCTGTGCCTTCCTGCTTGCCTAAGGTGATTTCTCCCCTTCATGACGTGGTGGCCAAATCAGCTTTAGGGTGCTGGATTAAGGAGGCCATTACCTCGGCATATCTGTTACGGAACCTGCTGATTCCAGAGGATTTACATGCCCATTTTATCCGACCATAAGTGTCCTCGATGGAGCAGAGCTTGGTAGCCACTGCAGACATTTGTCAGGCAGCAACGTGGGCATCTCTTTCCACTTTCATCAAGCATTACCGTTTGGATGTCCACGTGCGGGTGAACACAGCCTTTGTCTCTACGGTTTTGCGAGCTGCTATGTCTTCTTCCCACCCAGTCTAGACAAGTGGTACATCCCACTTGTCAAGAGGTTAACTGCTAGACTAGTCTAAAGTATTTTCTAACAGCACTGTTCTATGTCCCTGTGTGTAGCTAATTGGGGAGTTGCCCTATAAAGAAGAATGATGACATGGAGTAGGTGGGAGCTGGGGTGAGTAGGAAGGAATCTTAACACCTGATGAGATCAGTGGCTTCAAAGAGCTTGCTCTGAATGAGAAGCTGGAACAAGAAATAATTAACTCTAGCAGACAGAGCTTTGCCCACCATCACAAAAGTTCCCCTTTTGCAAAACAGAAAAAGAATTTGCTTTTTTTTTAAAATTTTATTTATGCATTTTACAATGAAATCGAGTGCAAACAAATCACTTGTAGGAAAACAAGGAGCACCAGGTGAAAAAAAAACAGAATAAACAAATTAGAGGAAAAACATTCTTTAATATCTGCCAGGCTCTGTCCCCAGCCCACAATAAAGTGAGGTATCCCAAAGGAAATAAAAGTATGCCAAACATTACAGGAAAGCAGCATTATACAACTGTCATACACTTTATGGCAGCGTAGGTTCCACTCGTGGTGGACTAGGAACTGGGTGAGCTTTCAGAAAGGACAGTAATTGCGAAGGGTAAAGAAACACATAAGAATGAGAAAGATATTTGACCAAATGCTTGCAGGGGTATTTTTGAAAAAACAAGGACCCCAGTTGGAAAACCCAAGACCGAATAAGGAGAAATTCCTTTCTATGGTGCTGGGTTTCCCAAGCGAAGTCCGGAAAAGCTCATGACCAAAAGTCCTCGAAAGGACACATTTTTCTTCCTAAAAAATCATTTTCAGGAACCACTCCCTATCAGAAGACAACGCAAACTGTACTAAACAGGTAGCTGGCGCAAACTCATCAGAAACGGAAGTGTCTAATACAGCAGAAACATTTTATTCATCCAGCCTTAAAACATCTGTTCCTTCTACCAGAGGAGTTTTCTTCCCCGAAGGGAGAAATGAGCCTTAGTTATAGGTGAGTGAGACTCAAATGGGACACCTAGCACCTCCAACAAATAATACTTGAACATATCCTTAACGGAAATAAATGAAGATTTAGGAAAATTAATCAAACGTAAATTTGCAAGTCTAAAGACATTCTCCAGGTGTTCCAACCAAACTTTTAAGTAAGTTGAGTCCTTTATCACCCCTTGCACGCAGTTTCCATCTGTTCTACATGAATTGTAACTTCATTGCCAGATACTTGCAGTTTAGAGATTTCATCGGTATTCCTAGCACTGTCAACCTGAGTGCTTGAGGTCGCATATTCAAAGACTGAACTTAGGGGAGTAAAGCTTCCCCAAGCTGTCTGATAGCGTTCCAAATGGATTTGAGGGTAATTTGGTCCGGTCTTGGAAGAAAAGAATTAGTACCCCAGCGACACTCTGCTGCTCTGCCATTTCAGCTTGCTGTACGACCAGTTTCTCTGTCCCCACAGTACTCTGCCTAGTCTGAGGAGGCATGTCTGTCCAGCTGGTCCAGCGGGGTCTCTACATGCCTCACGTCACTTCCTCGAGCCTTCCCCCAAAGGTCTGCCAGCATACCAATGGAGGTGTCTGCAAGACCCAAGCTTCTTGGAAACCCAGCCATGTCTGAAGTCCTCAGAGGATGCCACACTTCTGGAGGGGTGAGGTTTACACCTGAAGAGGATGCTGAACCATCCTGCACCATCCTGCTTCAATGTCCTTCTAGCCGGACTTAACACCACTCCTGAAACCAACGGTTGTTGCACTACATGCGACAAAAGAAAAGCATATAATGGACCTTTAGGAAAGTCTGCAGAAGGCACAGCAGTAGCTGGGAGTGCTTTCGCTTCCCCATTAGGAAATCCATGAGTAGTGCTCAAACGCGTGCAGCCATCTTGGAATCCATTTGGATTTGGAGTCTGCCTAATAAAAGAAAATTGACATAAAAATGAAAACCAAAACCCCTTTAAGAGGTTCTTTCCCTGAGTGCTAGGAATCATAAGGAAAGGAATAGAAAATAAAACAAAGAATATTATAATGCCTCTGTTTAGTTCCATGGTGCAACTGCACCTTGAATAATGTGTGCAGTTATGTTCATTATATCTTAAAAAGGATATAGCAGAATTTAAAAAGGTATAGAGAAAAGCATCCAAAATTGTAAAGAGAATGGAAGGATACTCCTATGAGGAAAAGCTTATAAGGTTAGGCCTCTTCAATTTGGAAAAGAGACAACTGAGGGGAGATACAATAGAGATTGATAAATTAATGGAGTGGAACGGGTAAATGTAGATCGGTTGTTTACACCGTCAAAGGGTAGAAAGCATAGGGGACACGCAATGAAGCTACAATGTAACCCATTTAAAACTAAATAAGAGAATATTTTTTCACTCAATTTGTAATCAAACTCTAGAGTTTGTTACTGGAGGATGTAATAAAAGCTCTTAGTGTAGATGTGTTTAAAAAAGGTTTGGACAAGTTCCTGGAGGAAAGGTCCATAAACCATTATTAAAAAGGACCCGGGAAATCCACTGCTTGTTCCAATTCAAGTACTGTGGAACCTGTGTCTTCTGGGGAAACCGCAAAACACTCAAAGGCTGAGAGATGGGCGCTGACCTGTGGGCTGATGACACCGAGGAGAATGTGCCGGGGCGGTAGCAGCGTTTGCTCCTGAAGTGAGATCGTGATGCTGACTTTTACTACAGCGGCATGTTTATTTAGCTTTTCATTGCACATGTCTTCAACTGGCTTCATAGGCTCGTTTCTCCTCTTCGTAACTCATTCACCCAACATAGCAATTCATTTTTAAAATAAGATTCATTCAATTTATTCCCTGTACTAGATATGACTTTTTATAGTTTTATACTGGCGGTTTTTTAATAGATGTGATTTGGTTTGTTTTAGAATCTTGTGCAGCATTCAGGTTTTTAAACATGTAGTGCCACCTCTCAGATATTCTTTTGTTGGTTGTCTCTTCAATATTTAGGTGTTCACAGTCGTGCTTTCTACATTAATGCAATTCATGGTCCTTCTGTCCCCATGGCCACCCAGTTATATTTTTAATCTATCTCCCCATTATGGTTCTCCTTTTGATAAATTGTTATGCTTTCCCTTTCTCCAATCAGGCCACCATTAGCGCTTGCTGTTTCTGACACATTGCTCTCACCTTTCCTGTTCTCCCCCCTCTCTGATTTTTTTGAGTCGTTTGGCTGTCTATTTTTGCATTTTTTTATTGTTCTTACTATGGTCTAATAATGTTTGTCATTCTGTCTTCTAGTTGTTATCTAGTGTCTATAACAGCTACTGTCTAGATCAGGGGTGGGCAAACTTTTTGACTCGAGGGCCGCAATGGGTTCATAAATTGGACCCGGGGGCCGGACCAAGAGTAGATGGACGGTGTGTATGTGTGAATTAATATAAATTAAATTTAAATTTGTAATATTAAATGTTTAGATTAATTTAAGGTAGAAAAGCATAAAAAGAGTTATTTTACAAAACTTTTATGCAATGTATTTCTTTCATAAAATAGTACCTTCAATTTTAGTGGGAACAGTGTTGTTGGTCTCCCTTTTTTGTTAAGGCATCAAAGTCAGGAGATAGCTTTGTTGTTGCAATTCGCAGAATAGATCTGAGGTGTTGGTCAGTTAACTGGGATCTGTGACGAGATTTATTGATGTTCATGACACTGAACGTCTGCTCACACACGTAGGTCGAGCCAAACAAGGCCAGAATCTTCTGTGCCATCCCCCGGAGGTTTGGAAAACAGTCATCTTTAAGTGAGGCATAGAACTCTTTTAGTGGAAGAGAGTGGAAGTTCTCCTTTAAGATTGCATCAGATTCCTGGTCTAAGCCCTATGCTAAATACAAAGAAAAAAAATCACTCAGAAACTAGAAATGTTCTCATCATCTGTGTTTCTCAACGAATGTTCTTTAGAGCTTATGGCCTTAACTGACAATACTGTAGAAAGCAAACTTGCCAAGTTGTAAATAGAAAATGGAGACAATCATTAATTTAGTATCGATTTTAAGAAATTCTCAAGTAAAATTATAATATAAAGTGGCTTTGCAAGGATTTCAGACAGTTTAAATATGGCAAGTCTATCAGGAACCAGGAAGCTTATCATAAAGCCCCAGTATGTGATGCCGGAATCCAGGGAAATGATAGCAGGAAAGCATCAATTTAGATGAGACCTCCAGATATGAGAAATACACCCACACCGATATTACTGTAACTAGATGAGAAAAAAACAAAATAAAAAAGATTTATCTGGGGAGATTCCAGGGTTGTTGGTGCGGATCCGGGGTTGCTGGAGAGTGCTGAAGTTTTTTTTATTTAATACAATTGAAGAGCATTGGGGCTCTGTGACTGCTTGTAGCAGCCGGAATGGGATTTTTTCCTTTCCCCGCAGCCACAGGGAAAGCAAGCGAGCAGCCGCAGCTAAAGGAAAAAGGAAAGGGAGGGAGTATTGGGACTAAAGGAGCAGCCAAGGACAGCCCACTGCAGCAATATAGGGGGAAAATGGAGTCTATATTGAGTCGCAGGTGCAGG
Organism: Ichthyophis bannanicus; assembly: GCA_033557465.1. Classification (NCBI taxonomy): domain Eukaryota; kingdom Metazoa; phylum Chordata; class Amphibia; order Gymnophiona; family Ichthyophiidae; genus Ichthyophis; species Ichthyophis bannanicus. The sequence goes on from CM066033.1 coordinate 397,512,381, forward strand.
CCTGGGTTTTTTGTCGGGCCCAGCCTGGGACTGCAATTTGGGGAAGCCGCGGAATACACAACCATACCTGATCACAGTGGGGGTTGCTTGCAGGCATCGGGAGGAGCCACAAAGACCGCAACTGTCCCCGATGCTAGAGGAGGAGCTGGTATGGGGGCCTGGAAGGCCCAAAGTTCATACAGGAGCCTGGGGCACCAGTAAATGAGTCAGCAGGGCCCCAGGGAAAAAATGAATAGGCTTGGGAGCCATTGGGGGGCTCTCAAATGGTCAGAATTGGGGGAATTGGGTTAATGAGACCAAGATTTTAGAATTGGGCCATTTGGCAGGCCTTTAAATGAACTGAGGCTTTTGGGATGGGTCAGACAGCAGAGTGAGGCTGCTGGTCTATAGAAGGCGTTATCAGAAGAGTCGGAACGGGCCACAGCTTCTTTAACATAACTTAAAGAGGCCGAAATCTAAATATTTAATTTTAACAGTTTTAAAGTGGCAGAATAACTGGGGTTTTATATTATGTAAAGTACCAATATGTGCTGGCTGGGGGCGAGATCTGTGTGGATGTTGTTGTGGTTAAGTGCCATCGAGTTGGTGTTGGTGCGCCAGTCGATGAAGCACCAGGTCTGCGGGTACTGCAGTGTGCTGCGGCCCAGGCCCATACTAGGCAGCGTGCAGAAGAGCTAGTGCTCCGCGGGCCGGATTAAAAGGTCCGCCGGGCCGTAGTTTGCCCATTCCTGGTCTAGATGCTGCTGTTCAACAGTTTATTGACCTCGCTTCATGATATGTCTCCCTATCGGCAGCTGTATACATTTGCATATGATTTTATGTAATTGTGTTTATTATTTATTATTACATGTACACCTTTTTAACCTTTAATAGGGTTGTTTGTAAAAGTCTATTATTTAGCTTTTATTTCATTTAGTTTTTTTGCTTTTTTATTGTTTCTGCTGTTGTTATTGCCCGTTTATTTATGATTACAGTTAATCCTTTTATGTTTTTATGTTGTAGTGATCATAGTCCCCTGATGAAGGCCTAAGTGGCCGAAACACGTGTTGGGCTGACCAATCAATAAAGTTTTGTCCTCCAAGGGTTTCTTCTTTGCCTGCTTCTTCTGTGGACTATTCTGGAAATGTACATAGTTCTCTGTTCCTTACTTGCTATCCTTAATGAGGTTGTGTACAGTCAGGGGATCTTGACCATATGCTTGGGTAAGAATACCAAAGTGTGCCCTTAGCTACATCAGCATTAGTGGCAATGATGATGTCATTGAAAGTTCCTAGTTCTTTGTCTCCACATCTGCTGGTAGGGGAACACAACCTACTTGTCTGGGCTGGTCTAGCAGGACTCCAGGAAAGGAGATTAGCTATAAGTAAAATTTTACCTTTTGTTTTAATTTACAGCTTGGGACTATAAATTGCATTTTTTTCCTTGGGGCAATTCCCTCATTAGTATTCTGAGTGAGGGGACCTCCCAGTCTTTGACTGGCATTCTGACCGGGTTCTCCCTTTTTGGCGTGTTGATGCAACACCATCTCATTCCTCAGGTCAGGCAGCAGATTGTCTTGAGGTGCTCCTGGATACTTGTGAATTTGTTTAGTAAGTAATGTAACTGTGTAGCAGCACTAATGTAGCTATTCATAATTTATTAAGGGAATAGATCGTCTGTAGCATTGCTTGGACTGCTGTTCAGATTTGGGGATTGTTTTTGAAGAATGCTTCTGTACTCTGTGAACACTGCTTGAATATTTGTGTATGAGTTATAAAAAGAGTAAATTGGTGGATTACATGGCAGCTATGGATCACTGCTAATGTCCTCTTTCTGAACGAGGAATGAGTATATATAATGGAAGGGTATTTGCAAGAGAGCAGGAAATAGAATAAGCAAACTGATTTCTTAATTAGGATAAAATTGTGTAAATTCTTACCTGGTCAGCAGTTCTATCTTGTGTTGATAGCAGTATCTGTTTTTAGGCCATTCTCCAAGTGCATGACAAGGAAGTGCTGGCGTCTCAGTTACTGGTCCTGACAGGTCAGCGCCTGTCCTATGCATTGCTGCATACACAGACTAAAGAGGGCATGGAGCTGCTAGCCAGGCTTCCTCCAACATTATGCACCTGGCTCAAAGCCATGGTAAGTATATGCAGAAGATGGTGGCCCATTATCTAGCACGACTCTATCAAATATATTTGATAACTAAGCTTATAACACTTGAGTGCTTAGTGCCTAATTTTGTGGCCAACTAGGAGAATGTGCCCTAGTATGATGAAATAAAAAATACCAAGCACCAACTGGGGTCAATTGAGGAAGAAAGAGGAAGAGCGGGGGGGAGGGGTACTTCAAAATGTGAGTTCTTACTTTCTATATGGTATTGTCTGTTAACACCTGGTTGATGGCTTGCGATGCTAATGTTGGTTGGATTGTAAATGTTTGTTTTGCAAACTTAATAAAAAATTTAAAAGGAAGAAATAAGGAATCCATGCATGGTGATAAGCAGAGGGGGTGGGAACAACTGCAGGTTGAGGAGCTGATGTGGTTGGGTGTTGTGCACATGTTCAGACAACTGAGAGTAAAGTAGAGAAAAGCAGAAAGGGCCCAAAGCAAGTCCCCTTTATGCAGAACACAGTAGGGCCAAACTGTAACTGAACCCTATGTTACAATAAAGATGCTGAAGCTGTGGGTAACCCACCCACAAATGCAGCTTTCACGTCATCTTCCATTGTCAGAGGAACCATGAAAATAGTGGTGAAAATTCAGAGGTAATGAGTGGAGGAATAAAATCGGCCGCATTTGTGTACATGCCACCACTTTCGATTAAAGCTGATGATGTGGGCAAGCTGCCAGAGTCTACTGCCATTGCACAAGCTTACAAATTAATTTCAGAAGCTGCTGGAATGCTACTCCCATATGTGTCACAGCCCCCCCCCCCCCTCTCTCTCCCTCTCTCTTAAAATCTGGAATAAAAGCTGGTGGAGCTTTTAATGGTTTCCTAGCTCTTTTGGCCATATGAATTTTCTTGATTTCCTTTCTGTTTGCTCTCTGGAGACTGGTGTGCCACTAAGCATTTTTATTAATGTAATTGTGTCTTAGGCTTGAAAAGATTGAGAAATATTAGACAAGAAGAACACTCACCATTTTTTAAAGCTTTTATGAAGCCTGTCTATATTTTTGACCATCTTTGGCAGCCTATTGCACTTTTCAAATAGGGAAAGTGTGAATGAATGTATAACTGCTACTGCCTGCTTTGAAGTTATAAATTCATTCAAACCTTTCCTATTTGAAAAGTACAACAAATTGCCAATGATTGTCAAAAATATACAGAGACTTCTAAAAAGCCTAAAAATTGTACTTTTGTTTCAACTGCATCAGTACTAAAACTGCAGTTAAAAGTAAATAATTTTGAAACAGTAAATTCAGATCTTTCTATATGATTTATATGTAATTGCAAATTAGCACAAAGAATTTTGTTCAACTTTTTAATTAGTGTTGATTTTCTTCTTTTTAATTTGCAGGATCCTCAGGACCTTAAAAATACACAAGTGCCAATTGGAACAACAGGGAAGTTAGTGGATAAAGTGATAGAGCTCCTCCCAGAAAACCACGGCCAGTATAGTCTTGCTTTGAACTTGATAGAAGCCGTGGAAGCAATGAGTCCTTCTTGACAGTAATGTCAAAAGTCCAGGCCGGCTGGAACTTGAGCAGTGCATGACCATTTTACACGCTGAGACCAGGTTTAAGGAAAGAAAGATTACCTCCATGTGGCTTTTGTATGAAGATACTGAAACTGCAAGCTCAGGACTTGGTTTTAAAAATGATGAACATCCCAACTAAATCCCATGGCATATTAGTGACCATGAAAGCCTCATATACAAAAATATGATCATCAAATTTAGATGCCACATTGTCTGTCTGTCTTAAGCATTTATTATAGGGCAAATGTTTAGCAGACATTTTATTCTGATTCTTCAGCTTACAGATGACCTTGACTCATTGCTCTCTGCTTTATATCTTCTTGGCTCTTTGCTAACTTGCTGTGTCTGCCATTCAGAAGTCAGACTGGAAGAATGACGTAAATGTTAGTAAATACTCTAACCTGCTATATATTCTGGCAGCACCAGGAACCTGGATTTGGTGGTTACAGCCTGACAGTCTCTGTATTTGGGCTGCTGGCTTGGGCTAATGCATTCAGACTGCTTTTTGGCATACTAGATTTTGGTATGGATTTGGTCTTGTATTTCTTTTGATAACTGGAATAAATCCATACATGCAGTGAGACAAAGCTAGATGTAGCTCAGCTTACCCCTTATGGCCTGGAGCTGTCTAGTAGTAAGGTTGCCATATTGTTCCATATCTGGATGAAAAGGCTGAACCAATCCTGTTTTTGCCTTCCTTATGAATTTGTAGTTCACCTACACAGGAAGCTACAAGTCTATGCATAGAACATGGCTATATAGTAACAGTAAAACCAGGAGGGACAGTAAACATAGATGTAGCTGTAGAGAATGGGACTTGAAGTTGAATGCTGAAATATGAGTCTACATCATTCTGCATATGAAACTCTTAATTTCAGATCTGTGTGAGCATGATTGGCTTATTACCCCCCCCCCCCCCCCCCAGAGTGTGCCCCAGACAGTTTGTGCTGGGGTCTTGAAACCAGTTTTGCTCTCAGAAAACTTTAGTCTCAATGTCTTTTTCTTACCAACCATGTTGTGAAAAAGAGATAAGTTGAATGGCTATGCACAGGTGTAAATGACATAATGAGTAGGAAAGCATAACCAGCCTGAAATTCCAAATACTCACTGTCCCATATATAAGCCAAATGTATTTAGTAAGTTATATTTCTCTTTGTTTCTCAGTACTGTATTTTTGGAGAGACTTTTTCAGGTCTCTTGCTATTAGACAATGAACATATGCAACAAATAATTTTATGCTTGTGATATAAACCTGTGCTGCAAGCCACCACTATAATGTGGCCTTTTGAGTAGTTGAGGTCCTGACTTTTAAACAATTAAAGCAACAATCTCCATCAGAATTGAGTGATGATACTGTAGGATAGAAGTCTGTGATAGTGACCATAACACATTAGTTTTTATAAACATGTGTTTCCAGTAAGAAGCTGGGAGTTATTTTCCATTTTCATCACCGAATACCCATTTAAATAACTGCATGCACTTTAATGTAAGTAGCTGAATCCTCCCTCAAATCTCTGCTTTTTGTGCGGAAGAAAGATAGCACCATACTGAAGTCTGAGTTGCATCAGAGGGGCAATTATGTTTTTAATGAAACGAGTAATTTTTAGACTCAGACTTTAAAGGAAGATAAAATCAAAATGAATTTACTTGGTTCACAGCACTTTTATGGATTAATGATATACAAAATATGTCAGTAGCTAGATGGGCATTTTCTAGTACCTGATGTTTAAACTTTTCTTGGCCCTACACTTGCACAGATGTCAGAATTAGAGATACTTTTGTGTTTTCGGTGCAGTGGTTACTTCTGTTTCTTTGAGATTCCAACTTGGAGCCAGGTTCAACTGGTACTGCTGTGCCATTAGCCTTCATTGTTTATCCTCATATTAAATACATTCCCGTTCAACCCCTGCAATGGTGGCCACAGATAGAAGTCTAACTAGTAAATATCCCCGTTATGCAGTCCTTGGAATGTCCTCTTCATTGGGTAAATGAGAACACTGCCTCCCTAGCAGCCATCAGCTCACCTGAAATGCAGAATTGAACCTGATCTCTCTCCCCAATGGCATCGCATAGCACTGCCACTGAGCCTTTGGGCTCACCTGACATCAACTTGTTAATAGTTTAAATGCAAGAATTTACCTTATTCTCTGATAATTAATGTGTAGTTCATTTAATAAATTAAATTCTAAGAATTCATGAAATACTGGGCCTTGGGGGTCTTTGTCAGCATAAGGCAGCTTCATGGTAAATTTTAATTTGGCTATAGCCAATCAGTGTATGTTGTTATCTGAAATGAACCCTTGATGATTTTATTACAGATGTGAATGACTCTTGGGTACTGACTTCCTAATATCAGAGTACATGCATGGACCTGAACCCCATGACACCATTAGAAGAACTGGAGCTGTAAAATACTGTTTGAGTGCCTCTGTTAAGTAGGCAACAGTTCTGTAGTACTTCTCCATACACCTGGGTCTCAGTCCCTGGAATAGAAATTTGCTGGAAACCTCTAGAGCAGTGATTTCCAAACTTGGGGTCAGGACCCCAAATGTGGTCACATCAGTGAATGGGGTCACAGAAACATGGCCATTTCCCCATCTCTCTGGACTTTCACTGTGACCTATGTTAAGTAGTGGCCTGTGAGCCAGTGAATATTCATAGGCCCTTGTCCCCACCTGGGTAAGCTTCCTGTTAGACTAGAAACCCATGCTGAGTACTGGGGGTTTGTAAGCACACTGACACAAGTGACCCTGTGATGACTGTTGCAGTCACTGCTTTCTGCTTTAGATGAGTGAAGGAAGGGAAATGAACCTGGAAACCTGCTATTTTGATTTCATCATCAGGGGTCACATGACTTTCTCCAGGAACAAGCAGGAAGTCAGTCCTTACATATGGGTGATATCGAAGCCGTGTGGTCCCCTTCCTGCCCAAGTGTGCCATCTTACTCAGTCTCCCTTTTTCCGCAGAGTCCTACAGATATTTGTCTGTCTTCTCTGGAAGAAAGTTCATTTCCTCATGCACGTCTATGTACCATCCCGTTAGCACTGGTCCCTTTCCCGCCTCCGAGTCCTGTCGCCTCGGCTTTGGAACTCAGAACTTGTTTAGTTAGGGTTTTTTCCATCCAGCGCGGTTTCATGCCTTTTTCAACTGCTGGTTATGTCGAAGGTCTTTGACCTCGCTGGGATCCTTTTTGCCCCAGTGGCGACCGGATTTTAAAAGTATGATCAGTGTTCCAGGAACACGTCCCTTACCGACACACATGATTGCAAATTTAAATCACTCCTCAAAACCCATCTATTCTCCTCTGCCTTTGATCTTCCAGCTCCTGTTATGTGACTTTGTTTCTCAGGTTGTTTCTTCTCTCTGTCCTGTCCGTTTGACTGTCTATATTCTCCTGTCTCATAGTGTAGTTCCTTTCTTTGTCTGGCCTCTGGCCGTGCTGTACTTCTGATTTTTTTTGACTATTGTACACCACCCTGTTGTTACAAAGGGCAGTCTGTCAAATTGAATAAACATAAACATTGTTGCCTCAGGTATCAGGGTGCCAACGACAACCCAGAGGCATGCTCCCTGTGCAAAAAGATGTCTGTGAAGGCCTTCCAAAGTTGTCAGCAGAAGCAGGATGACATCTTCTACAGGTCGAATTTGGCCCCAGTATCCCTGGTAGCCGCACACTCTAAGGCCCTGCACAGATCCTCTGAGTCATGTAAAGGCCCCATGGTTCCCAAGTGAACATGTCAACACTCCAAGAAGGTTCCCCGGAGCCAAGAGTGCAAGAAAAAGAAGAAATCTTTGAAGACCTCCTCCTGGGAAAGGGATATGCTTGACAAGTCCCGTGCGAGGTCTCACAGCTCCCAGAGGGTTTCCAAGGAGTCTGAGCAGGAGCGGCCGGTGAAGGTACCCAGGACAGATGCTGAGGCCCCCAGCAACAGATACCAGACCCCCGAGGCCCATCTCATGGAGGGACTCCCTCTCCTCTCCTCTCCGAAACCCGAAACTGTCATCCCGGCATTGGTGTGGAAGGCTGAAACCCCTGAGTGGGAAGCCAGGATGATGGCGTTGGAAAGCAGTGTTTCTGCATTCCTTGTCTCACAACAAACGTCAATGCCCAGTCCTGCTGGTGCATGCACTGAGATTGCAGGGACCTCAATGCCAAGGACTCCTCGGGCTGCCGAAGAGATCCATGAGAGCCCCATGCCTCGAGTCTATCCTCGGCGAGGGTCTCTATTCCGCTTCTGGTCCTTGGGAGCAAGATTCTCCCTGGCAAGGGCCTCTCGCTCAAGCCAGGTCCCAGCTGTTGTTCATTGACAGCCAGACACAACATCAGGCCTCGAGTTCTCGACAGACTACTCAGACTGGGAGTTCGAGGATGAGACTTCCCTGAAACATGAACACACAGTGACCTCCCCTCGGATCCGTCCCCACCAGCATAGAGGCACCAGTCCCCGTCCAAGGACACCTTGTTCCTCAAGTTGTCCAGGACATGGCAAAGGCACTGTCCCTTATCACGAACTCAAAAGAAGAACCCCACATGGAGGAACTCGAAATCTTCCAGTACGAGGCCCCACCCAAAGAGGTCTTCATGGTCCCTGTTCCTCCATCGTTGGGCGCCTCCTCTTCCAAATGTAGGAAACACCAGCATCGGTGCTGATTGTTAGCTGGTGCTTGGACACTATGTACTGAATCCAGCGGGGACCCGGCTTCAGGAAGGCACACCTCCATGGTGGTCGAGTTGGCCATGCATCGACAGAAGAGCCTGAAGACTCACTCTTCAGTGCCCTCAGGCATAAATGTTATTAAGGCTCGATGCTAGCGTGCCATATACAATTATACCAGCTGTATATCGGCATGTACCTCCGAGACCTAACCAAGGAACTCTGAGACTTTTCAGCGGGCCTCAGAAGGGACCACCTTCAACATTTTCAGACCCTCATGAAGTCTATCAGAGAGTGCTCGAAATATTTGTCTCGAGCGGCCTACCGACAGCTTCGAGATCAACGCAAGGGTAGCCACTGCAGTCATCGATGCTCAAAGCCAGGCCTGGCTCCAGGCATCTGACATCGAACAATGGGTCCAGGAAAAGCTACTCGAGGTGCCTTGCCTCGGTGAAAACCTCTTTGCCAAGCCAATGGAGGACAAGGTGGCAGAGATCAAGACAGAGTATTTCACCAGGACTCAACTGTAGAGGAAGACCTCCACACTTCCCATGAAGAAACCATCAGGGGAAAGGCCAGTCTTACCAAGGTTATCCCCCATAACAGGCCCCCCCAGACTCCTCAGCAGGATCACCAGGGCAAAAGAGCAGTCCAGGGCCCATGTAAGCCTAAGGGCCCCAAGGCCCAAACACCAGCTCCAGCCCAGACTAGGTCAGGGTTTTGACTCCCAGAGCATAGCCTCTGCACCCATGGGGGACCAGCTACTGATAGGGAGGGGGGGGGGGTGCCTGATTCATTTTGCCCACCGGTGGGCTGCCATCACCACCAACTCCTGAGCACTTCAGTTAGTCAGGAAAGTTTACCTCCTTCATCTGAACCAGACGCCTCCCCCCTTTCTTTCCAGGACAGCCCCTGCTACTGCAGGAACTTGCAGGCCTTCTCAGGGACAGGAACCCCGCCACCTCAAAGGAAAAGGGTTCTATTCCAGGTATTTTCTGATCCCAAAATGAACAGGAGACCTAAGGCCAATCTGGACTAGAGAAACCTGAACAATTTCCTGGTGCGGGAGAAGTTCAAAATGCTCACCCTTGATCCAGCAGGGAGATTGGCTATGCTTCTTGGACTTAAAGGATGTTTATACCCACATTCTTATTCATCCCAGTCACAGGCAGTGCCTAAGATCCATGGTCGGGGCTGACCACTACCAGTACATGGTACTCCCCTTCGGCCTAGCCTCTGCACCAAGAGTCTTCACCAATTGCCTAGCAGAGGTGGCCGCCTACTTGAATCTCCAAGGGGCCTTTGTCTTTCCATACGTGGACTACTGACTAGTAAAAGGAGAGACAGCCTCAGAGGTGCAACAGGCCATGGACGCACTATCAAAGTCCTACAACATCTGGGGTTCATGATAAACCACCCCAAATCCCACCTCACTCCAACACAGGACTTGGAGTTCATAGGGTCTTGCCTGGACACCCTCCATGCTGGGGCCTTCCTCCCCCTGGACAGGGCGGATTGCCTCAGGTCCCTGACGACTGATGTGCAGCGCCATCATGCCATGTTGGCATAGTACATGCTTCACCTGCTCGGCCACATAGCTTTCATGGTTCATGTAGTCCCTAGTGCCTGCCTCCACATGCGGGCAGCTCATTGGTGCCTCCGCTCACAGTGGACTCAAGCCACAGGCAGACTTTGGGATAGGATCTTGGTGTCTAGTCAACTGGCAGAGTCACTCAGTTGGTGGCAGGATGCACAGCACCTGCATAAGGGCATGCCCTTTCAACATCCAAACCCCCCAAGGGTCCTCACTACAAACGCCTCCCTACTGGGCTGAGGTGCCCATTGCGAGGAACTGGTCTTTCGAGGAGAGTCAGCAGCAGATCAACCTGCTGGAGCTCATAGCCATTTTTCTGGTAATAAGGGCCTTCCAACATTGCCTGCAGCATCGGTCGGTGCTGGTCCAAATGGACAACCAGGTTGCGATGTGCTACCTGAACAAACAAGGGGTACAGGGTCTCACTGCCTCTGCCAGGAGGCAATAGCCCTCTGCTGATATGCAGTCAGCTAAGGAATGCTTCTCAGGGCAGTTTACCTTCTGGGCCAGGACAATGCCCTAGTGGACAGACTAAGTAGGGTTCTTTGAGTGGCGCCTAGACCCCAGGGTGGCACGGCAGCTATTCCAACTATGGGGAACGCCAAGCCTGGACCTCTTTGCCAGCCCAGCCAATGCTCAGCTGCCCAGCTTCTGCTATCACCAACCACATTCGTCCTGGATAACGGTGGATGCCTTCCTCATCTCGTGGTCGGAGGGCCTGTTGTATGCCTTCCTTCCTATGCCATGAATCGTGCAGACCCTCTTCAATGTCCAGCGTGACAAGGCTTCCATGATCCTGGTGACCCAAACAGCCTTGGGTTTCCCCTGTTACTCGCCTCTCGGCAGAGCTCCTTGTCTCTCTGGAAAATTCCCCAGGTCTACTGACCCAGGAGGAGGGCTCAATTCTCCATGCCAGCCTGGGATACCTGTCGCTAAGAGCATGGCTGCTGAACGGGTCACCATAGCGCACCTCAACCTCCCCAAGGAGATGGAAGAGATCCTCCTGGTCTCTCGTAAGGACTCCACGAGACGAGCTTATGCTTTCAAGTGGCACAGATTCTCGGTTTCGTGTATGGAGCAATGGGTAGATCCATTCTCCTGCCCAGTGCATACGGTGCTGCAGTATTTTCTCCAGCTCTCACAATCTGGAGTCAAGTCCAACTTCAAGCTACCCTATACCAGGTTCTACAAGAAGTATCGTGTTTCACACCCACCCTAAATTCCTCCCAAAAGTGGTATCTGCCTTTCACCTCAACCAGGAGGTGGTGCTCCCCACCTTCTTTCCACGGTCCCACGCTGACAAGGCAGCGGCCATTCTCCATACTCTACTGCAGAAGGGCCCTGTCCTATCGGCAACTTAGGACCACCACGAAGCCTCACAGCTTTTTGTTTCATACGACCCCAGTCGATTTGGGGAGGCTTTCACCAAGAGGACCCTATCCACCTTGGTGGCGGACTGCATCACCTTTGTCCACGATCAGGCTGGGCCATCATTGGAGTGTTGGGTCACAGCACACAATGTCAGGGCTATGACAACCTTGGTTTCAAGCCTATGCTCTGTCCCTATAGCAGATATTTGCTGGGCTGCAACCTGGTCCTCAGTCCACACCTTTGCAGCTCACTACTGACTGTAGAGGGAGTCCTGACAGGACAGTGCCTTTGGCCAGGCTGCAATCCATAATCTGGGATTTAGGCAGCTCCTGCCCTCTGACCCTTCTTGTTCAGGCTCCTCAGAGTCTGTCCTCAGATTTGCTTGCGGCTGCTCATGGATGGGCCATGCTTTTTCTACAGGTTCTCGGTAGCCTGTAGCTAAGGAGTCCCATATGTAAGGACTGACTTCCTGCTTGTTCCTGGAGAAAGCATAGTTGCTCACCTTTAACAGGTGTTCTCCAGGGACAACAGGAATCAGTCCTCACAACCCTCCCTCCTCCCCTTGGAGTTGCTATATAATTTTTTTTCTGTCTTTGGTTGGCTCTAGCTATGTCATCTGACTGAATAAGAAGGCACCGTTGGGCGGGAAGAGGACCATGCCTGCATGGTTGTATCTCCCAAAGGCTTTCTCTAAAAGCTGGGAGAGATGCTTCTGCGAGGGCTGCATTGATGTCACCCATATGTGAGGACTGATTCCTGCTGTCCTTGGAGAACACCTTTTACAGGTAAGTAACTACGCTTTCAGTTACTAAAATGGGGTCGTATTGGATAAAAGTTTGGAAAGCACTGCTCTAGAGTTTGATAGTTGCCAAGATTACCTGCAAATATTTACAACCTTGGCAAATTCTTTCCTCATTCCACAATTTCTTGCTTTACAGGTACTTTGATATATCTCTGCAGCACATGGGAGGTATTGCTGATCCTGTCCTGTGATTTTGTTTGTGAAATTATCTAAAAGACACTAATAATCTCCAGGAACAAGCAGGAATGTAGTCTTCACATATGGGTGACATTGGCACTAACTGAGCCTATGCAGCAACGCTCCCCAGCGGCCTATAGGAAAGCTTTTGGGAGCATCCCACTGCACCTGTGCTGCTGCCTTCCCGCATTTCCCAACTCTTCCCACCTCAGTTTTTTGTTTTCCGCAGAGCAGACAAGGAGCAATTCCTGTCACCGCAGGAAATGTTGTTCTTTTGTGGTCGCATCTGCCTTCTCGTCAACACTAGCACCGGTATCGTCGGTGTTTCTTTTCTTTCTTGTGTTTTCTTTTTTAAAAAAAGTTTTCTTTGAGGGTCTCTGCCCTCTAGGTGCTGAGGCGCCATTTTGGGCCTTAGGCCCCTTTGTTCCTCAAAATAGAGAAACAAACTAATGGTTTCAAATGTGTTCCAAATGTAGTAGTACTATTTCTGCTACCGACACCCATGACTGGTGTCTTAAATGTTTGGGACCAGACCATTCGCCATCAGAATGTCTCTGCAGGAAGATGACAGAGGGGCCTGGAGAATAGAGCTGCAAAACTCGGCACCCTCTTTGCCATGGATGCAGTGTCAATTGCATTGACGTCGTCCAGGTCTTCATCTTCCTCCCATGGATCTCAGGTAATGAAACCCAAGTCTTCTTGGAAGACTGGTCGGTCCTCAAAGAGTAGATCTCCTTCTAAGTATCGAGATGCTTTAAGCGTTGTCCTAGAGGAAAATACACCGCCCAAACAGCCCTGGCGGGAGGTCCTTGCCTCCAAAGCATTATCACGGTCCCAAGATTTTCCCGAGGTGTCCACCTCTAGAGAGCTCTCGGTGCCATGTTCTTGGGGTCGTGGCCCGCTGTTCGGGCTAAAGTCTCTGCAGTCGGTTCTGCAGCCATCGGTACCGAATGTATCTGCATCGACCATTGTGCCGCTCTCCATGCTACCACCCATGCCGGCCCTGGAGTCAGTGTCTGGCATGGAGGGTCCGGTACCGAGGCATTCTGATGACTATTTTGATTGGTACCGTCGATGGGCCAGGCGGGAGCACCCGGCCCGTCGATACTTCGAGTCTTCTGATGAATCGATCAGTACCAGGGAGGCTCTTTCAGAAGATCCTTCTCCTTCCCCACAATGCCTTGTCTCCTCCGGAGGACATGACTTTTCAGGACTTTAGATGGGATGTTGCTCAGGGCCTCTCCATTACGATGACCTCTGAGAAGGAACCGAGAGCTGAAGAACTTGAAATTCTTCAGTATGCGGCAGCCCCTAAGGAGGCCGCTACCTTACCCATTCATTGGATATTACATGACCTTATGTTTAGGACGTGGGAAACACCTTGAACAGTGTGTCCACATTTTTGGAGACTCAGTACCATGTACCGGGTACCGCAATGTCCAGGTTTCCAGAAGTTGCAGTTACCACACCATTCCATGGTTGTGGAATCGGCAATGTGTCGAATCAGAAGTGCTAAGACACATTCATCTAATCCTCTGGGCCGTGAGGCGAGAACTCTTGATGCCTTTGGCCATCGATGTTTTCAGACCTCCATGTTATCTGCCAGAATCAGTTCATACATACTATACATGAGTATGTTTCTTTGGGAGGTGACTAAAGATTTGGAACTAATGGCTCCACTTCTCCCAGAAGACAAGAGGGCTGATTACCTGACACTTGTAAAACATGCCCAGAATGTTTCCAAGTTCATGAACAGGACAGCCTTTGATTGTTTTGAGTGTATTAGCAGAACTTCTGCTATCTGCATCGGTGCACGTCAGATTGCTTGGTTACAAGCATCTGATCTAGAGCAGTGGGTGCAAGATAAGCTGGGGAATATTTCTTGCACAGGAGAAAACCTCTTTGGCAAGGATTGGCAAGACAAAGCTGCTCAGCTTGAGTCCGCGAATACTACCCTAAACATGCTCTCTAGGAGCACTGCCAACCCAGCTAAGAAAAAGACGGTTAAGGAGCCCTTTTTCAACAAGAAAAAGAAGTTTTGTCGTTCTTCCACCCATGCTGTCCACTGTCCGATCCATGCTTCCCAGAAGGGACAACAACAACTGAAGCAACAAAGGAAGGCTTAGGCCCCTAGAGCTCAACAGCCCCAGCCTCCACAAGGTCTTTGACTCCTTGCTAGAGAACGTAGCTGTCCTACCTGTGGAAATTCCAGAGCCAGTCAACATTCCAGACAGACTGTTACTTTGCCAAAAGGTGGCACCAGATAACATCAGAACATTGGATGCTCCTTAGTGACAGAGGGGTACAAACTTCACTTCCAAAGTATGCCCCCTCCCTCCACTCCAAGAGAGTTCAGCTCTCGGCCCCCTCTTACCACTCTCTTGTGCCAGGAAATTACCATCCTTTTTGCTCAGGGTGCAATAGAGGAAGTGCCACTTTCTCAGGAAGGCCTGGGCTTCTACTCCCCCTACTTCCTTATACCAAAGAAGACAGGAGGATACAAGCGCATTCTGGATCTTAGAGAATTAAATAAGTATCTGCTCTGAGAGAAATTCAAAGTGATCTCTCGGAACACTTCTCCAGTACAGCCAGAGTCAGGATTGGCTATGTTCTCTAGATCTATAGGATGCATATACGCATATCCTTATTCACACAGAACACAGAAGATTTCTTTGATTCCTCATTCTATCCTTCAGCCTGGCTTCTGCCTCAAGAGTCTTTACAAAATGCATGGCAGTAGTAGCAGCATTTCTAAGAACTCTAGGGCTATTTGTCTTCTCCTAGTTAGACGACTGGCTCATCCAAGCATCTTCAGCTCCAGAGGCCAGCTCTGCTCTCTCCTGCACAATGCAGGTTCTTCAATATTTGGGATTTGTAATAAATCTTCCAAAATCCCAACTCACCCCTTCTCAAACCTTGGAGTTCATAGGGGCACTTCTAGACATGCAGCAGTCCAGGGCTTTTCTGCCACACTCAAATAGTTCAACTAGCTTCTCAAACAGGTATGAAGACTTTACTAACTGCTCGAGAAATGCTTCAGTTGCTCCATCATATGGCTTCCACTGTACATGTTCCCTATGCTCATCTGCACATGCATGCAGCTCTATGGACCCTAGCTTCGCAGTGGACTCAGCCATCTGGGGGACAAAATCATGACCTCGGCACACCTCATTTCATCCCTCCAATGGTGGCAATCACCAGAAACCCTACTCGTAGGGTCATCTTTTCAGAGGCCACCACACCAGTCTACCCTGATGACAGATGCATCCAAATTGGGTTGGGGAGCTCATCTGGACAATCTCTCCACTCGGGGTCTTTGGACTCAGCAGGAAGCTCGGCTTCACATAAACCTGCTAGAACTCAGAGCCATCTTCATTGCTTTCAGAGTGTTCCTGTACCACCTGCACTCCAAAACAGTTCTAGTCTAGACAGACAATCAGGTAGCCATGTTCTATGTGAACAAGTAGGGTGGAACAGGTTCTCAGGCATTGTGCAACAAAGCCCTACACCTATGGTCCTTTGCCATACACCATCAGATCCACCTAATAGCGGTGTATCTCCCTGGCAGACAGACTCAGTCCAGTACTACTGCCACACGAATGGTCTCTCCATTCAGCTCAAACTGCTTGAATCTTTCAAATCTGGGGTACCCCAGATATAGATCTGTTTGCAAGTCCTCAGAATGCCAAACTTCCCTGCTTCTGTTCCAGAATTCCTGCTCAGAACAATCAGGCGATGGATGCTTTCTACCTCCACTGGGGTCAGGACTTCCTATATGCTTACCCACCCATTCCCCTCATTCCCAAGACTCTGTTCAAGCTTCAGAGAGACAGGGGCTATATGATCCTCATAGCCCTGCGCTGGCCAAGTCAGACATGGTATCCACTGCTTCTACATCTCTCTTAAGCCAAACCTCTGGTGTTGAGATGTGCTCTAGATCTCCTATCCCAGGAGAACGGGACGCTTCTGTACCCGAACCCCCCCTGTCCTTGCACCTGATGGCGTGGCTGCTGAGAGCTTAGAACTCCAGGATATCAACCTCTCTCAACAGGTAAAAGATATCCTTTTGGCCTCTAGGAAACCTTCCACAAGGCATGCTTACACTTTTAAATGGAGAAGGTTTTCAATCTGGTGTTCAAAGAGGGAACTTAGTCCTTTTTCCATTCCAGTGGAGGCGTTACTTGAGTATCTCCTCCATCTTTCATCCTCTGGACTTAAAACTAATTAGGTAAGAGTCCACCTCAGTGCCATTGCGGCTTTCCACGTGCCCTTTGATGGACAACCTGTCTCTTCTCAGCCACTTGCAGTGTGCTTTATGAGGGGTCTACTTTTAACTAAGCTACCACCTGTGGCATGGGATCTCAGTCTTGTCCTTGGACAGCTGATGAAGCTGCCCTTAAACCCCTAGCTGCTACATCTCTGAAGTTTCTTTCTTGGAAAGTCATCTTCCTAATTGCCTTCACTTCTGCAAGACCCATGAGTGAGCTCCAGGCTTTAGAGGCTGAAGCTCCTTATACACAGTTCCACCATGATAAAGTAGTCGTTAGGATTCATCCTCCCTTTATGCCAAAGGTGGTTTCGCCTTTTCATTTGAACCAGTTGGTTTACCTTCCTGTTTTCTTCCCTAGGACTCATGCCTCTAGTGCAGAAAGGAATCTACGTACTCTGGATTGCAAGCATGCTTTGGCCTTTTATCTTCAGAGAACTAGACAGCACAGGAAGGCTTCACAGCTTTTTGTTGTGTTTGGTAGACCCAAGTGACTGGAATCAATTTCCAAGAGAACACTCTCCAAGTGGATTGCAGACTGTATATCTTTTACATATGAGAGTAAAGCATAGTTACGCACCTGTAACAGGTGATCTCCAGGAACAGCAGAAATTTAGTCTTCACATATGGGTATCGTCGGTACCGATGGAGCCTGCGTGGGAACGCTCCCCAGCATCCAATTAGAAAGCTTTTGGGAGCATCCCACAGCACCTGCATGCTGCCTTCCCCAACTGCCTCTCTCCAGTTGAGTTTAAAGCTGAAAGAGATAGAGAGATACAATTCCTAGGGGAGGTGGGTGGGTTGTGAAGACTAAATTCATGCTGTTCCTGGAGATCACCTGTTACAGGTGAGTAACTATGCTATCTCCAGGAACAAGCAGGAATGTAGTCTTCACATATGGGGACTCCCTAGCTTTAGATGTCAGGGAGAGACCCCAGAAGTTGTGTGTCCCTGTGAAAGGGCTCCACTTCCCCCCATGGATCTCTGGCATCCAACCAGGGATGGTGGGTAGGAGTTGATTAGGTATGGAACAGGTGTTGGAGAACAGCCTGACCAAACAAGGCATCCCGGTGGAAGTCCTTGTCCAAGCAGTAATGGGCTGTGAAGGTATGAACCGAGGCCCAGGTGGCTGCTCGACATATGTCGTCAATAGAGACAGAGTGCAGATGAGCCATTGAAGCTGCCATGGCTCTCTCATTGTGAGCTGTGACATGGTCCTCCAGAGGAAGATTCTTACTCTGATAGGCAAAGGAAATACACTGAGCAATCCAGTTAGACAGTGTTCTCTTAGAGAGTGGAAGTCCCAAATGAGAAGGATCAAAAGCAACAAAGAGTTGAGAGGACTTTCTATGTTGCTGTGTTCTTTGTAAGTAAAAGGCTAAAGCTCTTTTACAGTCCAAAGTATGAAGATTCCTTTCTGCATTTGATGCATGAGGCCTTGGAAAAAACACAGGTAGGTAGACCACTTGGTTTAGATGAAAAGATGAGACTATCTTTGGCATAAAGTGTGGATGAGTCCTAAGGACTATCTTGTCATGATGGAACCTTGTATAAGGTGGATCAGCCACTAGTGCCTGCAACTCACTGATACAATGTGCTGATGTGATTGCAATGAGATTGAAATTCCTTTCTTGGAAGGTTTTCTATGAGGTAGTAGCTAAGGGTTCGAAAGGTGGCTTCATGAGCTGACCAAGAACCAGGTTTAAGTCCCATGTCACAGGTGGTGGCTTAATGGGAGGCTTAGTTAGAAGAAGGCCTCTCATAAATCTTGCTATAAGAGGATGGGAGGAAATAGGTTGTCCATTTAGAGGCTTGAAAGAAGCTGCAATAGCACTCAAATGGACTCTTACTGAGTTAGTCTTAAGTCCTGCATTGGATAAATGAAGGAGATATTCCAGTAATGATTCCAGAGGTACCGCAAGGGGGTTAAGACCCTTCTGCGAACACCATATGGTAAACCTTTTCCACTTGAAAGCATAAGGATATCCTTTACTTGCTGAGGGAGGTTAAGATCATGGAGAGCTTGGCCTTCAGCAACCAAGCTCTGAGATGCAGAGACTGGGGCTTGGGGTGCCATAACATTCCGTCCTCCTGAGACAGGCGATCTGGAGCAGACCCTAACTCCAGAGAGGGAGCTTGAGAGAGATGTAGAAGCAGAGGGTACCACACTTGCCGTGGCCAATGTGGAGCTATGAGAATCATATGGCCTCTGTCTCTCTGAAGCTTGAACAGGGTTTTGAAAATTAGGGGAATGGGTGGAAAGGCATAAAGGAAGTCTTGCCCCCAGTGAAGGAGGAAAGCATCCCTGGCCTGAGAGCCCTGAGCCGGAATTCTGGAACAGAACCGGGGAAGTTTGGCATTCAACGGACTTGCAACGTCCGGGGTTCCCCAAATTTGAAAAACCTTGGCTACCTGGTCTGCATGCAGAGACCATTCGTGTGGAAGCAGAACTCGACTGAGTCTGTCTGCCCAAGAGTTTTGAATTATCACTCCACTTTTCACCAAAAGAGGTTTATCGAATTGGCAACCAGGTCTCAGACTAGAAAGGAGCTGAATGATGCGTTTGAGATAAAATCTTAAACGCTATGCTCACTTGTTGCATCAATGACCTGTTACGTTGCCTTTTGCTTATAGGTTTTTATGCTTTATCTGTCAGCTGCTTAGCTGGGTATATTCAGGGTTTGCCTTCCAGCATGTTGTCTGAATAGCTTTCAGTGCACTAGCGCTGCTTGGCCCATACCAGATTCGCCCACTATCAACTTACTTCAAATTTAATACAGTGGTGCTGTGGTACTTATCTGGTGTGGCTGTCTTTCCCACAGCACCACTGTACCACAGCACCAATGTATTAAATTTGAAGTAAGTTGATAGTGGGCGAATCTGGTATGGGCCAAGCAGCGCTAGTGCACTAAAAGCTATTCAGACAACATGCTGGAAGGCAAACCCTGAATATACCCAGCTGACAGAAAAAGCATAAAAAGCTATAAGCAAAAGGCAACATAACAGGTCATTGATGCAACAAGTGAGCATAGCGTTTAAGATTTTATCTCAAACGCATCATTCAGCTCCTTTCTAGTCTGAGACCTGGTTGCCAATTCGATAAACCTCTTTTGGTGAAACGTGGAGCCATAATATCTATTACATGATACTGGCCAGTATAATTAGCTCTGAAAGGTGATCAAGACTTACTTTTGCAAGAGTTTTGTATGCCTGGAAGATACACTGCCAGGAGATGAATCTGATGCTCTCTGGCGAGGGCCCATAGTCGCAAAGCTTCGTTGCACAGCAACAGAGAGCCTGTTCCCCCCCCCTGCTTGTTCACGTAGAACATGGCTACTTGATTGTCCATATGAATGAGGACTGTCTTGTAGCTGAGCATGGTGTGGAACACTCGAAGAGCAAGGAAGATTGATCTGAGCTCTCAGAGATTGATATGTAAATGAGTCTCCTGTGGAGTCCAAGTGCCTTGGGTGGAGAGGTCTTGCAGATGAGCTCCCCAACCCATTGGAGAAGCATCTGTTGTGAGAGTTGCCTGGGGTAAAGGTTGTTGAAATGGGGACCCCAGCAACAGGTTTTGAGTGGACTGCCACCATTGGAGGGACAAAATAACGCGATTTGTGTTTGCTATTTTGTCTGACAGGCATCCTGATGCCTGGGTCCATTGAGTGGATAAAGTCCACTGAGCTGCTCTCATATGGAGGCGAGCATAAGGAATCACATGCACGGTAGATGCCATGTGGCCTAGTAGTTGTAACATCTCTCGAGCAGTGAGATGAGGCTTTAGCACTGCTTGAGAAGCTAACTGCACCATGCGAAGGCAATGGGTCTGAGGAAGATAGGCCCTTGCTTTTCTGGTATCCAGCAAAGCTCCTATGAACTCTAAAGACTGAGTGGGAGTTAGACTGGATTTTGGGATGTTTATGACCAGACCCAAATACTGAAGGATACGCATTGTGCAAGACAGAGAAAACCTGGCCTCTGACTCTGATGGGGCTCGAATGTGCCAGTCATCTAAGTAAGGGAAGACGAATATCCCTAGAGTGCGAAGAAATGCTGCTACCACAGACATGCATTTCGTAAACACCCTTGGTACAGAGCTCAGGCCAAAAGGAAGCACCCTGTACTGGTAGTGCTTTCCTTGAAAAAGGAACAGAAGGAACTTTTTGTGAGTTGGATGGATGAGAACATGAGTGTATGCATCCTTGAGATGAGAACAAAGCCAATCCTGACTCTGAAGGTATGGCAGCAGAGTTCCCAGAGAAATCATCTTGAATTTCTCCTTGAACAGGAATTTGTTCAATTCTCTGAGGTCTAAAATAGGTCTGTGTCCACCTGTTTCCTTTGGGATAAGGAAATAGGGGGAGTAAAACCCTGTACCCTGTTGATGAATGGGTACTTCTATTGCCCCTTGGGCAAGAAGCATAGAGACAGGATCCGAGGCAGCATGGATTCACCACAGGCAGGTCTTGTCAGACAAATCTGATTGATTTCTTTGACTGGGTGACCAGGGAGTTTGGACCGAGGGAGAGCTCTAGATGTGGTTTATTTAGATTTCAGTAAAGCCTTTTACACTGTTCCTCACAGGCGACTTATAAACAAACTGAGCACCCTAGGGATGGACCCTAAAGTTACTGCTTGGGTTAGAAATTGGTTGGGTGGGAGGCGACAAAGAGTACAAGTAAATGGAGCTCACTCTGAGGAGAAGGATGTTACCAGTAGTGTGCCCCAGGGATCTGTCCTTGGTCCGATTCTTTTTAACATCTTTGTTAGTGATATAGCGGAAGGGCTGTCGGGTAAGGTTTGCCTCTTTGCGGATGATACCAAAATCTGCAATAGAGTAGACACCCAGGAAGGTGTAGATAACATGAGGAGGGATCTAGCTAAGCTTGAAGAATGGTCTAGAATTTGGCAGCTGGGATTTAATGTTAAAAAATGTAAGGTTATGCATTTGGGCTGCAGCAATCCAAGGGAGCAATATAGTATAGGGGTGAAGTACTCTTGTCCACTAAAGAAGAGCGGAACCTAGGCGCGGTTGTGTCTGATGATCTTAAAGTAGCTAAACAGGTAGAAAAGGTGACGGCAAAAGCTAGAAGGATGCTTGGGTGCATACGGAGAGGAATGGCTAGCAGAAAAAATGAGGTGATAATGCCTCTGTATATGTCTTTGGTGCGACCTCATTTGCATATAGTGTGCAATTCTGGAGACCGCGCCTTCAAAAGGATGTGAACAGGATGGAATCTGTGCAGAGGGTGGCTACTAAAATGATTAGTGGACTTCATTATAAAGCATATGAGGACAGACTGAAGGATCTTAATATGTACACCTTAGAAGAAAGGCGGGATAGTGGTGGTATGATTGAGATGTTTAAATACCTCCGTGGCATAAATGTTCATGGAGAGAGCTTCTTTCAATTGAAAGCAAGTTCTGCTATGAGGGGACATGGGATGAGGGTGAAGGGAGATAGATTCAGGAGTGATATGTGGAAATATTTCATTACGGAAAGAGTAGTGGATCCATGGAATAGTCTCCCAGTGGAGGTGGTGGAGATGAGGACAGTAACTGAATTCAAAAAAGCATGGGACAAACACAGGATCTCTAAAGGTAAAAAGGGGACTGTTGTAGTTGTTGATATGGAAGGACAGACTAGATAGGCCATGTGGTCTTTTTCTGTCATCATATTTCTATGTTTCTCTTGATCTAACAGGTTGATGAGAGAGGTCTGAGAATTGAACTGTCTTACCATTGTGGGAGGGGGTATGCACAAAAAATGAAGTGAAGCTTGTACCCCTCTTTTATGATGGAGAGTGTCTAATGTTCTGCTGTTATCTGCCCCCATCTGGGGGCAAAGTGAGACAACCTTCCTGGAATGGTGGAAGGCTCTGGTCCATTGAGAGCCAGGAAGGCTAAGTTCTCTAGATGAAAGTCAAAGGCCTTGTGGAGGCTGAGAATGCTGAGATAGTTGAGGCTTAGCATTCTTTGCTTTCCTTTGTTTAGATGGTTGCTGACTCTTTCGGGCAGATTGACCTGCAGAACGTCCCTGCTGGGAATAAAAGGGATAAAACCTCTTCTTCTTGGAGAAGAATGGTTTCTTGAAAGATTTCTTTCTTGCAAGATCAGCTGTAGCCTTGGATAATCTATCCAAAGTAGAGTTGTCAGCATCTAATTCATTGGCTTTCTCTTGCCAGTTCTTGCCAAATAGTTTCTCACCTGTACAAGGGATATTGCCCAGTTTGTCCTGCACCCAGAGCTCCAAATCGGTTGCCTGGAGCCAGGCAATTCTACGTGCACCTATGGCAATGGCAGAGGTTCTGCTTATGCACTCAAAACAGTCAAAAGCTGCACAGTTGACAAACTTAGAAACATCCTGGGCATGTTTGACCAGTGTGAGAAAATCCTGCCTTCTATCCTCAGGAAGAAGAGGGCTCAAAACCTCTAAATCTCCTGTGACTTCCTTAAGGAACATTCCCATATATAAAATATAGGAACTGATCCTGGCAGAAAGCATGGAAGCCTGGAAAGTACGACGTCCAAAGGCATCCAAAGTTCTACTCTCGCGTCCTGGAGGATTAGAGGCATGCCTCTTTGCACTCCTGATCCTTCTCATAGCTGATTCCACTACAATAGAGTGGTGAGGAAGCTGAGTCTTCTGGAAACCAGGACAAGAAGGGACTCGATACATGGTATCCAGTCTATGAGAGTGAGGAGAGGTGGTAAGAGGTGTTTCCCACATTCTTAGCATGAGATCATGTAAGATCTCATGGATAGGCAAAGTAGCTGCCTCTTTAGGAGCCTTGGGATATTGTAGAATATCCAACTCCTTTGCCCTGGGCTCTGTTTCAGGAGCCACAGTAATGGAAAGATCTCGAGCCACCTCCCTGATGAAATCCTGAAAGAAAATATCTTCTGGAGGAGACATCCTGCGTTTAGGAGAGGAAGGCTCCTCCGGGAGAAGTATTCCAGTACCGACAGAGCTGTCAGAATCCTCAGAGTCCTCCGAGGATTCAAAGTACCTTCTGTCCGGATGCTCTTGAAGAGCCCGATACCTGTACCGACCGAAGTCAGTACCGGGGGGAATCGGTACCGGAAGACATTGCATGACAGGGTGCTGGCAAAGCAGATGACGATGCTGTTGGTACCGGTACCGGTTGAACTGTCTGATGTGGTTCCGAGGGTGTCGATGCCGCAAGTAGAGCCGCCAGACTGCATTCAATAGCCAGGAACCTCTGGTCTATCGACGCTGCCGATGCCTGGGTATTGGTACCGGAGAAAGCAGCCGGTACCCCAGAGCATGGCACCAGTAGTTCTGCCGAGGTTGAGGCCTCAAGAACATCCTGGAGCCCCGATAGTGCTTTGGAAGCCGAAGCCTCCCGCCGGGGCAATTTTGCCGGTACAGAACCCTCAAGGGCAACGCCAGAGGCATCTCGATGCTTGGAAGGAGATCTACCCTTTGAGGACCGGCTAGATTTATGTTTAGTTACCCGAGATCCATGGGAGGAAGACGAAGCCCCGGAAGACGTCTATGCCACAGAAGCTGCATCGGAGGGAAAAAGGGTGCTGAGCTTAGCAGTCTGGTTTTGTCGACCCCTCTTGGACATCATGGCACAAGCCATACACTCGGAGATGGAGTGGTCAGGACCTAAACATTTAAGACACCACTCATGGGTGTCGGTGACGGAGATAGTACCGCCACACTTGGTGCACCTTTTGAAACCTGAAGCGGGTTTTTCCATAGTGGAGGAAATTTTGGGCCTAAGGCCCAAAATGGCGCATGCACCTGGAAAAGAAAAGTTTGGAAAAAAAATAAAAAAATTTTTTTATTTTAAAGAAAGAAAGGAGAACCGGCGGTACCGGTATAGTGTCGAGGAAGGCAGACGCGACCACAAAAAAGGAGAATAAGGAAAATTTTCTGCGGTGACAGGAACAACGACCTGCTGGCTCCGTGGAAAACTAAGAACTGGAGAGAGGCAGTTGGGAAAGGCGGGAAGGCAGCACGCAGGCGCTGTGGGATGCTCCCAAAAGCTTTCTAATTGGATGCTGGGAGCATTCCCACGCAGGCTCTGTTGGTACCAACAATACCCATAATGTGAAGACTACATTCCTGCTTGTTCCTGGAGATAGGACTTTCTCTTGAAGGTCATGTCACAGCACACAATGTATGAGCAATGACTGCCTTCATCGCAAACCTATGCTTGGTGGCGATTGATGAAATTTGCAAAGCAGCAACCTGGTCCTCTGTCCACACCTTTGTGGCCCATTATTGCTTGGACAAGGACTCCTGTCGGGATGCCTCTTTTGGCCAGGCTGTTTTACAGCATCTCTTTCAGACTTAGAACAACTCCTACCCCATGTCCCAGATTTTAATACCAGAGATCCTTGGGAGGACACGTGACTCACTTAGGCCTGTGTTTCACTGCTCTCTCTGGGTCATCTCCTTGGCATCTCCAAGCTAGGGAGTCCCATATGAGAAGACTACATTCCTGCTTGTTCCTGGAGATAGTGTAGTTACTCACATGTAACAGGTGATCTCCGGGAACAGCAGGAATTGAGTCTTCACAACCCACCCTCCTCCCCTAGGAGTTGTATTTCTCTCTTTCTCTCCTTTTATCTCAGCTACAAACCCACCTGAGGAGGGAGAGTTGGGAAAGGCGGGAAGGCAGCAGTGCAGCGGGATCCTCCCGAAAGCTTTCCTATAGGATGCTGGGGAGTGTTCCCATGCGGGCTCTGTCAGTGCTGTCACCCATATATGAAGACTCCTGGTGGTCCTTGTGATCATCTGTTATAGGTGCATAACTATGCTTGTGTTAAGCCTAGTGGAAAGACTTAACCTGTTCCAAAGTACTGTTTCATTTAAAAAATCTTTGCATTCCTTTCCACATATGAGTGTGTTGTATTTAGAATACAAAACAATTAATATTAAAACCTGGATCAATGAGCCATTGAAGATCATTATGTCTAAGAATTCTCATTCAAAGCCCACAGACCCAGATTTCTTCTCTGGATCAGATTCTGAGCATTCCTGCGACTGACTGAGCCTGCTTGCTTCTCTGAAGAAGGCTTGGCAGGTTGGCTGTTATATCCAACTTCACCCGATAAAAAGAGAGCGCACACCCCCCCCCCACCCTCCCGTGAGCTCTCCTTCATTGATTTTTATCTGGGAGATGGCAGAGATCATTCCAGTCAAGCTAGAAATGACAGAAGAACACAGGGCAAGTCCCCTCCCAAGGGAGCTGTGATGGTCTCCATTCACAGAATTCTCAGAATTGTTTAGATGAGAATGTGTGAGACTCTCAACCTTTGTACTGAAAAGAATATACAGTGATAATTTCATGTTTAGAATTCAGAAGGTTCCCAGATTTGAGAAACAGCAACTTTCTCCCCACTCAGTAGTGGTTTGATTCTATTCTTGAAAGGGCCAAGAGATTCAAGTCTCATTGTTTTGTTAACCAGGGGAGAGAAGCCCAGTCATTGAATAATTTGGGAAGAAATGCTTTTCAACCCACTATCCTCATTTCCTACATGGTCTTATCAGCTTTTCATGAACAAATACATGTAAAACATGATGCATGAGAGAGAGGAATTTGCAGACTTTCTTCCTCATGACAAGGCCTCACAACCCTGTTCACTAGTGGGTGAAATGTGAAAAAGATAGTTGCTCACCTGTAGCAGCTGTTTTCCATGGATAGCAGGAATACGTTCTCAGGTATAGGTGCCATCAGCCAATGGATCCTGTGGGGAATGCTCCCTAGCTACTAGTGGAAGCTTTTAGGAGATTCCACCATGCATGTGTGCCATCTTTCTGCCTGCTGCGGTAGCACTATTTTAGGACAGTCTCCTAGTATAACTCTAGTAGACTACAACTCCCATGGGAGGTAGGAGGGTTTTGAAGACTTCATTCCTGCTGTCCACAGAGAGTACCTATTACATATGAGTAACTACCTTTTCTCCATGGACAAGCAGGCATGAAGTCCTCAAGTATGGGACTCCCTGGCTGCAGAATATCAAAAGCCAATGAGAATGCAGACAAGCACAACAGGGGAAACAAGTCAGTCTGATTAATGGCAATAGGCCTTAACAATTCAAGATACATGCCTATGTACAATAGAATTTGTCATTCTCCTTTCCTTTTTTGTAGCCTGAACAGAAAAGAATGGACCCTAGACCAAATGGAGTTGAATTCTAGTCCCCAAACAAATTCTGAAATATGGATTTGCTGAAATTACTGTCACATTTGGAATCCCCATCTAGACAGTAGTGAGATGTGAATGTGTGGACAGAAGACCACATTACAGCCCTGCAGATCTCTTCCATGGAGACCAAACACAAGTTGCCACCGATGTAGCCATGGCTGTGACGTGACCATCAAGACTTAGGTCTGCCTGGGCATAAGTGAAAGGGATGCAGTCTGCTAGCCAAATTAAAAGAAAGTGTTTGGAGATGGGAGCCCCTACCTTGCTGGGGTCAAAAGAAACAAAAAGGTGTATGGACTTTCTATGGGTTTTAGTGTGCTCCAAATAAAAGGCTAAGGCTTGCTTGCAGTCCAATATGTGCAATGCAGTTTCCCCTTTGTGGGCATGAGGTTTTGTGAAAAATGTTGGTAGAACAATTGACTGATTAAGATGGAAATCAGATATCACTTTTGGAAGGAATTTAAAATGAATACTGAGAGACCACTATATTGTGATGGAACTTTGTGTAAGCTGGATGAACTATGAGAGCCTGAAGCTTGCTCACTCTGAAGTGACTGCCACCAAAAACAAAACCTTCCAGGTCAAGAACTTCAGAGGGCAGGAATTGAGTGGCTCAAAAGGAGCTTTCATTAGCTGTGCAAGAACCATATTGAGGTCCCATGACACTGTGGGAGGCTTCAAGCAACCCCTGCATAGTTATCTCCAAGTTATAATGCCCTGTTCAATGTAATTTCAGTTTGTTCAATGTAAACCGCACTGATGCAGAATAGCGCGGTATATAAGAGAATGAAAATAAATAAATAAAGCAAACAACTCAATGCTGTACCGAGATGGACTTCTTTTCCATACCTCAATGATTAAGCTCCAGTTACATTGAGGTGAACCCTGATAGAGATGGACAAGTACAGACTCTGAGAAGTGTAGAACATACACTAGCAGTTTTTATGTGGGACATATGAAAATATCTAGGGCATAGCCCTCACACCAGTCAACAAACCACCTCCACTTGCAGAAATAAGACTTTTTCATTGAGGCCCTCCTGGAGACCAAAAGGATATCTGTCATATCAGCAGGCAGGTTGAGCTTGGACAACATTAGCTTCTCAACAGCCACACCATGAGGGCCAAGGACTGGATGTTGGGGTGCAAATTAGTCAGTTCTGTGAAATCAGATCTGGTGTGTGGCCCAGGCAGAGCAGCTCCTGAAGAGCTGCAGCAGGAGAGGAAACCAAGGTAGTCTGTGCCAGTAAGGAGCAATGAGGATAATTGTGCCTCCATTTGCTTTGAGCTTCGGGAGGGTCTTTGTAATGAGAGGTATTGGAAGATATGCATACAGAAGACCCTTCCCTCCCCCCCCCCCCCAATGAAGGAGGAAAGCATCTGAGGCTAGACTGTTGTGTGATCTTACCCTGGAACAGAACTGATCAACCTGAGCATTCTGAGGAGTGGCAGAGA
Source organism: Ichthyophis bannanicus (assembly GCA_033557465.1). Classification (NCBI taxonomy): domain Eukaryota; kingdom Metazoa; phylum Chordata; class Amphibia; order Gymnophiona; family Ichthyophiidae; genus Ichthyophis; species Ichthyophis bannanicus. Next base: position 397,540,570 of record CM066033.1, read on the forward strand.
TCTATCAAAGGGGTACCTCACAAAAGATGAGGGGCCACAACCTCCCTGTCCCATGTCGGTTCGTGTGATTGGAGGACTTGATTGTCTGCCAGTGTTTTGCTCACCTGGTAGGTATGTGGCTCTCAAGTCCATCCCATTTGAGATGGGAAACAGTCAGGTTGTGGAAGTTTGCTAACACAGGAGGTATGAGTGGACGTAGTAGAACACTGACTTGATTGTCTGTCTGAATCAGACCAATTTGATTGGCCAGTTGATCCTAGAAAGCCTTTATAGTGTTTGCTGTAACGCTTAATTCGAAGACATTGATCTGGTGGAGGGTTTCTTGGAAGGACAAATCGCCCTGAGTCTGAAACCCAACGAGATGAGCTTCCCAATCCAGTTTGGATGCGTCTGTTGTCAAAACCTTTTGTGGTGGAGTAATGTGGAAGGAGACACCCTTAAACAAATTGTGATGGATTGTTATGACACACAGACAACCCTTGAGTCAATCCGTAGCTTGAGTCCACTGAGCCTTCCTCATGTCTGGATGTGCCAAGGTTATTATGTGTACTGTAGAGGCCATACTGCCTAGTACAGTCAGTATCTAGTGGGCTGTGACTTGCTGACTCAATTGAGCCTCTCCCACCAATGCTATCAATCTACAGAGTCTGTCATGCAGGAGGAAGGTTCTCACCTTAGTCATTTCGAGCCAAGGCTCCTATGAATTCCAGTTGTTGGGTTGTCTGCAGGTGGGATTTTGGGTAATTTGTAATGAACCCTAGTAGTTCGTGCACCTGAATGGTCAACTGTGTTGATTCTTGAACCCCTTGCGGAATGGTATTCTTGATCAGCCAATCATCCAGATAGGGAAAAATAAACACATCCATCATCTGGGGGTAAGCAAGTACTACGGGCAAGGTATTGTGTGAAAATGTAAGGTGCTGAGGCTATATCAAAAGGCAATACCCAGTACTGAAAGTGTTATCCTCCCAGGATAAATCTGAGATGCTTCCTGTGAGTGGGATGTATCTGTATATGGGTATACGCATCCTTCAGATCCAGGGAGCATAGCCTATCTCATTTTTGAACATGGGGGAAGCTGGGTGCCTAGAGAAATTATTCTGAACTTTTCTCTGACTGAGTATGTGCAGATCTCTTAGGGCTAGGATGGGACAGTATCCCTTTGTTTTCTTAGGGATCTGGAAATACCTGGAATAAAATCCTCACCCTCTTTGCTCTGGTGGCACAAGCTCGATCCACCAAGAGTGTGGTGATTTCTCACTGAAGCAGTTACTGATGCAGAGTTGAGATGATGCACCCTCAAGGGAGGCGAGGGATACAATTTGTAGGTAAGCCAAATAGATGCAGTTTGCCCATTCTGCAGATGGTTATGAGGGGCCACCTTTGGGCAAAAAGTGTGAGCCGTCCCCAGACAGGGTGCATCATCTCAACTCTGCATCAGAAACTACTTCAGAGAGAAATCACCACACTCTTGGCCAATCTCATGATCAAGCTTGTGCCGGCAGTGGCAGTGGCTATGCTCTGAAAGAATCAGTCAAAACCCAGCCCCAGGCTTTGCCGGAGGAGCAGACTGGCTTGTTGAAGCTTCTCTCACCATGGTTGTGGTCAAGGAACCTGCTTGGGATGGGAGATTGGGGACTGGGAGTAATAGGTCTTTTTCTAGCCCCACTCCTTGGTACCTCCTGCGATAGAAGGCCAGCTGGGTAATGCACCTTGAGAGATTATGAAGGGTCACATGTTGCTTTTTGATGAAGCCAGCCTTGTCATTGACCTGTTCTACAAAGAGATTCTCTCCTTGGGACATCAGCAAGCTTGTCCTGCACTGATTGTTCCAGGTCTGAGGACCACAGCTAGGCAAGTCTCCAGGTGCCAATACCCAACACAGAAGCTCACAACTCCTAGGATGCACTAGGCAGGGTACTAGGAATTTTTGTTATTTGGGTGGGTAGGATTGGGTAGCTGGATCAGGGCTGCTGGGGATTTGGTTTCTGTTGGGAGCAGTGGCCCCTCTGTTAACAATATTCTGATGCCATGGATCACCTAAGGTGAAGTATCAAACTTCACCTCATATGATACTTTTGCTACCAGCTGTATCTTTACACCTGCCTGAAGCTGGTGTGAAGATCCAGCACAAAACATCCTGTATTATTTATTTAAAAAGATTTCTATAGAGTCTTATCCTTAAATCAAAGCAGTTTACAATTGAACACAAACACGTTACATTGAGCAAAGGTGGAAACATGCAGTGTGATTTTACAACGTGGTTAGGTAGGTAATGTAGTAGAATAACTATGTACAAGATGTGCTATATACAATGATGACAGATTGGTTCATTTGATAGGGTAGGTGAGGATGTGGGACAGAGTGAGGAGGGAGGAACAAGGGGGAACATCACTTATGACACAAAAGGTTGAGGTCCATGGTCAGGTCATGTGTTGTCACTGAAGTATTCTATATAGAGTGTGGTTTTCAACAATTTTCTAGTTTCAGCACAGTTTTTTATATTGGGTGTAATTATGCAGCAATTTGATGCTAAATGTGCTGCAGTTTAACACAGCAGTTTTATGGTATTTTTCTGGCGCTAGCTTGCTTTTTGCATTGAAGAGCAACTCTAATATGGGAAAAGTGGCAGAAAATGTCCCGCTAAGTTTTTCTGCAGCAGCCTGGTTGATTGTAAGTCCTCCCGGACCAGGGAAATATCTACTGTACCCAAATTTATTTATTTAACAGGTTTTATACACCAACTTTCTACAATTTAAGACGGTTTACAAGGAACATAACAGACAGTATATTTCAACTGAATACATTGTAACAATAATGATCAGAGTATAAATGATTAACAAGAAACGTACTCCTTGCGGAGGCTTAAGAACTCTTTACATGGAGGCTTAAAGGGCTATTTACATGGAGGAATATATAGGAGGTTAGAGGGAGCTATGTAAGTAGGGAAAAGTGTTCCTGGAAGAGATGGGTTTTCAATTTCTTCCAGAATTCGGAGTGATTGGGACAGTTCCATAATTCATATGGTAAGACATTCTAGATAGAGGGGGCATACAGAGAGAATGCACGATTACAGGTAGTTTGGCTACATGTTCTCTTAGATGTTGGGATGGATAGAAGGTTTTTGGTGATGGTGCGGCGTGTTCTATTATTGGAATTGGATAGGAGCAAGGAGCTGACTCATTGGAAATGATTTTGTGAATGAGGGTGATTGCTTTGAATTTAGCTCTGGACTGAATGGGGAGCCAATGTAGATCATAGAGGATTGGCGCTATGTGTGAGCATCTGGGGTTATTTGTGATGAGCCGAGCTATTGTGTTCTGTGCCATTTGGATGGGATGTAGGCTGTTCTTAGGAAGGCCATGATAAATAAGATTGCAGTAGTCAAGGGTTGGGATGGTGAGGGCCTGTCAGACAGTGCGAAAGGAGTCTGGGTTTAGGAGGGGTTGGAGGTTCCAAAGGGTATGTAGTTTTGCATATATTGTGTTAAAAAAACCTCTATCTGTTCATGGAATGTAAGGTTCTGATCAAGGATAAGACCGAGATATTTCACTTGATTTTTAATGGTGAGGGTGATATCTCCAAGTGTAAGAGTTGTAGGGGGGGGTATAGGAAGCGTTGGTGAATACTTGAAGGGCTTCAGTTTTAGATTGGTTAATTATGAGGTTGTGATTTGAAAGCCAGGTCTTCAGGTTTGCGATGCATTCAATTAGGTTTGAAAAATTAGGGTTTGTAAAATTGAAAGGGGTGAAACACAATGTCATCTGCGTATAATTGGTAATAAATTCCATAATTTTGAAAAATCTTGCAGACTGGTTGAAGGAATATGTTAAATAGTAGCGCAAATAAACTGGATCCTTGGGGAACTCACTGTCTTAGGATAAATGGGAGGGATATGTCCTTCCCTATACGGACCTGTTGAGTTCTGTTTTCTAGGTAAGAGTGGAACCATTTTAGTGTTGTATCCCTCAGTCCTATTTCATAGAGCCTATCTAGAAGTTGGTGGTGAGGAAGGGAATCAAAAGCTGAGGATAAGTCGAGAAATATAAGGAGGCATCCTTGGGTGGGATTCTGGGTAAATAGGTATAGTGAATCTAAGAAAGAAGCTAGGAGGGTTTCCACTCCATGATTCTTTTTGAAGCCATGTTGGAGTAGGTTGAGGGGAGAGTGCTCATCTATGAAATTCTGAAGTTGATTTTGGACTAGTTTTTTGGTTATCTTAGCAAGGAAGGGGATACTGGAGATAGGTCTGTAGGAGGTAGGTGAGGTCAGGTCAAGTTTTTTTTTTTTAACCATGTTTTATTAGGCATTGTGACATACAGGGTCTGACAATTAACCAACAATGCAACACAGATCATTACATTACATTCCTTACTTTCCGGTCACCCAACACCCCTCATTCCGTACTAAAATACCTTCCACAGAAACTGTACAGAAATAAAGATAAATATAAAAATGTACAAAAAGAAAAATGAAAATGTACAAGAATAAAAATGTACAGAAATAAGGAAATGACTAAGGGTGACAATGATATTACCGACAACTCTAAACCCCCCGAATTCCCCCCCCCCTCCCCGGAAAGTAACCCCCTACCCCGTTCATCACTTCACACCAATGAACAAACATTATTAAACCACTCATAATACTGTCATAACTGCAAAACTTTGTGTGTGCTAATTGCTCTCCCGATGTCCGTCCCCCAGCCCACCCTACGCTATTCCTTCCACCTGTCCCATTTGCCCTTCTAGATAGGGGTCCCAAATCTTATGAAACATCCATTCTTTACCCCGCAGCCGGTACGTTAAGAGATCAAACCGTACCGCCGCCGCAATTTTCCCCCGTCGGCCCCATCATACTCTTCCACTTACATGCTATCGCCACTCTCGCTGCCAACTTCAACTTCGCCTCCAGCAGCCTCCGCCATTTCCCTACCCCTCCCAACCCGGAGGACCCCAAAAGTAAATCCCTTGGGCAGCCCGGGGTCCTCACCTGCACCCCCTTGCCCCCTCCCCCCCCTAAACTCTCCCATACCCGCCCCAAAAACACCTGAATAACTGGGCAATCCCACCACATGTGCAAGAAACTCCCAACTCCTCCACAACCTCTCCAACACTTATCCGTAAGTTGCCCCCCGGCCAAGAAAAACTGCCGAGGTGTACTATAAGCCCCGTGTACAATCTGCAGTTAGGTCTGCCTCCAGGAGGAGACCCCTGTACATCTAGGAATGTTTGCATATATCCTGCCCCACTCCGCCTTCTCCAATTCCTCCTGCAGCCATTTATGCCACCTTAGCCTGTGTGGGAGCTCCCCCCGTCCTCCTCTTCTTGCAACAATACTCGATAAATCTTTGCAATTATTCCCTTATCCCCCCTGCCCTGGTACAACACCGTTTCCATCGGCATACTTTCCCGGGTAATCTGGGACTTAACCTCCCCGGACGCTAAAAGATGTCGTAGTTGGAAGTATTGATAAAAGGGAATTTTCTCCTGCACGCAATTCTCCAAATCCCGATGGGACCGTATCACGCCATCTTCTACAAACCCCCTAAGGCGTTCCAGACCCCCGGTGGTCAACTGTCGTCCCTTCTGTACCCACCCGGCGTTACCAAACGGAAGAAAATCTCCCACCCTAGACCACGGCGAAAGGGGGGTCGGAAACCACCCCCGTTTCTTACCCTGCTGGCTAAGCTGTAGCATAGCCTCTAACAAAGGGTGCCCCTGCCGCCTGCCATGCTGCTCTCCCCCACCTCCCTCCTCCAACCACTTCTCCAAGGACAGGGCCCCCATCTCACAGCGTTCCAACTCCACCCATGCTACCAAGCCGCTTCCCGTATAATGATCCTGCCAGGCCCGCAGTATACAGGCCTGGTGGTACCATTTCAATGACGGGTACCGGATGCCCCCCCCCCCCCGTTCCTTAGACAAGAGCAACCCACTCCTGCAGATCCGTGCCTTCTTCCCCCCCACACACACACACACAAACCGCAACAACCTAGCTTCCCATTGCCTAATCAAACACCCCGGGAGCCACTAGGGCAACTGCGAAAAAAACAAAAATTTCGGAAGCACAGTCATTTTAAGCACCTCCACCCGGCCCCGCCAACTCAACTGCAAAGACGCCCAGCCCTCCAATAGAGTGTGAATTTTCCCTATCAACGGCCGATAGTTCAAGGCAAACAACTGCGAAGGATCCTCCGATATACGTACCCCGAGATATTTAATGTACCCCTGGGACCACAAAGGGAAAGGTCAGGAGATCCCCTGTATGCAGCCCTCCCAGTGCCATCGCCTCCGTTTTAGATAGATTAACCTTAAAGCCCGAAACTGCCCCAAACCGCTCTAATTCCTTCAACAACACCGGGAGTGACTCCTCTGGCTTAGCCTTAAAGATTAATGTATCATCTGCATAGGGAAGTACCTTGTGCTCCGCCTTCCCTACCGTCACAGGACTTATATGAGGCGCCGATCTAACACTAAGAGCCAAGGCCTCAATCACTATAGCAAACAAGAGAGGTGACAAAGGGCAGCCGTGCCTCGTGCCTCTCTGTAAGAGGAAACTATCCGAGAATTGATCGTTCATCCATATCTGCGCCTCGGGCTTCCGATACAGAGCCTTCACCCCTTGAATAAAGCCCTCTCCCAGGCCCATCCTCCCCATAACCTGAAACAAAAATGCCCACTCCACCCTATCGAACGCTTTTTCTGCATCTAGTGCCACACAAAGCGCCGGAATCCTTCGAGTTCGAACATGATGAAGAAGGCCGACCGCTCTCCTAACGTTATCCGCTATCCGCCTACCTTGTATAAATCCCGTCTGATCCGGGTGAATCAAGTCTGGCAAAATCCCCTCCAGTCTGCCAGCCAGAATCTTGGCATATAATTTAGCATCGCTATTGATCAGGGCAATTGGCCGGTAGTTCTCACACCGGTCCGGTGGCCTCCCTTCCTTCGGGAGAACCACAATATTGGCATGTGCCATCGAATCAGGCAGAGGAGACCCCCGAAGCAACCCGGAGAAAAGCTTTGCCAGAAACGGAGCCACCTCCTCTCTCATCATATGGTAAAATTCCACCTGAAACCCATCTGCCCCTGCTGCTTTCCCTTTCGGCAACTTCTTAATACCCCCGATCACCTCCGCTACTGTAATAGGTTGCCCCAGCCACTGCGCTGTGTCCTCCCCCACCCAGTACTCCTCTATCCCTTCCCGAGTAACCCCCTCCTGCCCCTTGTACAACTCCTCATAGAACAATTCGAAAGCTTTACAAATATCATGACTAGCTACTGCCCTCGCGCCTTTATCAGTCATAATCTCCTTCACTATCCTACTCTCCCTCCACTTTTGCAACTGGCGCGCTAACATACGCCCTGCCTTGTTCCCCCCCTCCATAAAGCTCCTCTTAGAAGCCCTCATCATCCTCTCTACCTCCTCCAGATCCAGAGTATTAATCTTCGCCCTCAGACAATCAAGCTTCTGCCACAGAGCCTTAGTCCCTCGAAAACTATGTTCGGCTTGCAACTCTGCTAATTCCTGCATCAATCTACCCCTCAGCGCTGCTCTTTCTCTCTTCCTCTGGCTCCCGAGCTGGATCAAAATCCCCCTCAAATATGCCTTCCCACAGTCCCAGATCGTCGCATCCGAGACCTCTCCATTATCATTCCAGGCCAGGTATTCCCGCCAAGCCTTCCGAAGGGCTGTCCGCCCATCTTCAGATTGGTACAAGGACACATTCCCTCTCTACCCCCTCCCCTTCCCCTGCCACTCCCCTATAATCAATCCATGATCAGATAGGGTAAGTGGGTGGATTTTTACATTCGTTAACACCCCTAATTGATCCTGCTTTCCTAGAAAAAGATCCAACCTAGAATAAGTGTCCTGCTTAGCAGTGTAGCATGTATACTCGCGCCCCCCCCCCCTGGGTTCTCCCACCTCCAAATATCTACCAGCGCAAAGTCTACCAAACACTTCCTGAGCTCCCTACCCTCCCGCCCATGCAGCAGTTTGCTGAAATTAGACCTGTCCTTCTCCCCCACCACACAATTCATATCCCCCCCAATGATCCAATCACCTCTAGCCTTCCCCTCGAATCCTTTCAGGATATCTGCAAAAAAAGAACCCTTATGCCCGTTGGGAGCATAGACATTGAGGAATGATAACTCCCGTAAATCCACTCGCCCCACCACCCACACCGCTCTACCCGCTCCATCGTCTCCACTCTCATATGGGATGAACCGAACCCGTTTGTGTATAAGTATAACCACCCCCCGTTTCTTAGAGGTGTACGGTGAGCCATACAGTTGATCAAAACCCTGGGCTTTCAATTTCTCTTGTTCTGCAGCTGTTAAATGAGTCTCCTGTAACAGGACCACGTCTGCCCCTAACCTATTCAATTGCGTAAGGACCCGCTTCCTCTTAATTGGGCTGTTAAACCCCCGAACATTATAGGAGGCAATTTTAAGCCCCCCTGAACTGGACATCGCACTCATCCTCCCTCCATATTCCTCTGCCCTGCCAGCTGGAGTTCGGACATCATTCGCACACACTCAACACACTCAACATTAAACCAATAACCATAACCCACAGCCAACTCCCCTCCCCCTTTAACGCCACAACTTTTTATCTTTCCGACTCCCATTAGCCCTGCCATTCATACGCCCCGCCCCTCTCTCGCCTTGCCCCCCCCCCCCCCATGGCCACAAACTCCCCACCACTCACCCACATCTCCTGATCTCACTCCCCCTGTCATATGGTCGCCGGGCTAGGGTGGAGCCATACCCCATTACACAGTTCCAGACCTCTACCTCCTCTCCTGGTGGCCAACCCCCAAAAGCCCTACCACTTCCACACACATCCTCTCACCCATGTCGAAGCATCCCAATCAGTCTCCCCCCACGAAGAACACACCCTCCCCTCTCCTCCAGGTCCCTCCCTTTAACCCCTCCACCCTGCATGACCATCATACCAGCTGCAATGCATAAGCAAAACATGAATCCCCCCTCCTTGTCCATGTCTCCTCTACCATCACTGCAGCCCCCTCCAGTTCCATGGAAGAAAAAAGTCCGCAGCTTCTTAGGGCTGTGTCAACGTTGCACTGTCACCATCCACTTCCTGGGAATCCCGACTGGCAGGGGCGGCGTTCTCCTTCAGAACACCTCCCGCCTGTGCTTTCAAAAAGTTCTCACACGCGTCCTTAGAGTTGAAAAACCGCCGTGTACCGTTCACAAGCATCGTAATCCTAGCTGGGTACCAGATCGCGACTTGCACACCCCGCTTTGCCAGGGACTCTTTCCATTTCACCAGCTCTTTCCTCCTCTTAACCATTTCGGATGCCAATTCCAGGAACACATATACTTTCCAGTCTTTGTAGGTCATGTACCTCGATTTTCTAGCCGCTCTAATCACGTGCTCTCTGTCCTGGAACCGGAGGAGCTTTACTATTAAAGCACGTGGGGCCCCCGATGCCCCGGGCCTAGGCCTCAATTCTCTGTGAGCCCGCTCAATTTCAAAAGCGGGGTCGGACGGCGGGCCCGGGAAACATTGTGCCAGCATCTCAGTCACAAATCCAATAGTGTCCTCTCCCTCAGCCCCTTCAGGCACTCCAAAAATTCGCAAATTCGATCGGCGGTCTCTGTTTTCTATATCCTCCGCCTTTGCATGCAGCCAACTAAGCTGTTGCTGCAGGGAGTCCACCGTGCGTTGTAATGCTGCCTGGGAATCCTCCGTCTGGCTCAACTGGGCCTCCACCTCCTCAAACCTTTGCCCGATAGCCGCGAATTTCTCCTCCAACTTCTGCGAGACTCTATGCACGATTTCATCCTTGGAGTCTCTAATCTCCTGCAGCACGGCCGCTAAATCCACTCGGTGAGTGTCCACCTCCTCCTTCGCACGCTGGTCATCCGACATATTGGGGGACGCTGGCGCCTGCAGAGCCCGCGGCCTGGCCTCTGCTGTTTTGTCACCACCCGCCTTTGCCGCATATAAATCCTTGATCGGGTTACTCTGCTTAAGCTTTACCACCTTCGGCATGTTCCTCAAGCCCCCAGGGAACTATGTCTACCCGATAATTTCCGAGCGGGACGAGCAGCTCACTCACACACGTCTCCTCTCCTCCGTGGCTAAACCGGAAGTCGGTAACGTCAAGTTTTGATCCTTTTAGGATGGGGTGGATAGAGGCACATTTTAAGGGTGCTGGTACGGAGCCAGTCTGGAGGGAGGACTGTACAATGTGGAGTATGTAAGGGCTACCAGTGCTATGAGTAGTCTTAAGCCAGGATACAGGGCAAGGGTCCAGGGCAGAAGTTGAGGCATTTAGTTCTTTAATGGTATTGGATATGTTTTTCACGGTGAGGGGTTCAAAGTCATTCCAGGTAATTGAGGGGGGTGAAAGTGTGAGGTTGGACACTGTGGTCATGTATTGGTTGGGAGTTAGTAGTAGAGGGGGGTGGGGGGAATTTTGAGGTAAGGTGGTTGGCTATTGTTTGGGCGGTTATCTTTGGAGTCAAGTCCTGATGTTGGGGGTTCCATTATTAAGGATTTAGCGATGGAAAAGAGCTCTCTCGGTTTATTAAGAGAACGTTGGATCATATTTTTGTTATATTCTCTTTTATGTTTTAGAGTTTCAGAGCAGTAAGAGTGGAGTTTGCTTTTGTAGATCTCGTGTGTTAGGGTTAAGAAAGCGTCTCCACTGACGTTCTAGGCGTCTGAGTTCTCTTTTTAGGTCTCTTAGTTTTGTAGAGTACCAGGGAGATTTTCTGTGTTGGCTTTGAGGAGGTTGTTTAGGTGGTAAAAGAGCAGCAGAGGAGAGAATGTCGTTCCATTCGTCGATGTGAGGGTCAAGGTTCTGGTGTTTGCTATTGAGCAAGTCTAAGTATGGTATTATTTGCTCAAGGAAGGTAGCAGCATTGAATTGTTTGAATTTGCGGGTATGTTGGGGTGAGGTTATTTGAAGTTTTTTATGTGGGGAGTGGGGGATTGAAGAGAGGATGCGGGCATGATCTGACCAGGGATTAGGTTGAATAGTGTGTAAGATCTGTTTGAAGGGTAGTGTTTGCTGTGGGATAAATATTAAGTCAAGGATATTGCCCTTGGGGTGTGTGGGTAGTTCTAGGATTTGGGTAAAGTGGAGGGCCTCCAAGAATGTAACTCACCTTGAACTACTACTGGAAAGGTGTGAGCTAAATACAAAACTAAATAAAGGAACACTGCAAAACCCTTAAATCCCTTGCCTGGGTCACCTCTGCCATAGCCTCCTCTTCTTTAAGGTGGTATGTGAGTGGAGGCAAAGAAGAACCAGCTTCTCTCATAGCCATAGGTAATTCTCCTCGATCTCATTCTAGACAGCAAAAAGCCCAAAATTCCCAGCCTGCTCCTCGGCTATAACTTTGGACAAGGTTCTGACTGTCTCCAAGAAAACATAACCAGTGTCACAGTATCATGTTTGGATAATGTTCTAGTAGGAGGGAGATTAGGCATATTCTCCAGGATCAAGGAGGAAGTCCGTCCTCACATATGGCTGACTTTAGCGCCGACAGAGCCCTCATGGAAGCATCTCCCCTGCGTTCAAAGAAAGCTTTTGGGAGATGCCACCATGCATGCATGGTCCCCTTCCCATCCTAGGGTGCCATCTTGCTCACTCTCCCTTTTTACGTGGAGCCATACAAACATTCTTGTCCCCTCAGAAAAAAAGTTGATTTCTTCATGTACTTTGTGCCTTTTTTGGGCTAGTGCCGGTTCCTGCCCCGGCATTGGGTCTCCAAACCTTGTTAGGTTCTTTTCCATCCAGCACCTTTTTCAACTTTTGGCCCCAATGGCTATCAGATTCAAGAAGTGTGATTGGTGTTCCAAAAATATGTCTCTCACTGACACATACAATTGTTGCCTCTGCTGTCTGGGTGCCGACCACGACTGGATGTCCGCAAAAGCCATCCAAAGTAGTCGGCAGAAGCAGGACGGCATCTTCCCACAGGGCAGACTCAACTTTGCTATTCCCATGCTCTAAGGCCCCACACAGATCCGAAAAGTTGTGTGAGGCCCCTGTGGTTCCCAAGCAGGCACGCAGACACTCTGAGCAAGGGTCCCTGGAGCGAGTGCGTAAGAAGAAGGCGGCCTCGAGGATCTCATCCTGGGAGACGGACAAGCATGGCAAGTCCTGTGTGTGGTTCCTCAGCCCTCAACAGGCATCTGAGGAGTTGGAGTGGGAGCGACCAACGAAGATACCCAGGACCGATGTTGAGGCAGCCAGTGATGGATCCCGGACTCCCAAGGCCCGTTCCATTGAGGACACCCTGGTGTCTGTGTCAAAGGCTGCGACCCCTGAGTGGGAAACCAAAATGCTGGTGCTGGAACGCAGCGTTTCTGCGGTCTTTACCTCACAGCAGGTCTTACTGTCTGGCTCCGCTGGTACATACCCCGAGACCACACCACCTCAATGCGGAGGACTCTCTGGGCCGCCAAAGCGATCCCCAAGAGCTACATGCTTCGAGCGGATCCTCTGCGCGAGTCTCGTTCTTGCTTCTGGTCCTTGGAAGTGAGGTCTTCACAGGTGAGTGCCTCTGGTTCTGGCCAGGCATCTGCCCCGAGGCATTAAAGACTGGATCCTCCAGCACCGCTGGAACAGTCAGGTCTCGAGTCGACAATAGATTATTTTGACTGGGGAGTCTGATGTCAAGACCTCCCCAGACACATGGGCCACCAGGATCTCCCCTCGGACCCATCCCCCCCCCCCCCTCAAATTTGTCTGGGGCATGACGAAGGCTCTTTCCCTCACAATGGAGTCAGAGGAGGACCCTCATACGGAGAAACTTGAAATCCTCCAGTATGATGCCCCATCCAAAGAGGCCCTCATGGTCCCTGTCCCCCCCCCCCCATCCTCGGTCGACTCCTTCTCAGGATTTGGGAGACGTTGGCATCTGTGCCTGGCTACGATGTACCGGGTCCAACGTTCCAGAAGGCACAACTCCCTCACACCTCCATGGTGGTTGAATCGGCCATGCACTAACAAAAGAGCCTGTAAACCCACTAATCGTTACCCCGGGACAAGGAGTCTCACGCCCTCAGATGGACATGTTACCAGGGCACGATGTTAGCATGCCTCATACAGACCTATCAACTGTATGGGCATGTTCCTCCGAGACCTCACCAAGGAACTTAAGGCTTCATGGTGGGCCTCGACAGGGAGCACTCCTGCACTTCCAAACCCTCGTGAGATCCGCGGTAACTGCTGGAAGTACCTGTTTCGAGCAGCCTACAATGGCTTAGAATCCAGCGTGAGGGCGCCTGACACCAGGCCTGGTTCCAGGCATCGGACCTTCAGCAGTGGATCCAGGAGAAACTCCTCGACTCCCTTACCTCGGAGAAAACCTTTTTGGCAAGCCGATGGGAGGACAAGGCAGCAGAAATCGAGACAGAGTACGTAACCAGAAAAAAAAACCACCCAGGAGAGGCCTCCCTTCCACAGAAAGGGCCAGCCCTACTGGGGCTATCCCTTTTACCCAGCCATCCAAAACCAGCCCCAGCCCAGACTTGGTCGTGATTTTGACTTCCAAGACATAGCCTCCCTACCCATGGAGGATCACCTACCAACAGGAGGGCGCCTGTCCCTTTTTGTCCACATGTGGGCTACCATAACCACAGACTCCTGGGCACTCTAGGTGGTCAGGGAGGGTTACCCTTTTATCTGGACCAGAAGCCCCCCCCCCTCTTTTCTCAGGAGAACCCCCTTGGAGTCCCCTGCACCAGACCATGCTCCTGCAGGAACTTACAGGCCTTCTCAGGGACAGGGCTGTGAACCTGTACCTTGCCACTCAAGGGGGAAGGTGTTCTACTCCAGGTACTTCCTGGTCCCAAAAAGAACAGGGGGGACCTAAGACCTATCTTGGACCTGAGAAACATGAACAAATTCCTGGTGCGGGAAAAGTTCAAAATGCTCTGCCTTGGAATATTGCTGCCCTACCCCCAGCAGGGAGCTTGGCTATACTTCTTAGACCTAAAGGATGCCTATACCCACATCGTGATCCATTCCAGTCACAGGCAGTAACTGTGGTTCATGGTTGGGGCGACCACTACCAGTACAGGGTACTTCCTTTCGGCCTAGCCTCCGCACCCAGAGTCTTCATCAAATGCCTGGCAGTGGTGGCTGCCTACATCCGTCTCCAAGGAGCCTTCATCTTTCCATACGTGGACGACTGGCTTTATAAAAGGAGACACTGAAGCAGGCCATGGCCTGCACCATTCAGGTTCTACAAAACCTGGGGTTCATGATAAACCACCCAAATCCCACCTCACGCCAGCACAGGACCTGGAGTTCATAGGGGCTCGCCTGGACACCCTCCAAGCCAAGGCCTTTCTCCCCTCAGAAAGAGTGGATCATCTCGGGGCCCTGGCAACCGAGGTGAAGCACCATCACACACTGTCGATGCAGTCCATAGTACGCCTGCTCGGCCACATGACCTCCACAGTCCATGTGGTCCCCAATGCCCGCCTCCACTCTCAGTGGACTCAGGTCATGGGCAGGCTCCCTGTGTCCAGTCAACTAGCAGAATCACTCAATTGGTGGCAGAATGCACATCTTCTGAGGGTATGCCCTTTAAACAGCCAAATCCCCACATGATCTTCATGACAGACGCCTTGCTACAGGGCTGCCCATTGCGAGGAACTGTACTCTCTCCCACTATTCGCTATCTTTGCTCCTGTGCCCGCTCTGCTGAGCGTACCTGGCTCAAATCCCGCTCCCCTGAAGATTTCCTTCATTTCAAATTCATGCTCTGCTCTTTCAAATCTGCTTTAGCTCTCGTCAAACAAAATTACTTTGTTCGCCTGACTAATTCTCATGCCTCTGATCCTCACCGTCTCTTCATTGCTCTCAATTCTCTCCTCAAAGTGCCTCCGCCTCTGATCCCTCCTTCCCTTTCTGCCCAGGCTCTGGCTGATTACTTCCATAATAAAATCCATAAGATCACTCTCCAGTTTCCCTCTAAATCCCCAATTTCCCTTTCCTGTTTTCATTCTCGCCCCCCTTCTCATCCTACACTTTCTATTGATGAAACTGCCCTTCTTCTCTCCTCCTCCAAGCTCACCACTTGCTCCTCTGATCCTCCTTCCATCTCCTCTCCTCTATTTCCTCTACCATTGTCCCCTCCATTTCTCATATTCTCAACCTTTCGCTCTCCACTGCTACTGTCCCGGCTGACTTTAAACATGCTGTGGTCACGCCTCTCCTTAAGAAACCCTCACTTGATCCCTCTTGTCCTTCTAATTATCGCCCTATCTCTCTCCTTCCTTTCATTTCTATACTGCTCGAAAGTGTGGTTTACCGCCATTGTCTTGACTTCCTCTCTTTCCATGCTCTTCTCGATCCCTTACAATCCGGTTTTCATCCTTTGCACTCTACTGAAACTGCTCTTGTCAAAGTCTCCAGTGACTTGTTCCTGGCTAAATCTAAAGGCCTTTATACTCTGTCCTTATCCTCCTTGACCTTTCTGCTGCCTTTGACACTGTTGATCATGTTCTTCTCCTTGACACTTTGTCCTCGCTTGGCTTTAGGGACTCTGTTCTCTCCTGGTTCTCCTCATATCTCTCCCATCGCTTCTTTAGTGTATGTTCTGGTGGCTGCTCCTCCTCTGTTACCCCGTTCTCGGTTGGTGTCCCCCAGCGTTCTGTCTTGGGTCCCGTTCTTTTTTCTCTCTATACCCATTCCCTTGGTGCGCTTATTTCCTCTCATGGTTTTCAGTACCATCTCTATGCTGATGACTCCCAAATCTATCTCTCTACTCCTGATCTTTCTTCTGCTTTCCAGTCCTGGATCTCTTGCTGTCTCTCTGCCATTGCTGCCTGGATGTTCCATCGTCGCCTGAAATTGAACATGGCCAAGACTGAACTTCTCGTTTTTTCTCCTAAAATTTCCCTTTCTCCTTCTTTTTCAGTCTCTGTTGATGGCTCTGTTCTCCAACCTGTTTCATCTGCTCGCAATTTGGGTGTTATTTTTGACTCTTCGCTCTCTTTCTCCTCTCATATCCAACTCATTGCTAAGACCTGTCGCTTCTTTCTCTTCAACATTGGCAAAATCCACCCCTTTCCCTCTGAGCTCACTACTAAAACCCTCATCCATTCCCTAATCACCTCCCACCTTGATTATTGTAATCTCCTTCTTGCTGGTCTTCCTCAGTCTCATCTCTTCCCTCTTCAGTCTATTCAGCACTCCACTGCCCGTTTGATTTTCCTTCAGCCTCGTTTTGCCCACATCACTCCTCTCCTCAGATCTCTTCACTGGCTCCCTATCCGTTTCAATATTCACTTTAAGCTTCTCCTTCTGACCTATAAGTGCATTCACTCTGTGGCTCCTCAGTACCTTTCTTCTCTCATTACTCCCTATTTCTCCCCTCGTGTACTCCGTTCTTCTTCCCAGTTGCTTCTTGCTATGCCCTTCTCCTCTATTGCCAACTCCATATTCAGCTCTTTTCACCTTGCTGCTCCTTAGCTTGGAATAAACTTCCTTTGTCTATACGTCAGGCATCTTCTTTGCCCCTCTTCAAACTCAAGTTAAAAGCTCATCATTTCGCCTCTGCCTTTGGCTCTTGATTTTGCTGTTCTCCTTCCTTCCCCTCTTATTTCACCTTTCTTCCTCTTACACTTGTTCTTACCTCTTTCCGTTGTCCTGTCTCTTTGCCCTTGTTCTTATCTTTTTCTACTCCTTTTCTTGCTTTGTCTTTTTAGATTGTAAGCTCTTTTGAGCATGGACTGTCTTTTTGTGTTTTCATTGTTCAGCGCTGCGTGCGCCTGGTAGTGCTTTATAAATGCTTAGTAGTAGGGCATCTGGTCTCTTGAGGAAAGCCAGCAGCAGCTAAACCTGCTGGAACAAAGGGCCAGCCTTCTAGCCCTCAGGGCTTTCCGACACTGCCTGCAGCACCAGTCGGTGCTGGTCCAGGTGGACAACCAGGTCATGATTTTCTATCTGAACAAACAAGGGTGCACAGGATCTCAATGCCTCTGCCAGGAGGCTGTGGCCTTCTGCTTTTACACAATCAAGCAAGGGCTGCTCAGAGCAGTCTACCTTCTGGGCCAGAAAAATGCCCTCATGGACAGGCTGAGCAGGAGTGCCTAGACCCCAAGGTGGCACAGTGGCTGTTTAGACAATGGGGAATACCAAGCCTGGACCTCTTTGCCAGCTCAGCTGCCCTGCTTCTGCTGTCCCCAACCGCACCAGGCCTGCATAGCATTGGATGCCTTCCTCATCTTGTGGTTGGAGGACCTGGTGTATGTCTTCCCTCCCATGCTGCTCATCGGATGGACCCTCTTCAAGGTCCAATGGGACAGGGCTTCATGATCCTGGTGGCCCCATGGTGGCCTAAATAACTTTGGTTCCCTCTGTTGCTCTGCCTCTCGACGGAGCTCCCGGTCCCTCTGGGGAGTTCCTCAGGACTACTGGCCCAGGAAGAGGGCTTGAATCTCCATGGCATGGCGGCTGAATGGGTTGTCCTAGTGCCCCTCAACCTCCCCATAAAGATGGAGGAAGTCCTAGCTGCTCGTAAAGACTACAAGACAAGCTTACACCTTTAAGTGGCGCAGTTTTAAGGTTTGGTGCGTGGAGCAATGGCTTGACCTGTTCTCCTCCCAGGTGCACACGGTGCTCCAATACTTGCTTCACCTCTAAGTCTAATTCTGTTAGAGTATACCTGAGCGTGCTCCCCATGCATTATCACTCCATAGAGGGCAAGCCACTTTCTGTCCAGCCTCTCATCACCCGTTTCATATGGAGCTTGCTGCTCTCTAAACTGCTCATCTGGCCACCCCTGGCAGAATGGGACCTTAATGTGATTCTGACACAGCTTACTAGGTCGTTTTTCAACCCCTTAGGTACTGCAGATGGCAGGTAGCCATTTTGGAAGGTTGTCTTCCAGGTGGCATTCACCTCTGCCTGTAGTCTCAGCGAGCTCCAAGCCACCCTACACCAGGTTCTACACCTTAAATGCCTTCTGAAAGTGGTGTGTGCCTTCCACCTTAACGAAGAGGTGGTGCTCCCCACCTAACCACAACACCCTGCCGACAACGCTGCAGCCGTTCTGCATACTCTGGACTGCAAAAGGGCCCTGTCCTTCTTCTTACAGTCTACTCAGGGCCACTGCAAAGCCTCATAACCTTTCATTTCTTACGATCTAGTCTGGGGGAGGCTGTCACTAAGTGGACCCCGTCTATCGGGTGCACACTCTGGATTTCAAACAAGCCTGGGCATTCTATTTGGAATGGACAAAAGCCTTTAGAAAGGCCACCAGCTTTTTGTTTGTTTTGATCTCAATAAACCAGAGACTCGTGTGATCAAATACATGCTAAATGGCTAGCAGACTGCATTTTCTTTGTTTATGCCCATGCAGATTTGACTTTTGAGGGTCATGGCAGGGCTCATAATGTGCAAGCCATGGCTGCATTGATAACCCATTTGAGGTTCGCCTCCATGGCAGAGATTTGCACAACTGCAACATGGACATCATTCAATGCGTTCACATCTCATTACTGTCCTGAAGCCATCAGTAGGTTTGGTAGCTTTGTCTTGCAGAAGCTCTTTGTGGATTAGAATCTATCATCCCCCAGGCCCGTTTTTCTTTTATTTCCAGGATGCCTTTCAAAATATACATGCAAAAACATATAACCACACTTTAAAAAGGCTATCTGCCCCCAAAAACAATGTTGGATGGATGTCTGTTGTAATGCCTTAACAGTTTCATTTTTTTCTTTTTATGTTGAAGGCAGCCTGTAGCCAGGGAATGCCGTCTGTGAGAACTCACTGTCCTGCTTGTCCCTCAGAGAATACAAAGTTACTTACCTTGTAGCAGGTTTTCTCTGTGGACAGCAAGATTCCAATCTTTAAATACCCTCTCTGTCCTCCCCAAGGATTTGTCTTCTACTCTGAGCTATATTAAATCCTGCATGACTGAGACAAACAGGAGATGATGTACATAGATAAATCCGAGCTATAATAGATTGCATACATGGTTTAGTAAGCCATTAACAAAACAACGTCTATAAATATACTTTTACTCAATACTAGACATGTAAAACTTTATATATAAATATTTATCAACAAGTATAAAATACATCCACACCTACTTTAAGTTCAAAATAACAATCACCATTCACCTACTCACTATATATATATATATATATATATATATATATATATATATTAGTCCACCATTCTCTCATAGACAAAAAAAAAAATCATGCTTCAGAGTGTAGTCTTTTTGTCTGTATGGACTAGTATGCAAATTAGCCACGCGGTGCCCGGAGAGCAAGCCAAATTTGTGCAGACGCCTTGTGGGCAAATGTTTGGCTTGCTTTCCCAGTTTAACGCTGTGATGGCTCATTTGCATACGCAGTTAATGTGAGGGTCATTTTGATGCCCTATCTTTGCTGTATTGGGCGTAGAAAAAAAACGTGTTGGCAGGCTGCGTTAAAGTAGTCTTCAGCGTGTGTCTAGCGCTGGTTTCCTGCATTGGCCTGTTGCTGTGTAAAGGCGTGGGGGTGGGCCTTGGCTGAGGGCTATTTAGTGGCCCACAGGGCCTCGGCGCACCCTCTTGTCTCCAGGATGCATGAAAAACTTTGGACACTTACACATCAGCTCAAATGTGGTGCACAAAGAAGGGAGTGGTGGCCACTGCCGCCAAAGAAAGTAGCACGGGGGGGGGGGGGGTGAAATTTTTTTTAAACAAGGGAGAATGGGAGGGAGGGGGAAGACAGCAAATGCAGCAGCTGGTGGCAGCATGAGAGCAGCAACATGCATGCCCGATCAAATTTCCTCTGCCATGCCAGCCCTGATTGGCATCCATACAGACCTGACCCAAGAGGGGGAATTCCTGTCTGGGTGTTCCTGCTGATGGGTGGCAGGTCTTGGTGCTGGTTTTTGTTTTTCTTCTGGACCCCCCCCCCCCCTCCTCTTGTCTTGAGGCCTTCCACTCCCTCTGTAAAGGGCTCGCCGATGTGGGGATGACAAGGCAAAGGGAAAAAAACCAAAGGGGTGGGCTATGAGAAAGGGGAAAACGAGTTAAGAGAGCAGGGAGCAAGCTGGTCACCTGGAAGGACCCCTTATGCTGTGGGGCCAGTCAGCTATCTTGCAGTGGGCAAAAGAGCCGTGATAGGCCTGGTGGACAGCATGGACATTTCAGTGGCCATGTTGGGGTTTGTGCTAGGCACATGCATGTTTCTTAGAATATGATCCTAGCAGCGAGGTATATCTGGATAGCCAAGGGTGCAGGAGGTTTAAAGGAACATAAGATATGCCATACTGGGTCAGACCAAGGTCCATCAAGCCCAGTATCCTCTTTCCAACAGTGGCCAATCTAGGTCATAAGTACCTAGCAGTTTCCCCCAAACGACACAGGTTCCTCAATGCTTGTATCAGGTCAAGCAGTGATATCCCGGGTCTCTTTTAATAATGGTTTATGGACCTTTCCTCCAGGGACTTGTCCAAACCTTTTTTAAACCCAGCTACACTAACAGCTTTTACTACATCCTCCAGTAACAACAAAAAAAAAAAACGAAACAAGTAAATAAATTGAAAAATAAAGGTGAAATGGTTATGTGAAAGTGTTTCTGACTTGGGATAGTGTGACCCCATAATGCCATCTACTGGTGCTATCTGGAAAGGCATTTGCCTGCAATTGAGTTCTCTGGGCTTCTGCTATGGGTCTATTGGTACAGGGCAAGGCTGCCATCTAGTGGCGGTTTGGCAAACAGCACGACTCAATTAAAAAGGGAACAACAGTGGAAGAATAGGTGAAAGCTAGAACTTGCTAAATGGAAGAGTAGGTAAAGGTTGGTCTTGCTATGGGCTTTAAAAAAAATTCAATAAAGCTGGATTATGCGTATGTATTGGGCATGTGGCAGGGACACCACAGTGACATGCACAGACGGCTGGAAGTTTCCCAGGTCATGGTGGGGGAGAGGTGCAATGCAGTAATGACCTCCTCTCTCTTATTGCCTCTTGTAGCAATCTCTCCACTCTAGGGATGCCTAAGAAGAACAGAGGAAGCCAGAGCAGAACATGGGACAGGCAGCACACAGGGGATCGAGGAAGAGGATCCACGACACGGGCGATGGCCAAGGTTTTGATGGCCAAAGCTTTGACCATGACTCAGAAGCGGAAAGGAGCACAAGGTACGGCTGCAGCTTCCACACAGCACAGTGAACGGACAGTGTCAACACAGTGGGTGTTGGAGATGAGGAAGATGAGCGATGAGATGAAGGAGATCAGGCTCCTCCGTGACAAGTCAGCCAGCATGGCAGACAATGCAGCCACCCGCAGGGCAAGTTGATGCAGGGTGCATCCCAGCACAGGTGACCTCGTCCAGTAAGTCTACAGGGGAGTTCCAGAGTGTGAGATCCATCAAGCACTACATTTGAAAGCTCCATGTGTGATAGTGACAGGGAGCTCACCCTAGTGTCTTTCAAACAGCATTACAGAAATTTAAAAAGAACAGGAGCCATAGAAAGTAATTGGCATCCAAGGTCTGGCTATGTGGCCCGGCCAGCTGAGGAGCCTGCGGGGGCAGTCCAGGGAAGGGCATGTACTACACCTGAGCTGGAAGTGGCAACATACGGGGCCGACTTGCAATGTGGCGTATCCTCATTAGCACATTTGATTCACAAAAAGAAAAAAAGATATGGAAGTGGGAGGTCATTAATATCATCTTGCTATTACAGAGGGCCCAAGAGATGGATGAAAAGGATAGTATGGAGAAAGACAGGAAGCCCAAGATAGCAAAGTCCATTCATAAATGGGTTTCCGCTTTCCATATATTTATGAGCGTTGTGGTGGTGCGAGAACCTGATCTAAATTCCTTTTAATTTGGTACCTTGACACCATCACTCGTGTGCACAAGTGCTTTGGGGGTGGGGGTTGGGCATGGCTGAATTATAACATGAGCTTCCGGAAGCAGATGGCCGCAGATCCTTCACGCACATGGCGGTATCAAATTGTAGATTTATGGTTGGACGAGTTGGCTCATAACCAGCTGTTTCAGAACTATTACGCTGGGCGTACGGCAGTATTGCCAATAGTACAACAGTGAGCACTGCACATGGAATCTGTGCAAGTTCAGACATGTCTTCAATGTGCAGAGCCGGGCACCCAGTCACCACCTGCATATTCACCCAGCACAGCAGGGCACATAAGACCATCATCCGGCTGCTGGGTTTGTAGCCTGGCACCGTTCCCCATCAAGTTTAACAATATGCTCTCGTGGCTGCAGGCCTATCCCACACAGGACAGGGCATGTGGCATCAGGGCGCAAAGTTTCACTTGATACACAACTTGTCATATCCAGATGGAAACTCAGTCAATGACCATATTGACCCACAAGTGTTTTCAGTGCAATATACGTCCATTGACCAGGCCATAGTGTTGGTGCTGGGGTTGGGTGATTAGGCCCAGCTGGACAAGGTGGACATTGAGTCGGCATTTCATTTGCTCCTGGTACACCCAGACTCTTTACCTGCAAGGTTCTGCTCGAGGGCAGCTACTACTTCGATAAGTGTATGCCCACAGGGTGCTCCATCTCCTGCACATATTTTGAGCAATTTAGCTCGTTCATGCATTGGCTAGTGGAGGAAATTGTGGGGCCAGGAAGGGTCATCCATTATCTAGATGACTTTCTTATCCTTGGGTCAAAATGACTTCAGTGACAGCAGGTATTGACAGTCTTCCAGCTATCGCCCAGTGTTTCGGTATCCCTTTAAATCCCACAGAACTCCTGGAAGAGAAGATGGCAGAGAAGACGGTGTTAGTACTTACCTTCCTGGATATCAAACTGGATGTGCACACCTGGGTATCATGATTGCCCCAGGATAAGATTGAAAAATTGCATGTAGCCCTCAAGTAAATGAAGAGTGCTCGAAAAAGCAATGCTGGAGCAGTTTCAATCGCTGCTTGGTCTGCTTTGCTTCGTGGCTAGGCTTATTCCTTTGGGGCACATATTTTGTAGCCGACTGGCTCTAGCAACAAAAGTGGTCAGCAAGTGGCATCACCACATCAGGGTTAGCAGAGGCATATGGGAGGACTTGGGAATATAAGAGTCATTTTTGCAGTCTTTTAATGGTATAGAGTTCTGACAGGACCCAGCCATTTTCAGCTCCAATCTTGAATTGTACGCCAATGCATCTGACAGAGTCTGATTCGGCCTATACTTTAAAGGGGCCTGGTGCACTGAGGACTGGCCACAAGGTTGGCACGACTGCAGCGCTACCAAAGACATCACCTTGAATTGTTCCCCATGACGACAGTCCTGTTTCTATGGGCTCCACAATTGGCCAATAAAGCTATTACATTCCACATGAACATGGTGGTAGTGCAAGCTGTGAATGGGATGTAAGCCAAAATATTTGGGGTAGTGGTGCTGTTAAAGCAGATAGTGCTCCTCTGTCTGTTGAATAACATCACCTGTAGGACAGAATATAATCCCTAGCTCTCATAATGTTATTGCCGATGCTCTCTCTCGCTTCAAGATATCAACATTCCGAGCCAGAGTTCCAGGGGTGGACATTGGCAGGACACCCATCCCAGCAGCACTATGGGCCTTTGGCCCTCCAAAGTATGAAGCCTCCTGATGGGTTCCCTGGCCGTGCCCACCAGGCTCAAATATATGAAGGTGTGGGGCCATTTCCAGGAGTTCTGCGGGCAGAAGGGGATTGGCAGCAGAGACCGGTTTGCAACTGGTACAGTCCTGCAATGGATACTCGCCTGTAAGGATAATGGAATGAGTAGATCGTCAGTACTGATGTGCCTGGTGGGCATTGTCTTTTTTTTGCCAGAGCAATGGGTGAGTGGAGCCCGTTAGCAGACTTAGTCATTGCTAGGGTAATGAAGGGATGGTTGGCTGGACATTGACGTTCCCAAGATCACAGACGCCCTATCACCCCACAAGGTGCTCAGAGGGTTGGTTGCAGCCATGGACGCAGTTTGTCACAACACTTTCAAGACTCAACTCCTCTTTCAGTGTGCTTTTGTGCTAACATTTTTCAGGGCACTAGGGGTATGGAGCAGAGTCTTGGAGCTGCATATTCACAGGTCCAAGACTGATCCAACAGGCAGGGGTGCTAAGTTGCCCCTGGCCCCCCCCCCCTATCAGGGACCCTACTTGCCTGGTATGGAATTGGGAGAGGTACAGCCGGGCATGCCCAAAAGGGGGGAGGGAGCAATTACTGGCTCATGTACACAGTACCCTGCTATCTCAATACCAAGTTGGGAGCAAATTAAAGCTGTGTATTTTGAGCTTGGAGTTGGAGGAGCATTGCTGCGACATGCACTCATTGCACATTGAGGGGCTCAGCCTGATGCAGGAGCAGATCATGACAGTGGGTAGATGGTGCTCGGAGCATTACAGACTATGTTCAACCTGTCAGCTGATCATGGTTGCCCCCATGCCTCTGCCACAGCCAATCCAGATTCACCAGGTTACCTTAACTCTTTCTCACGATTGGTTTGTCTTAGGTATAGATATCACCCGTGACTCAAGGAAAGTGTGGATCTGCGGCCACTTGTACATCCATTGGGCTTAGAGGAGGACCATGGATAGACCCCAGGGTCTTAAACTGGAGATGAATGTGGCAGAGGTATGCTGTGGGGCCAGTTGGTACCAATCCTATTACGTAATAGAAGGGACAGGTAGGTCACCCTGGATCCTCATGGTGCATACAGCGAGTAATTTATTTTATTTTATTTAAAGGGTATTTGTATCCCACCTTATCCTTTAATCAAGGCGGTGAGCACAGCAAGAAATCAGTGTAATTGTTGTGTGTCAGGTGAGCTTTATGTACAGTGTGGGTGCGTGTGTGCGAGTGTTTTGATTTGGTTGAGCTATTTACATGTGCGCTATGTACAGTATATACATTGGGTTCTGGGTCCAGGCTTGGTGGTTTCCGTGAGCTGTCATTAGTCCAGGTTGGATCCGGTTTGTAGATTCAGGTTAAGCATTTGGGCCATAGTGATCTGTGAAGAGTACAGTCTTCAGGTGTTTCCGGAAGTCCTTCAGATCTTCAGTTGATCATAGGTCGTGAGGGAGTGAGTTCCATATTGATGGGGCTGCCAGGGAGAGTGCCCTTTGTGTGGTGGCTTTGCGTGCTTTTGTGTAGTTGTTTGGGGTGCTGAGTGTGGCTGTTGTGGCTTTTCTTCTTGGTCTGTTGCTGGTGTTAGGGAGAATGAGGGCTTTGAGGCTGAGTGCTGATCTCTTGTGTCTGATTCTGAATATGTTTAAGATCATCTTGTATTTGATGCGGTGGCTGACTGGGAGCCAGTGGAGGTCTTTGAGGATGGGGTGATGTGTGCTTGGGTTGTTGCACCGGTAATTATCCTGGCTGCTGTGTTTTGGGCCATTTGAAGTGGTTTGAGTGATTGTTTTGGTATTTCGTTGTAGATCGGGTTGCAGAAATCCAGTATGGGGGTTATGAGTGCTTGGCAGACTGTGCGGAAGTGTTCGTAGGAGAGTAGAGGCTTGAGGCGTCTGCTCTGGCAGGAACACGCAGCATGAAGCTCACCAAAAAGATGTAGAGGGATTTGCTAGCACTGGTGCACATCTACCCTAGCATCCAACTGGTGTAGTCCTCCATCA
Organism: Ichthyophis bannanicus; assembly: GCA_033557465.1. Classification (NCBI taxonomy): domain Eukaryota; kingdom Metazoa; phylum Chordata; class Amphibia; order Gymnophiona; family Ichthyophiidae; genus Ichthyophis; species Ichthyophis bannanicus. The sequence continues at coordinate 397,566,159 of CM066033.1, forward strand.
TACCACGAGAGTCTAGAAGGGCGGAAAGGTCTCACTGGGCAGTGGAAAAAAAACACCTCAAGGTCAACGGATGGATGATGAAATTTGTGGAAGCAATTGGGGGGTACTGTATGAGACATGATCTGATCAAGAAGAACTACCCTGGCCTGTACCACACTGACAGGGTGCATTTATCTGACATCGGACAAGATGTGTTTTTGTGCGTGCTACAGGATATGGTTGAAATGTTATGGGAAAGAGTGAGGCTTGGCCACAGCTAGGTCAGATGGAGGCCCTCCAACGGCGAGATGTCGCTGTCGGAGGGCAATGGCTGTGAAGTGGGGACATGAGACAGGGTACATAGCTGTCCACTGGAGCAAAGGGGAGTGGCCATGAGTTAACTGTCCTCCCACAGACAGGGTCAACAGGTCCCAGTGGGCATGCAACACCTTCTCCCATGCTTTTATGGTGGGGTGGGGGAGCGAAAGGGGCAACAGTCACAGCGGTGACACTCGAGCAAGTTGGGCCCAAACACCGACCTTTGAGGGCCAGGAGTGGAGCCAGAGAAAAGAATCCCTGCTACAGACAAGGGGTGGGGGGATGTCAAGGCACACTTTTATGGCCTGCCTTTTCCCAAGGGCTAAGATGTTGGTGTAAAGCATGATAATGTACACTCGAAGTGTACAAGTATGCAGGAGCAAATGGGGTTGTGTTTTAATGGCCCAACCAGAGGACAGTATGGGTTGTGTGTCCCCCAGGTCTCACACAAAAACATTGAATGTTATGGGGGATATTGTTTATAGTTGTCATAATTGGATTGGTTGATATATATATGGTTTGATTTGATATACAATTGCTATTTATAAGGTAGGCCATGCTGCAGCCAAGAGTTTCCACATAAAATTGTGTTTTCTGCCGAACACCAGAGAAGTCTGATGCATCCTTGGGGGGAGAGAAAAAGGAGAGGGAGGGTAGGCAGCCCCATAGACGGCTACCCTTCATCCGGCTGTGGTTGGTGTTCACTGTACTCCAACCCAGCCATTCTGAGAAGCAAGGAGTGTGTTAAAGAAGGTTGTATGGTTACTCCCTGAAGAAGCCCTTGCCTTTGGCAAAACTAATTGCTGGGTTGGAGTAAAATGAGTACCAACAGTTGCTGAGTTTACAAAGCAAGTCAGTAGTGATGTGAGTGACTGTTCAGCTGCTATTACACAAGAAAGGATTGTTTCTGGTTTTGGTTAATGTCCATTGTGAAGAAGGTGTTTTACATTACAAGAGGAGGAAATTTTATCATAACATCGGGATAAAAAAAAACAAAGAGGATTCCATAAGGACAAAAAGAAAAGAACATACACCCTGTTTGAAGTTTGATATTTTTTTCGTCTATGAGAGGATAATGGACTTATATATGTAAACTGATCCATGACAGCAAGTAGGTGAATGGTTATTTTGAAATTGTAAAGTATGAGTGGATGCATTTTATATTTGGTGATAAATATTTAGATATGATATAAATAAAATGTTTACATACAGTATTATGGTATTCAGTAAAAGAGTATATTCATAGAAAGTTGTTTTATTTGTTAACATCTTACTAAGCCTTGTATACCACATATTACAGCATTTTAGATATATGTTTTTATGGTATATTAGGATTGTTTTGCTGCAGTGCCTGAAGCTTTTTCTGTGCTCGGCTCTTGGATGATGTCACCTATCTGTGCGAACTTGTATCCAGCTATCTATGAAGAACACCTGCTGCAGGTAAATAAATAGAAATTAGACTTACCTGCTAATTGTTGTTCCTTGAGGAACTCCAGTCCAGTCCCGAACCTCTGGATAGTGCACCTCCTTTAACAGCATGGAGACTGAGCATGTGCCAAACTTCACAGCCACCAGTATAAGTAGCACTGGTACCACCCCTTAGCTTCCAGAACCTATTGACAAAGCAGACGCAAAGGAGCAACAAATAAATAGCAATATCATAATAAATACTAACTTCAAATAGAACTGCCGGGGAACACAAAACCCCTCCCCCAACATGGAGGAGGATAACTAACCCTCTCACAGAAGGGAGAATAGAACAAGAAGCCCTTGACAGCAAAAGAAAGAACTCCTTGTGCTCCTTGTGGTCTTGGGCAAGCCACTTAACCCTCCATAGCCCATTTTCCCTGTAAAATAGTTATCTCCAAGTTATATTGCCCTGTTCAATGTAATTTCAGTTTGTTCAATGTAAACCGCACTGATGCAGAATAGCGCAGTATATAAGAGAATGAAAATAAATAAATAAGTGGCTTGCCCAAGACCACAAGGAGCACCTGTGGGACTAGAAACCCCAGTCCTTCCGACCCAAGGTTGCTGTCCTCTAGTGGGATTTGAACCCCCGACCTTCCGGTCTGAAGTACCTTGCCCCAACCACTAGGCCACTCCTCCACATACGTAGTGATAATAGAAAGAGGAGGAACATCAAGATCCAAAAATGTGGGTTTTGAGCCTGAATTTGAATAGGGCTACAGAAGAAGCCTGCTGCAGATTGAGGTAGTTTGTTTCAGGCATATGGAGTAGCAAGATGGAATGAACGATCAAGAGCTTTGACATACAGTGCTTAGTTTACGCAGATGACATAAGGCTCTTTACCCCCTACACCACAACTGCCCCAGACTACACAAAGCTCAACAATTCCTTCACAGCGATGTCCAAATGGCTCAAGGAACACAAACTCAACATAAACCATACCAAAACCGAGCTACTTCACATCACAAGAAACAAACTTCACACCACCACCAACAATCACATTGCTCAACAATCAACATAAAAAATGAGATCAAATACCACGGCATAACACTGGACCAACAGTTCATCCTACTCCCACACATAAACCATATAACATCTACAATATATTACAAGCTCTGTATAATTAAGAACCTACACCCACTTCTCTCACTAGCCGACTGCCGATCCATAGTTCAAGCCATAATAACACCATTGCTCGACTATGGCAACACAATGTATCAAGGCATTCCAGAGAGCTCACTATATCCACTGCAGCTATCACAGAACATTACTGCAAGGATTATCCTGGAACAAACTTGCCACTCCCACATCATGCTACTCCTCAAACAACTTCACTGGCTGCCCGTATCACAAAGAATCAAATATAAGGTCCTTAACACACACAAAATCCATTCACAATGCCTCAGCTCTCAATCTGCATGCCTTAATATCAATCTGCAGCTATTTAACAGTATTTATATACTGCTTTATCCTAAAATCAAAGCAGTTTACAATGAAGTTCAAAACTTACCCTGGGAGTCCATTCATATACATACACACACACATACATACACACATAGCTGGGGTCAACATTATTGGCACCCTTGCAGTTCAACCCCTCAATGTCCAATATCTCTTTAAAAAGTGGCTAGTGAAATGGCTTTGGACTATATATGCACACATATTTGACACATAACAGAATTAAACAAGACCAATTAAAAAATGAAACAGTATAAAAACTGGGACCCTTATAAACAATTCAAATCAGTTTGAACAGAAGAACTGCATTCCCATTGCAGTAAAATTAGATGCACCTGTGATCAATTGTCAGTACTCACATGAATTACCCAATTAAAGATGGCTCTAATGTTTAATATGGCCACATTCATTGCCTGTTCCATTTTCACAATGGTGAAGACAAGAGAGGTGCCTGAGACGGTCAGAAAAGCCATTATTTTCAAAGGGGTACATCTCCAAAGATCTTGGGATTCCTGTGGCTACAGTTCGCAAGGTTGTTAAGAAGTTTTCTGCTCATGGAACTGTCAAGAACTACCCAGGACATGGTGGGAAGAGAAAAATTAATCCAAGAAGTCTTCGAAGGTTAATTCAAACTGTTGGAAAACCACCACATACAACATCCATTTCCTCTTTCCTTTCCAAAATAGTAGATCATGTGTCCATCGGATGCAAAGTGCCCAATGCCAGTCCATTTCAGTTCACTGACCGTCAACAAATTGAGTTGTACACGTTCCATTTCATTCTTGACCACCTCTAACAAACCTTGGTCCATGCTTCGTTTGTTCCATGTCTCAATATGTAAGACATCTTTGCAACTCATGACTCATTTCATGCGCAGGTACATCAGCAATCAGATGTCCCAGGAGCTTTGATACAGTCACATCATAAATGCTGGCTTTACTCTGACATAAGAAACTTGCAAGAACTGTAATGAAGTACAGTGCAATCAGTGAATGCTTAATTTCTGTTTTTCTACAGCAGTGGTTCTCAACCTTTTTTGTACCGTTACCCCTTTTACCATTGGTCAACTTGTGGTGACCCCCAATGATAAAATCAAATGCGTCTCTCTTCCTTTACCGTTAACGCATGACGCTGTGATCATTTGTTGAATTATTAATATAGGCCTTTGCAATATGTTTTTATTTATAAAATTTACATATGTAAACCACAATAATTAATCACAACAACAAGTAACAATATTTGATTTCAAAATTATGATGATTTTGTAGTCAAATCACTAATATGAAATAAAATTATTTTTTCTACCTTTGTTGTCTGACCAATTTATTCTCTGATCATGCTGGTCCCGATCTGAGGCTTCTGCTTTCCTGTCTTCTCTTAGCTCTCTTTCTGTGGTCTATGGTCCATCTGCCATTTCTTATCTCTTCTTTCATTTTCTTCACTTCTTTCCATCAGCCTATTTCCTGTCCCAGTAACTCTCCCCAGTATCAGCCCCTTTCCAGTCCTCACTCTCAGTACCTTCCAATGTCAACTGCCACTAGTGTCCATTCCCTTCCAGTCCCCCTCCTTCCCCACTGACCAGTCCCTTCTAGTGCAAATACCATGGCAGCCCCTCTCAGATCCACTCCCTTCCAGTTCCATTCTCCCATCCCCTTGTATCAGCCCATTTGTAGCCTTAGCCCCCAGTTTGCTTTCAGGGCCAGCAGCTCTATCCTCCCCTCCCCACAATCAGCCAATTCCCAGTCGAAGCCCCCCCCAATCAGCTCATTTCCAATGCTAGCCCCCCATCAGTCCATTACCAGTCCTACCCCCTATCAGCACATTACCAGTCCCAACTCCCCTTGATCAGTCCATTCCCAGTCCTAGCCTTCCCTAATCAACCCATTACCAGTCCTAGCCCCATCTGCCCATTATAATCCTCAACCGCACTGTCTCTCCCCTCTGTCCAGCATTTATCCCCCGTCTGTCCAGTATGTCCCACTGTCTCTTCCTTTTGTCCATGTCAGCCCCCCTCCCTCCCTCCATATCAGCCCCCCGCTGTCCAGCATTTATCCCCCAACTGTCCAGTATGTCCCACTGTCTCTTCCCTTTGTCCATGTCAGCCCCCTTCACTCCCTCCATATCAGCCCCCTCACTCCCTCCATATCAGCCCCCCTCCATCCATCCCTCCATGTCAGTCCCCCTCCATCCATCCCTCCATGTCAGTCCCCCCTCTGTCCATGTCAGCCCCCCTCTGTCCATGTCAGCCCTCCCCTCCCTGTCAGCCCCCCTCCATCCATCCATCCATCAATGTCAGCCCCCCTCCATCAATGTCAGCCCTCCCCTCCCTTCCTCCCTCCATGTCAGCCCCGTTGCAGGTTCCCTTCCCCCTCCCTGTCTGCCTGCTACTGCCCTGTTCTTCCTCTGCAGCCGTGGCTCCCTACCTCTTAGGGAACCGCGGCTGAGCCTGTGAAACCGTTGCAGAGCCTTTGGAGGCGGGACAATGCTGCACAGAGCCTGTCGAGAGACTGGACGGCTCTGCAACGGTTTCACAGGCTCAGCCGCGGTTTCCTAAGAGACAGGGAGCCGCGGCGGCATTAGAAGGGAAGCTGTGAGTTTGCCAGAAATTGCCGCTGCCGAGAAGCGGACTCGGCAGCAACAGCAATTTGTGCGTTTTTTTTTTTTTTTTTAAACAGCAGAGTGAGGCAACCCCCGCTAAATCCTGTGGTGACCTCCATGGGGGTTGCGACCCACAGGTTGAGAACCGCTGGTCTACAGGGAATGCCACAACTATTATAAAGGTATATGCCCCAACAACAGCTGCAGAAGAGGAAGAAGTTAATGAGTTCTATGAACAAGTACAAGCTGAAATTGACAGAATATGCAAACAGGATATCCTGATAGTCATGGGTGACTGGAACACAAAGGTTGGAAATGCAGAAGACGACAAAGTAGTTGGAAAATATGGACTTGGCAACAGAAATAAAGCTGGAGAAGACTAATAGAATTTTGCAAGACCAACAATCTCTTCATCTCAAACACCTTCTTCCAGCAGCACAAGCAGTGACTGTATACATGGACTTCACCCAATGGATTGTACAAAAATCAAAATGACTACATCTGTGGAAGTCAACATTGGAAAAGCTCTATAACAACAAAGGCCAAACCTGGAGCCGACTGTAGTACAGATCACCAACTACTAATACTCAAGCTAAAGCTGAAAAAGAGCAAGCCACTCATGAATGTAACAAAATATGAACTTGAGAATATACCACCGGAATTTAAAGACTGCCTGCAAAATCGATTTGCTGCTTTGGATAAAAATGACAGAGCACAAGAAGAGTTATGGGATGACATCAGAAAATTGTGCTAGAAGAAAGGGAGAAGTGTCTACAAAAAGAGAAAAACGTCAAAATGGATTACTGAAGAAACTCTGAAAATTGCCCAGAAATGCAAAGAAGCTAAAGCCAGAGAAGAAAAAGGCAATCACAGAACTCAGAGATTTCCAGCGTGCAGCAAGACGAAACAAGAAGTACTACAATGATGCATACAAGGAAACAGAATCAGAAACTTTGATGAAGAAAAAGACTGGCTTTCCTAAAGCTACAACAGTTCAAGAGAAAATTCCAGCCTCAAATTGGACTGCTACAAGATGCTCAATGATCCAAGTTGAATGATGCTGAGATGATCAAGAAAAAGTGGAAAGAATATACAAAGTCATTATACCATAAAGATCAAGTGGATCAACAAACGTTTCAACCTGTATCTTACTATCAGGAATCATTGGTGATGAAAGTTGAAGCATCGTTGAAAGCATTATCAAAGAACAAAGCACCAGGTATTGATGACATTTTCCATTGAAGTATTAAAGCAATCAGATGAGGCTGTTGCCATACTTAAGAAGGCTCTGCCAGGAAATTAGGAAGACAACATTATGACCAACTGACCGGAAAAGATCTGTGTTTATACCAATACTGAAGAAAGATGATCAGACTGTGGAAATTATCGTTCATTTGCTCTGATCCTACATACCAGCAAGATTCTACTCAAGATCATCCAGCAGAAACTATAACCATACCTGAACAAGAACTGCCTGAAATGCAAGCAGGGTTCAGGAAAGGGTGAGGTACAAGAGACATCATCGCGGCTGTGAGATGGATCCATGAAAAGACAAAAGAATACCAAAAGGATATCTATATGTATTTTACAACAAGGCTTTTGACTGTGTAAACCATGAGAAATTCTGGGCCACATTAAGAAGCATGGGTAAACCAGAACACCTGATTGTTCTCTTGCACAACCTTTACATTGATCAAGTAGCAAAAGTTCAAACGGAACTAGGAGAAACAGAATGGTTTAAAATTAGCAAAGGTGTACTACAAGGCCGCATGCTTTCCCCCTACCTCTTTAATTTATATGCAGAACAAATCATCGAGAAGCAGGAATGTATGAAGACAACCGAAGTGTGAAGATTGGTGGAAGACTCAATCTTCACTATGCTGATGATACCGCATCACTGGCTAAAAGTGAAGACTATTTGAAACATTTGCTTCTCAAGATCAAGGAATATAGTCTTAAAATGGGTCTTCACCTTAACGTTAAGACGACAAAGATCCTGATAACTGGCAAAATTAATAAATTCATCATTGATGGAGCAGAAATTGAAATATTTGACAGCTTTAACTTACTTCGATCAATAATCAGTAATGAAAGGACTAGCAGTCAAGAAATCAGACAACGGATTGCTCTTGGTAGAATGGCTATGAAGGACCTACGCAAGATATTCAAGAGCAGAGATGTTTCTTTCCATACAAAGATTTGACTTGTCCAGCCATGGTATTTTCAATAATGTCATATGGATGCGAAAGTTGGACAGTGAAAAAGATAGATGGGAAGAAAATTGATGCCTTTGACTTATGGTGCTGGCCATGTGTATATCATGGACTGCCTGAAGAACAAACCAGTCAGTACTAGAGGAGATCAAACCTAAGCTTTCCTTAGAAGCTCAAATGACAAGACTTCAACTTTCATACTTTGGACACATCATGCGATCATTGGAGAAAGACATACTGCTTGGCAAGGTAGAATGTCACCATAAGAGAGAGAGGCCAGCAATGAGATAGATTGGTATCCATAGCTGTTGCATCAATCCATCAACAATGAGCCACTTGGCTGAATACTGAACAAAGTTTAGGTCAACTATCCCGAGGGTCGCCAGGAGTTGACACATCAATGGCACTTAACACCACCACTTTATTCTCCAGTAACAAGCAGGAAGTTAGTCCTCACAGATGGGTGACATCGGCGTAAAAGGAGCCCAAGCAGTAACCTCTCCCCAGCTTTCAAAGAAAGCCTTTGGGAGATGCACCACATATGTGTGGTCCCCTTCCTGCCTAAGGGTGCCATCTTGCCTCAGTTTCCTTTTTTCCCCATAGATCCCATTGGACGCATGTCTGTTCCCCCTCAAAAAAGTAGATTTTTTTCTTCGGTTCTCGAATAAATTTCTTCTCAGGTTTGCGTACCGGTATCTTTCTCGCCTCCTGTGATGTGGTTTCCTCAGGTTCCTTTTTTCTCTGGTGCATGGATTTTCGCACCCTTTCTGGCCCCGCCAAGGGAGTTTGACCTCATGGGGGCTGTATTCTCCAGCATGGCCTCGGTCAGTGGCTTCAAACCTTGTGCGACTGTTGTGCACATAACAGGTCACGCACGGACCTGCATGATTGTTGCCTTCTGGGTGGACTATAACACCTTGGCTTGTGGTCTCTGCCAGTAGATGACCCCCAAGACTCTAAGGCCGTAAGCAGCAGCATGAGTATTTTTCATAAGACTGACTCAGCCCCAGAGTTGTCCACAGGACCAATGACCTCGAGGGTCACTGTGGAGGCCTCGGCCTTGGGTGGTAATCATGCTTCCTTGGAGTCTTGAGGTCATGGGGCTTCCTCGGGGAAGAACGCCCCTCGACGAGCCAGATGTCATTGATAGCCTCGTCAGGTAATGAGTCTGGAGCCGTAGGCAAGTCCCATATTCACTGGCCTTTGTGCCCTGGACACGAGGCCAAGGGTGATGGCTGGGAGCTGCCCCAGTGGGAGAAGATGCCATCAGCATCCAAGGATTGCTCTCATTTCTCTGAGGCCACCCTCACTGAGGAAACCCCCTCAATGGAGCCGGCACCAGGCCAGAGGACCTCTGTGCCTGTACTGAGGACTGCGGAGCCTTCTGGCCAAGATGGCAGCCTCAGAACACAGCTTGTCTGCCTTAATAGCCTAGCAGCGGGCTCTGATGCCCGGCTCCTCTGAGTCATCACTCCAGACCTCTAGCCTCTCTATGGCGAGGGAGTTCCAGGAGGTGGAGCCGATCCTCGAGTGCCACCGGCCTCACAAGACCTCTCGGCACTAGTCCCAGTCAGGACCAAGGACTTACCCGACCAGCACACTCAACTTGGAACACAGGAGGATCAAGGCCCCTGAGCTGTCTGAGATGGGGCACAAGTCTGAGGCCCAGAGGACACTTGAGATCTCCTCTAACTCCGGGTCGGAGTTGGAGACAGAGGACGATGAGTCCTTGGACACTTGGTTTCACAGGGATGTGCCCTTGGACCCTTCCCCTCCTGAAGCCTAGTGCTGGTTCTCACTCAAGGACCTGGCTTTCCCGGACTTCATCTGTGATATGGTGAAGGCCCTTGCCTTCACTACAGAGTCAAAGTAGCAGCCTCGTGCAGAGGATCTAGAGATCCTCCAGTTCAAAGCTCTTAAGGAGGTACTCACTGTGCCCATTCCCCCACCCCAGAACGGCTTGCTCTTCCATATGTGGGAGACCCAGGCCTCAGTGCCCATTGTGAGCACTCGCCTGGACTCAATGGACTGGGTCCATCGGCGCCCTCACTTCCAGAAAGCTCAACTGCCTCACAACTCCGTGATGGTTAAGTCAGCCATACACAGGCTCAAGAGCCAGAAAACGCAGTCCTCTGTGCCCCCTGGCAGGGACGCCAGCACCATGGATGCTCTGGGCAGAAAATGCTTCCAGAGTTCAGTGCTCATCAGCTGGATCCAGCCTACCAGCTGTACAAGGGCATGTATTTGTGGGATATGGCGAGGTTCTCAGCTGTTCTCTCAGAGGAACCTCTCCAGTGATTCCGGACCCTGACCTCCACGGTCAAAGAGTGATCCAAATTTATGACACAAGCGGTCTATGATAGCTTCGCATCAGGCACTAATGCCCACCATGGCTATTCTAGCTGCTGTCGCCAGGCCTGGCCACAGTCTTCCAACATAGTGCAATGGGTGCAGGACAAGTTGGTCAATGTCCCTTGCTGGGGGAGAGAACCTCTTTGGCATGCCCATGACGGACAAGGCAAGTGAGCTGGAGTCTGAGTTCATGACCAGGAGCAAGTTCTCCAAAACAAATTGCTGACCCTTCCCCGGAGGAAGGCTTTGGGTAAAAAAACCCTAATACACGAAGAAGAAGAAGGCTTACCCTCAGTACGCAGCCTTCCCAGCAGGCCAAGGGGTAAGAGCACGGCCCTCCTGGGCCTAAGACCTCCAAACTGTGCTTCTGGTGCAACCTGGTGGGGGCTTTTGCCTCCTTGGGCATAGCCTTTTCCCTTGGGAAACACTGCTCCACAGCATACAGGGAGGCATCTGGTATTTTACGCCGACATCACCACCAACATATGGGCCCTACAAGTGGTGATGGAGGGTTACCTCCTCCACGTTGAACAGATGCCCCTGCCATTCTTTCTGGCTGAGCCCCCTATGACTCCCCTGCACCGGGGCATGCTTCAGCAGGAACTCGCATGTCTTCTGGCAGACAGGGCGGTGAAACCTGTCCCCCTCCATCTCAGGGGCAAGGAGTTCTACTCCTGCTACCTTCTCATACCCAAAAGGACCGGAGGGTTTCGGCCCTTCCTAGACCTCAACTGGTTCCTGGTGAGGGGAAGTTCAAATGCTCTCCCTTGGAACATTGCTGCCATACCTCCAGCAGGGAAACTAGCTATACTCCTTGAATCTAAAGGATGCATATACGCACATCCTCATCCATCCCCTTCACAGGCAGTACCTCCACTTCATGGTAGGAGGCTGCCACTACTAGTATAGGGTTCTACCCTTCGGTCTGGCCTCCGCCCCAAGGGTATTCACCAGGTGCCTGGCAGTGGTTGCTACCTTCCTGTGTCTTCAGGGGGTGTTAGTCTTCCTCTACCTGGACGACTGGCTCATAAAGGGCAGAACCGCCACCGAAGCTCATCAGGCGACACCCTGCACCATCCTCATTCTGGAGCATTTGGGATTCATCATAAACTACCCAAAGTCCCATCTCCATCCGGCACAACACCTGAAGTTCATAGAGGCACCGTTAGACACCATCAAGGCCTTAGCCTTCCTCCCTCTGGATAGCGCCCAGTGCCTCAAGGTGCTTGCAGGGAATGTCCAGGGTCACCCCTTGGCGTCTGCCTACCTCCTGCTTTGCCTGCTGGATCACAACACGTCCATGGTGCATATAATTCAGGACACCCGCCTACATATGCAACAAGCTCAGAGGGCCCTCTGCCCCCAGTGGTCTCAAACAATGTCGTGCCTGCAGGACAGACTGCTTGTGACCCATCCCCTGGCTGACTCCCTCGGCTGGTGGAAGTAGCTCCAGCACCTACAGACCGGGATGCCCTTCCAGGCCCCCACCCATCAGAGGATCTACCAAGGATGCCTCCAAACTGGGCTGGGAAGCCTATTGTGACACCTCTGCATTCAGGACAGTTGGTTGCAGGCAGAGAACCTCCAGCAGATCAATCTCCTGGAGCTTCGAGCTATAACGCTAGCCCTCCGGGTCTTTCGCCACTACCTACAGCATGGAATCATCCCTCCTGTGCCAGGAGGTGGAGAGCCTCTGCTCCTTCACCAGAAAAAGTGGGATGCTCCTGCAGGCAATCTGTCTCCTGGGCCAGGACAATGCCCTGGCGGACCAACACAAGCCAGGTCCTCCAACAAGAGTAGTAGCTGGACCCCCAGGTGGGCAGATGGTTGTTACTTCTCTGGGGGCTCCTGCAGATGGACTTCTTTGCCAACCCAGCTGCCCCGCTTCTGCTCCAGGCAGCCACATCCCTTTCAGGTGGCGACGGATGAGTTCCTCATCCTGTGGATGAAGGGGGCCTCCTCTACGCCTTCCTGCCCACACTGCTGATCGCCAAGACACTGTTCAAGGGCCAGCCTGACAGAGCCATTTTGATACTGGTGGTTCCTCCTGCTCTTCCGCCTGTCTCAGATGCCCCTGCGGTGTGCCCCAGGCCTGCTCTCACAGAAGGATGGCTCCTGCACCCCAGTCTGTGGTCCCAGACTCTGATGGCATGACTGCTGAAAGGATAGTCTTGGCCCACTTCAATCTGTCAAGCAAGGTGGAGGAGGTCCTCCTGGCCTCTTACAAGACTTCCACCCTCCAAGACTTATGCCTTCAAATAGCAGAGATTCTCTGTGTGGTGTGCAAGGAAGGATCAGTCTCTTCTCCTGATCTGTCCAGCTGGTGCTGCAGTACGTGCGTCACCTGTCCCAGGCAGGGCTGAAGTCCAACTCCATTAGAGTACACCTTAGCGTACTCTCGGCACACCACCTTCTTGTCGAGGGAAAGCCCCTCTCAGCTCAGACTCTTGTGACTCACTTCCTGAGGGGCCTATTGCCCTCATGGCCACCCATCCATTCTCCCCCCCCCCCCCCGGTGGCAGAGTGGGATATCAACATGGTTCTCTCAAAGCTTACAGCATCGTCTTTCAAGCCTCTTGCTCTTGCCACTTCAAATATCTCTCCTGGAAGGTGGTCTGCCTCATGGTTCTCACATCTGCTCTCAGGATTAGCGAGCCCCAGGTTCGGGTGGCCCATCCACCTTATACGAGGTTCCACAAGGACAGGGTCATGCTCTGCACATACCCCAAGTTTCTGCCTAAGGTGGTGTCCCACCTCAGCAAGGAGGTGGTGCTCATAAGAACATAAGATATGCCATACTGGGTCAGACCAAGGTCCATCAAGCCCAGTATTCTGTTTCCAACAGTGGCCAATCTACGTCATATGTACCTAGCAGTTTCCCCAAGAGACACAAGTTCCACAATGCTTGTACTGGGTCAAGCATTGATATCTTCGGTCACTTCTTAATAATGATTTATGGACCTTTCCTCCAGGAACTTGTCCAAACCTTTTTTAAACCCAGCTACACTAACAGCCTTTACTACATCCTCCTGTAACAAATTCCAGAGTTTGATTACACGTTGAGTGAAAAAATATTTTATTTTATTAGTCTTAAATAGTTTACCCTGTAGCTTCATTGCATGTCCCCTAGTCTTTCTATATTCTGATAAGGTAAACAATCGATCTACATTTACCCGTTCGACTCCGTTCATTAATTTAAAGACTTCTATCATATCTCCCCTCATCCGTCTCTTTTCCAGGTTAAAGAGCCCTAACCTTTTTAGCCTTTCTTCATAGGAGTATCCTTCCATCCCCTTTACCATTTTGGTGGCTCTTCTCTGAACCTTTTCTAAAATCGCTATATCCTTTTTAAGATACGGCGACCAGAATTGCACACAATATTCAAGGTGCGGTCTCACCATGGAACGATATAGAGGCATTATAATATCTTTTGTTTTATTTTCCATTCCTTTCCTTATCATACCTAGCATTCTATTTGCTCTCTTGGCTGCCGCTGCACACTGGGCCGAGAGTTTTAACATGGTATCCACAATGACGCCTAAATCTTTTTCCTGGGTGGTGGTTCCTAATGTGGAACCTTGCATCGTGTAACCATAGTTTGGGTTGTTCTTCCCTAGGTGCATAACCTTGCACTTGTCCACATTAAATTTCATCTGCCATTTTGATGCCCAGTCTTCCAATTTATCAAGATCCTCTTGCAATTTTTCACAATCCTCTTGGGTTTTAACAACTTTAAATAGCTTTGTGTCATCTGCAAATTTGATAACCTCACTCGTTATTCCACTTTCCAGGTCATTTATGAATATGTCAAAAAGCAGCGGACCCAGAACAGATCCCTGGGATACACCACTATTCACCTTTCTCCATTGGGAAAAATGGCCATTAGCCCTACCCTCTGCTTTCTATCTTTTAACCAGTTCCTGATCCACAATAGTACACTGCCTCCTATCCCATGACTCTTTAGTTTTGCCAAAAGTCTCTGATGAGGGACCTTGTCAAAGGCTTTCTGAAAGTCCAGATACACAATATCAACCGACTCACCTTTGTCCACCTGTTTATTCACTCCTTCAAAAAATCATAACAGATTAGTAAGACAAGATCTTCCTTGTCTAAAGCCATGTTGGCTGTCTCCCATTAGGTTGTGACTATTTACATGCTGAGTAATTTTATTCTTTATGATGGTTTCTACCATTTTTCCTGGTACTGACGTCAGGCTCACCGATCTGTAGTTTCCCGGATCACCCCTGGAACCCTTTTTAAAAACTGGCGTTACATTGGCGATCCTCCAATCTTCAGGTATTAGAGATGATTTTAATGATAGTTCACAGATTACTGATAGCAGGTCTGCAATCTCATATTTCAGTTCTTTCAACACCCTTGGATGTATACCATCCGGCCCAGGTGATTTGCTACTCTTCAGTTTATCTAATAGTTGTAAGACATCTTCCCGATGTATCGATATTTCCTTCAATTCTTCCGCACCTTTAAATACCACTTCAGTCATGGGTAACATCCCTACATCTTCCTCAGTAAAGACCGAAGCAAAGAATTCATTCAGTCTCTCCGCTATCGTCTTGTCGCCTCTTAGTGCTCCTTTAACCTCTTTATCATCTAATGGACCAACTGACTCTCTCACAGGTTTTTTGCTACGAATGTACTTGAAAAGGCCTTTATTTCGCGTTTTTGCTTCCGCAGCAAGCTTCTTCTCAAATTCTCTTTGCCTGCCTTATCAATGCCTTGCATTTGACTTGCCAGTGCTTGTGCTGTTTCCAGGTTTCGTCTTTTGGCTCTTTTTTCCATTTCCTGAAAGATGCTTTTTTGACAACAGCCTCTCTGACCTCACCATTAAACCATGCTGGCAGTTTTTTGGACTGCCTTCTACTTTTCTTAAAGCGTGGAATACAGCTGGTCTGGGCTTCCAAGATAGTATTTTTCAACAACACCCAAGCCTGATGTACGTCTTTAACCTTTGCAACTGCTCCTTTTAGTTTTTTCTTAACTGTTTTCCTCATTTTATCATAGTCTCCCTTTCGAAAGTTAAAAGGTAGTACTGTGGATTTCCTTACTATCCCTCCTCCACTAATTAAATCAAAGGCTATCATGCTATGATCACTATTGCCAAGTGGCCCCAACACCCTTATCTCTTGCACTAGATCTGGTGTTCCACTAAGGACTAGGTCTAATATGGCTTCCCCTCTGGTTGGTTCATGAACCAGCTGCTCCAAGAAGCAGTTATTTATTTCATCTAGGAACTTTATCTCCCTAGCATGTCCTGACGTGACACTGACCCAGTCGATACCAGGGTAATTGAAATCACCAATTATTATTAATGCGCTGTAACTTTTGTTAGCTTCCTTGATTTCTTTGAGCATTTCATCATCCATTTGGTCATTCTGGCCAGGTGCTCGATAGTACACCCCCACTGCCATTGCCTTCCCCCTTTTATATGGAATTTCAATCCATATAGATTCTACAGCAGATTTTGTTTCCTGCAAAACTTTAATCCTTTCTGAGTCAATGCCCTCTCTAACAGAGCGCAACCCCTCCACCAATTTGATCAGCTCTATCATTACGATATAGTTTGTACCCAGGTATCACAGTGTCCCACTGGTTGTCTTCCTTCCACCATGTCTCTGATATTCCAATCATATCTAACCTTTCATTTATTGCTATATATTCTAACTCTCCCATCTTATTCTTTAGACTTCTAGCATTTGCATACAAGCATTTTAGAGAATGTATTTTATTCATGTTAATTTGGCTATTGTTAGACATGGGTAAATTGGGATCTTTAAGCTCTGTCTGCTCCATACTTGAGGGCATTTGGGCTACTTTACTCTTTTGTGGAACCTCTCTGCTTTTGGTAGTATCCTTCAAGGATACATTCTTCCGAACCATCCGCTCTTGGGCGACTGTTGACTTTCCCCTAATATCTAGTTTAAAAGCTGTTCTATCTCCTTTTTAAAGGTTAATGCCAGCAGCCTGGTTCCATCCCGGTTAAGGTGAAGCCCATCCCTTCGAAAGAGCCCCTCCTTTCCCCAGAATGTTCCCCAGTTCCTAACAAATCCAAAACCCTCATCTCTGCACCATTGTCTCATCCACGCATTGAGACTCTGGAGCTCTGCCTGCCTTTTGGGTCCTGCGCGTGGAACAGGAAGGATTTCGGAGAATGCTACCATGGAAGTTCTGGATTTCAACTTCCTACCTAAAAGCCTAAATTTTGCCTCCAGAACCTCCCTACCACATTTTCCTCTGTCATTGGTACCGACATGTACCAAGACAGCAGACTCCTCCCCAGCACTATCTAAGACCTTATCTAGGTGGCGCGTGAGGTCCGCTACCTTCGCACCAGGCAGGCATGTTACCAGGCGATCCTCACGTCCACCAGCCACCCAGCTATCTACATGCCTAATGATCGAATCACCAACTATAACGGCTGTCCTAACCCTTCCCTCATGGGCACATGGCCCTGGAGAAACTTCCTCGGTGCGAGAGGGTTTTACATCACCTGGAGAACAGGTCCTAGTTACAGGATCACTTCCTGCCACACCAGGGTGATGCTCTCCTGTCACGTGACCTCTCTCCTCCATGGCAACAGGGGTGCTGCCAGACTGGAGGTGGGACTTCAGGACTATATCCCTGTAGGTCTTGTCTATGTACCTCTCTGTCTGTCTTATGTTTTCCAAGTCTGCTACTTTAGCCTCTAGAGAACAGACTTGTTCCCTGAGAGCAAAGAGCTCCTTGCACCTAGTGCACACGTAAAACCTCTCACCAACTGGGAGAAAATCATACATGTGACACTCAATGTAAAAGACTGGAAAGCCCCCATTCCGCTGCTGGACTGCTGTCTGCATCTTAGTTTTAAGTTTATGTCTAGATCTTTAAGTTCTTACTTACTAGGGGTTGCTATGGGTATTTATACCAATAAAACTGTACCTAATACGTTTAATATACCTTGTTCACCTGAAGCTTAATTAATCTCAGGTCCTTAGTGTATGACTGATTTGGGTAATGAGCTTCACCTGAAAGCACCTCCTGTCTTTTAAGATGTGTAAGTACCTATAAAGCTATGATTATCCCAGGGGTGGGTGGGTGTGGGGAGGGAGGGAAATAACACTTATTAAAAGAGGGCTGTTACACAGTACCCTGTCTTGTGCTGCTGAGGTAAGCTAAATTCTGATTTGATTTAAATTATAGCTCTTAGCTGCTGCTAGGCTCTAACCTCTTATGAAATTTAAACTACAAGCTCTCTGCTGGGTTCTAAATTTAACCAGAAAGCTCTCTTCTGTGTTTTAAAACTAAAAGTATTTTTCTGATGCTAGGCCCTGAGTGACTATTAAATGTACACTACAAGCTCTCTGCTGGGTTCCAAATGTAACCAGAAAGCTCTCTTCTGTGTGTTAAATTTAAACTAAAAGTACTTTGCTGTTACTTGGCCCTGAGTGACTATTAAATTTAAACAAGCTCTCTGCTGGGTATGAAATGTAACCAGAAAGTTCTCCTCTGTGTTTTAAATTCAAACTTTAATTGCTGCTACTAGGCCCTAACTGATCCAACAAAAAACAGTAGGTTCACAGATTAAGTAGCTTTAATACAAAGAATTCTTTTTAGAAAATTACCAGAAGTATTTACTCACAGTTGCAGATTTCTCTCCAGAAGTAACAGTCCCCCTTTCTAGTCCTTCATGCTCCCCACATTCTTCCCATGGCCTCATGTAAACAGGGCGAAGGCCACTCACAAGACTCTGGACTGTAAGCGTACCTTGGTCCACTGTCACTCCTCACAGCTCTTCTTCTCCTATGACCCAAATTAGCTAGGGGCAGCAGTCTCCAAGCCCACCTTGTACATTTGAGTAGCGGACTGCATCGCCTTTGCCTATGAGCAGGCCGGTCTCTTGCTGGAGCGCCACGTTACCGTGCACAGCGTCCAGGCCATGGCAGCTTCTCTTGTGAACCTGTGTTCCATTCCCTTGTCTACCTGTGTTCCATTCCCTTGTCTGAGATCAGCCAGGCCGCCACCTGGTCCTCAGTCCATACCTTTGCAACTCATTACTGCCAGGAGGGGGAGTCCCACTAGGACAGTGCCTTCAGCTAGGCAGTACTCTGTCATGTGTCTGGCATGTAAGACAACTCCTGCCCTTTGGCATGTTCAAACTACTGGAGAACTGGTTCCTTGCTTGACACCTATGGCCACTCATGGGTCTGCTGTTCCTTGACTCCGTTGCTGCTTCTCTTGGTTCAGCTTTTTCTCTGGGAACAATCAGGAAGTCAGTCCTCACATATGAGTGACGTCTGTGCCGATGGAGCCCGTGCGGTAGTTTCTCCCTTTCCTGCTCAAGAGTGCCATCTTGCCTCAGTCTCCTTTTTTCTGTGGAGCCCACCAGATGCATGTCCGTTTGCCTCGGAAAAAGTGTTTGTGTTTTGTCTTGATTTCTTCTTCTCCAGTCGTGTACCGGTCCCCCCCCCCCCACCCCCCTTGCATGCTTGCCTCAGCAGCACATCTCGGGTTTGTTTCTTTTTTCTTTTAGAGTTTCTTGACTGGCTTCGCACCCTTTTTCCTCTGGCTGGGCCTTAAGTATTTGACCTTGCAGGAGCTGTTTTCCCCACCCTAGCGTCGGCCAGAGGCATTAAGAATTGTGACAGATGCGCCCATACCATGTCACGCACCAAACCACACAACTGCTGCCTCTCCTGCCTTGGGCCAGACCATGACCCTTTGGACTGTGGTCTCTGTAAGAAAATGACCTCCAAGGCCATCAAGAGCCTTCAGAAGCAGCGGAAGTCCTTCTTCCACAAGACAGACTCTGTGCCGGCGTCCCTGGCGACACCACGCTCCAGGGCCCCCTCCAGAATCCCAAGGAGACCGTGCTGCTTCAGAATCCTGAGGCTGCAGGCCCTCTAGCTGTACCCTGGAGGAAGAACCCAAGAAGAGCTGGAAACCCTCGAAGATCGCGGCAATGGACATGCCTGGGAAAGTAGGCAAGTCCCACAGGCTCTGGGCCCGCAGTCCCCTTCACGAGTTAGAAGGAAAGGAACGGCGTGGCCAACCAAAATACCTGGACAGGAGTAGTCCGCGTCTGGCGATTGGGCTTGGACCCCCGAGGCCATCCTAGTCAAAGACACCCCCCCCCCCTCCTTGACAAAGCTGGCGTCGTGCTCGAGTCCCTTGGCACCCGCACCAAAGGCTGCTGAGCCTTCTGGCCTTGAGACCAGGATGTCAGCCTTGGAGTGTAGTTTATCTGCCTTCATGACCCAGCAACGGGTTCTCATGCCCGGCTCAGCTCGGTCATCACTCCTAACTACCAGGCCCTCAACCTTGAGGCATTCCCTGGATGTCGAGACAATCCTCGAGTGCCACTAGCCTTGAGAGATCCCTAGACAATTGGTCCCAATTTCAGTCCTCGGGACAGAGGTCATCCCTCCTGAGTGGCCGTGGCTCAGACTGCAGGGCTGCCAGGGGCTGTCTGGCTCAGGGTCTGACCGCCCTCGACACCTCCACTGACGAGTCGGATTGGAAGACAGGATGATGAGTCCCTGGATATCAGTCGTCACTGGGGCATGCCCTCTGACCCGTCTCCCATTGAGACCAGGTGTTTATCCCCACCTGAGGACATGGCTTTCCTCAACTTCGTGCGTGACATGGCTAAGGCACTAGGCTTTCAAGACCAACTTGGAGGAGGACCCTTGGAAAGAGGAACTAGAGATACTTGCGTACAAGGCCCCTATGACAGAGGCACTCATGGTGCCCATTCCCCCGATCCTGGAACGGCTGCTCCTCCGCATATGGGAATCCCCCACATTGGTGCCCATAGTGAGAAGATGGCTGGACTCTATGTACTGGTGGATTCACTGGAGCCCTGGCTTATAGAAAGCACAGCTGCCACACAACTCTATGGTGGTGGAGTCAACCATGCATCATCTTAAGAGCCAGAAGATGCATTCCTCGGTGCCCCCGGGTAGGGAGGTCCGTGCTTTGGATGCCCTGTGTAGAAAGTGCTTCCAGGGCTTGATGCTCATTGGCCCGATCCAGGCATACCAGCTATACAAGGGCATGTATCTGAGGGACCTACCAGCTATACAAGGGCATGTATCTGAGGGACCTGGCGAAGGAACTCGCTGGGTTCTCAGCTGGTTTCCGAGGAACCTCTCCAGCGGTTCCGGACCCTGGTCTCCAGTGTCAGAGAATTCTCCAAGTTTATGACTCGGGCAGCCTATGACTACTGAGTTGGCATCCAGAGTAGCTGTGGCAGGCATTCAGTGCCTGACTATAGTCCTCTGACCTGGAGCAATGGGTTCAGGACAAGTTGGCCGATGCCCTCTGCCAAGAGAAAATCTCTTTGGCAAACTCATGATAAAGCTGCAGAGCTGGAGTCTGAGTTGCTGACGAGGACCAGGCTCTCCAAGAAGAGTGCTGACCCTTCCCGATGAAAGCATTCTGGTAAAAGGTCCTACCTGAAGGAGGTTTATGGAAACTACCCTTGGTACCAGGCCTTCCCAGCTCCCCAAAAGAGGCAGCAGGCCAAGGGCATGTTTCTGGTAAGTCTAAGGATCCCAAACACCAAGCACTGGCTCGGGCCAAGCCTTGTGGGGGTTTTTGACTCCTTGGGCATAGCCTCTCTTCCCCCAGGAGGGTCCAGCCCAGCAGTCCACGGGGGGGGGGGGGGGGCGGCGGCATCTGGTTCTCTGCACTCACTGGTGGCCATTCATCACCACAGACTCCTGGACACTGCAGGTGGTGAGGGAAGTGTTACCTCCTCCACCTGGCACAGACGCCCCCTCCATTCTTCCCAGGAGAGCCCTCCACCAAACCTTCCTACTGCAAGAACTCGCAGGCCTTCTCGAGGACAAGGCAGTGGAACCAGGGCCCGCAAACCTCAAGGGCAAGGGGGTTCTACTCCCAGTATTTCCTCGCAAACAAAAGAACCAGATGTTTCTGGTACATTCTGGACCTGCAGAATCTAAACAGGTTCCTGGTAAAGGAGAAGTTCAAACTGCTCTCCCTTGGAACACTGCTGCCATACCTCCAGCCAGGAGACTGGCTATGCTCTTTGGACAAAGGATGCATATGCACACAATCGTATCCATCTCAATGACAGGAAATACCTCAGGTTTGTGATGGGAGGCAGCCACTACCAAAACAGGGTGCTACCCTTCAGGCTGGCATCCACACCAAGGGTGTTCACCAAGTGCCTGATGGTAGAAGCAGCCTACCTTCACCTCCAGGGAGCCTTCGTCTTCCCATACCTGGACGACTGGCTCATAAGAGGCCACATTTCTGCAGAAGTGCAACACACAATGGCGTGCACCATCTTCATCCTGCAGCACTTGAGGTTCATAATTAACCAACCAAGTCCCATCTCCTCCCGACGCAGTGTCTGGCATTCATAGGAGCAAGGTTGGATACTGTTCAGGCCAAGGTCCTTCTCCCTTGGGACAGGGCCGATTTGCCTCAGGGCACTGGCTGCAACCATGAAGCGCCAACACGTTGTGCCCTCCCGCCTCCTATTACACATGTTGGGTCACATGACATCCACAGTTCGTCATCCCTGACGCCCACATTCACATGAGGGTGGCTCAATGGAGTCTCCGCTCCCAGTGGACCCAGGCCACAGAACAACTGCAGGAAAGGTGGTGGCGAACCACCAATTGGCCAACTCTCTCACCTAGTGGCAAAAGCCCCCCAACACCTCCTGGACGGAATGCCCTTCCAGGCCCCCACTCTCCGTAGGGTCCTAACCACAGATGCCTCCCTCTTAGGCTAGGGAGCTTCTGCACTCAGGGCAGTTGGCTGCAGTTGGACAGTCTGAAGCAGATCAACTTCTTGGAGTTTCGGGTCATATCCCTAGCCCTCAGAGCCTTCAATCACCACCTGCAATGCCAGTCAGTGCTGTTCCAATCAATCAAGTGGTGATGTTCTACATCAACAAGCAGGGGGGGCACACGGTCATAAACCCTCTGCCAAAAAGCAGTAGGTCTCTGCTCATATGCAAACCACTACAGGATGCTCATGGGCGGTCAATCTGCTGGGCCAGGACCACACTCTGGCGGACAAGCTGAGCAGAATCCTCCAGGCACACAAGTGGTGGTTAGACTCCAGCGTGGCCTACCAGCTCTTCCAGCTCTGGAGGACTGCATGGATGGACCTTTTCACCAATGCCCAGCTGCCCCACTTCTGCTCCAGGCAGCCACACCCATCTCGGGTAGCAGCGGATGCATTCCTCATCCCATGGATGGAGGGCCTTCTCTACTCTTCCCGCCCACGCCACCGATTGCCAAGATCTTGTTAAAGGCTTAGCACAATGGGGCATCGCTGATATTAATAGTTCCACGGTGGCCCAGGCAACCGTGGTTCCCACTGTTCATTTGCTTATCCCCAGCACCCCCGGTACCCATGGTGAGTGTCCCGGGGCAGCTGTCTCAGAAGGAAGGCTCCCTCCTACAACCCACATTGGAGTCTCTGATGCTAACAGCCTGGCTGCTGAGCCTTGGCCCCTTTCAACCTTTCAGGGGATGTGTTGGAGGTTCTCCTGTAGGATCTCCACAAGACGGACTTACACCTTCAAATGGCACAGATTCTCATTGTGGTGCCTGGAGCAACAGGTCGACCCATTCTCGTGCTCTGAGCAGCTTGTGCTATAATATTTACTTTCACCTGTCTCAGGCAGGCCTGAAGTCCAACTCTGTTAGGGTCCACCTGAGTGCACTCGCAGCACACCACCATCTTATCAAGGGCAAGTCCCTCTCTGTCCAGCCTCTCGTGTCCCGCTTCTTGCAGGGTCTCTTGTTGTCCTAGCCACCTGTGGCAGGTGGGACATCAACATGGTGTTGTCACAACTCACTGACCCACCATTTGAGCCCCTGGCTACCTACCACCTGTGGTACCTTTCCTGGAAGGTCGTGTTCTTGGTGGCACTCAAGTTGGGTTGCAGGGTCAGCGAGCTCCAGGTGTTAATGGGGGATCCACCCTACATGAGGTTCTAAGAACAGGGTTGTGCTCCATACGTACCCCAAGTTCCTTCCCAAGGTGGTGTCCCCTTTCCCCTCAACCAGGAAGTGGTTCTCCCTACCTTTTTTTCCACAGCCACACGTCAGCAGGGCGGAGACAGTCCATTCATATTTTGGACTGTAAGAGCACTCTGTCCTTCTACTTCCAACATACCCAGGGCCACCGCAAAGTCTCACAGCTTTTTGTCTCCTATAACCATGGTGACCAAGCAGACTGTCCACCTGGGTGGCAGACTGCATTGCCCTCGCCTACGAGCAGGCTGGGTCTCCTTGGAATGCTGAGTCATGGCGTACAGCATCAGGTCCATGGCAGCATCCATGGCAAACCTGCGTTCTGTAACCCTTATCAGAAATCTGCTGGGCTGCCACCTGGTCCTCATGCAATAGGTTTGCAGCTCATTATTGGCTGGATAGGGAGTCCCATAGAGACAGTGCCTTTGGCCAGGCGGTACTCAGTCATCTATTCAGGGTGTAGACAACTGCTTTCCGGCCCTTTTGTGTTCAGGCTACCGCAGTGCTGGTTTCTCCCTGGGCACTTGTGCCACTCGGGAGTCTATCTTCTCAAGACTTATTGCTGCTGCTCACAGCTCACCTTTTTCTGGTCACTCGTGGTTTTTTACAGGTTTCTCAGTAGCCTGTAGTTAGGGAGTCCCATATGTGAGGACTGATCACCTGCTTGTTCCCAGAGAAAGTGTAGTTACTCACCTGTAACAGGTGTTCTCCAGAGACAGCAGGAATCAGTCCTCACAACCCTCCCTCCTCCCTGTGGAGTTGCTTTTTGTGTCATTCTTTGCCTTTGAGCTATATCATCCTACTGAGCCAGATGGCACCCTTGAGCAGGAAGGGACCATGCATGTGTGGTGCATCTCCCAAAGGCTTTTTTGAAAGCTGGGGAGAAGCTACCACTGTGGGCTCTGTCGGCACCGATGTCACCCATATATGAGAACTTATTCCTGCTGTCCCTGGAGAACACCTGTTACAGGTGAGTAGCTATGCTTTCTGGTCACTTTACAGGTTTTTGAAGTAGCTTGTAGCTGAGAAGTCCCATATGAGAGGGGACTGACTTCCTGCTTGTTCCCAGAGAAAACTTAATTACTCATCTGTAACAAATGTTCTCTCAGGACAGCAGGAATCAGTCTTCACAACCCTCCTTCCTCCCTGTGTAGTTTGTCATTTTTGCCTTCTTGAGCTGTCATCATACTGAGGAAAGATGGCACCCTTAGGTGGGAAGAGGACCACATATGCGTGGTGCATCTCCCAAAGGCTTTCTTTGAAAGCATGGGAGAGATTACCTTGTGGGCTCAGTTGGTGCCACCCATATATGAGAACTGTATCCAAGGACAGCAGGAATCAGTCCTCACATATGGGTGACATCAGCACTGACGGAGCCCTCACGAGAGCATCTCCCCAGCTTTCAAAGAAAGCCTTTGGGAGATGCCACCACACATGCACGGTCCCCTTCCTGCCCAAGGATGTCATCTTGCTCAGTCAAATGACATAGCTGAAGATAGCAAAATAAAGAATGGTAAAGGAGCAACTCCAAGGAGAGGAGGAAGGGTTGTGAGGACTGATTCCTGCTGTCTACAGAGAACAGCTGTTACAGGTTAGTAACTATGCTTTCTCTAGGAACAAGCAGGAAGTCAGTCCTCACATATGGGACTCCCCAGCTACAGGCTACTGGGAAACCCGTAGCAAAAAGAGGGCCCCCCTCAAGGGGAGTCACAAGCAGCAGCAATTCAGTCTGGTGTACAGACTATGGTAGGACCCCCTGTGTCTGAAGAAACCAGCACTCCGGTAGCTTGAACACAGAAGGGTTGGAGGGTAGGAGTTGCCTAGACCCAGGAAAGATTATAGAGCACAGCCTGGCCGAAGGCGTTATCCCGACGGGATTCTCTTTCCAGGCAGCAATGAGCTGCAAAGGTATGAACTGAAGACCAGGTGGCAGCCCGGCAGATGTCTGCCATCGGGATAAAGCACAGATTTTCCACCAAAGCCGCCATGGCCCAGACATGATGTGCTGTGACACGACCATCCAGTGGGATACTCGCCTGCTCGTAGGCAAGGGCAATACAGTCCGCCACCCACGTGAACAGCGTACACTTAGTCACCACTGACCCCAGCCTGCTGGGGTCATAGGATATGAAGAGCTGGAAGGATATGCAGTGTTCCTGAGTGCATTGGACATAGAAGGACAAGGCCCTCTTACAGTCCAGGGTGTGGAAGCCCGTTTCCGCCCGACTGGGGTGAGGTCTCGGAAAGAAGGTAGGGAGTACCGCCTCCTGATTGAGATGGAATGAGGATACTACCTTCGGAAAGAATTTGGGGTGCGTGCGGTACACCACCCTGTTCTTCTAGAACCTGGTATAGGGGGGCTTCAGCCACCAAAGCTTGGAACTCGCAAACACTGCAAGCGAACGTGAGCACAACTAGGAAAACCACCTTCTACGAAAGGTAGCAAAGGTGGCAAGTAGCCAAGGGCTCAAATGGTGGACGGGTGAGGTGCCTCAACACCACATTGAGGTCCCATTCGGTCGCTTGAGGGCGAACCCGGGGGCTTAGACAAGAGCAGGCCCCATAGAAAGCGGTCTACTAGAGGTTGAGCCGAAAGGGGCTTACCATCCACCGGGTGGTGGTGAGCCGCCAGGGCACTGAGGTGCACTCTAACGGAATTAGACCTGAGTCCGGAGTGAGAAAGGTGGAGAAGATACTACAACACTATAGCCACTGGGCAGGAGTAAGGGTCAGCCCTTTGCTCAGCACACCAAGCTAAGAATCTATGCCATTTAAAGGCATATGCCCTCCTCGTAGAGGCCATACGGGGGGCCAGCAGAACATTCTCCACCTCAATGGGAAGGTGGAGATGGGCCAGGGCTACCCTTTCAGCAGCCAAGCCGTGAGCAAGAGAGACCCCAGGTTGGGGTGTAGGAGCGAGTCCCCCTCCTGAGATAGAGACCACCCCAGAGCTTCTAAGGGGATGAGGGCTTCCACTGCTAACTGCAGGAGCAGCGGGAACCACGGTTGCCAGGACCATCGGGGGTTATCAAGATGAGCGAGGCCCTGTCACAGAGGGCTTTGAATAGGTGTGGAAGGCTTCTGAAATCAGCACTTTGGGATTGAGATAAGTTTTATACTTACTCTTGTTTGTTGAACTTTTAAATTTGGTGAAGAACCGTAATAAATAATAAAAGTAGCTACCCGCCTGGTGAGGGTCGTTTTTCCTTTCGACCTTCCCACGGTCAGCTCCGACAAAAAATAATTTATTTTGTAGCAGGTCGTATTATAATAGGTTAGGTTTTCTTTTTCTTATTGTTGATTGACCTAGCCGTAGGTTCACTTTTTTGAATAAAGTCTTGGCAATCAGCGGCATCGGAGGGAAGGTGTACATGAGGCCCCCTGACCATTGGACTAAAAATGCATCTGCCGCCACTCTGGAGGGGTAAGCCTGCTGAAAGCAAAAACAGGGCAACTGGAAGTTATCCAGACTCGTGAACAGGTCCATCATGGGATCCCCCCCGAGGCGGAAAAGCCGGCTGGCTACCTTGGGGTCCAGCTGCCACTCGTGCAGTCTGAGAACCCTGCTCAGTCTGTCGGCCAGGAGGTTGTCCTGCCCTGGCAGGTACACCCTTTGAGGAAGATACCCTGCTGGGTCGCATAACAGCAGAGGGCCAGCACCTCTTGACAAAGAGGACGGGACCCCCTGCTTGTTCACATAGAATATGGCCACCTGATTGTCCATCTGGACCAGGACTGGCCGGTGGCGGAGGCAATGGCTCGGAGCTCCAGGAGATTGATTTGCTGGTTGCTTTCATCCAGCGACCAGCAACCCTGGGTGTGGAGTCCCTCGCAATGGGCTCCCCAGCCGAGTAAGGAGGCATCCATGGTGAGGACCATGGAAATCCCAGGGCTTGAGAAAGGCATGCTCTTCTCCAGGTTCTGTGACAACTGCCACCAGACCAGGAAGTCCGCTAACCGGCGGGTCACCCAAACCCTGTCTCTGAGGCAGCCAGTGGCCTGCGACTACTGGTCCTGGAGGCACCACTGTGCCATTCTCATGTGGAGATGGGCATCCAGAGTGATGTGGACCGTGGAAGCCATGTGCCCGAGGAGGCGCAGAAGATGGCAGGCAGACACTGAGGGACAGTGCTGTATTTCCCAGGCCAGAGATCTGAGGCGATCTGCTCAGTCCATGGGCAAGAAAGCCTTTGACTGGTGGGTTTCAAGCTTTGCTCTTATGAATTCCAGGCACTGTGTCAAAAGAAGGTGGGACTTGGTGTAGTTTATGACGAACTCCAAGTGCTGTAGGACCTGGATGGTGCATGCACCTCGGACGCCATGTCCCCTTTTACGAGCCAATCATCCAGATAGGGAAACAGAAAGACTCCCTGAAGCCTGAGAAAAGCGGCCACGACTGCCAAGCATTTCGTGAACACCCTTGGGGCAGAGGCGAGCCCAAAGGACAGCACACACTGTACTGAAAGTGCCTGCCCCCTACTAAGAACTGCAGGTATTGCCTGTGGTGTGCGTGGATTAGGATGTGAGTGTACGCGTCCTTGAGTCCTAAGGAGCATAGACCGTCTCCCTGCTGGAGGTAGGGCAGCAGTGTTCCAAGGGAGAGCATCTTAAACTTCTCCCTCACCAGGAATTTGTTGAGGTTGCGCAGGTTGAGGATGGGCCTTAGGCCCCCTGTCCTCTTTGGGACGAGGAAGTATCTAGAGTAGAACCCCTTGCCATGGAGATGGTGGGGCACTGGTTCTATCGCATTCTCCTAGGGAAGACCTGCTAGTTCCTTCAGAAGAAAGTCCTGGTGAAGGGGAGACCTGGAGGGCTCTCCCAGAAAATAAGGGGGAGGCAGCTGGGCCAAGCAGAGGAGGTAACCCTCCCTGACCACCCTCAATGCCCAGGAATCGGTGGTGATTGTTACCCACCTCGGAGCACAGAGGGTGTCGTCCTCCTGTAGACTGGTGACCTGTTTGGGGTAGAATGGCTATGCTGGAGTAGTCAAAAACTCCCCCCTGGCTGGGCTGGAGCCTTCTGCTTACACGGGCCATGCCCTTGTCCTGCTGCCCTTGTTGGGGAACCAGGGAGGCCTGAAAATGTGGGTAGTTGCAGTAAGCAGCTCCCTTCCTCGGGTAAAAGGGCTTTTTACCAGAGGCCTTCCTTTGGGGAGGGGCAGCAGTCTTCTTAGAGAGTCTGGTCCTCGTTGTGAACTCTGCCTCCAACTCGGCGGCCTTCCCAAAGAGGATTTCACCCTGGCAGGGGACATCGACCAACTTCTCCTGGATCCATTGCTTGAGGTCGAACGACTGGAGCCAAGCCTGGCGGCATGCACCGATGTCTGCCATGGCTACCTAGACTGCCGACTCAAACCCATCATAGGTCGCTCGAGACAAATTTGGAGCATTCATGGACGGCCTTGGAGAGGCCCCTGAAGCACTGCAAGAGTTCCTCGGAGAGACCAGCTGAGAAACTGGCGAGTTCCTTCGCCAGGTCCCTCAGGTACATGCCCATGTACAGCTGGTAGGCCTGGACTTGGCAAATGAGCATCAAGCTCTAGTAGCACTTCCTGCCAAGGGTGTCGAAGGTGCGAGTCTCCCTACCGGGCCTCCCTACTGTCTTCAGCCAACGCATAGCCGACTCCACCATCATGGAGTTGTGCGGCAGTTGTGACTTCTGGAAGCCAGGCTCCGGCGGACTCGATACATCGAGTCGAGCCGCTTGCTCACTACCAGCACCGACGCCGGCGTTTCCCACATGCGCAACATGAGCCATTCCGGGATGGGAGGAATGGGCACCGTGAGCGATTCCCAAGCCTCGTACTGTAGGATCTCAAGCTCATCAGCCCGAGGGTCCTCCTCCGACTCAATCGGGAACGACAGGGCCTTTGACAAAGTCTAAGAATCCCATGTCCTCTGGAAGGGACCTTCTCTGAAGTTCTGAGACTGGGGAGTCCAAGGGGACGTCGTGGTGTCCAGGGTCTCATCCTCCGTCTCCCACTCGTAGTCCAAGAAAGACTCAAGGGTACGCTCCGTGGGCCTCAAAGGCCCTGAGGCCACCCGGTCCATCCCCGGAGGGGATATCGGTGATGACCGTGGCCCCAACTAGCAGGACACTGAGCACAACTTTGGCCGAGGATCAACTCGAGGCCGCAGGACCTCGAGGATCGGCTCGGCCTCCGGGGCAGAGGAATCGGACGTGCTGGACAACAGCGCCTGCTGCTGATCCAAGGTGGCAGACAAGCTGCGCTCCAAGGACGCCATCCTGGACGAGTCCAGAAGGCTCCGCAGCCTTTGGCATGGGCACGAGGGACAAGGATAGCCTCCAAGGATAGAGGCCGGTCCACCACCGGATTTTTCCGGGGGTCCTTTGCTGGCCGCTTCCTCTCCGAAGTCTCGGGCAGGCATCTGGGGCTGCGGGCCCGGGCCCGGTAGGAACCCTGTCTGTCGGAGCAATCCAAGGACGCCACCTTCGAGGGTTTCTTCTTCCTTCTGTTTTGCCTCGAGGGGGACCCCCCTCTCGGAGGACCTTCGATAGTGCTCAGGTTCGGAGAACTCCTCCCGAGATGTTGGAGCCTCAGACGAGGCCCTGACCTTCAAAGGCATCGGGGAGTCAGGAAAAAAGCTATCATGCTGCTGCTGCTGGTGGCTCTTTAGGGCCATAGTAGACATCTGTTTGCATAAGCTGCAGGCTGCCGGGTCATGGTCCGGCCCTAGGCAACAGAGACAGCAGTCATGTGTTTCGGTTAAGGACATGAGCTTAGCACACCGATCACACTTTTTGAAACTACTGGTAGCCATCAAGGGAAAAAAGAACCCCTGCGAGGTCAAAGACCCTTCGAGCTGCCAGCAGGAAAAGCACCAAAAAAGAACAAAAACACAAAAAGGAACCAAACTCGATGACAAGGGACCAAGATTGGTAGTGAGAAGAAAATATCAACTTTTTCCAGGGGAAAAACAGACATCTGAAGGGCTCCGCGGAAAAAAGGAGACTGAGCAAGATGGCACTCTTGCGTGGTGGCATCTCCTAAAGGCTTTCTTTGAAAGCTGGGGAGATGCTCCCGTGAGGACTGACTTCCTGCTTGTTCCCGGAGAACTATGCTTTTAGGAAGGACACTAAGAAGAAGGGGAGGAGGAGTGGCACTATGTGTAAAAAATAATACTGAAGCTTTAGCATTACAAGACTTAAAAGGGAGCGAGGAGGAACTGTGGGTTAAACTAGAAAGATGGAAAGGGAAATCCATTTACATTGGTGTGATATACAGATCTCCCCCACAGAGAGAAGTTGACAGGGATTTAATAGAGGACACATGCAATGAAAGGAGAAGTGATACTGATAGGTGATTTCAATACGCCCTGCTGCGGTGTCACCTAGAAATATGGAGATCCTAGATTCTCTACAGAGAGAAGTATTCTGGTAACTGGCAACAGAACCCACACTTGAAGGGGCCATACCGGATTTGGTGCTGACCAATGGTGAAAGTGTTTCTGATGTCATAGTGGGAGATCATCTTACATCCAGTGATCACCAGATGGTGTAGTTCTATATTAGGACTAGGGCTGATAAAATCCATTCAAAAGTGAGGGTCTTTAGACTTTAAGAAAACTAACTTTGTCAAGATGGGACAAAACCTCAAGGAGTCATTAGCAGGATGGGAGCAGCTGGGGGATGTGCACCTTTAACTGATATTATGAGGTAAGTAGAAGATATCTTTTAAACATTTTTACAGCATTTTAAGCTGCCCTGTTTTACTTTTTCTTTCAGCGGTCCTTTCACTTTTGCTTTCACCTCTGTTAAATGAAAGGGGCCAGGCGCTTATTTCTCTGTTGTATTTTTAAAGTGAAGCCAATGGTGCAGTGTTAATTGTTTGGCATAGATAGGCATTAACCAGAGTTAACCATTGGCAATTAAATTTTTCACTGGTTTATAGCCCCTATTTTGGTTTTAATTTTTTTTATTATCTCCCTATGTTTATTTTAAATTTAATCAAAAATATTTTTCCTGTTATGGCTTGCTTTCACAGTGGTGTACAGTGGAAGGAGTCTTGTTTATACATGTATTCTGTGGAAAATATTTTACATATTTTTATTTAGTTTTTTCCTATAAATTTTTATTTTGTATATTCATTATTATTTTTCCTTTTATTGGCTCTGTACTTCAAGAGGTTGAGATCCCAGTATGGCATGGAATATACAATGGGATCCCCCAGGGATAATGGATATTTTTTTATATAATTTTTATATTAATTTTATTATTTGTTTTGTATATTTGTTTATTACAATTTGAATCAGTTCTAAAGCTATTTTTATCTTTTCCTTTCCCCACTTTTTCTGTTCTATTCCTCCTTTCTGGTTTTCTTAAGTTCACCAGCTTGGAGTTTGATTAATTGTTAACCAATTTTCAACATCTCTATTACATTAAGTCCCCCGAGGCAGGCGATTGCCATATCATGTCAAACAAATGCTCCTGGTATGGGACAATAATTTTATAATACTGTTATCTAGATGTTGGAATGTATGTGCATGTGGCACTCTTAGTGTTTTACCTGTGTAATAAAATTCTGTAATATGTTCTTTATTGCTTATTTCTGTGGTTAAGTTCATTTTTTATTAGGTTTTTTTCCTCTTATGCTCTTTATTTATTGCATTTGCAGTAGTCTGCCTTTGCTGTAGGTTAGTTCTCCCCCCTCATCCTTTCCTCATTTTCTGAGACTCAAGATTGCTGGAGCTGGAGTTGTAAGCCTTTCGATTTAGCCATTCCTTGCTGCAATTCTGCTGTTTGATTTACCTCTGTTGCAGCTAGCTTGCTGTGCTTTTGCTTCTCTTCCTCCTATGCGGCATGCTCTGAGAAGCTTTTGGAACCATGCTGGTTCCCCAGTGGTTCAAAAATCTTTTGAAACTGCAAGCCACCCATAAGGGAGAGATAAACATGGATCACTACACAACCCACACTCCTACCACTACAAACAGTCTCCATTCAACAGCCAAGCCTACAAGCAGCAGCAAGACAAGATCACATCACACCAATACTCAAACAGCTCCACTGGCTTCCTACTATAGAGCCGAATAAAATTCAAAACTATCATGCTAACCCACAAAGCAATCCACTCCAACTCCCCACACCCCTCCACATCCTACTTCAGCCCTCCTAACCACACAGATCTAGACAGACCTCCAAAAAAAATACCCTCATCATCCCCCAAATCAGAACTAAATCCAGCCAGCAAGCATGTAAACAAGCCTTCCAACTGTACCCACCCTCCCTATGGAACAATGTACCAGACCAGCTCAAGACATTTAGAAAACATCTAAAGACACACCTGTCCACAGAACATTTCAGCCCTATCACATAACCCTTCCAGAAGGAACATAGCTAGATGACTAACTGCTGTTGTACATAGTTTAGAAGTGTGTATAGTTAAGAATGTATTTTTGCATTTGTTCTCTGTACATCACCTTGACCTGGTGACAAGTGGTATATAAATACAGCTAAATAAATAAATGATGCCTGCAACTCCAATGTGTCCTGCTGAACTAATAAGCAACCAAAACGATTGCATTCAAACATAAGCCCTTTAAAAACACATGCTGCAAATGCTAAAAGCGAAACCCCCACCAGAGCATTCAGGACCAATTTGAAATCCCACCTTAGAATCAATTGTTGACATGGTGGATGAATTTGACAGCCGCTGCACAAACTTAATAGATGCATTACTAGTGACACATTCTTCACTTGTCTCCTATAATGGGTAAAACAGCTATCTGTGATTCTGTCCTGCAAAAAAGGCCAAAATGGTTAGAACTGAAAAAGACACCAGACCAGAGCATAGACAAAAAAATTGATGTTTTATGCAAATTGAGCCAGGGCTTGACAAATTTTCTTAAAATCTAGGACGATTTGAAGGACTAGAAAAAGGGGACTGCTACTTCTGGAGAGAGATCTGCAATTGTGAGTATATACTTCTGAGAATTGTTCTTAAGGGACTTCTTTGGATTAAAGCTAATTAATTTGTGAACCCAGTGTATGTGTTAAATCAGTCAGGGCCTAGTAGCAGCAGTTTAAGTTTAAATTTAAGACACAGAAGAGAGCTTTCTGGTTAGATTTCATAACCAGCAGAGAGTTTGTAGTTTACATTTAATATTCACTCAGGGCCTAGTATCAACAAAGTACTTTTAGCTTAAATTTAAAATACACAAGAGAGCTTTCTGGTTAACTTTAGAACCCAGCAGAGAGCTTGTAGTTTAAATTTCATAATAAGTTAGAGCCTAGCAGCAGCAAAGAGCTTTAATTTAAATCAAATCAGAATATAACTTAGCATAAAAGGCAAAACAGGGTCAGTATTCTTTCAGCAACAAATAAAGTCTTCTAGAGACCTTTACAAAGAGGCCTTCTACCTAGGGAGCAAGAGATCTGTGAAACATTTTCAATAGGTGTTAACACCAGATGGCAGGTCAAAAGGTAATTTTGAAAGACTCCTGCTATCAAAGCAAGGACTGTTAATCACCCAGGAAGATGGTCACAGCTTACTGTGTAGCAGCCCTCTTTTAATAAGTTATTTCCCTCCCTCCCTCCCCTGGGATAAACGTAGCTTTATAGGTACTTACACATCTTAAAGGAAAGGAGGTGCTCTCAGGTGCAGCTCGTTATCTAAATCAGTCATACACTAAAGGCCTAAGATTAATTAAGCTTCAGGTGAACAAGGTATATTAAACGTATTAGGTACAATTTTATTAGTATAAGTATCCATAGCAACCCTTAGTAAGTAAAGAACTTAAAGATCTAAACACAAGCTTAAAACTAAGATGCAGACAGCAGTCCAGCAGCAAGATGGGGGCTTTCCAGTCTTTTGCATCGAGTGTCACACGTATGATTTTCTCCCAGTTGGTGAGACGTCTTACGTGTGCACTAGGTGCAAGGAGCTCTTTTCTCTCAGGGAACGAGTCCGTTCTCTAGAGGCTAGAGTAGTAGACTTGGAAGACATAAGAAAGACAGAGAGGTACATAGAGAAGACCTACAGGGATATAGTCCTGAAGTCCCACCTCCAGTCTGGCAGCATCCCTGTTGCCATGGAGGAGAGAGGTCACGTGACAGGAGAGCATCACCCTGGTGTAGCAGGAAGTGATCCTGTAATTAGGACCTGTCCTCCAGGTGATGTAAAACCCTCTCGCACCGAGGAAGTTTCTCCAGGGCCATGTGCCCATGAGGGAAGGGTTAGGACAGCCGTTATAGTTGGTGATTCAATCACTAGGCATGTAGATAGCTGGGTGGCTGGTGGACGTGAGGATAGTCTGGTAACATGCCTGCCTGGTGCGAAGGTAGCGGATCTCACGTGCCATCTAGATAAGGTCTTAGATAATGCTGGGGAGGAGTCTGCTGTATTGGTACATGTCGGTGCCAAAGACATGGGAAAATGTGGTAGGGAGGTTCTGGAGGCTAAATTTAGGCTTTTAGGTAGGAAGTTGAAATCCAGAACTTCCAAGGTAGCATTTTCCAAAATGCTTCCCGTTCCACGTGCAGGACCCAAAAGGCAGGCAGAGCTCTGGAGTCTCAATGCGTGGATGAGACAATGGTGAAAGGATGCGAGTTTTGGATTTGTTAGGAACTGGGGAACATTCTGGGGAAGCTCTTCCGAAGGGATGGGCGTCACCTTAACTGGGATGGAACCAGGCTGCTGGCATTAACCTCTGAAAAGGAGATAGAGCAGCTTTTAAACTAGATAATAGGGGAAAGCCGACAGTCACACAAGAGCGCATGGTTCGTAAGAATGTATCCTTGAAGGATACTACCAAAAGCAGAGAGGTTTCATAAAAGAATAAAGTAGTCCAAATGCCCTCGAGTATGGAGCAGACAGAGCTTAAAGATCCCAAATTACCCAACCCTACCAATAGCCAAATTAATATGAATAAAATAAAGTCTCTAAAATGCTTGTATGCAAATGCTAGAAGTCTAAAAAATAAGATGGGAGAGTTAGAATATATAGCACTAAATGAAAGGTTAGATATGATTGGAATCTCAGAGACCTGGTGGAAGGAGGACAACCAGTGGGACACTGTGATACCAGGGTACAAACTTTATCATAATGATAGAGCTGATCAAATTGGTGGAGGGGTTGCGCTCTATGTTAGAGAGGGCATTGAGTCAGAAAGGATTAAAGTTTTGCAGGAAACATAATCTGCTGTAGAATCTCTATGAATTGAAATTCCATGTAAAAAGGGGAAAGCGATGGCAGTGGGGGTGTACTATCAACCGCCTGGCCAGAATGAACAAATGGATGATGAAATGCTCAAAGAAATCAAGGAAGCTAACAAAAGTTACAGCACAGTAATAATAATGGGTGATTTCAATTATCCCAGTATCAACTGGGTCAGTGTCACAGCAGGACATGCTAGGCAGATAAAGTTCCTAGATGAAATAAATGACTGCTTCTTGGAGCAGCTGGTTCATGAACCAACAAGAGAGGAAGCCATATTGGACCTAGTCCTTAGTGGAACACCAGATCTGGTGCAAGAGATAAGGTTGTTGGGGCCACTTGGCAATAGTGATCAACAGCATGACCGCGTTTGATCTAATTAATGGAGAAGGGATGGTAAGGAAATCCACAGTACTACCTTTTAACTTTAGAAAGGGAGGCTATGATAAAATGAGGAAAATAGTTAAGAAAAAACTAAAAGGAGCAGTTGCAAAGGCTAAAGCCTTACATCAAGCTTGGGTGTTGTTGAAAAATACTATCTTGGAAGCCCAGACCAGCTGCATTCCATGCTTTGAGAAAAGTGGAAGGAAGTCCAAAAAACTGCCAGCATGGTTTAAAGGTGCGGTCAGAGAGGCTGTTCTTGCCAAAAAAGCACCTTTCAGGAAATGGAAAAAAAGCCAAATGAGCAAACCTGGAAACAGCACAAGCACTGGCAAGTTAAATGCAAGGCATTGATAAGGCAGGCAAAGGGAGAATTTGAGAAGCAGCTTGCTGCGGAAGCAAAAACGCATAATAAAGACTTTTTCAAGTACATTCGTAGCAAAAAACCTGTGAGAGTCAGTTGGTCCATTAGATGATAGAGGGGTTAAAGGGTCACTAAGAAGCGACAAGGCGATAGCAGAGAGACTGAATGAATTCTTTGCTTCAGTCTTTACTGAGGAAGATGTAGGGATGTTACCCATGACTGAAGTGGTATTTAAAGGTACGGAAGAATTGAAGGAAATATCGATACATCGGGAAGATGTATTACAACTACTAGATAAACTGAAGAGTAGCAAATCAGCTGGGCCGAATGATATACTTCCAAGGGTGTTGAAAGAACTGAAATATGAGATTGCAGACCTGCTATTAGTAATCTGTGAACTATCATTAAAATCATCTGTAATACCTGAAGATTGGAGGATGGCGAACGTAACACCAATTTTTAAAAAGGTTTCTAGGGGTGATCCGGGAAACTACAGACCAGTGAGCCTGACATCAGTACCGGGAAAAATGGTAGAAACCATCATAAAGAACAAAATTGCTGAACATGTAAGATAGTCATGGCTTAATGGGAGACAGCCAACATGGCTTTAGACAAGGAAGATCTTGTCTTACTAATCTGTTATGTTTTTTTGAAGGTGTGAATAAACAGGTAGACTAAGGTGAGTCGGTTGATATAAGATATGCCATACTGGGTCAGATCAAGGTCCATCAAGCCCAGTATTCTGTTTCCAACAGTGGCCAATCTAGGTCATACGTACCTAGCAGTTTCCCCAAAAGACACAGGTTCCGCAATGCTTGTACTGGGTCAAGCACTGATATCCTGGGTCCCTTCTTAATAATGGTTTATGGACCATTCTTCCAGGAACTTGTCCAAACCTTTTTTAAACCCAGCTACACTAATAGTGTATTTGAACTTTCAGAAAGCCTTCGACAAGGTCCCTCATCAGAGACTTTTGACAAAACTAGAGAGTCATGGGATAGGAGGCAGTGTACTATTGTGGATCAGGAACTGGTTAAAAGATAGAAAGCAGAGGGTAGGGCTAAATGGACAATTTTCCCAATGGAGAAAGGTGAATAGTGGTGCACAACAGGGAACTGGGCTGGGTCCGCTGCTTTTTGACATATTCATAAATGACCTGAAAAAGGGAATAACGAGTGAGGTTATCAAATTTATAGATGACACAAAACTATTTAAAGTTGTTAAAACCCAAGAGGATTGTGGAAAATTGCAAGAGGATCTTGATAAATTGGAAGACGGGGCATCAAAATGGCAGATTAAATTTAATATGGACAAGTGCAAAGTTATGCACCTAGGGAAGAACAACCCAAACTATGGTTACATGATGCAAGGTTCCACATTAGGAACCACCATCCTGGAAAAAGATTTAGGCATCATTGTGGATAACATGTTAAAACCCTGTGCCCAGTGTGCAGCAGAGGCCAAGAGAGCAAATAGAATGCTAGGTATCATAAGGAAAGGAATGGAAAATAAAACAAAGGATATTATAATGCCTCTATATCGTTCCATGGTGAGACCGCACCTTGAATATTGTGTGCAATTCTGGTCGCCGTATCTTAAAAAGGATATAGCGTTATTAGAAAAGGTTCAGAGAAGAGGGGAGATATGATAGAAGTCTATAAATTAATGAACGGAGTGGAAAGAGTAGTTACTCACCTGTAACATGTGTTCTCCAGGAGCAGCAGGAATCAGTCCTCACATATGGGTGTCATCGGCGCCGATGAAGCCCCAGCGGAGCATTTCCCCAGCTTTCCATGAAAGCCTTTGGGAATGCTGGCACGCATGCGCGGTTCCCTTCCCACCTAAAGGTGCCATCTTACCTCAGTCAAATGACATAGCTAAGAACAGCACACAAAAATGAAAAAATTAAACTATGTACAACTGCAACTCCCAGGGGAGGAGGGAGGGTTGTGAGGACTGATTCCTGCTGCTCCTGGAGAACACCTGTTACAGGTGAGTAACTACTCCAGGACCAAGCAGGAAGTCAGTCCTCACATATGGGTGACTCCCTAGCTCTGGGCTACCAGGAACCCAGGCTGAACAAGAGAACTCCCTCTAGTCACAGCAGCAAAGAAAGGCTTTCCAAGAACACAACCTCCACCGGTAGCCCAACAGAGGGCAGGAGGACAAGAGTTCCCTAAACCTCAAAGAGATTCCGGAGTACTGCTTGGCCAAAAGCACTGTCCTTACGGGACTCCCTCTCCAGACAGTAATGGGCCGCAAACGTCTGGCTTGAAGACAAAGTTGCAGCCCTGCAGATGTCTACCAAGGGCACAGAGCGGAGATGAGCCACTGAGGCAGCCATAGCCCTGACACGATGGGCCGTGACCCTACCCTGCAAAGGAAGGTCAGCCGCCTTGTAAGCCCAGGTGATACAGTCAGCCACCCAGATGGACAAGGTACGCTTGGACACAGCCAACCCCAACTTATTGGGGTCAAAGGAGACGAAAAGCTGAGTAGCCCTCCTATGCCCCTGCGTACGGTCAAGGTAGAAGGATAAGGCCCTCCTACAGTCCAGGGTATGCAGGACTGCTTCATCCTGGCTAGCATGAGGCCTAGGGAAGAATGTTGGAAGAACCACCTCCTGACTGAGGTGGAAAGAGGAGACAACCTTAGGGAGGAACTTGGGATGAGTCCTGAGGACTACCCTGTTCCTATAAATCCTGGTGTAAGGTCTATCACAGACCAGGGACTGAAGCTCACTCACCCGCCTAGCCGAGGTGAGGGCTATAAGGAAGAGAGTCTTCCAGGAAAGGAAGCGTAGAGGGCAAGTAGCCATCGGCTCAAAGGGTGGGCGAGTCAGTTGCTGCAAGAGCACATTCAGCTCCCACTCAGGAGCAGGACGACGGATGGGAGGCTTGAACAAAAGCAAGCCCCTGAGAAAGTGGGACACCAAGGGGTGACCTGACAGAGAACGTCCCTCCACCAGTGAGTGGTGAGCTGCTAGAGCTGAGAGGTGGACCCGAACAGAATTGGACTTAAGTCCCTGATTTGATAAGTGCAGTAAGTACTGAAGTACTACTGGCACAGTACAGGAGAAAGGATCCTCTGTACGTAGCTGACACCATACAGAAAACCTCTTCCATTTGAAGGCATAGGTTTTCCTAGTGGACCGTTTCCTGGAGGCTAGGACAACCTCCTCAACTTCCTGAGGTAGACCCCAGGGAGCCAAAAACTACCCTTGCAGCCTCCAGGCCATCAAATTGAGAGCTTTGAGATTGGGGTGCAGAAGGGAACCCTGCTCCTGTGAGAGAAGGTCGGGCTGCAACCCCAGAGGTAGTGGGGAATCCACTGCCAGCTGAAGCAGACGTGGAAACCAAGGCTGCCTCGGCCACCTGGGAGCTACCAGCAGGACCGAGGCCTTGTCCTGAAGAGTCTTGAAAAGAGTTCGGGCCACCAAGGACATGGGACGAAACGCATACAGGAGGCCCTGAGACCAGGACATCAGAAAAGCATCTGGTGCTATCCTCGAAGGATGCGGTTGCCTGGAGCAGAACTTGGGCAGTTGCTTGTTCAGCAGACTGGCAAAGAGATCTATCCAAGGGAGACCCCACTTCAGGAAGATCTTCTGAACCACCAAGGGATGCAGCTGCCACTCGTGGGGCTGCAGAATTCTGCTCATCCGGTCGGCCAGGCAGTTCTCCTGGCCTGGAAGGTACACCGCCTTGAGAAGCATGTTGTGCTTTAGGGCAAAGGAACAAAGGTCTTGAGTCTCCCGACAAAGGAGCTTTGACCTAGTCCCGCCCTGTTTGTTCACATAAAACATGGCTACCTGGTTGTCTGTTTGAATCACAACTGAGCGGTGAGCCAGGGCCGGAGAAAAAGCCTTGAGAGCTAAGCGGATAGCTCGAAGTTCCAGGAGATTGATCTGTTGGGCTGCCTCCCAGGGAGACCAGAGGCCTTGGGTGCACTTGTCCAGACAATGAGCACCCCAGCCCCGCAGAGAGGCGTCGGTGGTGAGGACCACCGAGTATTCTGGCATTCGGAAGGGCATCCCCTTCAGCAGATTGGGTGGATGTAGCCACCAGCTGAGGGAGGCCAAAAGAGGTCTGGACACCCTTATCCTGTCTCTTAGGCGGCCTGTGGCCTGAGACCACTGAGTCCGAAGGCACCACTGTGCAGGCCTCATATGAAGCCTGGCATTGGGAGTCACATGCACTGTCGAAGCCATGTGGCCCAGAAGTCTGAGGCAGAGTCTGGCGGAGACCAGGGGCTTGTTCAAGAACTGTTTGGCCACGTCCATCAGTCTTTGGGCCCTGTCCTCTGGCAAGAATGCCTTTGCCAGTTGAGAATCTAACCTTGCCCCTATGAACTCCAAGTTCTGGGAGGGGAGCAAAGTGGACTTTGCGAAGTTTATGACAAAGCCCACGTTTTGAAGCAGAGCAATGGTTCTGAGGGTGGCTTGTCTGGCCTCCAGGCACGTCTGACCCCTGATGAGTCAATCGTCCAGATAGGAAAAGACAAAGATGCCTTGATTTCTCAGATAGGCCGCAACTACTGCCAGGCACTTGGTAAAGACCCTGGGAGCGGAGGTCAGGCCAAAAGGTAGTACTCTGTACTGATAATGGTTTCCTCCCACAATGATCCTGAGGTACTTTCTGTGGTCTGGATGAATAAGGATGTGAGTGTATGCATCCTTTAGATCTAAGGAGCATAGCCAATCTCCCTGCTGGAGGTAGGGCAGAAGGGTTCCAAGAGTAAGCATCTTGAACTTTTCTTTCTATAGGAACTTGTTGAGGTTCCTGAGGTCCAGAATGGGTCGAAGGCCACTGGTCCTTTTGGGTACCAGGAAATACCTGGAGTAGAATCCGTGACCTTGCAAGTGGGGAGGCACAGGCTCCACCGCCCTGTCCACCAACAGACCTCGGAGCTCTTGAAGGAGAAGGTCTGTGTGCAGGGGAGGCCTCAAGGGCTCCTCTGGGAAGTAAGGAGGAGTCAGTTGATGAAAATGCAGGGCATAGCCCTTTTGGACTATGTCCAGCACCCAACTGTCGATGGTAATGAGAGGCCACTGGTGGGCAAAGAGTACAAGGCGACCGCCTGTGCAGGGCTGGGAAAGCAGGGACGGAGTGGCTATGCTCAAGGAGTCAAAACCCCCACCCTGCTGAGTGGAAGCAGGGGCAGAAGGCTTGGGGGTCCTCTGCCTACGGGGCCCATAACCCTGGCCCTTGGCTTGCTGACCCTGGGGGGCAGCTTGGGCAGCCTGATACTGAGGGTACTGTTTGTAGGCAGTGCCCTTCCTCGGGTAAAAGGACTTTTTACCCGAGCCCTTCTTTTTATGTGAAAGGGTAGAGGTCTTCCTCGACAGCCTTGTCCGGGTAAGGTGCTCGGTCTCGAGCTGAGCGGCATTCTCGGTCACGGGTTTGCCAAAAAGGTTCTCACCTCGGCAGGGGACATCGACCAACTTGTCCTGAACCCATGGCTCGAGGTCCGATGACTGCAGCCACGCCTGGCGTCGAGCTGTGATGCCGGCAGCCGTAACTCGGGCCGAAGCCTTGAAGCCATAGTAGGCGGCGCGGGAAAGGAACTTTGAGCATTCCTGAATCCCAGAGGACAAGGTCTTAAATCTCTGCAAGGGTTCCCCGGAGAGACCAGCAGAGAATCCGGCCAATTCCTTGGCCAGGTCTCGCAAGTACATGCCCATGTACAGCTGGTAAGACTGGACACGGCAAGCAAGCATAGACCCCTGGAAGCACTTCCTACCGACGCCATCGAGGTTGCGGGCCTCCCTGCCAGGGGGCACCGCGGAGTGCATCTTCTGGCTCTTCAGACAATGCATGGCCGATTCCACAACCATGGAATGGTGTGGTCACTGTGCTTTCTGGAAACCAGGGCTTTTGCGGAGTCGATAGATGGAATCGGCTCGCTTGCTCAGAATCGGTGCCGAGGCCGGTGCCTCACACATCCGGAAGAGGAGCTGTTCCAGCATTGGAGGAACCGGGTCAGTAAATGCCTCCTTCGGAGGAGAGTCGTACTGTAGAGCATCGAGCTCCTCGGCTCGAGGCTCTTCCAAGGCAGCGGCCATATC
Organism: Ichthyophis bannanicus; assembly: GCA_033557465.1. Lineage (NCBI taxonomy): Eukaryota > Metazoa > Chordata > Amphibia > Gymnophiona > Ichthyophiidae > Ichthyophis > Ichthyophis bannanicus. Next base: position 397,608,547 of record CM066033.1, read on the forward strand.
CCGGACGAACTCCGAGAACCTAGTGTCCTCCGGAGGGGATCTACTCCGGGGCTCAGACTGCGGTGAGTTCGACGGGACGCACCGAGTCTTAAAAGTATCGGGAGACTCCTCATCCTCCGTCTCCCAGGCGTCCGTCATCACTGCCACCCAGTCCGGCGCCTCCAGGGACTTTCCCCGTTCCAAGGACTCGGGAAGTACCCACCAGAGCAGAGCCTGAAGGACCTCCGCCGGGCAGACCAGTCTCCGGGACAGGGGATCTAGCTGATGCGACCACCGACGGAGCAACGTCCGCTGCAATGGTCTCATATGAGCTCGAGCCCACGGCACCGTCTCTATTGACGCCGCCATGGTGCCTAACAATTGTAGGTAATGCCAAGCCAAAGGAGCCCTGCGCTGCCGGAACCTCCTTACCAGAGTGCGCAGGTGCTGAGCTCTTTGTGCCGTGAGGAACACTCTGCCTAACTGGGTGTCGAAACACGCTCCCAGATATTCCAGGTTCTGAGAAGGCCGCAAGTGACTCTTTGCCACATTGACTATCCACCCCAGACTTTCCAAGAATGAGACTACCCTGGCCGTCGCCCTCAAAACCCTTGGAGCCGTGGCAAGCCCAAAGGGCAATGCTTGAAATTGATAATGACCGAACGGAACTGCAAACCTGAGGAATTTGCAATGGTCCGGCCTGATGGGAATATGCAGATAAGCCTCCGAGAGGTCCAGTGACGTGAGAAACTCCCCCCGCTGAACTGCCACTATAACGGAGCGCAGAGTTTCCATGTGAAAATGAGATACCCGGAGACATCGGTTGACACCTTTGAGATCTAGAATCGGATGAACACCCCCGTCCTTTTTTGGAACCACGAAATAGATGGAGTAACGACCGCATCCGCACTGGTCTGAGGGTACGGGGACTATGGCCCTGAGGTCCAGTAATCTCTGTACAGTCTCCTGCAGCACCTCGCGTTTCGCCGCGGACCTCCCCGGAGACTGAACAAAGGCGTCCCGCACTGGGCAGAGGAACTCCAGGGCATAGCCTTCCCGAATGACCTCCAGGACCCACTGATCCGAAGTGATTTGGGCCCAGGCAGGATAAAACTCCTGCAAACGCCCCCCCCCCCCCACGGGAATGAGAGGAGCCTGGGCCCTCCTCGCTTCATTGTTGCTTTTTGAAGGTATTCGAGGTAGAGGAAGAGGCACCGAACCCCCTTCCCGCTCCTCGAAACCCACGAAATCCCTGGTTTCTGTGGGGAAAGCGCCCCCGCTGACTCAAAAAAAATCTTTGAGAGCGAAACCGGCGAAAATCGCGCAGCTGCCCTCTACCCCCCGGTGCCCCATGGGCCACCTTAGGCTTATCCTCCGGTAACCTTCCCCCTTTGGATTCACTGAGGTCCTTAACCAGCTTCTCTAAGTCCTCACCGAAAAGCAGGCGACCCTTAGAAGGCAGCTTACTTAACCTAGCTTTAGAGGAGTTATCTGCCGCCCAATTTCGCAGCCACAAATACCAGCGCGCAGCTACCGACGAGGCCATACTCTTGGACAGACCTCGCATGAGGTCATACTGAATATCCGCCAGGTAAGCAGCCCCGGACTCCAAACGGGTAGCCTCCTCCGCCAACGCGCTGGGCTGTCCCTCCTGCACCTGCTGGGACCACCGCAGGCAGGCTCTAGCCACCCACGCACCGCAAATAGCTGCCTGTAGCGAAATGGCATTGACTTCGAAAACCTGCCGTAATAAAGCATCTAACTTCCTATCCTGGCCATCCTTGAGGGCTGCACTACCTTCTACCGGAATAGTCGTTTTCTTGGTTACCGCCGAAACGCCCGCGTCCAACTTAGGTAATTTAAAAACCTCTCTATCCTGATCTAACAACGGATACAAGCGCCCCATAACTCGGGACCCTTTCAGCGGTGCCTCTGGAAGATTCCACTTCTCCTGAATCATCTCTTGGAAAACTCTGTGTACCGGGAACGCTCGTTGAGTCTTTCTAAATACCTGCAACAAAGGATCTTCCAATGACTCATCTGCTGAGGTCCCTGGGACCCGCATATTGAGCGTCTTAAGCGTCTCCACAATGAGCGCTGGAAGCTCATCCCTCCGGAAGACCCTCACAATCCTGGACTGGTCCTCTCTCTCCGAGATCTCTCCTTCCTCCAGCTCCTCATCAAACTGCAGACTGTGTGCCTCCTCATCCGACAGAGGGTCCTCTGATGCCCCCGACTGCACACACAGCTCACCTTCTCTACAAGGTCTTTTGCCTCCTACCGGAGCGCAGTCCTCCCGAGAAGCAGGGCGTTTACTTGCACTGCCCTTTGCCGGTTGCTGCTGCAGAGAACTTCCAAAGACGGTCAGTTGCAGCAAAGCTACAAACTGCTGAGAAAAAATAGACGACAGCTCAAAGAGGGGGGGAGCGGCTGAACCGTAGGAAGGACCTGCCACCGGCTCTAACTGTGCAACTTCCTGCCCCACTGAGGCCGAAATGTCTGAAGCTAGCCCCGGGACTGTCTCTTGCTGCTCCTGCTCCGAAGACAGCTCCCCCAAGTCTCCCATACAAGACTTGCAGACCCCGGTAGTAGAGGTTTTCCTAGCCCCACACACTAAGCACAGGGACTTAGAAGGCATGACTGTAAGTACACTAAAAAACCTGCCGTGTATACAGGCTCTGATGCAGCAGTGTAAAAGGATCCCCAACTGGCCTAAAGAAAACTAACCAGTTGTACTAACTCCTCATATAAGCTGACCTACAAGGAAAGTAGCAACATAATCAATAGCCCTCCTTCTGGGTTTTTTTTTGGGGGGGTTTTGTTTTTTTAAACGCAATGAGAGAAACGCCAAGGCACTTACCAGCCTCCCAGAGTCCCAGAAATGCGCGCTTTCTAGGCCGGAATGGTTGGCACGCCGACGCCACGCGGCAGGGCCGACCGGTTCAAAAGTGCGCGAAAGCACGCTGAGAGAAAAGGAGCCGTTACCCGACTCAACACTTACCTCAGGAGGCTGAAAAAACGAGGTAAGAAGTGCGCAGAAAGGACAGCGTCTGCCGCCGGCACCGGGAGCGCTCGAGACACCGCGGGCCCGAGATGCACCCCCAATGTGAAAATTTAAGCTGCCGGCCGCGTGTCCCGGAGAGAGCCGCCAGACGCACGAGCAGGCAAAACTTCCGCGTGGCGTCGGCTCAACTCCTTTCCCAGCTCTTTTGTAAGTAGATGCGACCGCTGCTGCTGCAGACAGACCGTGGTGCCCCACAGACGGTGTCTGATTGAGCCAGACCCCCACTCTTCAAAGCAACAAGAAAAGGAGGCAGAGAAGAGGGGCAGGGAGGGGCGAGGAGGGAGAGCCAGAAATAAAGAAACTGAACTGTACTAAGATTTAAAGCCACAGATCTGAGTCAAAGGGAAACCCTGGAACCATACTAACTCCCACTTAGTCAATTAACTAGCAAAAATTCCCTAATTGTTTCCTCTAGCGAGCCTGGACCCCCGGGCTCCCATGTATCCAGCTGCTTGGAGACTGAGGTAACTGATGACAGGAGGCGGACACCGGAGGGATATACTCATGTCACAAAAGTGGGAGTTTCTCAGTCTCCAAGCTGCTGGATAAGATGGGCAACCCAGTGGTTCCGGGACTAGACTGGGGACACGATCAGGAACAGTACTTGACCCAATACAAGCATTGTGGAACCTGTGTCTTTTGGGGAGACTGCTAGGTACTTATGACCTAGATTGACCACTGTTGGCAACAGGATACTGGGCTTGATGGACCTTGGTCTGACCCAGTATCTTATGTTCATATGTTCAGTCTAAAAATATAGGGGCTGGCCGCTGAGACCTAGTCGCAGTACACCCCTCTCTCCAAAAGGTTTATTGCATTTCCTTTTTAAAGTTTTAGGGTCTGATTTACTAAGACTGTTTTCTCATTTTCTTTAGGAAAAAAACTTACTAAACAAGCCCCTTAATGTGCCACTGCACAATGCCAAAAGAAGACAGTGGCCCTACCACTCCTTCCCCTCCCCCACTTTATAGCAGCACCTGAGGCACCTTCCTTTTTTTGCTTCACTTATCACTATGGCCTGGTAATATGTCCAGAAAAAAGAATGGTTTTTCATACCTCTGCACCTTACCTTCATCAAATGACCTGTCTCTCTCTTTCATGATCACTGCCCCCCCCCCCCCCCGGCTTCTCCTGTTTCTCTCTCATGACTACGGAAGTCCTTGATTCCATCTTTTTACCTAAAAACGGCTTCCAGAACCTCCCTCCCACACTTTATGTTGTTGCTACCAACATGCCAAGACACTCAGATTCTAGACAATGCAGGGGAGAAGCTAATCTAGATATGGCACAAGATCCGCCGCCTTCGCATGAGGCAGACAAGCGATCCTCATGCCCATCAGCCACCAGCCATCTACGTGCCTAATAATTAAATTACCAACTAAAACTGCCATCCTAACACTGCCCTCTTGGGCAGACGCCCATGAAGACAAATCTTTGGTGTGGGAGGACACAGCATCCCCTTGAAGACAGATCATAAGAACATAAGATATGCCATACTGGGTCAGACCAAGGTCCATCAAGCCCAGTATCCTGTTTCCAACAGTGGCCAATCTAGGTCATACGTACCTAGCAGTATATCCCCAAAAGACACAGGTTCCACAATGCTTGTATTGTGTCAAGCATTGATCCAATAGGATCATTTCCTGCCACACGCAGCTGATCTCTCTCCTCCAAAGCAGCACCGAGGCTGCCAGACTGAAGATGGAACTCTTTTTTTTCTTCTAACTATGCCCCTGTAGGTTTGCTCTGTATACCTCAGCTTTTCCAGGTTTACTACTCTAGCCTTCAGAGATCAGACTCATTCCCAAAGAGCCAGGAACTCTTTGCATCAGGTGAAGACAAAGTCTCTCACCAACTGGATTAATTACTTATTGATGAAAAAACTCTGTGGTGTCAAATTTCGCTCTCTTTTAAGTGGTATCTAACTAACTATAATTCAAGAGATGTGCCTGAGGTGTGTGTGTGACTACTTATCTACCTGTTTTCTTAAGACTAAGGGCCTACCTAAATCTAACAGAAATATATTTTTAAAGTAAGCTGCTCTTTGCCTGCTTACCACCTTCCTAAACAGAACAGAAATTTAATTTTAAAACTCTAATGCAAGCTGATAGCTATTGTTCATTTTTTAATGGCATCAAAGACACTTCAAAATAAACAGACAATCATAAGCTTTCAGTCACCAAGTTTGCAAGTGAAGTATTGTTCACTTACCTACAGAGGCTGTGTCTGCTCTCATCTTTCTCTCAGAAAAATTATAATGTTATAGAATGCCAAGTATATATGTTTTGAGTCAATACAGCTAAGAAAGTTCTAGATTCCAGACAGGCCTTGTTGACTATTTTGGAGAAGGGTAGCACCAGTAATATCGATGGGGATGAGGAAGGGTTGTAACTAGTCGAGGTTAATGTGATCCAGATAGAATCTCAAGCTTTACTTTTGGGTTATTTTTTTCTTAGAACATGGTTTCATAGTTTCTGGATCCCTTCTTCCATAGTTGTAGACGGAGATTTAGTAATCAAATTTATCAGTTACCTTTCCCCCTTTTCTATAATTTAATTAAAACATAATTGCTATATTTGAATCACTGTATTAATTCTTATATCAATTGTTTTTCTTCTGATATGAAGAAAATAGAATTATTCAAAAATCTGCAGGCCCATCACCACGAGAGATCAACTTCCCACTGAGCCACCAGGTTAAAATCTGTGAAATTAGTAACAGAAAGACGTAACGGAGAAACATCAAATATGACAGCAGATACAGACCATGGAACCCATCCAGCATTTCATTTCTGGTTCAGTTCCATAGACACCAGTTGGTTTCTAGTGTTGCCCTCACTTCTCCTCGGGTTTTCTTGAATTGTGCTCTGGCAGCAGCTGCCTTTAGTGGAACAGCTATTCTTTGGATCTGACAGGAAAGAAAACACTAACTTTACATTCTAGTTTCACTATGCAGAAACCGTGCATAAAATAATGCTTTTAGCTAGTGATCTGAGCGTAAACAGTGAATGTGAAACATTTCACTTTTTTTTATGTGAGAGACACTAACAGTTAGCTTTGCTGAACACAATGCTTACTACACATACACTGATATTTAATAATGGTGTTTATTAAATTAAAAAAGAATATGTACAGCAAATAGTGTTTTGGTATTTTTTAAGTTTATTTCCACAAAGCTTCTTCTGACTTAAAATCAAATTGTCATAATACGAGAAGTCTTCAGAAACTGTGGTTCTGTTTATATGTAGAAGAAAATCTCCTGCATTTCATTTCAACTCTGACAATCATAAAAATAGACTTTGATTTTATCTGTCACGGAGTGTGATTTTCAAACCTTCCTAGCATCTCGACACTGAAATGCAAATTCTCAGTCCCAGAGGAAACGTCTGTATCATCCTCTTATCTAAGCAGAGAGGTGGTATGGAAATGGGGAGGGCTGTCCATCTGAGCCACAGGGGCAGATTCTGCGTCTGTCACAGTGCTGGGTGCTTCATTTCTCAGCAATGGCTTCCAGGCAACGGGCGCAAAGTGTCAATGCAGAGGCAGCAGTGTATTTGCGGCAGCGGGGGCATCTCTCTCTGCTCGCTGACTGAGTTATAACGCTGTAGGCTGTTTCTTCACAGATGCCACCACCTTAAAGTTGAGCAGAGAGGAAGAAAAAAAACCCTCATCAAGCACTAGGCTACCACCCTACTTCCATCAGAGCATTTTGCACATTATGTATGAAAAGGTTTAGCAGAGAAAACACAGTTACTTACCTGTAACAGGTGATCTCTGGGAACAGCAGCAATAAGTCTTCACATATGGGTACGTCGGTACCGACGGAGCCTGCGCGGGAACGCTCCCCAGCTTCCCAAAAAAGGAAAGCTTTTGGGAGCATCCCACAGCGCCTGCGCGCTGCCTTCCCGCTTTTCCTAACCGCCTCTCTCCAGTTCGAGTTTTAAAGCTGAGACAAAGAGAGAGAGGAAAGGAAAGAAAGATAGAGAGATACAACTCCTAGGGGAGGTGGGTGGGTTGTGAAGACTTATTCCTGCTGTTCCCAGAGATCACCTGTTACAGGTAAGTAACTGTGCTATCTCCAGGAACAAGCAGGAATGAGTCTTCACATATGGGAACTCCCCAGCTAGAGATGCCTGGGAGATCCCCAAGGTTGTGAGACCCTGAGAAGGACTCTACCTCCTCCCATGGATCTCAGGCATCCAACCAGGGATGAAGGGTAGGAGTTGATTAAGCATGGAAGAGGTGTTTGAGAACAGCCTGACCAAACAAGGCATCCCGGCGGGAGTCCTTGTCCAAACAGTAATGAGCTGTGAAGGTATGAACCGAGGCCCAGGTGGCCGCTCGACAGATCTGGTCGATGGACACAGAATTTAGATGAGCCATAGAAGTGGCCATGGCCCTCACATTATGAGCTGTGACATGACCCTCCAGAGAAAGGTTCTTACTCTGGTGGGCGAAAGAAATACACTGAGCAATCCAATTGGACAGTGTCCTCTTAGAGTCTGGAAGTCCCAAATGAGAGGGATCAAAAGCAACAAAGAGTTGAGAAGACTTTCTATGTTGCTGTGTCCTTTGTAAGTAAAAAGCAAGAGCTCTCTTATAATCCAAGGTATGAAGATTCCTCTCTGCACTTGATGCATGAGGACCTGGAAAAAAGACAGGTAAATACACCTCTTGATTAAGATGAAAAGGTGAGACCACTTTAGGCATAAAGTGTGGATTGGTCCTAAGGACTACCTTATCATGATGGAACCTTGTATAAGGTGGATTAGCCACTAAGGCCTGCAGTTCACTGATGCGGCGAGCTGAGGTGACTGCAATAAGAAAGATAACCTTCCAGGAAAGAAATTTCAAGGAGGTAGTGACTAAGGGTTCAGAGGGTGGCTTCATGAGCTGACCAAGAACCAGATTCAAGTTCCATGCCACTGGAGGTGGTCTGATGGGAGGTTTAGTTAAAAGAAGGCCTCTCATGAATCTCGCAATAAGAGGATGAGAGGAGACAGGTTGTCCATTGAGAGGCTTGAGGGATGCTGCAATAGCACTTAAATGGACCCTTACTGAATTCGTTTTGAGTCCTGCGTGGGAAAGATGCAGGAGATACTCTAGTAAAGAATTCAACGGTATTGCTAGAGGGTTAATACCCTTCTCAGCATACCAAATGGTAAACCTTTTCCATTTAAAGGCATAGGAACATCTAGTAGAAGGCTTTCTGGAAGCATGAAGGATATCCCTTACTGGCTGAGAAAGATGCCAATCTTGAAGGTCTAAGCCTTCAGCAACCAAGCCCTAAGATGGAGAGATTGGGGGTTTGCCACAACGTTCCCCCCTCCTGAGACAGGAGATTTGGAGCAGACCCCAGGTCCAGGGAGGGAGCTTGAGAGAGATGCAGACGTAGAGGGTACCACACTTGGCGTGGCCAACGTGGAGCTATGAGAATCATAGTCCCTTGATCTCTCTGAAGCTTGAACAGGGTCTTGAGAATTAGGGGAATGGGTGGAAAGGCGTACAGGAAGTCTTGACCCCAATGAAGGAGGAAGGCATCCCTGGCCTGAACTCCCTGAGACGGAATTCTGGAACAGAATCGGGGAAGTTTAGCATTCCACAGACTTGCAAAGAGGTCTATGCCCGGGGTTCCCCAAATTCGAAAGATTCTGACTATCTGGTCCATATGAAGGGACCATTCGTGTGGAAGCAGAACTCGACTGAGTCTGTCTGCCCAAGAGTTTTGAACTCCTGGAAGGTATACTGCCAGAAGATGAATTTGATGCTCTCTGGCGAAGGCCCACAATCTCAGAGCTTTGTTGCAAAGCGACAGAGAGCCAGTCCCTCCCTGCTTGTTCACATAGAACATGGCTACTTGGTTGTCCGTGTGAATGAGGACTGTCTTGTAGCTGAGCAGGGTATGGAAGACTCAGAGTCAAGAAGATTGCTCTGAGCTCTAAGAAGTTGATATGTAGGGAGGTCTCCTGTGGGGACCAAATGCCCTGGGTCGAGAGGTCTTGAAGATGAGCTCCCCAACCCTTTGGAGAGGCATCTGTTGTAAGGATTGCTTGGGGTAACAACTGTTGGAAGGGGGACCCTAGCAATAGATTTTGAGTGGACTTCCACCACTGGAGAGACCAAAAGAGGCGCCTGGAGGTTGCTATTTTGTCTGACAGACTTCCAGATGCCTGGGTCCACTGGGTGGACAAAGTCCATTGCGCTTCGCTCATGTGAGGCGAGCATAAGGGACCACATGCACCGAGGATGCCATGTGGCCTAGCAGTTGTAACATCTCTCGAGCAGTTAGCCTCTCAGATTCAGTTAAAAACCCATCTAACTGCACTAAGCGTAGGCAACGGGCCTGGGGAAGATAGGCCCTTGCAGTTGTGGTATCCAGGAAGGCCCCTATGAACTCTAGAGACTGAGTAGGGGTGAGTTGGGACTTTGGGATGTTTATAACTAGTCCCAGATACTGCAGGACACGCATTGTGCAGGCTAGGGAAGTCTGGGCCTCTGACTGGGATGGAGCTCGGATGAGCCAGTCGTCCAGATATGGGAATACGAATATTCCCAGAGTGCGTAGAAATGCAGCTATTACTGCCATGCATTTTGTGAACACTCTTGGAGCAGAGGCCAGACCAAAGGGAAGCACCCTGTATTGATAGTGCTTTCCCTGATAAAGGAACCGAAGGAACCTTCTGTGTGCGGAATTTGTTCAATTCTCTGAGATCTAGTATGGGTCTGTAACCCCCTGTTTTCTTTGGAATGAGAAAGTAGGGGAAGTAGAACCCTGAGCCCTGTTGAAGAAGAGGTACTTCTTCTATTGCCCCTTGGGCAAGAAGGGTGGAAATCTCTTGACCCAGAAGGTCGAGGAGAGATGTTGGAGAATTGAACTGTCTCACCATGGTGTGAGGAGGAAGGTTTAAGAAATGAAGTTTGTACCCTTCCCTTATGATGGAAAGGGTCCACTGCTCTGCTGTGATTTGCTCCCATCTGGGAGCAAAGTGAGCTAACCTTCCTGGAATGGTGAGAGGCTCTGGTTCTTTTAGAGCTAGAAAGGCTAAGTTCTCTAGGTGCAAGTCAAAGGCCCTGAGGAGGCTGAGGCTGTTGGGCTACAGTAGGCCTTGCAGCCTAGACTTGGCCTGTTTAGGTTGTTGACGCTTTGCAGCAAAACGACCTGCAGAAGATGTCTGCTGACCATAAGCAGGATAATATCTTCCCTTCTTGGGAAAATATGTCTTTTTGAACAACCTCTTCTGGACAGGATTAGAGGTAGACTTTGAAAGTCTATCCAAAGCAGAATTTTCTGCATCCGAGTGGCCTTTGTTTGCCAATCTTTGCCAAACAGGTTTTCACCTGTACAAGGAAGATTTCCTAATCCATCTTGGACCCAGGGTTCCAAATCAGAAGCTTGTAACCAAGCAATTCTGCATGCACCTATGGCAATGGCCGAAGCTCTGCTGTCCCCCCTCAAAAGAGTCAAAGGCTGCACGGTTAGAGAATTTGGAAACATCCTGGGCATGCTTAAGCCAGGTAAGAAAGTCTTCCCTTTTATCTTCTCGAAGAAAAGGGAGGAAAGTTTGTAGATGATCTGTAACTTCCTTCAGAAACATCCCCATATAGAGACTATAGGAGTTGATTCTGGCAACAAACATACTGGCTTGAAAAACTTTCCTGCCAAAAGCATCCAAGGTTCTACATTCTCTTCCTGGAGGAGCAGATGAGTGCCTCTTTGCACTCTAACTTTTTCATAGCAGACTCCACCACAATAGAATGGTGAGGAAGCTGAGTTTTATGAAATCCAGGACAAGGAGGGACACGATACATGGTATCCAACCTACGAGAATGAGAAGAGATGGTGAGAGGAGTCTCCCATATGCCTATCATGTGGTCATAAAGGATCTCATGAACTGGCAAAGTGGCTGCTTCTTTAGGAGCCTTAGGATATTGCAAAATATCCAATTTTTTGGCTCTAGGCTCTGTCTCAGGGGCTACTGAGATAGAAAGCCCCTTGGCCACTTCTCTTATGAAGTCTTGAAAAGACAAGTCTTCTGGAGGGGACATTCTTCTTTTTGGAGAAGAAGGCTCCTGAGGAAGAAGTACCGATGCTTAGACAGAGGCCTCCGATGCATCAGAGTCTTCGGAGGAATCGAAGTATCGCCTGTCTGAATGCTCTTGTAAAGCCCGATACGCATACCGGGTGGTATCGACATCGGGAGTCATCGGTACCGGATCGGTACCGATAGGCATCATCGGACAGGGTACCGCTGCAGTCGACACCGAAGCCGATGTCGATGTCGATGCAACCGATATCGGAGTCGGTACCGACAACGAAGCTTGTTGCAGTACCAGCGGCGTCGCAGCTTGTATGAATGCCGTAATGGCACGCTGCATGGTCAGAACATTCTGATCCATTGACGCCATGAATGTCTGGAGGTCGGTACCCGCGGATTCCACCGGTACCCCAGAACATTGCAACAGGTGATCAGTCGAGGCCGTGCCATCGATGTCAACCTGTGACCCCATAGGAGGAGCTTTGGAAGCCGGAGCTTCCCGCCGGGGTACTTTTGCCGGTGCAGGATCCTCGAGGGCAAGCCCGGAGGCATCTCGATGCTTAGAGGGAGATCTACCCTTCGAGGACCGGCTAGACTTATGTTTGGTTACCTGAGATCCATAGGAGGAAGAAGCAGCCCTGGAAGACGTCGATGCCACCGAAGCTGCATCAGAGGGAAACAGTGTACTGAGCTTGGCTGCTCGGTTCTGTAAACCTCTTTTAGACATCATGGAGCAGGACGGACAATCCGTGATGGAATGGTCAGGACCCAAACACTTAAGACACCAGTCATGGGTGTCGGTAACAGAGATGGTACCACTGCACTTAGTGCATTTTTTAAACCCAGAGGCGGGCTTTTCCATGAGGAATTATCTGTTAGGCCTAAGGCCCAACGAAGAAAAAATACACTGAAGTGGAACGGAAGTATTCTTTTTTTTTTTTTTTTTTAAAGAAAAGAAAGAAAAGACCGGCGGTACCGGTCCGACGTCGAAGAAGGCAGACGCGCGACCGAAGAAATAAAATAAAATAAAGAACTTCTTCAGCGGTGACAGGAACACGACCTGCTGGCTCTACAGAAAAGAAGAACTGGAGAGAGGCGGTTAGGAAAGGCGGGAAGGCAGCGTGCAGACACTGTGGGATGCTCCCAAAAGCTTTCCTTTTTTGGGAAGCTGGGGAGCGTTCCCGCGCAGGCTCTGTCGGTACCGACGTACCCATATGTAAAGACTCATTCCTGCTTGTTCCTGGAGATAAATTACTACTGCTGTCACATATCCTTTTGTGTGTTTTGGAACAGCAAAGGAAATCATCACATCGAGGTCATGCAGGAGAAAGACAGACCTTTTTTTCCCCCCGATTACTTCCCTAGTCTTCCATATATTACTGCCTTTAAAACATGTTTGGTGGGATCCTCTCCAGGCAGTTCTACAGCACATGAGGACACTCATTTAGGACTTAGAGATTTCTGAATTATTTATTTTATTTATTTATTTAGTGTACACTTATATCCCGCTACTTCCAGCGATCAGCAGCGGTATTCCAACAGAGAAATAGAGTGGCTGTACTGGCCAGAATTTACAATACACAGGATGATTAGTGGAAGAGGTACAGTTCACAGCACACAGTACACAGTATGATTAGTGGATAAGGTACAGTTCACAGCACACAGGGTTAAGGTTTAGACAAATTGAGAAGGGAGTATTTACAATTAGTATTTACAAAAGCAGTTACATATTTACACAAGCAGTTACATATTCACACATCAGTGAGGCTAGTGGTGGCGAGCTCATTGCTGACATGATTCATACATTTTGCTTTGTGGGTTCAATGAACCGAGAGCGTTGTGCTTATGTAGTGCTGAAGTGTGACTGGAATAGGTACGTCTTGAGTTGTTTTCTGAAGACCAGTAAGTCACTGCATGCTCTTAGATCGACTGGTAGCTTGTTCCAGAATTGAGGTGCTATGAACGAGAATGCTCGGTTGCTGGTATGGACATTGACGTGCCTCATGCGGCCGGGGACCAGTAGGGTGTTGAGGCTCGGGGAACGTCTGCTCCTGTTATTTGTTTGGGCTGACACGAGTGAGCCGAGGTAAGAGGGCGCGATGTTATGGAGGAGCTTGAATGTGGTAACTATGATTTTATACTGTATTCGGGCACTGATTGGGAGCCAATGCAGGTCAATTAAAGTAGGTGTGATGTGATCCTTTAGTCTTGTTCCCGTTATGATTCTAGCTGCCACATTCTGCGCCAACTGGAGGATACTGATGGTCTTTTTAGGGAGCCCCTGAAGTATGGCGTTGCAATAGTCTATGTGAGGAATGATGAGGGCTTGCGCTACGGTCCGGAAGTCCGCATGATCTAAGATAGAACGGAGTCGTTGTAGAATTCTTAACTTATGGAAAATGACCCGATTTGTAATTCTAAGATGCTTCTCCATCTTTAAGTTGCAGTCCAGCGTCACTCCGAGGTATTTAATTTCGTTTTTTGTTGTGTATACATTGCCGTTCATGGTTATTGTTGGTGGTGGGTTGAAGTCCGTTTTCCTGGATATGCACATCACTTCAGTTTTCTTGTGATTTATGGACATATTGTTGCGTCACAACCAGGTTTGTAGCTCGTCAAGGCATTTCTCGAGCTGGCTGATGTTTGGGTGATCTACATCCAATTGGGTATAGAGCATAATGTCATCAGCATATATATGGTAACTGATGTCGTCGTTCTTGAAGATTTCACAGGCTGGTCTCAGATAAAAGTTGAACAGGAGCGAAGATAATGCTGAGCCCTGAGGGATGCCTTGAGTTTGTGGGAATGGCGTCGCTGTTTTATCGCCAAAGTGAACTTGCTGCATTCGGTTGGTAATGTATGAGGCGAACCATTTCAGGGGGATACCTCTAATGCCTAATGCATCGAGTCTTCTCAAGAGAGTGGGATGATGCACTGTATCGAAAGCGGCAGATATATCGATGAATATGAGCATGAACATTTTGGTTCTGTTCTCAAGACCTATGAGAAGTTTGTCCATCAGGGCTAATAGGAGGGTTTCGACACCATGATGTTGTCGAAAACCGTACTGGTGGATGTCCAATGCGTTGGTGTCATCTATGTGGTCTTGAAGTTGTTGCTGCACTGCCTTTTCAGTGATCTTGGCAAGGAATGATATGCTTGATACCGGGCGGTATGATGTTGGATCATTCTTGTTGAGAGATTTGTTTTTCAGTATGGGTCTGATGACTGATTTTTTGAGGTGTGTTGGCATTATTCCTTGTTGTAAAGATTGGTTCACTATGATGGTGATGATTTGTGCAAGTTCCTGCTTTGCACCCTTGACCCAGGCTGCTGGGCAGGGGTCCAGTGGGGAGGTAGTGGTCCTTAATGCAGTGATTACGCTTAGAATTTGCTTCTCATCTAGTTTAGTGAATGCAGCCCACTCGTGGTAGAGTGTAGGGCTCCCAGTGGGGTTAGTTGTTTGTAACATGGTGCCTGTATTTAGATCTTGTGAGGGATCTTCAGGATTCAGTGTTATTATGCTTCTGGTTTGAGGGTTGAGCTTACTTGCATAATGGTCTGCCAGGATTTGTGCAGACATCTCCCCAAAAGTATTAGATTCTTGTGTATTCCTCGTGAGTGATTTGACCAGCGCAAAGAGTTCCCTGGGTCGATTGAGAGCTTTATTAAGCGTGTTGGTGTGGTGAGTTCTTTTCGCAAGATTGATTGCATTCTTATAGTCAGCCAGAGTTTTGTTGTACGCAATCTTATGGTCCTTAGTTGTATGGCGTCTCCACTTCCTTTCTTGTTTCCGTAGTGATTTCTTGAGCTCGCGGAGTGCTGGGGAGAACCATGGTTCGCTCTTGTTTCTGGGTGGGTTTCTTGGGTGCGTCTGTGTTGCGACAGATACTGCTTCAATGGCTTCGTTCCATTGGCTTACTAGTGTGGTTCTAATATTGAACATCTGACTATAGTTTCAAGACTTGACTTGCTGCTTAGGTGTTGCAGTGAATTTTATACAGATTTGTCACCTAAAGAGAATAAAAGTATAATTTGGCCTTTTTGTCCCTAAGTATGCATGAGGAGCCATTTCACATGTTTATATTTATTAAAACGTTATATAGTACTCTTCAAGGAAATGGCAGAGCCGTTTATAATAAAAGAAAATAGTTAAAGAGGCAGAAAAGAACCCCATAAAATCACAGAATAGAAGAGCACAGCCATATTAGGTAAGGAGGAGGGAGAGAGATGGAACAGATATCAGCAGGGGGCCCGGCGAGTCATGTAATGGAGGTGACATAGGTATCTTGAAACAAAAGTTTTAGTTCAGATTTGAAGGCATTGTAGGAAAGTACCAGTCTGAGGTCAGAGGAAAGAGTATTTCAGAGGTGTGGGCTGAGGAAGTAGAAGGCAGAGTGTCGGGTGGATTCGCACCTGGCTTGGGAGGCACAAGCGGTAGGAGTGAAGTGCACAGAGGAAGCAGTGTGGAGAATCATGGAGGCGGCGAGGTAAGAGGGAATTCCTGTGTGAAGGATGTTGTGAACTAGTATCAGGATCTTAAACCAGATACAATACTGTATGGAAAGCCAATGGTAACATATGGGGGGGAGGGGGTGATATCATAACAAGAGGCGTGAGCAAGAAAGCGGACAGCAGTATTCTCCAGGACCAAGCAGGAAGTCAGTCCTCACATACGGGTGATGTCAGCGCCGACGGAGCCCTCGTGGAGCAATTACCCCAGCTTTCAAAGAAAGCCTTTGGGAATTGCAGCGCGCATGCGCGGTCCCCTTCCCGCCCAAGGGTGCCATCTTGCTCAGTCTTCTTTTTTCTGCGGAGCCCTACAGACGCTGTTTGTGATCACTGCTGAAAAAGTTGATTTTATTTACTATTCTTTTCTCGGTTCGACGCCGGATCCTTTTCCCGCCCGGACCCGATACGCCAGTATCGAGTCCGTTCTTTATTTTTTCGGTTTTTGTCCTTCGTGACTAGCGTTCGCGCCATTTTTCTTTTTTCACTGGCAGCCCTATATTTTGACCTCGCAGGGGCCCTTTTTCCCCCGATGGCTGCCAGCGGGTTTAAAAAGTGTGATCGGTGTAAGAAACTTATGTCTCTTACCGAAACACACGACTGCTGCCTCCGCTGCCTCAGACCCGATCATGACCCAATGATCTGTGGTCCGTGTGGCAAAATGTCCTCAAAAGTGTTGAGGAGTCGGCAGCATCAAAAAGAACGAATCTTCTGACTCCGCTTCCGGCCGGGCCCGGACCTAGTCAGAGGCTTCGACGTCCCGGGACTCCGGTCCTGAGCATCGCCGGAGTTCCTCTGAGCGGGGGTCTCCTGCCCGGGAACTTCATAGGAAGAAGAAACCCGCGAGGGCAGCATCGGTGGACGCTCCTGGTTCCTCGAGGACCAGGTCGCATAGCACCGATAGCCGTCCCGGGTCCTCGGAGTCGGAGAGGCCTTCGAAACATCCTCGTCTCGAGATGGAGTCTCCTGGACACATGAGTACTGTAGTCCTCGTGGACTCGCCTCC
The DNA here is from genome assembly GCA_033557465.1 of Ichthyophis bannanicus. NCBI lineage: Eukaryota > Metazoa > Chordata > Amphibia > Gymnophiona > Ichthyophiidae > Ichthyophis > Ichthyophis bannanicus. Next base: position 397,625,140 of record CM066033.1, read on the forward strand.
GAAGGAGCCGCCGTCAGGGCCTGAGTCGGGGGCTGCTGGGTCTTCTGAGCTCGGACTCAGGTTGTCAGCCTTGGAGAGCAGTTTAGCTGCCTTCATGGACCAGCAGCGGGCATTGATCGCTGGCCTCGCCGGTGCATCTGCCCCGACCACCGGGACGTCGACGTCCAAGTCGACCCCGGAGACCGAGCCGATCCTCGAGTCCATGCGAGCTCGAGTCGATCCTCGGTCACGGTCTCCCTCGGCCTCCCGTTTGGGACCGAGGTAGTCAACGCCGGCCTCGGTGTCAGGGCGGAGGGCATCGGTGCCCGCCCGACCGGAGCCGCTCGATTCCTCCTCCGAGGAGTCGGGCTGGGAGAGGGAGGACGAAGAGTCACCAGGTACTTTTCGGACTCGGTGCGTCCCATCGGACTCGCCCGAGTCCGAACCTCGGAGACGGTCCCCCCCGGAGGACACCCGGTTCTCGGACTTCGTGCGGGATATGGCCAAGGCCTTGGCATTCCCCACGGATCCCGAGGAGGAGCCTTGAGCCGAAGAGCTCGATGCCCTCCAGTATGACTCTCCCCTGAAGGAGGCCTTTACTGTACCGGTTCCTTCGATGCTGGAGCGACTTCTCTTCCGCATGTGGGAGAGCCCGGCATCGGCGCCGGTGTTAAGCAAGCGGGTCGATTCCATTTACCGAGTCCGCAAGAGCCCCGGGTTCCAAAAGGCACAACTACCGCACCATTCCATGGTGGTGGAATCGGCCATGCATCGACTCAAAATTCAGAAGCCCGGAACCTGGATGCCCTCGGTAGGAAGTGCTTCCAGGGCTCTATGCTTGCTTGTCGAGTCCAGACCTACCAGCTCTACATGGGCATGTATCTCCGGGACCTGGCAAAGGAGATTGCCGGGTTCTCTGATGGTCTCTCCGAGGAACCTTTGCAGAGGTTCCAGGCCTTGTCCACTGGTATTCGGGTGTGCTCGAAGTTTATCTCTCGAGCAGCCTACGATGGCTTCGAAGCATCGGCTCGGGTAGCCGGAGCCGGCATCGGTGCCCGCCGACAGGCTTGGCTTCAGTCATCCGACCTCGAGCCATGGGTACAGGACAAGTTGGTCGATGTCCCCTGCAGAGGTGAAAACCTCTTTGGCAAGCCCATGGCTGAAAAGGCTGCACAGATCGAGACCGAGACTCTGACCAGGACTCGGCTGTCCAGAAAAACCTCTGCCCCTTCTCAGAAGGTGGTCTCGGGGAAAAAGCCCTTTTACCCGAGGAAGGCAGCTGCCTATAAACACTACCCTCATTATCAGGCCTCAGCAGCTCCCCAACAGGGTCAGCAGGCCAAGGGACGGGGTAATGGGTCCCGTAGGCAGCAGGCCCCCAAGCCGACAACTCCGGCCCCTGCTCAGCAGGGTGGGGGTTTTTGACTCCGTCAGCATAGCTCTTCCCCTCCGCTGGTTTCTCTCAGCACAGGAGGCCGGCTGGTCCACTTTGCCCACAGGTGATCAGCCATCACCTCAGATACCTGGGTGCTTCATATAGTTCAAAAAGGCTATCTTCTACACTTTCACCAGGTACCTCCCTCCTACTTTCCAGGGGAGCCTCCAAGACTCCCTCTGCACAGGGACTTACTCCTTCAGGAGTTAGCAAGTCTTCTTCAGGAACAGGCTGTGGAACCGGTGCCCCACCACCTGAGAGGTCACGGCTTTTATTCCAGGTACTTTCTGATACCAAAAAGAACAGGAGGCCTCAGACCCATCCTGGACTTGCTCAACCTCAACAAGTTCCTGGAAAGGGAAAAGTTCAAGATGCTTACCCTTGGAATCCTGCTGCCCTACCTCCAGCAGAGAGACTGGCTATGCTCCTTAGATCTAAAGGATGCGTATACTCACATCCTTATTCATCCAGACCACAGACAATATCTCAGGTTTGTTGTGGGAGGAAATCATTACCAGTACAGAGTACTGCCCTTCGGCCTGTCCTCCGCCCCCAGGGTGTTCACCAAATGCCTAGCAGTGGTGGCGGCCTATCTAAGACTTCAAGGCCTTTTTGTGTTTCCATACCTGGACGACTGGCTCATCAGAGCCCAGTCTTCCCAAGAAGCCACTCAGGCCACTCATCGCACTGTGACTCTACTCCAGCACTTGGGATTTGTCATAAACTTTGCAAAGTCCACTTTGCTCCCCTCTCAAAATCTCGAATTCATAGGCGCCAGGTCGGACACTCTTCAGGCACGGGCCTTCCTGCCTCTGGACAGGGCCCACAGGCTCATGGATCTCGCCAGCCACTTTCACAGCAATTCCCTGGTCTCTGCCAGGCAATTTCTAAGACTGCTCAGCCATATGGCTTCCACGGTTCATGTAACCCCCAATGCCCGCCTGAACATGCGTCCTGCTCAGTGGTGCCTTCGCACTCAATGGCATCAGGCCACAGGAAGCCTGGCGGACTCAGTACAGATATCCGACCTGCTGGTCTCTATCTGCGGTGGTGGCTTCATCTGCCAAACCTAGTGCTGGGAGTGGATTTTCAATCTCCTCCGCCTTCTCAGGTACTGACATCCGATGCTTCTCTCCTGGGTTGGGGAGCACATTGCCAAGGGACATGTACTCAAGGCCTCTGGACTCCTTGGGAGTCTGCTCAGCAGATAAACTTCCTGGAGCTCAGAGCCATCCGCCTAGCTCTGAGAGCCTTCTCCCACCTCACTTCTCACCAGTCTGTGCTGGTCCAGATGGACAATCAAGTTGCAATGTTCTACAAGAACAAACAAGGAGGCACAGGCTCCTTCCTTCTCTGTCAGGAGGCACAAAAACTGTGCTCTTAGGCCGTCAGCCACGGCATCCTCCTCAAAGCTGTCTATCTCCCAGGTCAGGAAAATTACCTGGCAGACAAGCTGAGCAGGATCCTCCAACCACACGAGTGGAGATTGGATCCGTTGGTGGTTCAACGGATCTTTCTCAAGTGGGGCCTCCCCACCATGGATCTATTTGCCAGTCCTCTGAACTGGCAACTTCCCAGATTCTGCTCTCGACAACCGCATCCTCTCAAAGTAGCGGCGGATGCTTTTCTGATTCCATGGTCCACAGGCCTCTTGTATGCCTTTCCTCCCATGCCACTGGTGTCTTGGACGCTCTTCAAGGTTCTCAGAGACAGAGCCTTGATGATCCTAGTGGCTCCCCGGTGGCCGAGACAGCCCTGGTTCCCGCTTCTGATGCAGCTGGCAGTGGACACTCCTCTTCCTCTGGGGTTTCAACCCGATCTCCTGTCACAGGATCAGGGGACTCTCCTACACCCCAACCTCCGGTCCCTTCATCTGAGGGCCTGGCTGCTGAAAGGGTTGTCCTTGCTCCCCTCCTGCTGCCTCGGGAGGTGAAAGAGGTCGTCTTAGCCTCCAGGCGGCCCTCCACCCGGAAGTCCTACGCTCTTAAGTGGCGTAGGTTCTCCGTGTGGTGTACTCAGCAGTCTGAGAATCCCTTCTCATGCTTGGTGGCAGTGGTCTTGCAATATTTGCTTTACCTCTCCAATCTGGGCCTTAAGTCCAACTCTGTCAGGGTCCACCTCAGTGCTCTCTCTGCGCATCACGCACCGGTGGATGGCAGGCCTCTTTCCAACCACCCTTTGGTGGCTCGTTTTCTCCGAGGCCTCCTTCTCCTTAAGCCTCCTTTGCGCCCACCAACCCCGGAATGGGATCTGAATATGGTCTTGCAGCGGATTACCTGTCAGCCCTTTGAACCTATGGCTACCTGCCCTCTTTGTTTTCTTTCCTGGAAAACCTTGTTTTTGGTAGCCCTTACCTCTGCTAGGCGCGTTAGTGAACTGCAGGTCCTAGTGTCTGATCCTCCTTACACTAGGTTCTACAGGAATAGGGTAGTCTTACGGACTCACCCTAAGTTTCTTCCAAAAGTGGTTTCTCCTTTTCATCTCAACCAGGAGGTGGTTCTTCCGACCTTCTTTCCCAGGTCGCACAGCAGCCGGGCTGAAATGGTCCTGCATACCCTGGACTGTAGGAGGGCCTTGTCCTTCTACCTTGACCGTACGCGGGAGCATAGGAGGGCTGTTCAGCTCTTCGTTTCTTTTGACCCCAATAAGTTGGGGCTCCCTGTCTCCAAGCGTACTTTGTCCATATGGGTTGCTGACTGTATCGCTTGGGCTTATGGGGCAGCCGGCCTCTTGTTGGAGGGTCGTGTCACGGCTCATCGTGTAAGGGCGAAGGCTGTGTCAGTGGCTCATCTCCGCTCTGTTCCGTTGGCAGACATCTGCCGGGCCACTACTTGGTCTTCAAGCCAGACTTTTGCGGCCCATTACTGCCAGGAGAGGGAATCCCGCAGGGACAGTGCTTTCGGTCAGGCAGTCCTCCATAATCTTTGAGGTTTAGGCAACTCCTACCCTCCGGCCCTGGTGTTGGGCTACCGGTCGGGGGCGTTTTCAGAGAAGATTCCTTCCTTCTGTGCTACTGAGCTAGAGGGAGCTCACTTTTCCGCTTGAGGTCTCCGGTAGCCTTAAGCTAGGGAGTCCCATATGTGAGGACTGACTTCCTGCTTGGTCCTGGAGAAAGAGTAGTTACTCACCTGTAACAGGTGTTCTCCAGGAGCAGCGGGAATCAGTCCTCACAACCCTCCCTCCTCCCCTTGGAGTTGAAGTCCTATCATTTCGTTTTTGCTAATTTTTTTGCTGTCTTTTAGCTATGTCATCAGACTGAGCAAGATGGCACCCTTGGGCGGGAAGGGGACCGCGCATGCGCGCTGCAATTCTCAAAGGCTTTCTTTGAAAGCTGGGGAAATTGCTCCGCGAGGGCTCCGTCGGCGCTGAAATCACCCGTATGTGAGGACCGATTCCTGCTGCTCCTGGAGAACACCTGTTACAGGTGAGTAACTACTCTTTCTGAATGAGTTGGAGTCTGTGGAGCTGGTATTGAGGGAGTCCTGCATAAATGACGTTACAATAGTCTAAGCAGGTGAACCCAAATGGATTAGGTTAGTTAAAGCTGAGGAGGAAAGAAGAAGCACACAGCTCTGATTTTGCGCAATGTGTAAAGGGACTTACGGGCAGAGATAGTGATGTGATCGTGGAAGCTCAGGGCTGAGTCCAGCATGACGTGGAGAGAAGAAGAGGGGTGATAGTGGGTAAAGAGTAGTTACTCACCTGTGACAGGTGTTCTCCAGGAGCAGCAGGAATCACTCCTCACATATGGGTGATGTCGGCGCCAATGGAGCCCCCGTGCGGAGCATTTCCCCAGCTTTCATAGAAAGCATTTGGGAATGCAGCACGCATGCGTGGTCCCCTTCCCACCCAAGGGTGCCATCTTGCTCAGTCTGATGACATAGCTAAAAGACAGCAAAAATAGCAAAAATAAATCATAAGACTGCAACTCCAAGGGGAGGTGGGAGGATTGTGAGGACTGATTCTTGCTGCTCCTGGAGAACACCTGTTACAGGTGAGTAACTACTCTTTCTCCGGGACCAAGCAGGAAGTCAGTCCTCACATATGGGACTCCCTAACTTAGGGCTACCAGAGGCCCCAAACTGAAAAATGAGCTCCCTCTAGAGCGGCAGCATGCAAGAACAGAATCTTCTCTGATAACGCCCCCGACAGGTAGCCCAACACCAGGGCCGGAGGGGTAGGAGTTGCCTAGACCTCAAAAAGATTATGGAGTACCGCTTGCCTGAAAGCACTGTCCCTGCGGGACTCCCTCTCAAAGCAGTAGTGGGCTGCAAAAGTCTGGCTTGAAGACCAAGTATCGGCCCGGCAGATGACTGCCAACGGAACAGAGCGGAGATGAGCCACTGACGCAGCCTTCGCCCTGACATGGTGAGCCGTAACTCGACCCTGCAACGAGAGGCCGGCTGCCCTGTAAGCCCAGGCGATGTAGTCAGCTACCCATATGGACAAGGTACGCTTGGAGACAGCCAACCCCAACTTATTGGGGTCATAAGAGACATAAGAACATAAGATATGCCATACTGGGTCAGACCAAGGTCCATCAAGCCCTCCGGTGCTCCCACGTACGGTCAAGGTAGAAGGACAACACCCTCCTACAGTCCAGGGTATGCAGGACCATCTCAGCTAGCATCTCAGCTAGCATGAGGCCTGGGAAAGAAAGTCGGAAGAACCACCTCCTGATTTAGGTGGAAGGAGACGACAACCTTTGGAAGGAACTTAGGGTGAGTCCATAAGACTACCCTGTTCTTATAGAACCTAGTATAAGGTGCTTCTGAAACTAGGGCCTGAAGCTCACTCACTTGCCTAGCTGAGGTAAGGGCTACCAGAAAGAGCATCTTCCAAGACAGAAAACGCATAGGGCAAGTAGCCATAGATTCAAATGGTGGGCAAGTAAGCCGTTGCAAGACCACATTTAAATCCCATTCAGGGGCAGGTGGACGCACTGGAGGCTTAAGCAAAAGCACACCTCTGAGGAAGCGGGCCACCAAAGGATGACTGGAGAGAGACTGACCCTCCACCTGTGAGTGGTGTGCTGAAAGAGCACTAAGATGAACTCTAACAGAATTGGACTTAAGGCCTAGGTTGGATAGGTGAAGCAAATACTGCAGCACCACTGGTACCAGACATGAGAAGGGATTCTCGTTGCGTTGATTACACCAGGCAGAAAATCTACGCCATTTTAGGGCATAAGACTTTCTGGTGGACTGCCTCCTAGAGGCCAAGACTATGTCCTCCACTTCCTTAGGAAGTAGTAAAGGCGCTAGGACTACCCTTTCAGCAGCCAGGCCATCAAATTGAGGGACTGGAGATTGGGGTGCAAGAGAGATCCCTGCTCCTGAGACAGGAGATTGGGTTGCATCCCCAGAGGAAGAGGAGTGTCCACCGCTAGTTGCAACAGGAGTGGGAACCAAGGCTGCCTTGGCCACCTGGGGGCCACCAGAATCACTGAGGCCTTGTCCCGGATCACCTTGAATAGCTTCTTGGACACTAGAGACTTGGGAGGAAACGCATATAGGAGGCCTGTAGACCATGGAATGAGAAACGCATCCGCTGCTACTCTAAGAGGATGCGGTTGTCTGGAGCAGAACCTGGGGAGTTGACGGTTCAGAGGACTGGCAAAGAGATCCATGGTTGGAAGACCCCATCTCAGGAAGATCTGCTTAACCACTAAAGGGTTCAACTGCCATTCGTGCGGCTGCAGAATCCTGCTCAATCTGTCCGCCAGGTAATTCTCCTGACCTGGGAGGTAGACTGCTTTGAGAGGAATGCCATGATCGACTGCCCAGGAGCACAGTGTCTGCGCCTCCTGACAAAGAAGATGGGACCCTGTGCCCCCTTGTTTGTTCACATAGAACATAGACACTTGATTGTCTGCCTGAACTAAGACGGACTGGTGAGAGAGGAGATGAGAGAAGGTTCTCAGGGCTAAGCAGATAGCTCTCAGGTCTAAGAGATTGATCTGCTGTGCGGCCTCCCAAGGAGTCCACAGGCCTTGGAGTACATGCCCCTTGGCAATGTGCACCCCAACCTTGTAGAGAGGCATCGGTTGTCAGCACCTGAGTGTGGAGGTGCCTGAAAAGGCACTCCTTGCACTAGATTCGGAAGATGAAGCCACCATTGCAGAGAAGACTGTAGTAGGCTGGACACCCTCACTTTGTCCACAAGGCTGCCTGTGGCCTGGTGCCACTGAGTCCTGAGGCCCCACTGAGCTGGTCTCATGTGTAGACGGGCATTTGGAGTCACATGGACCGTAGACGCCATGTGGCCTAAGAGCCTCAGGAATTGTCTGGCAGAGACTAGAGAATTGCTGCGGAATAGCCTGGCTAGAGCCATTAATCTAAAGGCCCTGTCCACTGGCAGAAAGGCCTTTGCCTGAAACGTGTCTAGTCCATCTCCTATGAACTCCATGTTCTGGGAGGGATGCAAACTGGACTTTGCAAAGTTTATGACAAACCCCAGGTGCTGAAGCAGAGCAACAGTGCGAAGGGTGGCTTGATTGGCCTCTTGCGGGGACTGACCCCTGATGAGCCAATCGTCCAGATATTGAAAGACAAATAGGCCCTGAACCCTGAGGTAGGCCGCCACCACCGCCAGGCACTTGGTGAATACCCTGGGGGCGGATGTAAGGCCAAAAGGCTGTACTGATAATGGTTTCCTCCCACTACAAATCTGAGATATTATCTGTGGTCTGGATGAATAAGGCTGTGAGTATAAGCATCCCTTAGATCTAAGGAGCATAGCCAATCTCCCTGCTGGAGGTAGAGCAGCAGGATTCCAAGGGTAAGCATCTTGAATTTTTCCCTCTCCAGGAACTTGTTCAGTTTCGCAAGTCTAGGATGGGTCTGAGGCCTCCTGTTCTCTTTGGTACCAGGAAGTACCTGGAATAGAAGCCGTGACCTTTGAGGTGGTGGGGCACCGGTTCCACCGCCTGATCCTTTAGAAGACCTGCCAACTCCTGCAGGAGTAAGTCCCTGTGCAGAGGGAGTCTGGGAGGCTCCCCTGGAAAATAGGAGGGGGTACCTGGTGGAGGTGGAGGAGATAGCCCTTCTGGACTATACTTAGAACCCAGGTATCTCTTGTGACGGCTGACCACCTGTGGGCGAACAGGGCAGGCCTGCCTCCAGTGCTGATGGGAGCCAGCTGAGGAGGAGAGGCTATGCCAATGCAGTCAAAAGCCCCCTCCCTGCTGAGCAGGAGCCGGAGTAGGAGGCTTGGGGGCCTTCTGCCTACGGGACCCATGACCCTGCCCCTTGGCCTGTTGACCCTGTTGGGGAGCTACAGAGGCCTGATAATGAGGGTACTGTTTATAGGCAGATGACTTCCTCGGGTAAAAGGTCTTTTTTCCCGAGCCCTTTTTCTTCTGAGAAGGGGCAGAGGTTTTTCTGGACAGCCTTGTCCGGGTAAGAGTCTCGGTCTCGAGTTCGGCAGCCTTGTCAGCCATGGGCTTGGCCAAAGAGGTTTTCACCTCGGCAGGGGACATCGACCAACTTGTCCTGCACCCATGGCTCGAGGTCCGATGACTGTAGCCAAGCCTGACGGCGTGCACCGATGCCAGCCGCTGCTACTCGGGCCGAAGCCTCGAAGCCATCATAGGCTGCTCGAGATATAAACTTCGAGCACTCACGAATACCAGAGGACAGAGCATTGAACCTCTGCAAAGGTTCCTCGGAGAGACCAGCAGAGAACCCGGCAATCTCCTTTGCCAGGTCTCGAAGGTACATGCCCAGGTACAGCTGGTAGGTCTGGACACGGCAAGCAAGCATAGAACCCTGGAAGCACTTCTTACCAAGGGCATCCAGGTTCTGGGCCTCCCGGCTGGGAGGCACCGAGGAGTGCATCTTCTGACTCTTCAGACGATGCATGGCCGATTCCACAACCCTGGAGTGGTGCGGTAATTGTGCCTTTTGGAATCCGGGCTCTTGCGGACTCGATAGATGGAATCGACCCGCTTGCTCAAAACCAGCGTCAAGGCCGGCGCCTCCCACATGCGGAAGAGCAACCGTTCCAGCATCGGAGGAACCGGAACAGTAAAGGCCTCCTTCGGAGGAGAGTCATACTGTAGGGCCTCGAGCTCCTCGGCTCGAGGCTCCTCCTCGGGATCCGCAGGGAATGCCAAAGCCTTGGCCATGTCCCGCACGAAATCTGAGAACCGGGTATCCTCCGGGGGGGGGGACCTTCTCCGAGGTTCGGACTCAGGCGAGTCCGAAGGAACGCACCGAGTCCGAAAGGTGTCAGGCGGCTCCTCATCCTCCGTCTCCCAGCCGGACTCCTCGGAGGAGGAGGAATCGAGCGGCTCCGGTCGGGCAGGCATCGATGCCATCCGCCCTGACGCCGAGGGTACCGGCGTCGCCGACCTCGGTCCCGAACGGGAGGCCGAGGGGGACCTTGGCCGAGGATCGACTCAAGCTCGCATGGACTCTAGGATCGGCTCAGCCTCTGGGGTCGACTTGGACGTCGATGTTCTGGTGGTCGAGGCAGATGCACCAGTGAGACCGGCGATCAGTGCCCGCTGCTGTTCCATGAAGGCAGCCAAGCTGCTCTCTAAGGCCGTCAACCTGAGTCCGAGCTCAGGAGACTTAGCAGCCCCCAACTCGAGCCCCGGCGACGGCTCCCCTGGAGGTGAGTCCACAAGGACTACAGTACTCACGTGACCCGGGGACTCCATCTCCACACGAGGTTGTTTTGCAGGCCTCTCCGACTCCGAATACCCAGGACGGCGCTCGGGGCTATGCGACTTGGCCCTCGAGGAGCCAAGTGCGTCCACTGACTCCGCCCTCGTGGGTGTTTTCTTCTTACATGCTCCCGCGAGGGAGACCCCCTTTCAGAGGAGCCTCGACGCTGCTCGGGGCCGGAGTCCCGAGATGTCGAGGCCTCTGACGAGTTCCGGGCTTGACCGGACGCAGAGTCAGAGAAGATGCTTTCCTTTTGGTGCTGCCGACTCCTTAACGCCTTCGAGGACACCTTACCACATGAACCACAGATCATCGGGTCATGATCGGGTCCGAGGCACCAGAGGCAGCAGTCAGGTGTGTCAGTGAGAGACATAAGTTTCTTGCACCGATCACACTTTTTAAACCCGCTGGCAGCCATCGGGGGGAAAAAGGGCCCCTGCAAGGTCAAAAGACAGGGCTGCCAGTGAAAAAAGAAAAAATGGCGCGAACGCTAGTCACTAAGGACAAAAACCAAAAAAGAGATCCGGGCTCGATACCGACGTATCGGCCCCAGGCGGGAAAGGGAAACCAACGTCGAACCCAAGAAAAGCACGTTAACGCAGAGAAAATCAACTTCTTCCTCGGGTGAAACAAATACACATCCGTCGGGCTCCGCGGAAAAAAGAAGACTGAGCAAGATGGCACCCTTGGGCGGGAAGGGGACCGCACATGCGCGCTGCATTCCCAAAGGCTTTCTATGAAAGCTGGGGAAATGCTCTGCATGGGGGCTCCGTCGGCGCCAACGTCACCCATATGTGAGGACTGACTTCCTGCTTGGTCCTGGAGAAGAAGGTGTATCCAGTTAGCCAGATGGCTGAGGTTTTGCAAGGATTGAGGGCAAGCTGGTTTACATGAAGCCAGTCGGCCACATGAGAAAGACAGGTGTCAGATACAAAGAGAAGGTGAGGATGGGTCAGTGTGCAAAAGGAGCAGAATATAGTCCGTGTTAATGGTATGCAGAAACACCAAATTGTTGGATAAGGAGTGCTAGAGGGGAGAGAAACACATTAAAAAGGAACGGGGTGAGAAATGAATCCTGTGAGACACCCCAATCTAATGGGTAAGAAGTCAGGGGTAGAGAAGTTGAATGGACTGAAAAAGTTCACTCAGAAAGAAAACAGTAGAACCAGCGAAGGACAGTGCTGCGAAGACCTAAGTGGTGCAAAGAGGAGAGAAGAGTAGAGTGATTAACAAGATTAAAAGCAGAGGACAAAGAGAGAGATCACAAGTGTAATATTGCCTTTCTTGAAAGATTCATGAACTTCATTAAGGAGAAATAGTAAGATGGTTTTGGTACTATGGCCTGGCCGAAAGCTGGTCTGACGGAGGTGTCGAGTATTTGTACTGTCCAGATGGGTAACAAATTGCATGAAAACAAGCTTCACCAAAATCTTAGACATGAATGGTAGACATGACCTGGAGGATTACCCTTATTGGCCTTGATGATGAAACGTCCTGAACCCCTCAAAACTGGTGTGAGGCTTTGTTGGGGTTGGTATAGATAGGGCCATCCAGCGAAAGCTTCTAGCAGTCTTCTTCCAGGGTATTCAGATTACAGGATGCAGTTGCTAAATGCCACCCTCAAACTAGGTACCCATCTCGGGCTCCTTTTACAGCTCATTTTAACCAAACATATGCAAAGCAAAACAAAAGATTTCAGAATGGATACTGGGTTGATATTTATATAAGGGACCATATCTTGCCCACTGCTAATATTTATGCTATGAAAAGTTAGTAAATGAAGCCTATTTATCTGCAAGTGTAGCGCTGCATCTCTAACAGAGTGGATAACATGTCAAAAATCTCACCTACTTTACTCACCTGGTAGTTTAACACCCCCAAATGCCAGGGGCTGGGTCGCCAGAAGTCAGCATTGACTGAAGGGCACACTCTTTCTTTTGCTTTTTACCGGCAGTAGGAGATAGTTAAAGTGTTTCTAAATCTCAGCATGTCGTGTAGCAAAAAGGTCACCAGAGGCAGCATGTGTAGCCCTGCTGTAGAGCTGGCAGTATATACAGTGCAATAGCCATCACATCGCTATTCAGAGCTGGCATATACAAAGAAATGCATATGTGCGGCAGAGCTGAATATACAATCTGCTGACCATCAGCTGCTACACGTATAGGTAAGTGGTTTACTTTAGGGCTGCTACTATATGTATAGTGGCTGAATATCATTGCTAGACATATAGTTAAGATGTCACAGCTTATGCTCTGCCTATCTCCGCCCCAACAGTGGTGAAAGGGTTAACGTGATTTTGGCTGGCACTATTCACATTTATCTATCAGATGCCAATTTTCAACAGAAATATAAGTCCTTCTAAATATCAGGCTCTATGGCAGCGTCCAGCAGAAGATTGCTAGAAGTCAACTTTTTTACAAAATAGCAATGACAACGCAGCCCCAGCCCATGTCACATGTCTAGTCTCACCTTCTAGATTAATCAGAAAGGATCCTGTGATAGTATTAACATCCGAAGGCAAGTCCCGTGGTAGCTCGGTCAGGAGAGTTGTCTGTGAGCACATCATTAGCTCATTTAGCTGAGATGTACTGGATGTCTCTTCAGCTTGCAATGACTGCAGGGGATGACAGCAGGTCAATGACACATTAACAAGGCTCTCACAGAATTGCTTTACTCAGCCATGTACAGTATACCCAGGCAATAGTTTCACCAAATTTGGCACCAGCTGTACTGAACCATAATGAACAAGCTAAACAAAAGGCTAAAAGTGAATCTAGTATGTGAACAGCCCAGCTCAGAATGACCGTCCCATTATTTAGAAAATCCCTATTCAATATTAAGTCAAGGCTCCTGTTTCATGGGTCTGCAATCTCACTACCTTCTGGGGTATGCAACTGCAAAGTGTCTTCATAACAAAAGGTGCAAAAAGCAGGGCTAATAAGCAGAAATCTTCCCAAGGCAATAAGAGCAAAGATCAACATGTGGTCTGCAAATCGGCACTTGTGTTTCCTTGGTCATTTGATGGCTTACGGACCTGCCACTGCTTTTACCTCCTACTGCCACCACCTGTAAAATCTATACTCAGGATCCAACCAAATGAGGCAATCGCCATGATAGCTGCAGAAGCGACTAGGGAAGAAAACCTGGGAAGTAGCCATGGGTGGAAGATCCTGTTTCTTTGGAGGGAATACCCCTGAGCACTTGCACACAGTTCCACAAGGCTTAGGGCTGGCCCTATTGCCAAGGTCCCACCTTCTCCTACTTTTTCTAAACAAAACTACCATTCATGCTCATGACAGTGTAGAGGAATTACTCAGCTGAACGTCTCTCTTTCCTACATACTGTAATGTTATCCTTTGATTCCCATCTGATTTTTAAAGGGTTCTAAAAATGAACAATTACACAGGTACACTACCAAAAAACTGCCTCCAGTTTTGCAACTGATTCCTATAGATTTTGGGGTGCTGAATCCAGGAAAAATAGCCAAAATGTTCCATCACGTCACGTTTTCTTGCAAAATTAGATTTCCTACCCATATAAGGAATGTTCACATAATTTCTTTTTAGCCGACTGCAGTTTATTTTCTTGGCCCAAAATAGAGGTTGTAATGGTTAACTAACTAGAAACACTCCCTCATGATATTTTAGAATGTTTTGTATTCATTTTATACATTAACAGGACAATTGGGAGGCGGGGGGCTAAATCCAGTACTCGCGCTGGCGCATGTTCTTTCCTGTTCGCCTCGCCTCGTTCGCTCGCTCGCTCGCTCAAACACGGTGGTTGCGACATGAACGTTCCTGTCAAATTTCAGTTTCTTGCAAGTTCATTATTACCTTTTGTTTGCTCAGTCGTAATCCAGCTTTATTCCGAAGTGGTTCACTACAGTTGTAGTTTGCAGTGCTGTGTATTTGTGATGGCTCACAGAGCCAGAGGTTGCGTCAACTCTCCGGACAGTTTTTGTTTTATTTGTGGGGAATATACCGTGAAAAAGCGGCAGAGGAACATTTCTGCATTTATTAAAAAAGTATATTTCGCCTATTTCGGTTTGAAGTTAGGCGATCAAGACAAACCGTGGGCTCCTCACAAAGTGTGCAAGACATGTGAGGAAGATCTACGCTTATGGATGAAAGGTAAAAAACAAGCATTTCGTTTCGGAATACCTATGATGTGGCGTGAACAAAGAGACCACAGCAGTGACTGCTATTTTTGCTCTTGCATTGTGAAGGGATACAACTTAAAAAATAAGAACGTAATAAGTTACCCCAACCTTCCCTCAGCAATTAGGCCTATGCCTCATAGCAACGAAGTACCTGTGCCTGAACCACCAAAATCTTTGGATCATATTTGTGTGGACGGTCCTGATCATGATGAGACTCATCAGATGGCTTTTCCCGATGAGTCCAGTACTTCCGAGTTTGAAACTGAACCAGATCCGAAACCTGAACTTTTCTCTCAAGCTGAATTGAATGATTTAGGACTCCCAAAAGATGCTGCCCAACTGCTAGGTTCTCGGCTTAAACAGAAAAATCTATTGTCACCAGGAACAACTTTTTATTGGTACCGCAACAGCGAGACACAATTTTTGAAGTATTTCAGCAAAGAGGAAGATTTGGTATTTTGCAACGATATATACGGAGTGATGGAAAAGTTTAAACTCAAGTATGATCCTGCTGAATGGCGGCTGTTCATTGATTCGTCAAAAGACAGCATAAAAGGTGTTCTTCTTCATAAGGGCAACACATTCGCTTCAGTTCCTATTGCTCACTCTGTTATTCTCCAAGAAAAATACGAGAATTTGGCCCTGATTCTTCAGAAGATTCGTTATGATGAGCATAAGTGGATGATTTGTGGAGACTTTAAAATTCTATCCATGCTATTAGGGCAGCAATCCGGTTTCACCAAATATCCCTGCTTCCTTTGCTTGTGGGATAGCCGGGCCCGCGACCTACACTGGGGGGAAAAAAGACTGGCCAATTCGGGAGTATTTGAGACCCGGTGAGAAAAATGTTCTTCATGAGAGCTTGGTACCTCGTGATAAAATTCTATTACCACCTCTCCACATTAAGTTGGGTCTCATTAAGCAATTCATCAAGTCCCTTCCAAAAGATGGTGAGTGCTTTCGGTACCTTTGCTCAAAGTTCCCCCGACTTTCTGAAGCAAAGCTAAAGGAAGGAGTGTTTGTTGGCCCTGATATAAGGAAACTCATTTCAGATGGAGCATTCGCTGAAACGATGTCTGAGAAGGAAAAAGAAGCCTGGGATTCCTTCAAGGATGTTGTTCTCAAATTCTTGGGGAACAGGCGGGATGAGAACTATAAGGATATTGTTGCCAGGATGCTCAATGCCTTCAAAGAACAAGGCTGTAACATGAGCCTGAAAGTCCATTTCTTGCACTCCCATGTGAACTACTTTCCCGAAAACTTGGGGGCGTACAGTGAAAAACAAGGTGAAAGGTTTCACCAGGACATCAAGGACGCAGAGAGAAGGTACCAAAGAAGATGGAACACCACTATGATGGCTGATTTCTGCTGGTTGCTGCTGCGGGAAACCCCAGATGAAAAATACGCCAAGCAGCGCACCAAGAGAAGCATTCGGGGGAAGAAGAAACGGGCCCACCAGGAGATTGATTGACCCAAGAATGACTTTAAAATCTAAACTGTGTTGACAAATATCGTGTTTTTACTAAACTTTGAAATAAAAATTTGCTAGTTATTACCACAGTGTCGGATCTCATTTATTAGAATTTTATTTTCACACCATCGGGTGTTTGTCTTCATGTATTGCAATGGTGCGGTTTGCGTTTTCTATTCTTACAGACATACCTGTACAACATTTTTTGCACATTTCTTTGCTTTGCTTTGTGTCTAACCTCGCTCTTATATGCTCAATGTTTGTGCACATGTATGTGGCTGTTTTAAGTGCAGACAATTTTGCTACCATTACAGTGTGTTTTGTTGACATTACTCTATTCTTATGTGCTACCTTGTTACAATTTTCTTTATTCTTATTTGAATAACTACTAAACAATTAGTATAAAGAATTCATCCAAGAAACTTTTATCTCGATCGCACTCAATCTGAAACGTTCACCTCAAACTGCTAACCCAATGTAGCAAAAAATCTGTACGTGATGGAGCAAATTGGTTACCAGATTTGGATTCAGCGCACCAAAAAACGTAAAAATCAATCGAAACAGAGGCAGTTTAAAAAAAAAAATTTTTAGTGTACCTGTGTTACCAATCCATCACCATGTTTACATCTAAATACAGACATAAGAGAAGGGCTTCTCCAGAAATCCTTTAAAAATTGCTTCTAATGGATTTTATTGAAGAGTTCCTGAAAATAACTCTAATGGAAGATGAAGGGTAATTCAATTTTCTGCAGTGTTTGCATGGTGGAATAGGTGTAACCAGTGTCTGGCTAGCTTTTCTTACCTCCATGAGTTCAAAAAGCAAGCCTGGCTCAATGACGATGGTCACATCATATTCAATTGCATTCTTGCCTGGAATGGATCCAAGGAAGGAGTCTCGCATGGCACAAGTACCCTCTACAGCTTCCACCAAGCCTGGTTTCTTCCACACTGAGCTGGATTTTATCCAGCCGGTCCGAAAAACGCTTAAAGGATCTTAGAAAAGATGCGTATTATTCATTAAAAATGTCTCTAACTTATGGTTTTACAGCTTATTGCCATTACTTTGAAAAGTTACTTAACTTGGAATTGCAACTTTAAGTAATAGAAAAAGTTTGGTTGATCACTGCTATCTCCTCTATCAAGCATAACACCACACCTCCTAAGAACATGTCTCTTCCTTCCTGATAGTGTTCCAATCCCTGACAAGATTCTTAATGAAAGAAAATAGGATGGCACATAGGGACCATAAAGGTCCATCTTATCTGCCCAGTTTCATTTGTGGTGTAATGTCGTACACCTCAGTTGATCTTTGATTTGCTTTTTATTTCTTCACAACTAAGGATCCTCTGTACTTAACTCAAGCTTTCTGAAATACTGCTACTGTTTTGGTCTCTACAGTACCTCTTCATATGGAAGGCCATTCCATGATGAAATATGGTGACCTTCTGCGGAGGGTCAGACAATATTCATTTGGCCATATTTTTGCCCAGAGTGCATTTACACTGTAAAACATTAGTGGCAATTAATTACCTCTACCCTAAAAGGTATTTCAGATGCGAGACCCTGATGCTGTATAGTCAGGAAGAAGAGAGGTGAAATCTGTTTTACCACCAATGATATACGCCCCATGAATGTGGGAATAAAGGAACTGGAGACATCCTGGCCATTCAGTGACATTACTTATCTGAAGCAAGTGTTCTCCAACAATAGGATACAAGTACTCCTCCAGAGGTGGAAGAGAGATCCTGTAAAGCGTTCTAACGTTCAAGAGCTTTTCAGAACGGTGTACCATGTGTATACGCATGGATTCCCATGCTGGCACTATTGAATGGGACCACCTCCATTTTGTTTCCAGCTATAAAGTTAGTAGACATCAACCTATTGGGGAGGTAGGAGGAATCGAGAGGACTTATAACCTGCTGTCCTCACAGAACACCTACTATGGCTAAGTAACCACTATCTCAGAGGACAAGTAGGATAGGCCTACTATGGCTAAGTAACCACTATCTCAGAGGACAAGTAGGATAGGAAGACCTCACATATGGGAATCCTTAGTTACTAGGTAGCCTTTAATGAAAAGGGGGAAAATGGAAAACAGAATGCCAACAGGTAACAACAATTAATAAAAAAAAGAAAGCCATAAGGGGGACAAAGCAGGATCTAAAACAAAATCTTCAAGAAAGAATGTGCCAATTGTACTAAAGTGAGAATGTGCCAGTTCTAAATTGGTTGTTAGATCTGTCTGACAGATATAGGGGACATTAAATCAAATTATATGTTGGACTGGAACAGATATTTAGGGCCTTTCCATTATAATCAGGTAGCAAACCTTTTTTCACTTAAAACCATAAGATGTTGTAGCACAGCCCCTCCTAAAGTCAGAAGAATTTGACAAACATATTCAGGCAGATTCAGGGAGTTCAATGCCACGCTTTTAACAATCAGGCAGTGAGGACTAAGGATTTAATGCTGGGATGTAACAGAGTTCCCAAATTCTGCAGGATTAGTGTTGGGGAAAATCCTAACCTAGTTGGTTCCCTGACAGACAACTCCCAAAGATGCAGAATTCAGATCTGTCTTGGTTAATAAGGAACTATAACTATCATACTTCTCTGGTCTCTTCTTAGTTTTAGAGGAATCTGTGTACAAACGACCCTCTCACCAATCTAGGAGGAAGGCATTTGAGGCCAGTTTGCCATGTGCACCATTCTCAAACAGGACTACCTTCCTGATCAGGAGAAACACAAAGATCCACAGGTGCTCCTCACTTATGAAATATCATGATTGCTACCTCCTTCCGCAACCACCACTAAAATGGTCGCAAGATTGAACTCCGTTTTTTCACTAGGACTTTCTCTTTTGCCTCTTGGCAGGTGGCTCCAAGGCCCACATCTTGACAGTTTCCCAAAACCCTGCTTATGAAGTAAATTACTACTTGATTGTATGTTTGGATTAGAGCGATTTTGTTAAAACAACCAATTTCTGAAGTCCTTCACAACATTCCAGATTACCTTTAGCTTTAAGGAGTTTAGCTGGAGAAGTTTTTCTTGAACAGACCATAGACGCGGAGCATGAAAGCCCACCTATATAAGCTCTTCAGTCTTGTCTTAATATGAGGTCAATTGTTGGAACTCCAGTAGAATATAATTTTCACTATTCCTTAGTCCACAGACTATTTGTGAGGTTCCAGGCATCAACTGATTTTTCCCATGATAATATTTTGCACTCCTAGAAAGTATGATGCCAAGTGCTTGAGAAATTTGAAAAGGCATCTCCTTGTCAGAACTGACTGACTTTACTACCAAGTGAGGGAGCCCTACATGGCTGAGTAATTCAGATTGTGTCTTGCAAACTTCGAGTGGGTTTGTCTCATATTGACATGCCAAGGGGTTTACATGGACTGTCATAGGCCATAAGACCTGGCAAATCTCAACATATCCCATGCTGACATCTGCTGAATTAATCACTATGAATACAAAGGTCATAATCCTTTCTTCTAAAAGAAAAGTTTTTTCCTGAGTAGTGTCTAGCCGAGCATCTCCAGGAACAAGCAGGAATGTAGTCTTCACATATGGGTATCGTCGGTACCAACGGAGCCTGCGAGGGAACGCTCCCCAGCGTCCAATTAGAAAGCTTTTGGGAGGATCCCACAGCGTCTTCCCGCCTTTCCCAACTGCCTCTCTCCAGTTCTTCATTTTCCGCGGAGCCAGCAGGTCATTGTTCCTGTCACCGCAGAAAAAAAATTTTCTTATTGCCCTTTTTTGTGGTCGCGCCTGCCTTCCTTGACGCTTTACCGGTACCGCCGGTTCTTCTTTCTTTCTTTTCTTTAAAAAAAAAAAAATATATATATATATACACACACACTTAGCACTTTTTCCAGGTGCACGTGCCATTTAGGGCCTTAGGCCCAAAATTCCTCCACAATGGAAAAACCCGCTTCGGGTTTCAAAAAGTGCACCAAGTGTGGCGGTACCATCTCCGTCACTGACACCCATGAGTGGTGGTCTTAAATGTTTAGGTCCTGACCACTCCATTACAGAATGTATGGCCTGTGTCATTATGTCCAAAAGAGGGCGGCAGAACCGAGCTGCTAAGCTCAGTACCCTGTTTCCCTCCGATGCAGCCTCGGTGGCATCGACGTCTTCCAGGGCTTCCTCTTCCTCCCGTGGATCTCAGGTAACTAAACAGAACTCTAGCCGGTCCTCAAAGAGTAGATCTCCTTCTAAGCATCGAGAACCTCTGGCGTGGCCCTTGAGGATTCTGCACTGGCAAAATTGCCCCAGCGGGAGGCTTCGGATTCCAAAGCATTATCGGGGCTCCAGGACGTTCTCGAGGCCTCAACCTCGGCAGAACTACTGGTGCCATGCTCTAGGGTACCGGATGTTTTCTCCAGTACCGACATCCAGGCATCGGCAGCGTCGATAGACCAGAGAGTCCTGGCTATAGAGCGCAGTCTGGCAGCTCTCCTGGCGGCATCAACACCCTCAGAACCGCGTCAGACAGTTCAGCCAGTTCCGGTACCGGTACCGGTACCGACATCGACATCGGTGTCCGCATTGCCGGCACCGTGTCATGCGATGCCCTCCGGTACCGATACACCGGTACCAATTCCCCCCGGTACCGACTTCGGTCAGTACGGGTATCGGGCTCTTCAAGAGCATCCGGACAAAAGGTACTTTGAGTCCTCAAAGGAATCTGAGGATTCTGACAGTTCTGTCGGTACGGGAATACTTCTCCCAGAGGAGCCTTCCTCCCCTAAACGCAGGATGTCTCCTCCAGAAGATATTTCCTTTCAGGACTTCATCAGGGAGGTGGCTCGAGGTCTGTCCATTACTGTGGCTCCTGAAACAGAGCCCAGAGCAAAGGCGTTGGAAATTTTACAATATCCCAAAGCTCCTAAGGAGGCAGCTACTCTACCCATACATGAGATCTTGCATGATCTCATGCTAAGAATGTGGGAGACGCCTCTTACCACCTCACCTCACTCTCGTAGACTGGATACTATGTATCGAGTCCCTCCTTGTCCTGGTTTCCAGAAGACTCAGCTTCCTCACCACTCTACTGTAGTGGAATCAGCTATGAGAAGGATCAGGAGTGCAAAGAAGCATGCCTCTAATCCTCCAGGACGTGAGTGCAGAACTTTGGATTTATTTATTTATTTATTTAACATCTTTTATATACCGCGCTATTTGTTGTCAGTGCGGTTTACATATAACAAAGGTTGCACATTCAGAGGACAATTGTGTGCTTACATTATAACAGGAAACAAACTTGGAACAACAGGGATGCTTTTGGACGTCGTACTTTCCAAGCTTACATGCTTTCTGCCAGGATCAGTTCCTATATTTTATATATGGGAATGTTCCTTAAGGAAGTCACAGGAGATTTAGAGGTTTTGAGCCCTCTTCTTCCTGAGGATAGAAGGCAGGATTTTCTCACATTCGTCAAACATGCCCAGGATGTTTCTAAATTTGTCAATCGTGCAGCTTTTGACTGTTTTGAGTGCATAAGCAGAACCTCTGCCATTGCCATAAGTGCACGTAGAATTGCCTGGCTCCAGGCATCTGATTTGGAGCTCTGGGTACAAGACAAACTGGGCAATATTCCTTGTACTGGTGAGAACCTGTTTGGCAAAGATTGGCAAGAAAAAGCCAATGAGTTGGATGCTGACAACTCCACCTTGGATAGATTATCCAAGGCCACAGCTGATCCTGCAAGAAAGAAATCTTTCAAAAAACCATTCTTTTCCAAAAAGAAGAGGTTTTATCCTGCTATTCCCAGCAGGGACACTCTGCAGGTCAACCTGTCCGGAAAAGTCAGCAACCACCCAAACAAAGGAAAGCAAAGACTGCTAAGCCTCAACCGTCTCAGCAGTCTCAGCCTCCACAAGGCCTTTGACTTTCATCTAGAGAACTTAGCCTCAATGGACCAGAGCCTTCCACCATTCCAGGAAGGTTGTGTCACTTTGCCCCCAGATGGGGGCAAATAACAGCAGAGCATTGGACACTCTCCATCATAAAGGAGGGGTACAAGCTCCATTTTTCGAGCATGCCCCCTCCCACAATGGTAAGAGAGTTCAATCTCGGACCTCTCTTATCTGCCAAGGGGCAATAGAAGAAGTACCCATTCCTCAACAGGGTACAGGGTTTTACTCCCCTTATTTCCTTATCCCAAAGAAAATAGGAGGACACAGACCTATTTTAGACCTCAGAGAATTGAACAAATTCCTGTTCAAAGAGAAATTCAAGATGGTTTCTCTAGGAACTCTGCTGCCATACCTTTAGAGTCAGGATTGGCTATGTTCTCTAGATCTCAAGGATGTGTACACTCATGTTCTCATCCATCCATCTCACAGAAGGTTCCTTCGGTTCCTTTTTCAGGGAAAGCACTACCAATACAGGGTGCTTCCTTTTGGCCTGGCCTCAGCACCAAGAGTGTTCACGAAATGCATGGCTGTGGTAGCAGCATTTCTCCGCACTCTAGGGATATTCGTCTTCCCCTACTTAGACGACTGGCTCATTCGAGCCCCATCACAGTCAGAGGCCAGGACCTCCCTATCGTGCACAATGTGTATCTTTCAGTATTTCGGTCTTGTCATAAACGTCCCAAAATCCAGTCTAACTCCCATTCACTCTCTAGAATTCATAGGAGCTTTGCTGGATACCAAAAAGGCAAGGGCCTATCTTCCCCAGGCCCGTTGCCTTCGCATAGTGCAGTTAACTTCTTAAGCAGTGCTAAAGCCTCATCTCACTGCCTGAGAAATGCTACAACTACTAGGCCACATGGCATCTACCATGCATGTGGTTCCTTATGCTCGCCTCCATATGAGAGCAGCCCAGTGGACTTTATCCACTCAGTGGACCCAGGCATCAGGGTGCCTGTCAGACAAAATAGCAAACACAAATCGCCTTATTTTGTCCCTCCAATGGTGGCAGTCCACTCAGAACCTGTTGCTGGGGTCCCCATTTCAGCAACCCTTACCCAACTCTCACAACAGATGCTTCACCAATGGGTTGGGGAGTTCATCTGCAAGACCTCTCCACCCAAGGCACTTGGACTCCACAGGAGACTCATCTACATATCAATCTCTTGGAGCTCAGAGCAATCTTCCTTGCTCTTCAATTGTTCCACACTCTGCTCAGCTGCAAGACAGTCCTTATTCACACAGACAACCAAGTAGCCATGTTCTACGTGAACAAGCAGGGAGGAACAGGCTCTCTGTCACTTTGCAACAAAGCTTTGCGACTGTGGGCCCTCGCCAGAGAGCATCAGATTCATCTCCTGGCAGTGTGTATCTTCCAGGCATACAAAACTCTTGGGCAGACAGACTCAGTCGAGTTCTGCTTCCACACGAATGGTCTCTAAATGTAGACCAGGTGACCAAGATTTTTCAAATTTGGGGAACCCCGGACACAGACCTCTTTGCAAGTCCGTTGAATGCCAAACTTCCCCGGTTTTGTTCCAGAATCCCGGCTCAGGACTCTCAGGCCAAGGATGCTTTCCTCCTTCACTGGGGCCAAGACTTCCTTTATGCCTTTCCACCCATTCCCCTAATTCCCAGGACCCTATTCAAGCTTCAGAGAGACAGAGGCCGTATGATTCTCATAGCTCCACATTGGCCTCAGCAAGTGTGGTACCCTCTGCTTCTACATCTCTCTCAAGCTCCCTCCCTGGAGTTAGGGTCTGCTCCAGATCTCCTATCTCAGGAGAACGGAATGTTATGACATCCCAATCCCCAGTCTCTGCATCTCAGGGCTTGGTTCCTGAAGGCCTAGATCTCCATGGTCTTAACCTCCCTCAGCAAGTAAAGGATATCCTTTATGCTTCCAGGAAGCCTTCCACAAGACGCTCTTAAGCTTTCAAGTGGAAAAGGTTTACCATATGGTGTTCGCAGAAGGGTCTTAACCCCCTTGCGGTACCTCTGGAATCATTACTGGAGTATCTCCTTCATTTATCCAATGCAGGACTTAAGACTAACTCAGTGAGAGTCCATTTGAGTGCTATTGCAGCTTTTTTCAAGCCTCTAAATGGACAGCCTATTTCCTCCCATCCTATTATAGCAAGATTTATGATAGGCCTTCTGCTAACTAAGCCTCCCATTAGGCCACCACCTGTGGCATGGGACTTAAAGTTGGTTCTTGGTCAGCTCATGAAGCCACCTTTCGAACCCTTAGCTACTACCTCATTGAAATTCCTTTCTTGGAAGGTTATCTTTCTCATTGCAATCACATCAGCACGTCGCATCAGTGAGTTGCAAGCACTAGTGGCTGATGCACCTTATACAAGGTTCCATGATGACAAGGTAGTCCTTAGGACTCATCCACACTTTATGCCAAAGGTGGTCTCGCCTTTTCATCTAAACCAAGTGGTCTACCTACCTGTGTTCTTTCCAAGGCCTCATGCATCAAATGCAGAAAGGAATCTTCATACTTTGGACTGTAAAAGAGCTTTAGCCTTTTACTTACTAAGAACACAGCAACATAGAAAGTCCTCTCAACTCTTTGTTGCTTTTGATCCTTCTCATTTGGGACTTCCAGTTTCCAAGAGAACACTGTCAAACTGGATTGCTCAGTGTATTTCCTTTGCCTATCAGAGTAAGAATCTTCCTCTGAAGGGCCATGTCACAGCTCACAATGTGAGAGCCATGGCAGCTTCAATGGCTCATCTACACTCTGTGTCTAACGTCGACATCTGTCGAGCAGCCACCTGGGCCTCCGTTCATACCTTCACAGCCCATTACTGCTTGGACAAGGACTCTCGCCAGGATGCCTTGTTTGGTCAGGCTGTTCTCCAACACCTGTTCCATACCTAATCAACTCCTACCCACCATCCCTGGTTGGATGCCAGAGATCCATGGGGGGAAGTGGAGCCCTTTCTCAGGGACACACAACTTCTGGGGTCTCTCCCTGGCATCTAAAGCTAGGGAGTCCCCATATGTGAAGACTACATTCCTGCTTGTTCCTGGAGATAGCATAGTTACTCACCTGTAACAGGTGATCTCCGGGAACAGCAGGAATTTAGTCTTCAGAACCCACCCACCTCCCCTAGGAGTTGTATCTTTCTATCTCTTTCTCTTTCCCTCTCTCTCTCTTTGTCTCAGCTTTAAAACTCAACTGGAGAGAGGCAGTTGAGAAAGGCGGGAAGGCAGCACGCAGGCACTGTGGGATGCTTCCAAAAGCTTTCTAATTGGATGCTGGGGAGCGTTCCCGCGCAGGCTCTGTCGGTACCGATGATACCAATATGTGAAGACTAAATTCCTGCTGTTCCCGGAGATCACCTGTTACGAGTAACTATGCTTTATATACATGTCAACTGAAGCAATGAGCTAACAAAATGGGATTTGGGATAATTTATGATAAATCTTAATGACCATTAACACCCAGATGATTTTGTTCATTGATTTTGTGGAACCTCCCCAAGTTGTGATCTTGACCAGACAATTGTCCAAATAGAGAAACACATGCACCCCCAGTTTGCTTAAGTGTGCTGCTACTATAGCTAGACATTTTGAGGGTTATCTTATAAAGTTGCGCCTGGTTAATGTGCATTTTCACATACCTATTTTATAAAGTCAAGTACTAGTATAAGTGGCAAAGATCGCTCTTTAAATTAAGGCACAATCACTTACACCAATTACATGTGTAAATTGCAGTATTCTATAATCAAAAAGTACACTTGCTTGCTCTGTCCAAATTCTGCCCATGTGCAAACCCACAGAGACATTATGCACTATGCAAAAATGATACCGCACCTTCAAAAGGATATGAACAGGTTGGAGTCTGTGCAGAGGGTGGCTACTAAAATGGTTAGTAGTCTTCGTTATAAAGCATATGAGGATAGGCTTAAGGATCTTAATATGTACATGTTAGAGGAAAGGTGGGATAGAGGAGATATGATAGAGACATTTAAATACCTCCATGGCATAAATGCACAGGAGGAAAGTCTCTTTCGATTGAAAGCAAGTTCTGCTATGAGAGGACATAGGATGAGGGTGAAAGGGGATAGGCAGGAGTAATATGCGGAAATATTTCTTTGCAGAAAGAGTGGCAGATGCGTGGAGTCTCCCAGTGGAGGTGGTAGAAATGAGGACAGTATCTGAATTAAAAAAAGCATGGGACAAACAGTATCTCAAAAGGAAAAAAAGGGGACTATTTTAGTAGTTGATATGGAAAGGCAGACTAGATAGGCCATGTGGCCTTTTTCTGCCATCATGTTTCTATGTTTAAGTACTTTTATGCTAACTGGTATTTTCTAAGAGGTCATTTCTGCATTGAGTGGCCACATAATTGTGTACATGACTAAAATATTGACATTTATGCACACATTCTTACCACCTATAACTAGGCAGCTCCATATATAATTACCCTTCTTATGACTATATATGGTGCTAATGCTAGGCTAAAGGGCTATCCACAGTACTGGAGGTGGTATTTTCCTATTAGAAAGAAGAGATACCTCCTATAATCTGGATGTCTCTCTATGTGGGTGCAAACTTTCTTTAGATCCAGAAATCAATCAGTCTCCTTTTTTGAAGGAATTAAGATGCCTAGGAAAATCATCTTGAACCTTTCTTCTACTAGCAAATTGTTCAAGGCCCTCAGGTTTATGATGAAATACAATCCTCCTGATTTTTTTTTTTGGGGGGGGAAAATCAGGAAACACTTGGGGTAAAACCCTCATCCCCTTTCTCCTAATAGAAAGGATTTGACTGCACTGACCTCCAAGAAGGAATCGTTTTCTTTTGCAAATACATTTTGACGCTGAGAGTTTGACAATAATATTCTTGGTGGGCAATCTGGCAGGATTTCAAATAGATGTAATTGGTATCCATTCTGAATTATGCCAAGAATTTAAGTCTCTGAATTTATACTGGGCCAATGGTGTGCATAAACCTCAGCCTCCCTTCAACATTAATATTCTCTGGAACAGATGCTGGAATACTGGCTGTGTCTGCCTGAATCTAATCAAAAACGCCATCCTAGGTTTAGAATGGGGGTAGAGGTTTTTGAGCCTTAATTGTCTGAATTGAGAGCAAGGTCCTTGGGGGAAGGTGGGAGAATAAAACCTTTTAGAAGTATCTCTTGGGTACCTCCTGCTGCATAGTCTGTAGTCTTTGAGCTGATCCATCACTTCCTTGATCTTATCCCCAAAGAGATTATCTTCCTTGCAAGCCATGCCAGTGATCCTTTCTTGCATGTTATATCTGAGATCAAAGTCCACAGTCATGAGAATTTGTGAGCACAAATACCCACAGCTGAAACTTCTGAAACCATCTCACAAATATCACAGGTCAATCGAACTAGGTGTTTTCCATATTCCTTATCCTGTTGACTGGTGACCCAAGATCCTCTTAGAAAAACATGATGATCATCATCTTTGTGCAGAATGTTTGCACATATTCACCCATGTGGAACTGGTATGAAGCTATGTGGGAACGAAGCTTAACATTCTCGAACAACTTTCTCCCAAGAAGGTCCAGGGTTTGAGCATCTCTCCCCCAACAGGGAACAGTGAAGTGGGTTTTTTACCTCTTGAGTTTCTTGGGTGTAGATTCAACTGCTGCAGTCCATCTCCTCAAATTTGTTGATGCCAAATGTAACTGAACTGCAAGGGAAGAAGTAATGTCCTCCTGAGTCACTTGTGCTTGAAGGGATGGATGATACCCATTACTCCCTGCTCTCGGCGTTGTGTGCCAACAAAACCTGATAAAGCATAATTACTCACCTGAAACAGGTAATCTCTGGAAACAGCAAGAATTTAGTCTTCACATATGTGTGACATCGGAGCCCGCACAGGAACGCTCCCCAGTATCCAATAAGAAAGCTTTTGGGAACATCCCACAGTGCCTGCATCACTGTCTTCCTGCCCTTGGAACTCTCCCTCCTCAGTTGAGTTTGTAGCTGATATAAAAGGAGAGAAAAGAGAGAAACCCTACAACTGCTAGGGGGATGGGGGTTTTGTGAAGACTACATCCCTGCTGTTCTCGGAGATCACCTGTTCCAGGTAAGTAGAGCGTAGTTACTCACCTGTAACAGGTGTCTCCGGGAACAGCAGGAATTTAGTCTTCACATATGGGTATCGTCGGTACCAACAGAGCCTGCACGGGAACGCTCCCCAGTGTCCAATAGGAACGCTTTTGGGAGCATCCCTCAGCACATGCACGCTGCCTTCCCAACTGTCCCTCTTCAGTTAAGTTTGTAGTTGAGTGAAAGGATAGAGGGAGAGAGGAAAGAGACAAAGAGAGAGAGAGAGAGACAACTCCTAGGGGAGGTGGGTGGGTTGTGAAGACTAAATTCCTGCTGTTCCCATAGATCACCTGTTACAGGTGAGTAACTATGCTATCTCCAGGAACAAGCAGGAATGTAGTCTTCACATATGGGGACTCCCTAGCTTTAGATGCCAGGGAGAGACCCCAGAAGTTGTGTGTCCCTGAGAAAGAGCTCCACTTCCCCCCCTGGATCTCTGGCATCCAACCAGGGATGGTGGGTAGGAGTTGATTAGGTATGGAACAGGTGTTGGAGAACAGCCTGACCAAACAAGGCATCCTGGCGAGAGTCCTTGTCCAAGCAGTAATGGGCTGTGAAGGTATGAACGGAGGCCCAGGTGGCTGCTCGACAGATGTCGACGTTAGACACAGAGTGTAGATGAGCCATTGAAGCTGCCATGGCTCTCACATTGTGAGCTGTGACATGGCCCTTCAGAGGAAGATTCTTACTCTGATAGGCAAAGGAAATACACTGAGCAATCCAGTTTGACAGTGTTCTCTTGGAGACTGGAAGTCCCAAATGACTAGGGTCAAAAGCTATAAAAAGTTGTGAGGACTTTCTATGTTGCTGTGTTCTTTCTTTCTGCATTAGAGATGTGAGGCCTCGGAAAAAATACAGGAAGATAAATTGATTGATTTAAATGAAAAGGCGAAACCACCTTTGGCATAAAGTGTGGGTGAGTTTGAAGAACAACCTTATCATGATGAAACCTAGTATAAGGAGGATCAGCCACTAAAGCCTGCAAATTACTAATGCGACGGGATAGAGGGAGAGAGGAAAGAGACAAAGAGAGAGAGAGAGAGAGACAACTCCTAGGGGAGGTGGGTGGGTTGTGAAGACTAAATTCCTGCTGTTCCCGGAGATCACCTGTTACAGGTGAGTAACTACGCTATCTCCAGGAACAAGCAGGAATGTAGTCTTCACATATGGGGAATCCCTAGCTGAAGATGCCAGGGAGATAGCCCCAGGAAGGTTCCACCCTAGAAGGTGTGAATCCTTCCTCCCATGGATCTCTGGCATCCCACCAGGGTTGGTGGGTAGGAGTTGATTTAGGTCTGAAAGAGATTTTGAAGAACAGCTTGGCCAAAGAAGGCATCCCGACGGGAGGCTTTATCCAGGCAGTAGTGGGCTGTGAAGGTGTGTACCGAAGCCCAGGTAGCTGCTCGACAAATGTCATCGATAGACACAGAGTGGAGATTAGCCATAGAAGCTGCCATGGCTCTCACATTATGAGCTGTGACATGGTCCTGAAGAGGAAGACCCTTACTCTCATAAGCAAAGGATATGCATTGGGCAATCCATTTAGATAAAGTTCTTTTGGAGACTGGAAGTCCCAAATGACTAGGGTCAAAAGCTATAAAAAGTTGTGAGGACTTTCTATGTTGCTGTGTTCTTTCTTTCTGCATTAGAGGTGTGAGGCCTCGGAAAAAATACAGGAAGATAAATTGATTGATTTAAATGAAAAGGCGAAACCACCTTTGGCATAAAGTGTGGGTGAGTTCGAAGAACAACCTTATCATGATGAAACCTAGTATAAGGAGGATCAGCCACTAAAGCCTGCAATTTACTAATGCGACGGGAAGAGGTGATTGCAATTAGGAAGATGACCTTCCAGGTCAAAAACCTAAGGGCTGTAGTGGCCAAAGGTTCAAAATGCAGCTTCATGAGCTGTCCGAGAACTAGATTTAGATCCCATGCCACCGGTGGTGGCTTGATGGGAGGTTTAGTTAATAAAAGGCCTCTCATAAATCTTGATAGGAGTGCATGAGAGGAAATTGGTTGTCCATTCAGAGGCTTATAAGAAGCTGCAATTGCACTAAGATGGACTCTTACCGAATTAGTCTTCAGACCAGAATTCAATAAGTGAAGCAGATACTCTAGTATCGATTCTAAGGGTATAACCAGGGGGTTTAATCCCTTCTTGGAGCACCATATAGTAAAATGTTTCCACTTGAAGGCATAAAATCTTCTTGTGGAAAGTTTCCTAGAAGCCTGAAGGATATCTTTTACCTGTTGGGACAGGTTGAAATCTTGGAGGCCTAAGCCTTCAGCAACCAGGCCATGAGGTGCAGGGACTGGGGATTCGGGTGCCATAGCATCCCTTTCTCCTGGGAAAGGAGATCTGGAGCATGCCCTAACTCCAGAGGTGCCGCTTGAGAGAGATGTAGAAGCAGGGAATACCATGTTTGGTGTGGCCATCGTGGTGGTATGAGAATCATGCTACCCCTGTCTCTCTGAAGCTTGAAGAGTGTTTTGGGGATGAGGGGAATGGGTGGGAAGGCATAAAGGAAGTCCTGACCCCAGTGAAGGAGGAAGGCATCCCTTGCCTGACAGTTGTGAGCCAGAATCCTGGAACAGAACCGGGGAAGTTTGGCATTCAGTGGACTTGCAAAGAGGTCTATGTCTGGAGTGCCCCAGAGATGAAATATCTTTGCCACCTGGTCTAGGTGGAGGGACCACTCGTGAGGCAGCAGTACTCGACTGAGTTTGTCTGCCCAAAGGTTTTGAATGCCTGGAAGATATACCACTAGACATTGAATTTGATGCTCTCTGGCGAGGGCCCACAGTCGTAAAGCTTCGTTGCATAACGACAGAGAGCCTGTTCCGCCCTGCTTGTTCACATAGAACATGGCTACTTGATTGTCCGTCTGGACTAGGACTGTCTTATAGCTGAGCTGGGCGTGGAATACTCGAAGAGCTAAATAGATTGCTCTTAATTCCAGGAGGTTTATGTGTAAACCAACCTCTTTTGGAGTCCAGGTGCCCTGGGTAGAGAGATAATTCAGGTGTGCTCCCCAACCCACCTGTGAAGCATCTGTTGTTAGGGTGGCCTGAAAGAGGAGTTGATGGAAAGAAGACCCCACTGTCAGATTTTCTAGTGATTGCCACCAGTGGAGGGACAAAATTAGTCGTTGAGAGATTATTATTTTGTCCGACAAATGACCCATGGCCTGTGTCCACTGTGCTGCTCGCATGCGGAGGCGAGCATATTGGACTACATGAACTGTGGATGCCATATGTCCCAGTAACTGCAGTAGCTCTTGAGCAGTGAGGGAGGATTTGCCTGCTGCTTGAGAAGCTAGTTGCATTGTGCGAAGACACGGGCTTGTGGAAGGAAAGCCCTTGCCTGTCTGGTATCTAGACAGGCTCCTATGAATTCTAGGCATTGGGAAGGAACTAGTTGAGATTTTGGGAAGTTTATTACCAATCCCAAGTATTGGAGGATTTGCATTGTATGGGACAGTGCAGTGCTGGCCTCTGCAACTGTAGGGGCTCAAATGAGCCAGTCGTCTAAGTAAGGGAAGACAAAAATCCCCAGGGCTCGTAGAAATGCAGCTACTACTGCCATGCATTTCGTGAATACCCTTGGTGCTGAAGCCAGACCAAAGGGAAGAACCCTGTACTGGAAATGTTTTCCCCTGAAAAGGAAATGTAAGAATTTCCTGTGATCTGGATGGATGAGAATGTGAGTGTATGCATCCTTTAAGTCTAGAGAGCAAAGCCAATCCTGGCTTTGAAGGTATGGCAGAAGAGTTCCTAGAGAAATCATTTTCAATTTCTCTCGAAACAGATATTTGTTCAGTTCTCTGAGGTCTAGAATGGGTCTATGTCCTGTTTTCTTTGGAATAAGAAAATAGGGGGAGTAGAAGCCTGCACCCCGTTGAAGAATGGGTACTTCCTCTATTGCCCCTTGGGCAAGAAGTGTGGAGACCTCATGATCTAGCAATTGTCTGCAGAGGTTTGTGAATTGAATTGCTTTAGAATTGTAGGAAGGGGCATGCTGTGAAAATGAAGCTTTTACCCCTCTCCTACAATGGACAAAGTCCAATCTTCCGCTGTTATCTGATGCCATCTGTTGACAAAGTGGCATAATCTGCCCGGAATATTGGGGGGGTTGGGGACCCCTCAGAGGCAGGGAGGCAAAGCTCTCCAGGAAGGAGTCAAAGCCCTTGAAGGGGCTGAACCTGGAGAGCTGGTTGGGCTCTCGGGCCTTTTAGCTTCTTTTGCTGTCTAGTTTGTCCCTTTTGGGCAACCTGACCCTGAGACAGACTCTGCTGGGTATAGGAAGGATAAAACTTCCTCTTTTTGCTAAAAGAGGGTTTTTTATAAGGCTTCCTTTTGGCTGGAGTGGCTGTAGACACTGACAATCTATCTAAGGTAGAATTGTCAGCATCTAACTCGTTAGCCTTTTCCTGCCAGTTCTTGCCGAAGAGATTCTCCCCCGTGCAAGGAATGTTGCCTAACTTGTCCTGTACCCAAGTCTCCAAGTCTGATGCCTATAGCCAGGCAATCCGTCGTGCGCCAATGGCAATAGCAGAGGTTCTGCTGATGCATTCGAAGCAGTCAAAGGCTGCACAATTAACAAACTTGGAGACATCCTGAGCATGCTTAACTAGAGCAAGAAAATCTTGTCTCTTGTCATATGGGAGAAATGGGCTCAAATTTCAAGTCTCCTGTGACTTCCTTGAGGAACATTCCCATATATAGGATATATGAACTGATCCTAGCTGAAAGCATGGAAACTTGAAAAGTTCTGCGCCCAAAAGCATCCAGAGTCCTGCATTCATGACCTGGAGGATTGGATGCATGCCTCTTTGCACTTTTTATCCTACGCATGGCTGATTCCACTACCACTGAATGGTATGGCAGCTGAGTTTTCTGAAATTCAGGACATGGCAGAACTCGATACATAGTATCAAGTCTCCTAGAGTGAGGAGTAGTAGTCAGAGGTGCCTCCCACATTCTGAGCATCAAACTATGCAGAATTTCATGGATAGGCAGATTGGCTGCCTCCTTAGGAGCTTTAGGATATTGGAGAATTTCCAATTCCTTTGCTCTGGGTTCCTCCTTAGGAGCTAATGTGATTGAAAGACCTTTGGCCATATCACGGATGAAATCCTGAAATGACATGTCCTCTGGAGGTGACATTCTGCGTTGGGGAGAAGAGGGATCTTCTAGGAGAACCCCTCTAGTGCCAGCAGAATTGTCAGAGTCTTCGGAATCGGAGGAATCGAAGTATTCCTGACCCCAATGCTCCTGCAAAGCACCATCCTGGTACCGATCGAAGTCAGTACCGAGCTGACCCAGTACCGCTTTGTCAATTCCCGCTAGAGATGGCATGGGAAGAGTTCCCACCGGGGCCGGTACCGGTATCACCGGTGTCAGTACCAATGTCGGTACCGGTGCCCGTGGGACCACAGCTGAAAGAAGAGCTGTGATGCTGCGCTCGATAGCGAGGAACCTCTGGTCTATCGACGCTGCCGATGCTTGGGTGTCGGTACCGGTAAGGACAGCCGGAACCCCTGAGCATAGCACAGGTAGTTCTTGCGAGGTTGAGGCCTCGAGAACATCCTGAAGCTCCATCGATGCTTTGGAAGCCGAAGCCTCCCGCCGGGGCTGTTTTGCCGGTGTGGTTTCCTCAAGGGCAATGCCAATGGCCTCTCGATGCTTAGCAGGACAGCTACCCTTTGAGGACTGGCTTTTATGTTTAGTTACCTGAGATCCATGGAGGAAGAAGAGGCCCTTGATGTCGATGCAATGGATCTGGCATCTGAAGAAAAGAGGGTACCGAGCTTTGCAGCCCGGTTCTGGTTCCGTCTTCCTCTTTTAGTCATCTCCATACAGGAGAGACATTCAGTTGGAGAATGATCAGGTCCTAAACATTTCAGACACCAACCATGGGTGTCAGTGACGGAAATGGTACCGCCACACTTAGTACATTTTTTAAAACCACTAGTTGGCTTTTCCATGTTTTAGGAAGATGGGGCCTAGTGCCCAAGATGGCGCCTAGCACTAAAGAGAAACGTTTCTGAAAAGAAACAGTCTAAAGCCTACGTTTTTTTTTTAATGAAAAGAAAAGAAAAGAACCAGCGGTACCGGTAGGCGTCATGTGGTAGGCAAACGCGACCACAAGAAAAGACATTTAAAGATGGAATTTTCTGGGGTGATGGGGAATAGATCTTGTAGGCTCCGCGGAAAACGAAGAACTGAAGAGGGACAGTTGGAAAGGCGGGAAGGCAGCGCACATGTGCTGAGGGATGCTCCCAAAAGCGTTCCTATTGGATGCTGGGGAGCATTCCCACGCAGGCTCCGTCGGTACCGACGATACCCATATGTGAAGACTACATTCCTGCTTGTTCCTGGAGATCAATGCTATCTCCAGGAACAAGCAGGAATGTAGTCTTCACATATGGGACACCCTAGCTCCCAGATGCCAGAGAAATCTCAGAATCGGTAGATTTGCCTCAGAGTAGGCAACAATAGGTCATGGACACTGTTCCCTCTAAGCTGTGTGCATGTGCGCGCGCACACACCTCGCCAAGCGAGCGCACATACTTTACAACAGAGCGCACAAACATTACGGCTCTGATTCTGATAGAAAACACCACACACTTATTTATTTATTTTTATTTTATTTATTTTATTTTACATCTCTTATATACCGCACTCTTTGTCATCAGCGCGGTTTACATCGAACAAAAATTCAGCACCATAAGCAAGCGTCTGAGTTACAGTAAACAGGGGAATAAAACTTGGATAACAGGGTAAAATCAGTAAATGGAGTCATACAACCTGGTTAAAATTTAAAAGTCTTAAAATTTAAAAGTTATGATTGTAATTACTAGAAATTTCCCTCTTCATTTAGTAATCGTCTATTTTCATTTAATTTGATTAAAATCAATGTGGTGTACATACTGTATTCTGACATGTACTCAAATTTTAAAGTATATAACTCTGAGTGTCGTTATGTGGCGCACAAAAATTTAACCTTCCTTCAAAAGCTGCACACAGCTGATATTTTATGCGCACACAGCCTACAGAAAATTAGAGGGAACATTGGTCATGGATCCTCCATGGATGTCTGGTATCATTAAATTCCAGGACGGAGGGTAGGAGTTGCCCTAAGTCTGAAAGAGGTGCTGGAGTTCAGCCTGACCAAACATGGCATCCCGGCGGGATTCCCTGTCAAGACAGTAATGAGCAGCAAAGGTATGCACTGAAGACCAGATAGCTACTTTGCAGATTTCGTCAATGGCCACAGACCGTAGGTTTGCCGTCGAGACAGCCATGGTATGAACATTATGGGCAGTGACGTGCCCTTCAAGGGATAGTCCTGCCTTAGCATAAGCAAATGTGATGCAATCTGCTATCCAACTGGACAGAGTACGTTTAGAAACTGGGAGACCCAAGTGATTAGGAAATGAACAACTGAAGCTCTACGGTGTTCTTGAATCCTTTGAAGGTAAAAAGCTAAGGCATGCTTACAGTCAAGGGAGTGTAAGGTTGCCTCTGCCCTAGAGGAATGTGGTCTAGGGAAAAAGACAGAAAGGTAAACTGATTGACTGAGATGCAAAGGAGACACCACCTTCGGCATGAAATGAGGGTGAGTCCTAAGGACCACCTTATCACGGTAGAACCGGGTATAAGATGCATCTGCCACTAAAGACTGAAGCTCACTAATGTATCCAGTCAAAGTGAGGGCAAATAGGAAGATAAAATTCCATGAGAGAAACTTTAGTGAGGTTGTGGCTAAAGGTTCAAAAGGCGGCTTGAGGAGCTGTCCTAACACATTAAGATCCCACGCCATCGGACATGGTCTGATGGGAGGCTTGGTCAATAAGAGCCCTCTCATGAAATGTGCCACAAGCCGCTGCGAGGAGATACTGTAGGCTTTCCATCTAAGGGATGGTGAGAAGCAGCAATTGTACTGAGGTGGACCCTCACCCAAGTTTGTCTTGAGACCAGAGGAGGAAAGATGTAGGAGTTACTAAAAAGGGATTAAGCTCCTTCTGGGATTGCCAGGTGGAGAACCTACACCACTTGAGCTCATAAGAACGTCTGGTGGACGGT
Organism: Ichthyophis bannanicus; assembly: GCA_033557465.1. Taxonomy (NCBI): domain Eukaryota; kingdom Metazoa; phylum Chordata; class Amphibia; order Gymnophiona; family Ichthyophiidae; genus Ichthyophis; species Ichthyophis bannanicus. Next base: position 397,660,973 of record CM066033.1, read on the forward strand.
TTCCTGGAGGCTAGCAGGATCTCTTTTCTTCCTGAGTCAAGTTAAGATTTTGTAAGACTATGCTTTCAGCAGCCAAGCCATGAGATAGAGACTGCGGAATGGGATGGGGTAGCATACCTTTCTCCCGAGAGAGGAAATCGAGAGCTGACCTGAGACAGACATAGCAGGAGAGAAAACCACAGTTGGTGTGGCAAGCGCAAGGTTATGAGAATCATTTTGCCCCTGTCTGCTTTGAAGCTTGAAAAGCATTTTGGGAATCAGGGGTAGGGGAGGAAAGGCATACAGGAAAGCCTGACCCCAGTGAAGGTGGAAAACTTCCACTTGCTATAAGCTGGACATCAGGATTCTGGTGCAGAAACGAGGAAGTTTTGCATTTTGCTGAGTAGCAAAAAGGTCTATTTCTGGAGTTCCCTAGGTCTGAAAGATGAAGGAGGTTGTCTGCAGATGGAGGGACCATTCGTGTGGAAGAAAGATCTGACTCAATCTGTCTGCTAGAACATTCTGCTCTCCCGGTAGATATATCACTTGGAGGTGTATCTGATGAGCAATGGCAAAAGACCAAAGCTGGAGAGCCTCCTGGCAGAGAGCCCAAGAGCTCATTCCTTCCTGTTTGTTCACATAGAACATGGCTACCTGATTGTCCATCTGGATGAGAACTCTGTGGCCCTGTAGAAGTTGTTGAAATGCCTTGAGGGCATTGAAGGTAGCACGAAGCTCCAGGAGATTTATCTGGAGCTGCGACTCCTGCTCCATCCAGAGGCCCTAGGCGGAGAGAGGGCCTAAGTGGGCTCCCCAGCCCAGTTTGGAGGCATCAGTTGTCAAGATGCATTTATGTGGAGGCATCTGAAAAGGTGACCCTATGAGAAGATTTGTTGGGGGAACACCACCATAAAAGGAACTTGGTGAACAGGTCTGTGACTTGGATCCAGTCCTTGAGGGCCCCAGAGACCTGCTTCCACTGTAATGCCAAGGTCCATCGAGCTGTTCGCAAGTGCAACTGGGCATATGGGATCAGATTTACTGTAGAAGCCATATGGCCTAGAAGTTGTAGCATCTCTCTGGCCACGAGATGGTCCCAGAGTCGTACTTGAGATGCGAGCTGTACTAGTCGACTACAACGGTCTGGGGTAGAAATGTCCTTGACCATCAAGTGTCTAGAAGAGCTCCTATGAATTTGAGTGTTTGAGTGGGAACTAGATGGGATTTTGGAAGATTTATCACAAATCCCAGATCTTGCAGTACCTGCATTGTACGAAGAAGGGACAGATGAACCTCCAGTGAGGTGGCTGCCCTTATTAGCCAGTCATCTAAGTAAGGGAAGACGAATATTCCAAGAGTCCTTAGATATGCGGCTACAACCGCCATGCACTTTGTGAAGACTCTTGGGGCAGAGGCGAGTCCAAAGGGAAGGACTCTGTATTGATAGTGATTTCCCTGGAAGATGAAGCATAGATACTTCCTGTGAACTGGATGAATGAGGATATGAGTATACACTTCTTTTAGATCTAGAGAGCAGAACCAGTCCTGACTCTGGAGATAAGGTAGAAGGGTTCCTAGTGAGGTCATCTTGAACTTCACCCAGACTAGAAACCTGTTTAGGTTTCTGAGGTCCAAGATGGGTCTGTACCCTCCGTTTTTCTTTGTTATGAGAAATTAGGGAGGATAGAACCCCATCCCTTGTTGGGATGTTGGAACCTCTTCTATGGCACACTGTGACAGAAGAGAGGTGACCACTTGCAGCAGGAGAGCAGTGACGGGGGGTTGAGAATGATATTCCCCCACTAGGGTAAAGGGAGTTATGCTTTGTAAATGAAGCCTGTACCCCTCTCGCACTATGGTTAGTGTCCACTGCTCTGAGGTGATAAGATGCCACCTGCCTGCTATATGGAGGGGTTGGGGGTTCTCCAGGGGCAGGGTGGCTATGTTCTCTAGGAGGAAGTCAAAAACCAGGCAGAGATTGGGTTTGTGCAACTGGTTGAGATTTAGGAGCCTGTGGCTTCTTCTGTTGCTTGGGAGGTTGTTGCCTCTTCTGGATACCCTGAGGTTGATATTGAGAAGTTGGGGGATAAGAAGAGTAAAATTTCTTCTTCTTACCATAAAAAGCTTTCTTTGCAGCTGCTTTCTTCTTAGCAGGGTTGGCAGTTGTTTTGGAAAGCCTATTAAGGATGGCATTCTCAGATTCCGAGAAGCCTTATCTTGCCAATCCTTCCCAAACAGGTTCTCACCTGTACAGGGAATATTTCCCAGTATGCCTTGAACCCATTGTTCAAGGTCTGATGCTTGAAGCCATGCAATCCTACTTGCACCAATGCAGATGGATGTTGCCCTACTAGTGCATTTAAAACAGTCAAAGGTTGCCCTGTTGACAAACTTGGAAACATTATGGGCATGTTTGACGTAAGATAATCTGCCCTCTTATCATCCAGGAGAAGAGGAGCCATTGATTCCAGATCCCTAGTTACCTCCTTAAGGACCACACCCATGTAGAGTATGTATGAACTTATGCGGGCTGAAAGCATGGAGGCTTGAAAGCACTGTCATCCAAAAGACATCAAAGGTTCTCAATTCCCTACCTAAGGGATTGGAGGAGTGCATTTTAGAACTCTTAATTCGAAGTATAGCCGATTCCACTACCATTGAGTGATGTGGAAGCTGTGTTTTCTGAAAATCGGGACTCTCCGGTACTCGATGCATGGTATCGAGTCATGTATGGGGAGAAATGGTGAGGGGCATTTCCCACATCCAGAGCATAAGGTCCTGGAGTATACAATGAATAGGCAAAGTAGTCACCTCCTTAGGAGTTGTAGGGTATTGGAGGATCTCCAATTCCTCTGCTCTGGGCTCCTTCTCAGATGCAGGTGTAATGGAAAAGCCCCTCGCCATATTCTTGATAAATTCTTGAAAAGATACATCTTCAGGAGGGGATATGTGTCGTCGTGATGACGGTGTGGGTTCCTCCGGAAGAAATTTGCATTTCTCTGGTACCGAATGATTCATCATCCAAAGATTCAGAATTGGTAGAGTCAAAGTATCGGTGGAAGCGATGCTCCTGCTCTTGTAAGCTCCGGTACAGATCAAGATCGGTACTGACCCGAAAGACTTGACGTATTGGTACCTCTGAACTGGGAAGGTACTCAAGGGCCGGCATGGACGGGAGTGTGTCGAGCAGCATGAAACCCAATGCAAATTGCATTAGCACAGTCAACAGTACCGGTGCCCATGGTACCGTCGGTAATATCCTAACTGGTACTGACGCCGCCAACAGAGCCGCTAGACTCTGCTCAATGACCAGGATATGCTGATCCATAGAGCTTACTGATGCCTGGGTATCGTTACCGGAAGCATGGGCTACTGTCCCACAGCATGGCACCAGGAGCTCTCCTGAGGTAGAGGCCTTGGGAGCATCTTGGACCCCTTTGGTGGCTATGGACGGGATGTTCTCCCGCCGGGGTTGTTTGGTCAGTTGATCCAGCTCCAGGGCCCAATGCACCCTGTCAAAAGCCTTCTTGGCATCAACTGACATCAACAGGAGGCCTTCTTGTTCTTGTCACGCCATCCACACCACTTCTACAACCCTCTTTACATTATCCGCCGCTTGTCTCCCCAGAATAAACCCCGTTTGGTCTCTATTCATCAACCCCGCCATCCATGGAGCCAACCTCATTGCCAAAATCTTTGCCAAGAGTTTGACATCCACATTTAGCAGTGAAATGAGCTGGTAAGAGCCACACTTCACAGGATCCTTCCCTGGCTTTGTCACTACCATAATACCCACTATAAGCATGTCCCCGGCAATTTCCCTTCCGCCTCGAACATCCCATTAAAGATGTGTCCCAAGAAGGTCACAACTTCACCCAAGTATAGTTTGTAAAAACTGCCCGGAAGGCCATCCAACCCCGGGGCTTTTCCCATTGTCAACTCCCACATTGCCCTCCCAATTTCCTCCTCCGTAATATCCCCCTCCAAACTACTCCTTGCCTCTTCTGACAAGACTGGTAGTTCTATGCCATCCAGATATCCTTGGATTTGATCTTCCCCAATTCCTTCCTGTTGCTTATAGAGCGTCTGATAAGATTAGGGCGCAATTTGCGCAGTTCTATGTTCCTCTCAGCAAATGGTCCCATCCTTCCCCCGAATTTAGTATATCATAGTCAGACTTCTGCCACAGCCTTCGTGCTAATAGTCTATTTGGCTTATCCCCAAATTCATAGCAGATTTGCTTTACTTGTTGCATTTCAAATGCTACCCTTTCAGTATGTAAGCTTTGTAATTTCCTATGCAGCCGGTCTACCTTCCCCCATTCTCGTTTCGCCCCCGTATGATAATTTGTTACAGTTGTTTTAATGGCTGTGGTCAGCTCCTCCTCTCTTTGGGTTCTAGCTTTTTTTTTTTTTTTTTTGCTGCCCACATAATAAACCATCCTCTGACAACCACTTTCAATCCTTCCCAGAGCATTACATCCCGGACCTCCCCCTTATCATTAAAGGAAAAAATCCCTTGTCGCCACCCTTATATCCTCTATTATTATCTCCTTTCACTTAAGTAGACTTGTTTAATTCCAAAATTTTATACCCTCTTGGCACTTCCCCCGGAGTTCTACCCATACCGGCCCAACACCTTTATCTCTTGCACCAGATCTGGTGTTCCACTGAGGGCTAGGTCCAAAATGGCTTCCTCTCTGGTCGGTTCATGTTCCAGCTGCTCCAAGACGCAGTTATTTATTTCATCTAGAAACTTTATCTCCCTAGCATGTCCTGCCTAATCAATACCGGGGTAATTGAAGTCACCCATTATTATTACTGTGCTGTAACTTTTGTTAGCTTGCCAGATTTCTTTGAGTATTTCATCATCCATTTGTTCATTCTGACCAGGCATTCGATAGTACACCCCTACTGCCATCGCTTCCCCTTTTTACATGGAATTTCAATCCATAGAGATTCTTTTTTTTTTTAAATTTATAATTTTTATTTAACATTTATAACACAAGTATTTACATGAATGACTAGAAATAACGGGAACTCCACAACATCCCAACTATTTTACATAGAAATATTCAAAGTAATCTTTCCCATAATTAGTCCACAATTATCGAGGGGGGCTACAGGAAATTTTAACCATTGACCATGGTTTCAACAGTTCTTAAAGCAAAAACATGGTCAAGGTAACAATAGGAAAAATATATACATTATTTACCCGATGAAATAACCTTCGTCTTTTAAACTTCTTCAAGGTCCCCACTCATGTCCCCCTTGAAAATGGTGCGGAAATACCTGAGAGAGGTGCTCAAGATACCAACTGAGCACCTGCCCCCACTTACTAGGGCACACTATTTGTCGGTGAACAACTTGGAAGTACGGGGGAGAAATTTGGAGGCATCAGCGAGTGGAATTGGGGACCTGACAGGTTTCTTGGAAAGTTCTTTAGATGTGGTTACAGAAAGAACTACTATGCTTGTAACCCTAGCTTTGGAGGCCGACAAGGCATTGATTCTTCATTGATTCTTTAAGAATATCAATGAGACGTTCTTAGGTTAAAATGTTAGAATTTTTCCAGATTTGTCTCGAGTAACCCAATTAAGAAGGAAACAACTCCTGGCTTATCGTCCCAGGATTATTTCCTTGGGTGCAATTTTTGTGTTAAAGTATCAGTCTAGGTGTTATGTTTCCTATCAAGGGAAGAATTTCCTTTTTTTTGATCCTAAGCAGCTCTCAGAATTTATATGTGCAAGGGAAGAGCTACGTGTGGAGGTGGGCCCCAATACGGCTGACGCGTAAGTCTTATCCTGCTTATAATCCATAGACATTCTACAGCAAATTTTGTTTCCTGCAAAACTTTAATCCTTTGTGACTCAATGCCCTCTCTAACAGAGCACAACCCCTCCACCAATTTGATCAGCTTTATCATTACAATATAGTTTGTACCCAGGTATCACAGCGTGCCACTGGTTTTCCTCCTTCCACCATGTCTCTGAGATACCAATCATATCTAACCTCTCATTTAGTGCTATATATTCTAACTCTCCCATCTTATTTTTTAGACTTCTATCATTTGCATACAAGCATTTTCGAGACTGTATTTAATTCATATTAATATTGCTATTGGTAGGCAGGGGTAATTTGGAATCTTTAAACTCTGTCTGCTCCGTACTCAAGGGCATTTGGGCTACTTTTGTCTTTATTGGAACCTCTCTGCTGATGTGCCCTAACTTCATTATTTTGGTAGTATTCTTCCAGGATACATTGTTCCGAACCATGTGCTCTTGGGTGACTGTCGGCTCTCCCCTATTATCTAGTTTAGAAGCCGCTCTATCTCCTTTTTAAAGGTTAATGCAAGCAGCCTGGTTCCATCCCAGTTAAGGTGAAGTCCATCCCTTTGGGAGAGCCCCTCCTTTCCCCAGAATGTTCCCCAGTTCCTAACAAATCCAAAACCCTAATCCCTGCACCACTGTCTTATCCATGCATTGAGACTCCGGAGCTCTGCCTGCCTTTTGGGTCCTGCGCGTGGAACGTCCCGACGACGGCTATATCGATATGCTGAGAGGAACAAATAGGATGTAATACTAATACAAGAAGCTCATCTTAGGAAATGGGATGAGGGACGGATGAGAAATAGAAAATTCCCAAAACAGTTTTTTTCAGTGGACAAAACTGGGAGTTGGAGGGTTGGAGTAGCTGTACCGGTGTGGGAGGGATATGGGATTCAAATACAAGATACCTTCCGTGATCAGGAAGGAAGAGTGGTGGGCATTAGGGGTAAGATGGGAACGGTAGAAGTCACTATTGTGACAGTATATGGGCTGAATGGGAAACAAGTCCCTTTATGGAAGGGAGTAAGAAAATTAATGGCCGAATGAGTCTAAGGAAAACTGCTGGTGGGAGAGGATTTTAATGTAGTGTTGAACCCGGGGGCAGGATCGCCAACTGAGCAACCCAGGAGGAGGGAGCAATAGAAAACGTTTAGCCCAGTTTATGCCTTATTACAATTTAGTGGACACCAGGAGGGAGCTTAACCCAGGGGGTAGAGACTACACATTCTACTCGACATCACATAACAGCTTGAGCAGAATTGATATGATATTAGTGGACAAGGAATGGATGGTGGAGGTTAAGGAGGGGGGCATAGAGCCAATAACATGGTCAGATCATGGGCCTGTATGGGTAGAACTCCGGGTGAAGTGCCAAAAGGGTATAAAATTTTGGAGATTAAACAAGTCTACTTAAGTGAAAGGAGATAATAGAGGATATAAGGGTGGCGACAAGGGATTTTTTCCTTTAATGATAAGGGGGAGGTCCGGGATGTAATGCTCTGGGAAGGACTGAAAGTGGTTGTCAGAGGATGGTTTATTATGTGGGCAGCAAAAATAAAAAAAAAGCTAGAACCCAAAGAGAGGAGGAGCTGACCACAGTCATTAAAACAACTGTAACAAATTATCAACATACGGGGGCGAAACGAGAATGGGGGAAGGTAGCTCCAGGGCCAATCCATCCACTAGGCGGACTAGACATCCAACTAGGGTGGCAGACCTAGCAGGAATGATAGTATAGTGCTGGGAGAACAAGAACGACAACCCGACAGCATGGCAGTGGATCTTTGCGCACCTGTGTGCAAGCACTTAAAGGCCTACTGCTCCCGCCCCCACCAACAGCAAATTGCACCAGAGGCAGCAGGACTTGGAAACCATGAGATTATGCGTGCTGTTGAGAGGCAACAGTGGCAGGGGAAAGGGGAGATGTTGGACAACAGAGAAAGTAGGGAAGGGGACATGTCAGGCAAATGCATGGTAGGGTAGGGTAGGGTAGGGAAGGGGAGATACTGGATTACAGGAGAGGAAGGGCCTTGAGATGCCTGGCGGGGAGGGGGTGGAGAAGGGAAGAGAGGCGCCTGTCTGAATGTTCACCCAGGGCAGCAAACACCCTTCAGCCAACCCTAAATAGCTTACCAAAATCTGACCAGCTGTTCCCATAAGAACCTGATGCCTTTAAACAGATGTTCCCAATCATTTTGGTTATATGGACTGCTCATTAACCTCCAAAATATTAAGGAAACCCCAGTTCATTCCCACTACTCTTTCCATACTCCCTACTCTCAGGGTCAAGTGTGTCTCCACTAGCCCTTTCTATCTTCCTTCCACTTTCTGTCCCCATCAGTCAGTCAGTCTCTCTCCCTCCCCTCCCCTCAGCCAGTAACCTAGTCAACATCTTTCTCTTCCGCACAGCCAATCCACACTAGCCTCTCTCTTATGTGCCTTGCAGACCCTCGGTAATGGTCTTAGAAACTCCCAGGAATCCACTGCCCTAAAGAACTAAACAGTATTATTTTTGCAGTTGGGCAGTACTGATGCTTAAAATAAAATTATTTTCAATCTGATCTACTAATTACTAGACAAACTTACCACTCTTTGCATTGAAGAATGGATATGGCCCTAAGCACCTTGTCAGTTCCACACAAACCTACATTAACAACAAATGGCTTGACCCAACTTTGCTGAACTTTGCTGATTAATAATCATAAAAAGATCATGATTTAAAGGTAAACCAGATTAATCCTTTACAGTATGGTCTGTCATCAAACCAAAAATCAACAATAGTAAAGAGGACTGTTAAGGTAGGGCATTTCCAGGTAAAACCAAGGGTTTACTCTTTGAAGCAGGCACTTATCATCCTTGCTATAGAAGCACCAAGGCAATGAAATATCTGAATGATAGAAAACATTGCTGCATTCTTGACATAATTCCACATTGCCTAGCCATGAAAGGGGCTTCCATCATTAGGTAAAAAGTTACCTAATCTCAGGCTATAGAGTGCAAGCCTCACTCCCTCACACATGGGTTTCTGCCACTTGCTTCTATAGCTAGATCAGCTGAAATGTGGATTCTCTCTCTCTCATTGTTTATATACAAAAAAACCCCCAGCAAATCCATTTACTGGGCAGAAGTATATGGGCAAGGAATAAAAATCTTTTCATTCATAAGTGTCAGAAGGTCAACTGGAATTTAGCTTCCACAAATCAGATTTCTTCACATTGGCCAGTTAAATCCACATCCTGGCTCTGTGGTACTTGGCGTCCTTACCTTTCCCATATGGAAGGTGCTGGAATACTTCTTCAGCCAAGTGTGGAAGGATGGGTGCAAAAGACCGCACAACCACATCTAAAGCCTCTGCTAGCACTGTCTGGCATGAACGTCTCTTGGGATTCTTTTCCTCTTCACAGTAAAGCCTACGAGGGTGAGGAATAAGGAGGGCACAAAAAATAAGACAGCAGTACTCGGAGGTCAAAAAATAACTCAAAAGGCAAATGTCTTGTCTGCTGATCAAGGGTAACATCAGTGGCAGAAAAATAAGAATGCTTGTTTATTAACAACTCAGCATACTAAGTATAGCATAATTACTCACCTGTAATAGGTGTTCTCCGGGGACAGCAGAAATCAGTCCTCACATATGGGTGACATTGGTGCCGATGGAGCCCTCATGGAAGCATCCTCCCAGCTTTCAAAGAAAACCTTTGGGAGATGCCACCACGCATGCATGGTCCCCTTCCTGCCCAAGGGTGCCATCTTCCTCAGTCAGATGACATAACTAAAGACAGCAAAAATGAAGGAAGCAACTTTAAGGGGAGGAGGGAGGGTTGTGAGGACTGATTCCTGCTGTCCCTGGAGAATACCTCTTACAGGTCAGTAACCACGCTTTCTCAGGGAACAAGCAGGAAGTCAGTCCTCACATATGGGACTCCCTAGCTACAGGCTACCGAAAGCCCATAGAGAAAAACCACAGTTACCCTCAGGGAAAGCCATGAGCAGCAGCAGTGGCGTCCACAGGTGCAGACTGCAGTAGGACCCATGTGTCTGATGGAAGCGACGCTCTGGTAGCCTGAGCATAGAAGAGCCAGAGGGTATGAGTTGCCTAGGCCCCAAAAAGATTACGGAGCATGGCCTGGCCAAAAGCACTGTCCCATCGGGACTCTCTCTCTAAGCAGTAATGAGCTGCGAAGGTATTGACTGAAGACCAGGTGGTGGCCCAGCAGATGTCCACTATAGGGACAAAATGCAGGTTTACCACAGAGGCTGCCATGGCCCTAACAAGGGTCACGTGACCCAGCCATCCAGCAAAAGCCTCGCCTGCTCATAGGCGAGGGTGATACAGTCCGCCACCCAGGTAGACAGTGTACGTTTGGTCACCGCCTCCCCCCAGCCTACTGGGGTCATACGAGACAAAACTGAGAAGCTTTATGGTGGCCCTGGGTACATTGAATGAAGAAGGACAGGGCTCTCTTACAGTCCAAGGTGTGAAGAACAGTCTCCGCCCTACTGGCTGAGGCCTTGGGAAGGTGGTGGGCAGCACTTCCTCCTGGTTGAGGTGAAAGGGTGATACCACCTTCGGAAGGAATTTGGGGTGTGCGTGGAGCACAACCCTGTTTTGTAGAACCTAGTTTAAGGTGCCTCTGCCACTAAGGCTTGGAGCTCGCTAGCCCTGTGAGTGGAGGTGAGGGCAACCAGGAACACCACGAGAAGTATCAGAGGTGGCAGGTAGCCAGGGGCTCAAAGGGTGGGTGAGTAAGCTGTGCCAGTACCACAATGACGTCCCACTCAGTCGCCGGGAGCCGCACCGGGGGTTTTGATAAAAGGAGTCCCCTCATGAAGAAAGTCACCAGCAGCTGGGCTGAGAGGGGGCTTGCCATCCACCGGGTGGGGATGCCCCACCAGGGCACCGACATGCACTCTGTCGGAGTTCGATTTGAGCCCGGATTGCGAGAGATGGAGAAGGTACTGCAGCACCAGCTACACCGGGCAAGAGAACAGGTTAACCCTGTGCTCCATGCACAAAACTGAAAATCTATGCCCCTTGAAGTCATATGTTTCCTGGTAGAGGTCTTACGGGAACCCAGCAGGATCTACTCCTCTTCTCCCAAGAGGCTGAAAGGTGCTAGGATCACCCTTTCAGCAGCCATGCTGTCAGTGACAGGGACCCCAGATTGGGTTGCAAAAGAGAGCCTCCCCTCCTAAGACAGGAGCCCTGGGGAGCTCCCCAATGGGATGGGAGTCTCCACCGACAGCCGGAGGAGTAGCGGGAACCATGGCTGCCTGGGCCATCAAGGGGCTATCAGGATCAGCAAGGCCTTATCACGGAGGGTCCTGAAAAACATTTTGGCAATTAGCAGCATGGGTGGGAAGGCATACATGAGACAAGAAATGCATCTGACGCCACCTGGAAGAGACAGGCTTGCCAGGCACTTGGTGAAGACTCTTGGGGTGGAAGCAAAGATGAAGGGCAGCACCCTGTACTGGTAATGGCTGCCCCCCCCCCCCCCATGAACCTCAGGTGCTGCCCATGGTTGGGGTGAATGAAGATCTAAGGAGCATAGCCAATCTCCCTGCTGGAGGTAAGGCAGCAATGTTCCAAAGGAGAGCATCTTGAACTTCTCCCTCACCAGAAATCTGTTCAGACTGTGCAGGTTGAGGATGGGCCTTAGGCCCCCCTTGTTCTTTGTGGTATGAGGAAATACCTGGAGTAGAACCCCTTGCCCCTGAGATGGTGGGGAAATGGTTCTACCACCCTGTCCTCGAGAAGACCTGCCAGTTCCTTCAGTAGGACCGGTGAAGGGGAGACCTGGGGGGCTCTCCCGGAAAGGGAGAGGTGTCTGGGCCAGATGGAGGAGGTAGCCCTCCTTGACCACCTAGAGTGCCCAAAAATCGGTGGTGATGGCTGGCCAGCTTTGGGCATAGTGAATGAGAAGTCCCCCTGTGGGCTGCTGACCTCCTTGGGGTGGAGAGGCTATGCCCAAGGAGTCAAAAGCTCTCCCCTGGATGGGCTGGAGCCGACACTTTGGGCTTGGGAGCTTTCTGCTTATGAGGGCCTTGCCCATGTCCTTGGCCTGCTGTCCTTGCTGGGGTGCCAGGGAGACCTGAAAATGTGGGTAGCTTCTGTAAGCAGCCCCTTTCCTCGGGTAGAAGGGCTTTTTACCTAAGCCCTTCTGTTGGGAAGGGGCAACAGTCTTCTTAAAGAGCCTAGTCACAAACTCTGTTTTCAGCTCAGCAGCCTTGTCTGTCATGGGTTTTGCCAGTCCTCTCCTTGTCATGGGACATTGACCAATTTGTCCTGAACTCATTGCTCGAGGTTGGACAACTGTAGCCATCATAAGCTGCCCGAGACAAACATGGAGCACTCACAGACAGCCTCGGCCAGGTTCTTGAACCGCGGCAGAGGTTTCTCGGAGAGATCAGTTGAGACCCCAGCGAGTTCCTTCGCCAGGTCTCTCAGGTACATGCCCAGGTACAGCTAGTATGCCTGGATCTGGCTGATAAGCATCGAGCCCTAGTAGCACTTTCTGCCGAGGGCATCCAGGGTACGTGCCTCCCTGCCAGAGGGCATTGAGGAGTGCGTCTTCTGACTCTTCAGGCGACACATGGCCAACTACACCACCATGGAATTGTATGCCAGCTGTGACTTCTGGAAGCCCGGGCTCCAGACATGATACATCGAATCAAGCTGCTTGCTCACCACCAGCACCGATACTGGTATTTCAAACATACGGAGCATTAGCTGTTCCAGGATGGTAAGGATGGGCACCGGAAGTGATTCCCTCAGAGGGACCTCTCGTATTGGAGGAATTCTAGCTCCTCTGTCCAAGAGTCCGCCTCCGATTCAGTTGGGAACGCTAGACCCTTGGACATGTCCCTGATGAAATCGAGGAACACCATGTCCTTGGGTGGGGACAGACGCTGGGGCTCCGAAGGGGAGTCAAGGGGGATGTCACAGTGGCGACGGGTGTCCGGTGACTCCTTGTCGTCCGTCTCCCAATCAGAATAGTCCGTCGAGGACTCAGAGGAAGGATGGCTTGCGGGCTCTGGGGCTGATACCCCCTACAGCCCTCGGAGGCCACATGGCTCACCGCAATACCCTCATTGTTCCGGCTAGCCTGAGATCTGTCACTGCAACCACCAGCAACCGAGCATTCTCATTCATAGCGCCACTGCTATGGAACCAACTACCATGCGAACTGAGAGCAATCAGTGACCTGTTGGTATTCGGAAAAAAGCTAAAGACGCATCTTTTCCAGACACACTTCAATCCCACATAACCTCTTTCACCATGCACAAGAAAAGAGCACTACACATCAAACATCTATAGACTCCGACAACCTGTAAATATGTATATACATGTGTAATCAATGTCTTGCAATCAAGTGTAAACCTGTAATCTGAATGTTTGTGTCCTGTACTGAATCATTATGTATGTTTTAATCCATGGCCTGTATAACCATACTGTTATGTATAGCAAACCGCTGCTGATCGCTGGAAGTAGCGGGATATAAGTGTACACTAAATAAATAAATAAATAAATGGCTGATGCTGAGCGCAGTGGCTGGGGAAGATCGTGGCCCAGTGGAACGGGAACCAGATCAAGACCTCGGCCGAGGATAGACTCGAGGCTGAAAGAGCTCGAGGATTGGTTCGGCCTCCAGGGATGTCCTCAATGTCAAGGGCCCAGTGGTCTAGGCAGAGGAACCATGGTACCAAACAATAGTGCCCACTGCTGGTCCATGAAGGCAGCAAGCTGTGCTCCAGGGCCGCCATTCTGGACTGCAGGCCAGAAGGCTTCGCAGTCATCGGCGTGGGCACCGAGGGAATAGGGCCTGAAACCGGTTCCCCCAAAGGGGAGTCCTCGACGAGGATGATGTCAGGCGACCAGGGCCAGCCCAGGGTAGAGTCCCTTTGGGGAACCTTCACAGGCCGCTCCTTCTCCGATCCCTCGGAAGAGCATCTATGATAGCGGGACCTGGCTCGGGACTTACCCGGCCCATCTGAGCCGTCCAGGGATGCCACCTTCGAGGTGTTCTTCTTCTTGAGTTCCCTCAAGGGAGACCCCCCTTTCCGAGGAATCACGGTGTTGGTTGGGGTCCATAAGGCTACCCCAAGATGCCACGGTTTCGGAGGAGGCTTTGGCTTTAGAGGTACCGGGGACTCCGAGAAAAATTTATCATGCTGCTGCTGGCGGCTCGAGGGCCTTGGTGGACATCTTTTTATAGGGGCCGCATGCCGTGGGATCGTGGGGTCCAGTCCCAGGCAACAAAGGCAGTAGTCGTCTGTGTCGGTTAGGGATATTATTTTGGCACACCGAACACACTTCTTAAAGCCACTGGTAGCCATGGGAGAAAAAAGTATCCTAGTGAGGTCGAAGACCTGCGGTGCTGGCAGTCGGAAAAAAAGGCATGAAGATTCGATGCCGGGACAACAGGCTCGGGTGGCAGGAAGAGTATCAGTTCACTACTAGAGGAGAGAGCACAGTTACTTACCTGTAACAGGTGATCTCTGGGAACAGCAGGAATAAGTCTTCACATATGGGTACGTCGGTACCGACGGAGCCTGCACGGGAATGCTCCCCAGCATCCAATCAGAAAGCTTTTGGGAGCATCCCTCGCGCCTGCGCACTGCCTTCCCGCCTTTTCCACTGCCTCTCCTCAGTTGAGTTTCATAGCTGAGACAAAAGGAGAGAAAGAGGAAAGGAAGAGATAGATAGATAGATAGATACAACTCCTAGGGGAGGTGGGTGGGTTGTGAAGACTTATTCCTGCTGTTCCCAGAGATCACCTGTTACAGGTAAGTAACTGTGCTATCTCCAGGAACAAGCAGGAATGAGTCTTCACATATGGGGACTCCCTAGCTATAGATGCCAGGGGGAGATCCCATAAAATGCGTGTCACTGGATCAGGACTGCAGTTCCCACACATGGATCTCCGGCATCCGATGAGGGATGGTGGGTAGGAGTTGAAAGGAGAGGAGCTGTAAGAAAAAACAGCAAAGCTAAGGACTACAGGAGAGGAGTCCTTGGTATGTATGATAAGTACCATTAAAATTATTTAATGAACAATTACAAAATGGATCTTACTTACTGGATTGTAGGAAGTAGAGAGCGTGATGGAGTCTACTGGAGATTCAGCAGAGGATCCTCAAGGTGACCTCACAACAGTGAGGGTGAAGGTCCAAATCTGGAATTGGCAGGTGACCCAGCTGTCAACTGGGGTAGTATAAGAATGGCAGGTCTTCAATGTAAAGCTTTATGGAAAAAAGCTGAAAACTCTTAGCTACAGAGTCATTAACATTGAGGAGTAAAAGAGGAAGACTGACCGATTTGGACAAGTAGCCCAGTCCTGGAGGGAAGAAGGGGTATGGAAAAAAGCCCGTATTCCCAAGGAGGACAGATGTGTGAAGGGCTGAAACTTCAGAACTACTGAAGATCTACACTGTCTTTCCTAGCTGGTGAGAGATAGGAAAGATATTGAAGCATGATGCTTCAGGGATAGCGAGACCTAGAGTAAAGTGGAAGCTGTTAGTACCACAGTAGTGGTTGTGTGCATAACAGCCCCTACATACCGAGGGACAGTATGAAGATATGCAAGCCCACTGTCTCGAACCTCTAAGGTGGTAAAAACCTTTATAGCATAGACAGTTAGGGAGATAGTATGTAATACATATCTACCTATAAAAAGCATCTCGACAGATACATATATAGAGGGATATATATATATATATATATATATATATATATATACATACATATGTATATATATGTATGTGTATGTGTGTGTATAGATATGTATGTGTATGTGTGTGTGTGTGTGTATATATATATATATAGGGGCATAACCTATGCACACACAGCTTACAGACATATGTATATTTAGAAATATATAGAGATATATACATACATGAATATGTAAGTTTGAAGATACATGTCTGCAACTAAGCCCCATAAGAACATTCACATGAGAGATGTGAAGGAGAAAGATTCATCTAATAACAAGAAGGTGGAACCTACTTGAAAAGATATATAGAGAATCTATTCCTCCGGGCTAAGAGGGTGCAGGAATGCTATCCAGTGAAAGAACCAGGATGGTTGCGTGAAAAACAGAGGATAATATCAGTCTGTAGAGAGCAAGTCGTGAGTTCTGTAGAACTCTGACATGGTAAATGGACAGAAAACGCATAGAGGGAGATACCAGGATGACCCACTGGAGGGACACAGGGGTATCATGCGTTACTAGTAGAATATGTGCTGACCAGGAGGAGTAGGATAGCATGGGGCCAAGCTGTAAGGAAAAAAAAGCATATTCCTGCAGGATTGGGAAACTCCTTGGATATTCACGCAGAAAAAGCTTATATCCTGTATTATAACAGGAGACGAGGGTGTGGAGAACCCTCACAGTCATGGAAAATGACTGATAAGCCTTTTCTACTATATAGAATAGCCATCAGAGACAAAGTTCAATGCTCTCTAGCAAGGGCCCATAGTAGAAAGCTTCTCTGAAGATTGCAGAGAGCATTATGCAGGAGAATTAGGAGATAAAACTGACTGTAGATCAGCTGTGTTGCCAAATCCAAGGAAATGGAGATGGCCAGAAAGAAGATAATGTAAGAAGCCTGAAGTGAGTAGGATTATCCAAGATAGATGAGGACTATCTTGGAATCACTACTAAGGCTAGACAGACTGGAAACTTGTGGGAAAGTACCAGTAGATCAATCACTGGAACTCCTGCATGAACAGCAACTGAAAGAGACAGCAGAGGGAATCTTCCTGTGAAAACACAGAGAGAACAGACAAAGGGAGAGGAAATAGTCCTGTCCCTGTCTGATAAGCTGTCCAGAGAATTTATTCAAAGAAAAAACTCTACACTGGAATGAAAGGTGTACAGTATGGTACCACTCATTCAGGAGAAAACCTGGATGAGAGGCTAGAAAAACAGGAACTGAAGGGTGACTTACCATATGGTGAGTCAGCTGAAGAAAAAAATGTTGTTCATGTTGGGACAGAAACTATCATGGGATAGTAGTTAACTTCTCTTCTTGGTAGGAAGAAGAGGAGAAATCTGTAACCCATAGACAAGAATATCCTGACAGCTCAGTACATCCTGAAGAAAAGAAGCCATGTGTAGCGCTTTAAAGAAAAATAACAGTGAACAAACTTCTGCTAAGAAGAGGTTAACTGTAGGTTGCAACCTTCAGGAACCTATGGTTGCTGGGTATGCTCAGACTGGCTAGAGTTTGGATTCTTCAGACCAGGACGAGGTGTCCCCTGCTTGGGTACATCTGGATGATGGGCAGGAGAAGAGTGAAACCTTCTTATCTTAGGGAAAGAAGGTTTGGTAGGACATTTCCTACCTCCTGGGGAAGAAGGCGGCTTAGGATGGTTTCCAGAACCAGGGAAGTCAGTGGAGCAATGAGCAACCTGACGTAAAGCCTCCTTATCGAAGATATTTTCTCCAGTACAAGGAGAATTACCCAGTGTGTGTTGTGCCCATCTGCTCAAGTCTGAAGCCTGGAGCCAGGCTCTACGACGTGCTCCTATGGCAATAGCAGAGGATCTGCTAACAGACTCAAAAGAGTCTAGAGAAGCACGAGAAAGAAACCAAGAGAGATTCTGGCTATGACTAAGAAGTAAGGAATAGTCTGCAGCCTTAGGCTGTGATAGAAAAGGAGTCAAAAGAGATAATTTCTTTGTGACCTCCTGGAGAGATAGACTCATAGAAAAAATATAAGAGATAATCCTTGATGCCAGCATAGATGTTTGGAACGTTTGATGTCCAAAGGCATCAAGTGCTTTAGATGCACGACCTGGCGGATAAGAAGAATGCTTCTTCTTGCTTTTTACCTTCCTCATTGCTGATTCCACTACAATGGAATGATGGGGAAGTTGAGTTTTTTGAAACCCTGGAGAGGGGGGCACCTGATACAGAACATCAGTTGCTGTAGAAGTTGAGGGAACCCTTAAAGGTGTTTCCCATATTCTCAGAAGGAGATCCTGCAGAGAATGATGTAAAGGAAGCATTATATTCTCCTTTTCTGCAGGAGAGCCTCGAGTAGGATCACAGCCAGGGATAGGAATAGCAAGAAATGTTGCCATGTCAAGGAGAAATTTCTGAAAAGAGGGATCTCCAATGGGAACTATCCCTGGGTAGGCTAAGGTTGAAGGAGCAGCCTGAGCACCAGAGGATGTACTGGTCTGGTGCAGAAAAAGAACCCCACTAGATGGATAGTGGTACTGGCAGTCACGATTTGAGGCAGTCAGTACTGCATCGTCCATGCCAGGTATCGATTCCAAACTAGGCATAGAAAGGATCGATGGTGCCGATGTAACTGCAGGAACCGACTTCGATACCGATACCGGTAGCGGAGTCAGAATCGGAGACGGTAACACCATTGAAGCAGTCATCGGAGGCTGCTCAAGCGGTACCGAGGCAACCAGAAACACTTGGTGAATATCCTCGGTACTGCGTATCCGGAAACGATAAGGGTCGGTTCCGAGACGTGTCGGTACCCAGTCATCTAGACTAGATATCGATTCCAGACTCGGCATCGAAGGGAGCGAGTCCACTGATGCATGTCTAGAGGGTACCGACGTCGGTGGTGGTATCGGTGATGTTGTCGATACAGGAAAGTCGATCTGGGTCGTATCGATCGGTCCCGAAGGTACCAAGGACGCCAGATGACGATCCCTGGTGAAGAGTGGATCACTCAACACCGGTGCCAATGCCGGGGTATCGGTACCGCTTGAAGCGGATGCCACCACTGAGCATGGCTCAGATACAGGAAAGTCAATCTGGAACGTATCGATCGGTCCCGAAGGTACCGAGAACGCCAGATGACGATCCCTGGTGAAGAGTGGATCACTCAACACCGGTGCCGATGCCGGGGTATCGGTACCGCTCGAAGCAGATGCCACCACCAAGCATGGCTCAGGTATGTTCTGTGAGGGGTGAGCCCCAGGAACAACCTGAAACCCCTGAAATACTTTGGAGCCCGGAGACTCCCGCCGGGGTTTTAATGCCAATGGGGTCTTGAGGGCAAGGCCGGAGCCGTCATCATGCTTGGCATGAGACCTACCACTCAAGGATTGGCTAGATCCTGGTTACCTGATCCTGTAGAGAAGAAAAGGCCGGTGCCCTAACTCCGGGAGGGAAAACGGTATCGAGGGAAACTCGAAAGCGGGAAGTTCTTCTCAGTTTTGCAGCCTGATTGTTCAGGGGAAAAAGGGTCAGGACCCAAACAGGTTAGACACCAGGCATTGGAGTCTAAAAAGAAAACTGTGCTTCCACAGTGAAGGCACTTCTTAGGAGAAGAAGGCTCCATGATGGAGAGGCCTTGCAGGCCCAAAAAATTTAAGACAGAAACTGAGGGAAAAATTTCCCTGAGTTTAAGAAAAAGAAAAGAAAAACCCAACGGCGGTACCGGTGGCGGTGGGAAAAACAGCCACGGCCACAAGAAAACAAGAAATAAAGAATTTAAAGAAAAAGGTTTCTGCGGTGACAGGAGGACATCCTGCCGGCTTCGCGGAAAAACTAAAACTGAGGAGAGGCAGTGTAAAAGGCGGGAAGGCAGTGCACAGGCGCGAGGGATGCTCCCAAAAGCTTTCTGATTGGATGCTGGGGAGCATTCCCGTGCAGGCTCCGTCGGTACCGACGTACCCATATGTGAAGACTCATTCCTGCTTGTTCCTGGAGATTATAAAATTCAGGTCGAGAAAAAAAAACTTTTTACAGGGGAAGAGCAGAGAGACGTCTGAAGGGCTCTGTAAAAAAAAAAGGAAACTGAGCAAGATGGCACCCTTGGGCGGGCAGAGGACCCGCATGCATGGTGGCATCTCCCAAAGGCTTTCTTTGAAAGCTGGGGGGATGCTTCCATGAGGGCTCCGTCGGCGCTGATGTCACCCATATGTGAGGACTGACTTCCTGCTTGTTCCAGGAGAATCATGGTTGCTCAATACAGAATGAGTACAGACCGACCACACTACCCCTGCCAATTCATTGAATCTCTTCAGCAACATGCCATGGTTGTCATTTAACTATTACAATTTTAGCTCCAACCTATTTTCTTTTGTTCTTTTTAAAAAGAATTTTGGTAGGGATGTGACGCCACCATCCTATATGGTGATGTCCAGAGATTAAAGCTCTGCAACCCAGTTAGCGATTAAGCTTATTCTAAGCCCCCAAGGGCTCAGCTGGTTGGCGGTAGTGGAGTGCAACTTACCAGGAGAACTTTATGCAGCAGATAGCGGCACAGAAGGTGGCACCTGTTCTCCAGGAATTTGCTTTTGAGCGCAGTCAGGCCGTGGAAAGAGCCTGCCAAAATGGTCGCTGCAGAGCATCAATGGTAGCACACACGGCCTTGAAAGAGAGCTCCGAATCAGGTGGTGAGGACAGCATGTCTCTGACAGAGCTACAGGGCTGGTTTCAGGAGATCAAGCAAGAGTTGAGTTCATTGCATGGGGACTTTGCTACAATAGTGGCCTAACTCAGATGTGATCTGCACAAAGTGGGGGCATGGGTAGAAATGGTGGAAACACAGTTGGAGACCCAATCAGCAGTGGAACAGCTAGAAAAGGACATTATAGGGGTTCAACAGAAACATGAGGAATTAGCAGATAAAGTAGAGGACCGCGAGAACCACAGCAGACGCAGTAACTTGCGGTTTTGCAGACCCCAGGTATGCGGACTGCGTGGATGTTATCACCAGGATCATTAATGTTATGTGGAAAGGAGATGAAGATGCCCCAAAGGTGGTCTTGGATCGAGCGCATCAGGCTTTGGGCCCATCGAGGAGAATTATCCCTAGAGATTATGGTTTGCTTCCACTCCTTTTCCACTAAAGTGCAAGTCTTGGCTAAAGCACGGCAGAAGGGGACTTTTCTCTGGGGACTCTAAAGAGGTGGAAAATTTAGAGGATTTAGCACCTATCACATTGCGGCACCATGGAGAGCTGAAGGATATCACTACATTGCTGCGTGCTATGGGCCTCCGCTATCGTTGGCTTTTTCCATTCATCATGGCCATCACAAAAGAGCGAAACACAGTGCAGGCAAAGACTCGGAATGAAATACTGCAAAACCTGGAGGACTTGGGGGTGGTAGCTGCGACGGTGCACCGGGGTGGCCTGCCCCACTGTTGCCATGTCCTCCACGTCCAACAGCGGGATGCGAAGTGGCAGAGAGTACAGAAGAATCGTCACCTCTGGAGATAGTCAGCAGACCACAGTCCTATTAAACCTATGGACTCAAATGACTGAGAGCATGTTAATGTGTGTATGGGGCTTGGAGTCTATATATTTGGACAGGATGTTTGGATATGGTGGGATGTCTGGAAGATGGGCAGTGTGGCAGGGTATGCAGGGGGAGTAGATGGGGATGAATGGGGTGGATGACTTCTCTGAGTGGGGGCGGGATGCATAAGGAGAGGGGGGCTTGGTTATTTGTCAGTATATTTGGGAGTCTGACTGGGGGAGAAGCTGGCAGAGAGGACGTTCATTTCCTTAGGAGATTGTTGCCTTTTGGAATAGGCAATTATGGGGGTTTTCTGCAGGAAGAGAGGGGTTGGGGGGGCGAAAGGATAGCGGTAGGTGTGATGGGGATGGAAGGGAGAGAGAGGGGTTGTTGGAGTGCTATTGTAAATAGGGGAGCCTAATTGATGGCTCTGATTAGTTATTTATTTATTTACTTACATTCTCTTATATACCGCGCTATTCTGCATCAGTGCGGTTTACATTGAACAAACTGAAATTACATTGAACAGGGCATTATAACTTGGAGATAACTATTTTACAGGGAACACGGGCTATGGAGGGTTAAGTGGCTTGCCCAAGACCACAAGGAGCACCTGTGGGACTAGAAACCCCAGTCCTTCCGGCCCAAGGTTGCTGTCATCTAGTGGGATATGAACCCCCGACCTTCCGGCCTGAAGTACCTTGCCCCAGCCACTAGGCCACTCCTCCATTAGAACTGCTTCAATAAATGCTAAGAGTTTAAATCTATCTCGCAAGAGGCAGCTGTTAACCATCGGGATCTGGTTTGTGTCCAAGAGACTCACCTCCAGATATGCCACCATGGCTTGCTGCGGGCTCGGCAGTACCAGCGTATTCTTGTGGCCTCTAAGAGAGGAGTCAGTAAAGCCGGAGGGGTTGCCATCTTGTTACATAACAATTTGCAGTTTGATTTGATTGGGGAGACCTCTGATATAGAAAGACTAGGGGACATGCAATGAAGCTACAGGGTAAACTATTTAAGACTAATAAAAGAAAATATTTTTTCACTCAACGTGTAATCAAACTCTGGAATTTGTTACTGGATGATGTAATAAAGGCTGTTAGTGTAGCTGGGTTTAAAAAAGGTCTGGACAAGTTCCTGGAGGAAAGGTCCATAAACCATTATTAAGAAGGGAACCAGGATATCAATGCTTGACCCAATACAAGCATTGTGGAACCTGTGTCTTTTGGGGAAACTGCTAGGTACGTATGACCTAGATTAGCCACTGTTGGAAACAGGATACTGGGCTTGATGGACCTCAGTCTGACCCAGTATGGCGTATCTTATGTTCTTAAGGGCGGTACAGAGCCATTAAAGGTTTAATACGGGCACATGTAGTTGTGGTGGTGTGCATTTACGCGCCTTATCAAGAGCAAGGGGATTTTTTCGACAAACTTGGGTTGGAACTGTCAGGATTTCTGGGAGGGTCCCTTGTAGTA
The DNA here is from genome assembly GCA_033557465.1 of Ichthyophis bannanicus. Lineage (NCBI taxonomy): Eukaryota > Metazoa > Chordata > Amphibia > Gymnophiona > Ichthyophiidae > Ichthyophis > Ichthyophis bannanicus. Next base: position 397,683,477 of record CM066033.1, read on the forward strand.
GCCAAGGATTTTAATGTAGTCCTCTGCCCAAGATTAGACTGGCAGGAGAGGGGACACTGCTCACAGGCAATGTTTGAGGCAGTTGATGCACTTGTGGCAATTAGTGGATGGCTGGCGGGTGACTAATCCGCGTGCTTGACAGTTTTCTTTACTCATCTGCGCATCATTCCTATTCGCTCATTGATCTGCTCCTAGTCAGTAGGAATATGGGAGTCATGGTGTGCCAATGGATATATAAGTCCATTACACAGTCTGATCATGGGCCAATCTGGGTAGAGATGGAAAGAAGAGGGCGTCATCCAGGTTGCTGCTTTTGGCGGATGAATGACAGCCTTCTGCAGGTTCCAGAGGTCAAGACATCTGTTGCAAAATCAATTGAAGGATTTTTTGAATTGAACAGTGGAAGTGAAGTAGCCAGCCTCATAGTTTGCATAGTTCAGCCTTTGTGTGTGGTCAGTTCCTAATGTTGAGCACTCGGCACAAGAAACAGTGGCAACAGTATCTTGAGGAAGTGTATCACTCTACGATCCAGTTAAAACAAGAACATAAAGGGGAGTGGTGATCCACAGGATTGGTGGGCATTGGAGAAGGCATGCACGCATGTGCACACTTTTCAGCTTGATGATTTGGCCTTTCAGTTGCACATTGCACAACAGCGCTTCTATGAACACAGCAATAACCCGGGAAAGGTTTAGTGCATGCTTAAAGGCCAGACAAGCGTATCAAATAGTGGATAAAATTCAGCTGGAGGAAGGGGGATGGGCACAGGGGGACAAGGCTGTCCAGCAGGCATTCCAGCAATTTTACCAACAGCTATACACTGGGGAGAGGATACTTCTCAGGAGGAGATCAACGTCTATTTGGAGTTGGTGGATTTACCGGTACTGAGGGAAGAAGATTGCAAAAGGCTTGATGCCCCTATTACATTAGCAGAAGTGCAGGGGGGTGATTAAAGACTTGACAGGAGAGAAAGATCAGGGGCTGGATGGGCTCACAGCAGTGGTTTATAAAACATTTAGCGACCACCTGAGCAGGGAATTAGTCATGCTATTTAATGGAGTGATAGAGGAGGGACGGCCTGCATCCCACCTTAGGCCAGGAGATTATTAGTGTTTTGTTGAAGTCTAGGAAAGATGTCACCAGCTGTAGCTCCTACCGACCTATTTCATTGATTAATATCAATGCTAAAATCTATTCCAAAATTTTGGCTGACAGCAGCTGTTTGCCATACCTGATCGATGCTGATCAAACAGGTTTATCCAAAGTCGTCGGGCGGCTGATATTAAGTGAATGGTGAATTTGATATGGGTGGCCCAGCATGAACAAGTGGAAGCGAAGGTACTGGCAGTCGACACAGAAGTCATTTGACAGAATAGACTGGGCCTATTTGTAGGAAGTGCTTTGGAGGTTCGGGATAGGGGAGCAGTTTATCCAGTCGGTTCAGGCGCTATACGTTGGACCCAACGAGGCTGTGAAAGTTAATGGTGGGTACTCCAGGTTTTTAAACTTAAGCGGGGCACACAATAGGGATGCCCCTTCTCCCCCCCCCCTTTTATTTGCAATATCCGTTGAACCCTTTGCAATGCATAAAAGCGGCAGGGACGACGTGAAGGGTCTTTGAATAGACGATGAGCATCACAAAATCTCATTTTTGTGGACGATATTTTGTTGCTCCTTCGGGACCCACAAAGCTCTCTGCAGGCCTTCTTGGAGGAGGTGAAATGGTATGAGCGCATTTCAGGCTTTCAGGTCAACTTTACTAAGACTGAAGCTTTAAACTTGACTTTGACAGATGAGGAAGTTTCTGAACTGCAGGAGGCATTCCCATTTTGATAGGTGGAGTGTTCGCTGGTGTACTTAAGGGTGACAATTAGTGCTGATAGCCTATATCATCTAAATTATCCGCCACTATTTAAGGCAGTGTCCACTGATTTGGAGTGCTAAGTCAATACCCAATTTCTTGGTTAGGCCGGGAAGCCTGTTTAAAAAGAGTAATCCTTCCTAGACTGTTGTATTTCTTCCAGACTTTGCCTGCGAGTATCCCCCGAGGGGACAAAGAAGATCCAGAGGAAATTGTTCTTCTACATCTAGAAAAAAAGGCCCCCGCAGATGGCGATGGTGGTGTTGTATCATCCTCAAGCTTAAGGGGGGTTAACCATACCTTAATTGTACTGGTATTATATGGCCGCCCAGTTGGCTAATATAGTGCACTGGCAAGAGGGAGAGAGTCATAAATGGGTGCATATTGAAAGCCATTATGTGCATGGGGTTCCATTGGAGTACTTGATACAGAATGGAGGGCGCGGGGTGGAAGTATCCAATCCATTTGTAAGGCATGTAGAGCGCTTGTGGCTTTGCACCAGCTGCTGCAAGCAGCTAAGATCCACTCCTTCCTTGTTGCAAGCTATTCAGTATAATCCTGCATTTGTGCTGGGGACGATAGATCCAGTGTTTAAATGGTGGGAGCAATGGGGGCTCAAAGTGGTGCTACAGCTCTGCCCAGAAGGGGAAATTGAATCTTTCGAGACCTTGAAGAACGATATGATCTAGGGCCACGGGACTGGTATGAGTATTTGCAGCTGCGCCATTGGTTGAGTGGGAAGGCGTGGGATACAGCAATAACACAGGGCCTACCGACTTTGAATGTCTGTGCTGGTACCCAACTGCTCAGCGGAGGGTAGTATCATGGATTTATAAATTGTTGAGCAAGCCCAGGAAGGGTAAGGCACACTTTCAAATACAATGGGAGACGGATATGGGGCAAAGATGTGACGAGAGCCAATGGGTAACCGTGTTTAAGCGAATGGACAAGAGCCTAATGTCGGCTAATCATATTGTGAATGGATATAGAGTCCTATATTGATGGTATCTGATGCCGGTACGTCTTTATTCCATGATTCTGGGATACCCTGTATTATGTTGGTGGGACTGTGGGCAATAGGGACTGTACCGCCACATGTAGTGGGAATGCCCTAAACTGCAAGATTAATGGAGGATGGTACGAGAGGAAGTTCAAAAGATAGTGGGAGGGGAGGTAGCTTGGGCATTAGAGAATGTCATGCTGGGGGTGGCCAGGGAGGGATTTGGGGGGGGGGGGGAGACAGGGGAAAATTTGTGCAGATCTGTATAGTGGCAGTCCATAGTGAAGTGGCCTTACATTGGAAGGCGGCATGTCCACCAACAGCTGCCTTCTGGAAAGCCTGTATACAGAATTTGCATATTATTGAGAGATTAACAGCCCTCAGACAAAATAAGATTAGTAAATTTGAGAAGATTTGGGCTTCATTTGTTAAGAAATATGTAGTGTAATTTGCAGGGGGGGAGGGGGTTGGAGGGTATTGGTCAGCTTTTGTTGTTTGCTTGGTTGTAATTTGGGTACTGTTGTTTTGTATGCTGTTGTACATAAAAACCAGGTTTTCCAATCAATAAAAATAAAGAAAAAAAAAAATCAGACTTTTGGTGCCCAAGAGCCTTATGTCACTTTTGCGTTACAATAAGAGGAAAAAAAAAGTTGTGCCCCTCATTTCCTTGTACATAGTTCTTAAGGTAAGTCATGTCGCTACAACTGAGCAGTGACTTCCTGCTTATATTGCATATACATGTAGTTACCCCAGTTCTAAACCCAAGTTGCATTACCCGTTCAATGTAAGTGCAAAGTAGACTCTCCCTGCTCTGTACAAAATGTTATCTGTAAACCGCACTGATTTTAAAGAGCGCGGTATATAAAAGCATTAAATAAATAAATTTAAACCCCTGCCTTAGACAGCATGTCAGGGTAGATGAGGCTCTCTCTCCTCTCACTCCCCACCCCCTAGGGTGCACCCAAACCTAAAAGATTTGGTGGAGAGCAGACTCTAGAGCGCTATAGCCTAGTCCATGGACAACAGCTCACAAATTCTTTTCTACTAAAAAGATCCACCACAACTGCTACCGTGGAATGTACCAGAATCACCATTTTAATGTTTCCAATGGCCTGTCCTTCTCTCTAATGTAAAATCATGGAACAGTATGAAAAGGGCAGGCAGAAAACTAAGGAAGATAAGAGAAATTTAGAAAACACTTCTCAGGTTATTTTTAACTTCCAGAAAACCACACAGCACTGTAAGGCAGTGGTACTGAGCTGCAGTTTCCTGCTTGGCCAGCAGGTGGCACCTGCAAGAAGCAGTTTCTGTAAGGCTACTTGATTGTAAGACTGCTTCAGAGGCTCGTAGCACAAGAGCGAAAAAGCGTAGCTACTCACCTGTAACAGGTGATCTCCGGGAACAGCAGGAATTTAGTCTTCACACATGGGTGACATCAGGTACCAATGGAGTCTGCGCGGGAAGCTCCCCAGCTACCAATAGGAAAGCCTTTGGGAACAACCCACTGTGCCTGCGCTGCTGCCTTCCAGCTCTCCCAACTCCCTCTCCTCAGTTGAGTTTGTAGCCAAAGAAAAGGAGTGGAAAAAAAAAAAAAACAGAAAGAACCCTACAATGCCAAGGGGAGGAGGGCGGGTTGTGAAGACTAAACTCCTGCTATTCCCAGAGATCACCTGTTACAGGTGAGTAACTATGCTATCTCCAGGAACAAGCAGGAATATAGTTTTCACATATGGGACTCCCTCTCTCCCAGATCTCTGAAGAATTGATCCGGGCCAGAAAGTCAGCCAGGGTCATTCGAGCCTAGACTTCCCCGCCAAGGAGATCTGGCAAGAAATGAGCAGGGGGTAGGAGTTGTTTTACATTCAAAAGAGATTCTGAAGAGCCACCTAGCTAAAGGCTGCATCCTGGCAGGAGTCCTTGTCCAAGCAGTAATGGGCTGCAAAAGTATGGATAGAGGACCATGTAGCAGCTTGTCAAATCTCGTCAATGGCTACTGACCGGAGGTTAGCAACAGAGGTTGCCACTGCTCAGACATTACATGCAGTTGTGTGTCCTCTTTCGGAGCTGTGGGGTACTAGAGGATGTCCAGTTCCTCCACTTTTGGTTCCGGTTCAGACGTGCCAGGATGGAATGGCCAACCACCATGTCTTGGATGAACTCCTGAAAAGACATGTCTTCAAGAGAGGATTTACAGCGAGTACTAATGGATGGTGGCAAAGGCTCCGAGACGATGTCCTGGAGATCATCGGAATCAAGGGATCGGTGATCAGAATTGGAAGTTTCCAGATCCGATGTCAGAGAGTATCGCTGATGTCAATGGTGACCTGAGTGGAGGTGATGCTCTTTGATACCCTCGGTTAATCGTCATGTAGATCAGGGAGGTTCCATGGTAGGTGCCGATACCAGGCCCAGTACAGATATGTTGGTACTCGGTACACAATGCATCGATGTCAAAAGCAAGACTGATGCTGGCTGTTGCAGCAGACTAGATGGAGTCATTGAGGTTGATGCTCCCAGCTGCATTCCCAAGGCTGTCAGTGCTAATGGTACTAAAGCTGCCAAAAGAGCCACTATGGTTCTTTCCAAGGACAGCATACGCTGATCCAGGGAAGTAGCCTGCATCTGGTCCACTGAAAGAACAGGTCTAGGAGCCACCATACCAGAGTAAGGCATCGGGGGCTCTCTGGAGGCTGAGGCCTCGGATGCCTCCCAAAACCCCATCAAGGCTTTCGAGGACACGTTCTCTCGCTGGGGATGTCTGGACCTATGACCAAAATCAGAGGAAGTCCTGGACAATTCCCGGTGAGTCGAACGGGATCTTTCTCTGGGATTCCTGAGACTTTCCTAAAGTGTCCTTGGACCTTTCTCTTGGTTCCTTCAGTTTCTCAGAGGAGTCTCGGGTTTTTGACTTATCTTTTGGAGACATAGTCTTCTTAATCTTTTTTTCTGAGTGCCTCAATTCCTTGAAATGCTTCGAACCAGGACAGCAGGACAAAGCTCTGGATGAAGTAGAGGCCAACGATGAGTCTGAAGGGAAGAGTTCCCCAAATTTTTTGGCCCGGTTCCCTAGGCCCCCTCTTCATCATCTACTTACAGAGGGAGCAGTCCTGGGGAATATGGTCGTGACCAAGACACTTCAAGCACCAGTCGTGTTTGTCAGTAACCGAGATGGTGCTGGAGCACTTGGTGCAGTTTTTGAAACTGCTGGAGGGTTTCTCCATCTTAAGATGGTGGACAAGGCCCAAGGGGCACGAGGCCCTAAGGGGGAAAAAATAAAATAAAGGGTTTGTTTGCTCTTTTAAGAAGAAATAACAGTAAAAGGGAGTAGTATCGAATGATACTAGTTGCGATTAGGCAGAGTGGTTAAGAAAAGGTTTTAGAAGTTCTTTTCTGCAGTGATAAGGTAGTGACCTGTTGGCTCTGCAGAAAAAGAAGAACTGAGGAGAGGGAGTTGGGAGAGTGGGAAGGCAGCAGCACAGGTGCAGTGGATTGCTCCCAAAGGCTTTCCTATTGGTAGCTGGCGAGCTTCCCGTGCAGGCTCTGTCGGTACCCAATGTCACCCATATGTGAAGACTATATTCCTGCTTGTTCCTGGAGATCTTGATCTTACACCCTACTTCTTTCAGTGCATGTGAAGAGATTCTCAAGTTATCCCTAACCACCCACCAGACTTGACTCTAGTTCTGGAAACAAATTATAATAGCATTGCTAATCTAAAGGGTGCGTCATGATGCAACTTCAAACAGGATGGACACTTGCAGCAATATCCTTTCCTTTTCATTGAACACTATTGCAACTCACACTCGGAACCTAAAGTGGTCTTAACAGCGCTCTGTTTCCTTTCCCTAACCTCTTCTCTATCCCGTAATACATTCAAATACACACCTACATGCCTTTCAGTTAACATGGATATCAATCTGTCTTCCACCCCCTTATCTTTTGACTAGTTACATTGTAAATAGTTAATTCTGTTATTGTATATAGTTAAAAATGTTTGATGTAAAATCAATTCCTGTTTATTGTAAACAACCTTGATTGCCAGATCAGGCGATATATAAGAAAGTGAAATAAATAAATAAATAAATATACACTCCAAACTACAAGAAAAGGTAATGTTAGCACATACCGGTCTTTAATGATACTGAAGTAGAAACTGGACATCTCCCTGTTGATCAGTGTCAGCAGCAAACGAATCACTTTTCCGAAGTCATACTCCTTGTATGCATCAGTAACCTGCATGCACACACCACCACATTTACCCTCCATACAAAACATTTACTATTATCCAAACAGAGAGCCCAAAATAGTAATTTACAGGTTTCATTATAACTAGCAACTATAGCTCTGAAGTTATACTAGTCCTTCACTGTACAAGTTACACTTGGAACTTACTCACAGGGAGATTAAGGGGCTGATGCAGAAATGTTAGCGTATAGTCCACACATAGGAGGTGCAACATCTGTGCATTTTTTTTATGCATAGATGTCACAGCGCAGTGCTGAAAAGGGTTCAGTACAAGTGTAATCACTACACAGCTACCAATGCCAATACTAGCACACAGCCCATGTAAATCCATTCAAATTACATGATCATCAAGCAATTAGCTATTCCGCTCAGATGCAGAGAAGTGCACAGAAAAGCGAAGACTGAACTTAGTGCCTCTTACTAGAAGGAGATAGCGTAGCTACTCACCTGTAACAGGTGTTTCTCCAGGGACAGCAGGAATCAGTCCTCACATATGGGTGACGTCGGCGCCGACGGAGCCCTCGTGCGGAGCAATTCCCCAGCTTTCAAAGAAAGCCTTTGGGATTGCATCGCGCATGCGCAGTCCCCTTCCCGCCCAAGGGTGCCATCTTGCTCAGTCAAATGACATAGCTAAAAAGACGGCAAAATGAATAAAAACCAATAATAGGACTGCAACTCCAGGGGAGGAGGGAGGGCCGTGAGGACTGATTCCTGCTGTCCCTGGAGAACACCTGTTACAGGTGAGTAACTACACTTTCTCCAGGAACAAGCAGGAAGTCAGTCCTCACATATGGGACTCCTTAGCTATAGGCTACCGAGAACCCATAGCTGAAAAATGGTTCCCTCTAGAAGAGCCGCAGCAGCTGCAATAGAAATTCAGCTGAGAAAGCAACACCCCCCGGTAGCCTGACACCAAAGGGTCAGAGGGTTGGAGTTGCCTAAACCTCAAACAGGTTATGGAGAACTGCCTGGCCGAAAGCACTGTCCCGACAGGACTCCCTATCCAGGCAGTAATGGGCTGCAAAAGTCTGGCTTGAAGACCAAGTTGGGGCCCGGCAGATGTTTACCAACGGAACAGAGCGGAAGTGATCCACTGATGCAGCCTTAGCCCTTACATGGTGGGCCATGACGCGACCCTGCAACGGGAGGTCGGCCACTCTGTACGCCCAGGCAATGCAGTCTGCCACCCAGGTGGACAGTGTATGCTTGAAGACAGGTAACCCCAGCTTACTGGGGTCATAAGAGATGAAGAGCTGAGTAGCCCTTCGATGTCCCTTCGTACGCTCCAGGTAGAAGGACAACACCCTCTTACAATCCAGGGTATGCAGGCCTGCCTCTGCCCGGCTGGAATGCGGCCTGGGAAAGAAGGTCGGAAGATTCACCTCCTGGTTGAGGTGGAAAGAAGAGACCACCTTTGGAAGGAACTTTGGGTGAGTGTGGAGGACCACCCTATTCCTATAAAACCTTGTGTATAGTTTATCAGTTATGAGAGCTTGCAGCTCACTCACACATCTGGCTGATGTGAGTGCCACCAGGAAGAGCACCTTCCAGGAGAGGAAGCACAGATGGCAAGAGGACATCGGCTCAAAAGGTGGGCAAGTAAGCTGCTGCAAGACCACATTCAAATCCCACTCAGTTGCCGGAGGACAAACTGGGGGTTTCAGCAGAAGCAGACCTATGAGGAATCTGGACACCAGGGGGTGAGCCGAAAGAGGTTGCCCCTCCACTGGCGAGTGGTTTGCTGACAAAGCACTCAGGTGGACCCTGACAGAGTTAGACTCGAGACCTAATTCTGAGAGGTGAAGCAGGTACCGCAACACTACTGATACAAGGCAAGAGAAAGGATTTTCATTGTGCTGGTTACACCACACCTCAAATCTACGGCACTTGAAAGCATAGGATTTCCAAGTGGACTGCCTCCTGGAGGCCAGTAACACCTCTTCTACATTCCGAGGTAGGAGGAGAGGAGCCAGCACTACCCTTTCAGCAGCCATGCCATCAGGTTGAGGGCCCTGAGGTTGGGGTGCAAGAGAGAGCCCTGTTCCTGTGAAAGGAAGTCAGGCTGCGTCCCCAGTGGAAGTAGGGTTTCCACTGCCAGCTGGAGGAGAAGCGGAAACCAAGGCTGTCTTGGCCATCTGGGGGCTACCAGAATGACAGAGGCCTTGTCCCAAAGGATTTTGAACAGAGTCCGGGCCACCAGAGGTGTGGGAGGAAACGCATACATGAGGCCCCCTGACCAGGAGATCAGGAAAGCATCTGCAGCCACCCTCAGGGGATGTGGCTGTCTGGAGCAAAATCTGGGCAGCTGGTGATTTTGCGGACTGGCAAACAGATATATGGATGGATGTCCCCAGCAGTGGAAAATCCGCTGGGCCACCACCGGATCCAGTTGCCAGTGGTGAGGTTGGAGAATCCTGCTTAGTTTGTCTGCTAGGCAGTTCTCCTGACCAGGCAGGTACACTGCTTTGAGAGACAAACCCTGCCTTATGGCAAAGGAGCAGAGGTCCAGTGTCTCCTGCCATAGGATACGAGACCCCGTACCTCCCTGCTTATTCACATAGAACATTGTCACCTGGTTGTCCTTCTGTATCAATACAGACTGATGTGAGAGGACATGACAAAAGGCTTGCAGAGCTAGGCAAATCGCCCGCAGCTCTAAGAGGTTGATTTGGTGTGCAGACTCCTGAGGAGACCATAACCCCCGAGTGCATGATCCTTGGCGATGGGCTCCTCAGCCCAGCAAGGAGGCATCTGTCATTAGCACTCTTGTGTGCGAAGGAATCTGAAAAGACACTCCTTCGAGCAGACTGGGTGGCTGACTCCACCACTGCAATGACTTCACCAGTCATCTGGATACTGTTATCCTGGTCTCTGAGGCTGCCGGTGGCTTGTGTCCACTGATCCCTGAGGCACCACTGAGCTGTTCTCATGTGGAGACGGGCATTTGGAGTCACATGCACAGTGGAGGCCATGTGGCCCAGGAGGCGTAAGAAGTGTCTCGCTGAAACCTGAGACCTGCGCCTGAACTGTTGTGTCAGTGCTAGCAGCCTCTGTGCCCTGTCCCCTCCAGCAGGTAAGCCTTCGCCTGAAGGGTGTCCAATCTTGCTCCTATGAACTCTAAGTTTTGAGTGGGGAGCAAAGTAGACTTTGTGTGGTTTATGACAAAGCCTAGACATTGCAACAGGTTGATAGTGCGAGAAGTGGCCTGTTGGGTCTCCTGAGGCGACTGGCCTCTGATGAGCCAGTTGTCCAGGTAAGGGAAGACAAAAATGCCTTGACTTCTGAGGAAGGTCGCCACTACAGCCAGGCATTTTGTAAACACTCTGGGAGCAGAGGCAAGGCCAAAGGGTAGAACCCTGTATTGGAAATGTTTTCCTCCCACTACAAATCTCAGATACTGTCTGTGATGTGTGTATAGGCATCCTTCAGGTCTAAGGAGCATAGCCAATCTCCCTGGTGGAGGTAAGGCAGCAACATTCCAAGGGAAAGCATCTTGAACTTTTCCCTCACTAGGAACTAAGTTTCTTAGGTCGAGGATGGATCAGAGGCCTCCTGTTCTCTTTGGTATGAGAAAATAGCTGGAGTAGAAACCCTTGCCCTGCAGGTGGTGGGGCACCGGTTCCACCGCCTGATCCTCTAGAAGACCTGCCAACTCCTGCAAGAGGAGGTCCCTGTGAAGAGGGGGTCTGAGAGGCTCTCCTGGAAAGAAGGAGGGTGGTATCTGGCTGAAGTGAAGCAAATAGCCCCTTTGGACTATTTGCAGGACCCAGATATCCGAGGTGATGGCTGGCCACCTGTGAGCGTACAGGGTTAGCGTGCCTCCTGTGCATGGCCTTACCACTGGCGGAAGAGAGACTATGCATTGGGAGTCAAAAAATCCCACCCAGCTGGGTAGGAGCCAGGGCCTGGGGGCCTTCTGCTTACGCGGGCCATGCCCCTGTCCCTTGGCCTGCTGCCCCTGTTGGGGAGCTGGGGTGGCCTGGTAAGTGGAGTAGTTGCGGTAAGTAGTACCCTTCCTTGGGAAAAAGGGCTTTTTACCCAAGCCCTTCTTCTTAGAAGGGGCAGAAGTCTTCTTTGAGAGTCTTGTCTGGGTCAAGTACTCGGACTCGAGCTCAGCAGCCTTCTCAAGTCATGGGTTTGCCAAAGAGGTTGTCACCTCGGCAAAGGATATCGACCAAATTGTCCTGAACCCATGGCTCCAGATCCGATGACATTAGCCAGGCCTGGCGGCGTGCACCGATGCCGGCCGTGGCTACTCGGAACGAAGCCTCAAAGCCATCATAGGCCGCTCGCGATATAGACTTCAAGCACTCTCGAATCCCGGTGGACAAGGCATTGAAGCGCTGCAAGGGTTCCTCAGAGAGGGCAGCTGAGAACCCGGCAATCTCCTTTGCCAGGTCCCTCAAATATATACCCATGTACAGCTGGTAGGTTTGGACACGGCATGACAGCATCGAGCCCTGGAAGCATTTTCTGCCAAGGGCATCCAGGTTCCAGGCCTCCCGGCCAGGAGGCACCGAGGAGTGCGTTTTTTTGGCTCTTGAGCCTATGCATGGCCGATTCCACAACCATGGAGTTGTGCGGCAGCTGTGCCTTTTGGAACACAGGGCTCTTGCGGACTCAATAGATGGAATCGACCCGCTTGCTGAGAAATGGCATCGAGGCCGGTGACACCCACATGCGGAGAATCGGCCGTTCCAGCATTGGAGGAACCGGCACAGTAAGGACTTCCCTTGGGGGAAAATCATACTGGAGGGCCTCGAGCTCTTCAGCTCGAGGCTCCTCCTCGGTATCTGCCGGGAATGCCAAAGCCTTGGCCATGTCCCTGACGAAGTCCGAGAACCGGGTATCCTCCAGAGGGGACCTTCTTCGAGGCTCCCAACCTGGAGAGTCCGATGGGTGTCCGGGGACTCCTCGTCTCCCATGCCGATCCCTCCGAGGAGGAATCGAGGGGCTCTGGCCGCGAGGGCTTCAGCCCTGACCGCCCCAACGCCGAGAGCACTGGCGTCGACGACCTCGGTCCCAAGCGGGATGTCGAGGGAGACCTTGGCCGAGGATAGACTCGAGTCCGAAGAGTCTCGAGGATCGGATCGGCTCGGCCTCCAGAGTTGACTTGGACATCGAGGTCCCGGTGGTCTGGGCGGATGGACCAGTGAGACCAGCTATCAGCGCCCGCTGCTGCTCCATGAAGGCAGACATGCTGCGCTCCAGGGCCGTCATCCTGAGACAGAGCTCAGAAGACTCCGCAGCCTCGGGCGCCGACATCAGGCCCATGCCAGCTCACCTGGAGGGGAATCCACGAGGACAACAGCACTTACCCGCCTCAGCAACTCCGGCTCCGTGTGAGGTATCTTCACAGGCCGCTCCAACTCCGAGGACCCGTGGCGACGGTCAGGACTCCGCGACCTGGCCTTCAAGGGCCCAGGGCGATCGGAGGCATCCAACGACGCCGCCCTCATGGGCTTCTTCTTCCTCCGGTGTTCCCGGGAGGGAGACCCCCATTCAGAAGAACCCGATGGTGCTCGGGTTCAGATAGCTCCCGAGACGTTGAGGCTTCTGATGAGGTTCGGATCCGGGGGGATGCGGACTCCAAAAAAATCCTTTCACGCTGCTGCTGCCTACTTCGGAGTGCCTTAGAGGACATCTTCCCACACGGACCACAGACCTTTGGGTCATGGTCAGGCCTGAGGCATCAGAGACAGCAGTCATGTGTGTCCGTGAGGGACATTAACCTCTTACACAAATCACACTTTTTAAACCCACTGGCAGCCGTCGGGGGAAAAAGGCCCCTGCAAGGTCGAAGGACCGGGCTGCCAGTGAAAATAAAAAAGAGCGCGAACGCTAGTCTCTAAGGATAAAAACGCAAACAATTGACTGGACTCGATACCGGTGTACCAAGCAACAGGCGGGAAGGGGAACCAGCGTCGAACCGGTCGAAGAGCAAAAATTCTTCTAAGTTTTGACGCACTTTTTCCGTGAGGAATTAGGGACAACGTCCGTTGGGCTCCGCGGAAAAAGGGAGACTGAACAAGATGGCACTCTTGGGCGGGAAGGGGACCGCGCATGTTCTTTGAAAGCTGGGGAATTGCTCCGCACGAGGGCTCCGTCGGTGCCGACGTCACCCATATGTGAGGACTGACCTTCCTGCTTGTTCCTGGAGAAGTAAGGGATCTGTTTCGGGAGCAGAGAAACACGAGCATTTTCTGGGCTTTGCTGAAATGAGTTCTTTAAAAATGAAAAAAAAAAAGAGCAGGGGAATTGTGCTTAAATCAATGTATGCGTATATAATGGAATCGTATATAGAACATGACAGCAACCAAGCTGATGTACAGCGCTGCGTACATCGTAGTAGTAGTGCTTAGAATACTGCTCGGAATAATATCCATATTCAGACACCAATATTGTTCAAGTAAAACTTCTGCGCACAGATATACGGCACATAAAATTCCAGCGCATGTGTGCAAGTGCCTTTTTGTATGCAGGATCTAGGCGCTGCTAATGCAGATGCTTGTGCGAATGCGCCTGCCAGTTTAGCACAGACTTTCTATGCCTACCTCATTTGCTTGCTGCATACAGGTGCACAACATGGAAATTACACTTACCTGGTAATTGAAGTTCCTGGAGGGTCCAGTTTAGTCCTCCACATCCGGGTAGTGCACCTCCTCCTGCAGCAAGGAGACTGGACCAATCAACTCTTTAGTACTGTAGCCTGCTTACTGCTGGAACTCCCATCAGCCCTCCAGTGAACTAGTAACAAAGCAGACTGAAGAAAGAACAGATTAAAGAAAGGATAGAGAACCATAAAAGTACCCATAAAGGAGTAGCAGAACCCCCTCCCCAAACGAGAGGGCTGAAACTCTGCACCTTGCTTCAGTTCCCGGTTCCGAACACCGCCCGTCAGCACAGGAAGCTGAGGAAACAAAAAGAAAAGACCGAGAACAAACTGGAAGGAACGAAAAGCTATGGGACGCTATCCCAAGGGTGATGGTCCTCTCCGTTCCCTTTTTTTTTTTTTTTTTTTTTTCTGTGTGTAGGACTCTTCAAGGTAACCGATAGCAGAGTAGAACAGGCAAAGCGCGCCGCCCAGACAAATTAAAAAAACAACTCCGGGTGGGGAGGAGGACAAAACTGGACCCACCAGGAACTTCAATTACCAGGTAAGTGTAATTTCCATTTCCTGAGCGGGTGTCCAGTTTAGTCCTCCACATCCGGGATGTACCAGAGCAGTTAAGAATGGGGGGGATCTTGGCACGCGGCGCGCAAGACCGCCGACCCAAAACTTGTATCCCGAGCCGCCGCCACATCCAAACGGTAATGTTTACTAAAGGCATGGAGAGATGACCACGTCGCCGCCCTGCAAATTTCCAGCGGCGGAACGAGACCATGCTCCGCCCAAGACGTGGCTTGCGCTCTAGTGGAATGAGCTCGCAACCCCAAGGGAACAGCCTTCCCCTGCAGAAGATAAGCCGACGCGATTGCCTCTTTAATCCACCGAGAAATGGAGGCCTTAGCCGCCACTTCCCCTTTCCGCGGCCCCCCAAACAGCACGAACAAACGATCCGACTTCCGAAAAGGCGCAGACACCTTGAGATACTGACGGAGAGTACGTCGCACATCAAGCTTATGAAGGACAGAGCCGGACTCCGTAGACGACTCTGGAGACAAAACCGGCAAAACCACTGGCTGATTCACGTGAAAAGGAGACACCACTTTAGGCAAGAAGGAAGGAACCATCCGCAAAATTACCCTATCGCTAAGAAAGGATAAAAAGGGAGCTCGACAAGAAAGCGCCTGAAGTTCAGAGATACGACGCGCCGAGCAGATGGCAACGAGAAAGACCGCCTTCAACGTCAAATCCTTGACGGAGGCACGGCGGAGAAGCTCAAAGGGCTCCCGAGACAAAGCCTGCAGCACCGGGTTCAAATCCCAGGGTGGTAAGGCAACCCTGCGAGAAGGACGTAACCGAAACACAGCCTTGAGAAACCGCCGAACGTCCACATGCGAAGTAAGAGGAACGTCGTGAATCTTGCCGCGATAGCATGCCAGAGCGGCAATCTGAACCTTCAAAGAGCTTGCGGCCAGACCCTTGTCAAACCCGTCCTGTAAAAAAACTAAGAATGACCGCAACTGAAGAAGTTGCGGCCCGGACGGCATGCCGGGAACACCAATCCTCAAAGATTCGCCAAACCCGAACATAAGTAAGGGATGTAGAAGGCTTCCGCACCCGCAGCAGGGTGGAAATAACCGCTGGGGAGTACCCTTTCCTCTTCAACCGAGCCCTTTCAATAGCCATACCGTAAGCGAGAACCGATCCACCTGAGGCATGTGCAGAGGCCCCTGCACCAGGAGATCCACTAGGGGAGGAAGCTGCCAAGGCACGCCGTCGAGCAACCGCACCAGATCCGCGTACCAAGGGCGACGGGGCCAATCCGGCGCCACCAACAAGACCTTTCCACGGTGGGCTTCGATGCGTTGAACTACTCTGCCGATCAGAGCCCACGGCGGGAAGACATACAGAAGTTCGAACTCGGGTCACGGTTGTAGAAGCGCGTCGATGCCCTCGGACATGCGTTCCCTTCGCCTGCTGAAGAAACGACCCGTCTTGGCCGATTCGAAAGTCGCCATGAGATCCATGATGGGCGGACCCCACCGGCGAACTATTTGAGCAAAAATCTGTGGGTGCAACTCCCACTCTCCGGTGTCTACGCGCACACGACTCAGAAAATCCGCCATGACATTGTCCTTTCCAGCGATATGCGCTGCCGAAATGGCCAGGAGACGCTTTTCCACCCAAACGAACAGCGCATCCGCCTCGACTTCCAGGGCCACGCTTCCTGTGCCGCCCTGCCGGTTGACAGTGGGCTCCCCAGCCGGAGAGACTCGCGTCCGTGATGACCGGCAACCAGATGGGCTGTTCCAAGGGAGCTCCCGCCCGAAGCGATAGCGGGGACAGCCACCATTGTAACGTCAGGCGAACCCGGCGGGGACACAACAACCGGCGATTGAGAGAATCCGACTGATGGGACCAACGTCATAACAGAGCACGCTGGAGAGGCCACATATGAAATCGGGCCCACGGAACCACCTCCAGAGTCGACGCCATGGTTCCCAATAAACGGAGATACCACCAGGCCGACGGAGCGGGGTTCGCTAGGAACACACGCAGAAGCTGATGCAAACTCTGTGCACGGCGATCCGGGAGAGATACTATCCCCGTGGAAGTATCGAAACAAACACCCAGATATTCGAGATGTTGAGTCGGCACCAGCTGACTCTTGGGCACATTGATCACCCAGCCGAGACTCCGCAGAAGACGAACGACTTTGTCTGTGGCCTGCAAGCTCTCCACCTGCGGACTTTGCTCTTATCAGCCAATCGTCGAGGTAGGGGTGCACCAGAACTCCCTCCTTGCGCAAGGCCGCCGCGACTACAACCATCACCTTGGTGAAAATGCGAGGCGCGGTGGCCAGGCCGAAAGGTAGTGCTTGGAACTGGAAGTGACCCCAGGGAAACGCGAATCTGAGAAATTTCTGATGTGCGGGCCGGATGGGAATATGCAGATAAGCCTCGGTGAGATCTAGAGAAGTCAAATACTCTCCCTGCCGCACGGCGACGATGACGGAACGGAGAGTCTCCATCCTGAAATGAGGCACCCGTAGACAGCGGTTCATGCCCTTGAGATCGAGAATAGGGCGTACGGAGCCGTCCTTCTTTGGTACCACGAAATAAATGGAGTAACGACCGAGTCCGCACTCGTTCGCTGGAACAGGGACGACGGCACCCAGCGCCAACAGGCGTTCCAAGGTTATCCGAATGTCTAGCTCCTTTTGCGGCCCTCTGCAGGGAGACAGGACAAAGGAATCTCTTGGAGGGATGGCAAAGTCCAACGCATAACCATCTCTGACTATCTCGAGGACCCAACGGTCCGAAGTAATGTGGGCCCAAGAGGGGAGAAAGTTCCGAAGACGTCCGCCGATAATCTGAACCCCCTCCGGAGCCCGCCTCATTTCATTGCAGTTTGCGACTAAAGGAGGACGACGCACCTGAGGAAGCGATGGAGAATCCCCTGCCAGCACCCCGGAAACCCCGAAAGGACTGAGACCGGGACGCAAACCTGCCTCGCTGGGAATTCCAAAGGCGGGTCGACCGAAATCTCCGAAAATCCCGAAACGAACCCCGAAGCGCTGGAAAACCTCTAACCGACTTGGGCTTGTCCTCCGGAAGCCTTCCACCTTTGGACTCACCCAAGTCTTTCACCAACTTATCCAAGTCCTCTCCGAATAGCAACTTACCCTTAAAGGGAAGCCTGCTAAGACGAGACTTGGAGGAAGGATCGGCAGCCCAGTTACGCAACCAAAGGGATCTGCGCGCAACCACCAACGAAGCCATACTATTTGCCATGGTACGGATCAAATCATAATGGACATCCGCCAGATAAGCGGAACCCGACTCCAGGCGAGTAACCTCGAGCAACGCTTGCTGGTCTAAGGAAGAACTCTGACGCAAGCGCTGAGCCCATCGCAAAGAGGCTCTAGCAATCCAGGCCGCACAAATCGAAGCCTGTAGCGATAAGGCATTGGTCTCGAATGCTTGCTTCAATAAACCATCCACTTTCTTGTCCTGAATGTCCTTCAAGGCAGCACTGCCTTCCACCGGAATAGTGGTCTTTTTTGTCACCGCAGATACTGCTGCGTCAACTCGAGGGGACTTGAATTTCTCTTTATCCACGTCCTTCAATGGGTAGAGACGATGCATCGTCCGGATACCCTTCAAACCAGCGTCCGGATGGTCCCACTCGGTCTGTATCATCTGAGCTACCACCCGGTGTACAGGGAAGACCACCTGAGAGTCTCGAACCGCCTGAATAAGGGGATCCTCCAACACATCGGCCTCCCCTGGAGCCGGCGCCGAGAGATTGAGTGTCTGGAGTGCTTCCGTGATAAGAGGAACCAACTCCTCTCTACGAAACACCCGAACAATCCTAGCCTGATCTTCAGGGTCTGGAATTTCTCCCTCCTCAAGGTCATCGGCACTGCCCTCAAGGTCAACATCCAGCTCTAGGTCGTGCACCTCGAAATCTTCTTGCACCAAGCCACCAGAGCGCGACTTCCTAGCCGCCTTGGAGGGCGGTTCCGACTGGACCGAGACAGGCGGCAGAGGGACGAGAGCTGAGGGGGAGGACTCAGGCCATTTGCCCAACTGCCCCAACTTGAAAGCTTGATGCATAATCAGCACGAAATCCGGAGAAAAATGCGTCAGAGCAGAAGAAGCGTCACCTTGCTCTACAGAGACTCCGGACCCCGGACCATGAGAGCCAGTAGCCACAGGCGGCAACAGAGGCCCCGGAGAAAGATCACCCTCAGCAGACAGCGCAGACACCAAGTGCTCTGCTGGAGAAGGGGAGTCCCCCTGATGTTCCATGCCAGTGGAGACTGCAGCACAGTTGGAGCAGAAACCAGCGGCAGAGACGGACCGCCTACGCGAACCGCAGACCAGACATTGCGGCTTGGAGGACATGAAGTACAGTCAATCAGGGCGCGGCTGAAGAAAAGAAAGTACAGAAAAGAAACAGCGTACCCTGAGACAGCCGAGGATCAAGTCAGGGAGCACTACACTGCCCAGCTCCACACTGAACCCGCGGGCTTAAGCGTCCTCTGATGTCTTCTTTTTTTTTTTTTTTTTTTAAACTGATAACAAAAAAAGAAACACTCAGCAAGTGTCCAAAATGGAAGGGAGATCAAAACGCTACGAAATTAAAAGAATGGGGAGCCAGCAAAGGCAATTACCGCCAAAAAATAAAATTCAAAATGGCCGCCGCGATCGAAGCACGCCGAAGCAAAAAAGAGCGCCAAAACAAAAGAAAAAATGAAAGGCAAAGAAAGAAAGAAAGAAAGCACTGACGAGACGAAAGCCCCCCTGAAAGAAACACTTACCCTGAAAAAATGGCAAAAGCAAACCGTTCGTACCGCCGCTCAGCAGGACCGGAGCGGAGCAGAGCAGAGAGCCGGTGTGCTGAAGGGCAGGCAAGCGCCGGACCGCAGCCGGTGTGCTTGGCAGCGGGCTCAGGGCAATATGCAGTAAGGAGAGCCGCGAGTATACAGATCCTGCCCCCGAATAGTCCTGGGGGAGCGATCAGAGCAGCCGGTAGAGACCGCAGGCAGGGAACCGGGAGAGAAGAGCAGTGCCGTTCAGCCTCTCCACCGCGGGATTCCCCGTGTGTCACTGACACTTCCTTTAAAAAAAATTTTTTTTTTTTTTTAAAGCCCAAATCAATTAAAGAGACAGTAGTCAGGAAAAAGAAACTAAACTAAACTGGAGAGAAAAAACAAACCAAACAACTAGGAAAAAAAAACTAGAAGTGAGCCTAGCTCCAGGCTCACACCACCTCCTGCTGCAAGGAGACTGGACACACTGGAGGGCTGATGGGAGTTCCAGCAGTAAGCAGGCTACAGTACTAAAGAGTTGATTGATCCAGTCTCCTTGCTGCAGGAGGAGGTGCACTACCCGGATGTGGAGGACTAAACTGGACACCCGCTCAGGAATTAAGCATTACTCTCATGCTAGAAACTCGTGTGCATGGCTTTTAGTGCACAACTTTAATGACTGCTTTCGGCAACAGCCCCTAAGTGATTTGCTCACGGTTACACAGTAAATGCTGAATGGACTGGCCAGGCTCATAAATCAGTGCAGCAAACATATCATGAAGCTTCCAGCCCACATTAAAACTCCAGCCTGTTTCCATCTCCTTACCTTGCTGGAGTAATCCTGTAGTAAATGCAACATGTACTGGTCTATTACGTACATCTCAGTGTTGGGGATGGCATCAGTCTCTGGTCTGAAGCCTCTCAGGTTCCCCAACATAAAGCGCAGTGTATTCCGAAGCTGTCAACCAAAAACAAATACCTGAGTATTACAAAATGCTCAAACATAAATGGAGAACAACTCTGGCTGGAATATATTGGCAATTGACTACTAAATGCTACCATTCACAATCAACCAGCACAACTGAAAGCCGAGTCACCTTGTTAATGTCTTCTCTTGCCGTATTCAATGCTGAAGGTCCGACTGAAACTTCTGTGAAAACGTTGGACTCAGCTACCCACCAACGCATAACATCAGCACCATAAGGTGGCTCCTTAGTTTCATCCTGCAAACGGAGAAAAACATCCGGCAGTCCTACAGCAGTGCTGCTTCTCAACCTTAAATTTCATGGCACCATTTTCAAGTTTGCTCAATTCTTGTGGTGCACCATATCAAATTCTGCACAGTCCTCATTCCCCTCCCTAGCTCTCCTGCATTATTTTGCTTGTGCGTGTCATACTAGTGTTTCAAAATGTTAACTGGTTCCTTGTAATGTTGACTGGTTCTCTGTAATGTTATATTAATGTTACTTGTAAACCGCCTTGATCATTGGAAAAGAGTAGTTACTCACCTGTAATAGGTGTTCTCCGGGACAGCAGGAATCAGTTTTCACATATGGGTGACGTCGGCACCGATGGAGCCCTCACGGAGGCATCCCCCCAGCTTAAAAGAAAGCCTCTGGGAGATGCCACCATGCATGTGTGGTCCCCTTCCCGCCCAAGGGTGCATCTTGCCCAGTCAGATGACATAGCTAAAGGACGGTAAAAATAAGATGGTAAAGGAGCAATTCCAAGGGGAGGAGGGAGAACATAAGAACATAAGATATGCCATACTGGGTCAGACCAAGGTCCATCAAGCCCAGTATTCTGTTTCCAACAGTGGCCAATCTAGGTCATACGTACCTAGCAGTTTCCCCAAGGGACACAGGTTCCACAATGCTTGTATTGGTTCAAGCATTGATATCCTGGGTCCCTTCTTAATAATGGTTTATGGACCTTTCCTCCAGGAACTTGTCCAAACCTTTTTTAAACCCAGCTACACTAACAGCCTTTACTACATCCTCCGGTAATAAATTCCAGAGTTTGATTACATGTTGAGTGAAAAAATATTTTCTTTTATTAGTCTTAAATAGTTTACCCTGTAGCTTCATTACATGTCCCCTAGTCTTTCTATATTCTGATAAGGTAAACAATCGATCTACGTTTACCCGTTCCACTCCGTTCATTAATTTATAGACTTCTATCATATCTCCCCTCAGCCGTCTCTTTTCCAGGTTAAAGAGCCCCAACCTTTTTAGCCTTTCTTCATAGGAGTATCCTTCCATCCCCTTTACCATTTTGGTGGCTCTTCTCTGAACCTTTTCTAAAATCGCTATATCCTTTTTAAGGAGGGTTGTGAGGACCGATTCCTGCTGTCCCTGGAAAACACCTGTTACAGGTGAGTAACTACACTTTCTCCGGGAAAAAGCAGGAAGTCAGTCCTCGCACATAGGACTCCCTAGCTACAGGCTACCAAAAACCCATAGCAAAAATAGGGGTTCCCTCACGGGGAGCCGCAAACAACAGCAATTTAGTCTGTGCCCACATACCACAGTAGGACCCCTGTGTCTGATGAAACCAGCACTCTGGTAGCCTGAACATAGAAGGGTCGGAGGGTAGGAGTTGCCTAAACCCTGAAAAAGTTATGGACCACAGCCTGTCAGGACTCTCTTTCCAAGCTGTAATGGCCTGCAAAGGTATGGACTGAAGACCAGATGGCGGCCCGGCAGATGTCAACCATCGGGACAGAGCGCAAGTTTACCACCGAATCCGACATGGTGCGCCGTGATACAGCTTTCCAGCGGGAGCCTCGCCTGCTCATAAGTGAGGGCAACAGGGTCTGCCACCCCAGTGGACAGTGTACGCTTCGTCACCGCCTCCCCCAGCCTACTGGGGTCATAGGAGATGAAAAGGCGAGAAGCTTTGCGGTGGCCCTGAGTGCGTTGGATATAGAAGGACAAAACCCTCTTACAGTCCAAGTTGTGAAGGACCGTCTCCACCCGACTGGAGTGAGGTCTTAGAAAGAAGGTAGAGAGCACCACTTGCTGGTTGAAATGAAAGGATGACACTACCTTCGGCAGGAATTTGGGGTGCATGCAAAGTACTACTCTATTCTTATAGAACCTGGTATAGGACGCCTCCGCCACCAGGGCCTGAAGCTCGCTAACTCTACGAGTGGAGGTGAGAGCGACCAGGAAAGCCACCTTCCAAGAGAGACAGCGGAGGTGTCAGGTAGCCAGAGGTTCGAAGGGCGGGCGAGTGAGCTGCCCCAACATGATGAGGTCCCATTCAGTTGCCGGAGGGTGAACCGGGGGCTTCAATAAGAGTAGGCCCTGTAGGAAAAGGGTCACCAATGGTTGGGCAGAGAGGGGCTTACCATCCACCTAATGGTGGTGCGCCGCCAAGGTGCACTCAGATGGAGTTAGACTTGTCTGGACAAAGAGGTGGAAAAGGTGCTGTAGCATCAGAGCCACTCGGCAGGAGAAACAGTCAGCCCCGTGTTCGGCACACCAAAAAGAGAACCTGCACCATTTGAGGGTGTATGCCTTCCTAGTAGAGGTCTTACGAGAGGCCAACAGAATGTCTTCCACCTCAACCGGAAGGTTGAAAGGGGCTAGAGTCACCCTCTCAGCAGCCAGGCTGTCAGCGACAAGGACCCCAGGTTGGGGTGCAGGAGAAAGCCCTCCTCCTGAGATAGGAGTCCAGGGGTAGTCCTCAAGGGGATGGGGGTCTCCACCATCAACTGCAGAAGCAGCGGGAACCACGGTTGCCTGGGCCACAGAGGGGCTATCAGGATGAGCGAAGCCCTGTCATGGAGGGACCTGAACAGGGTCTTGGCGATCAGCGGCATAGGAGGGAAGGCATACATGAGGCCTTCCGCCCATGAGACCAGGAACGCATCCGCTGCCACCCTGGACAGGTGGGGCTGCTGGGAGCAAAAGCTGGGCAACAAAGTTGTCCAGGCTGGTGAACAGGTCCATCATGGGTACCCGCAGAGCCGAAAAAGCAGACAGGCTACCCTGGGGTCCAACTGCCACACGTGCGGTTGGAGGACTCTGCTGAGCATGTCGGCCAGCAGGTTGTTCTGACCTGGCAGGTACACTGTCCGCAGGAGGATACCCTGTTGGACTGCATATGAGCAGAAGACCAGTGCCTCCTGGCAAAGTGTATGAAACTCCGTGCCCCCTGTTTGTTTACGTAGAATATCGCTTCCTGATTGTACGTCTGGACTAGCTCCGGCTGGTGATGCAGGTGGTGAAAGAAACCCCTCAGGGTTCCTGACTTGGAGCTCCAGGAGGTTGATCTGCTGGGGGTTCACATCTGGTGACCAGTTGCCCTTAGTGCGGAGATTTCCACAGTGGGCTCCCCATCCGAGCAGGGAAGCGTCCTTGGTGAGGACCCTTGAGGGGCTTGGGGCCTGAAAAGGCATGCCCGCCTCGAGATGCTGGGGAGACTGCCACCAGATCAGAAAATCTGCCAGTTGGCGGGTCACAGAAACTCTGTCTCAGAGGCGGCCCGTGGCCTGAGACCACTGGTCCTGGAGACACCACTGCATCGTCCTCATGTGGAGGCGAGTGTTGGGGGTGATGTGGACCATGGAGGTCATGTGCCCGAGGAAGCGCAGGAGAAGCCGAGTGGGCACCGAGGGGCGGCACTGTATGTCCCGAGCCAGAGTCCTGAGACAATTGGCTCGGTCCCTGGGAAAGAAAGCCTTCGACTGGAGAGTGTCCACCTTTGCCCCAATGAACTCAAGACACTGTCGGGAGGAGGAGAGACTTGGGGTAGTTTATGACAAACCCCAAGTGCTGCAGAAAGTGGATGGTGCATGCGGTGGCCTGCTGCACCTCTGAGGCCATGCCTCCCTTTATGAGCCAGTCGTCCAGGTAGGGAAATACGAAGACCCCCTGGAGCCGGAGGAAGGTGGCCATGACTGCCAGGCATTTTGTGAAAACTCTTGGGGCAGAGGCTAGGCCGAAGTGGAGCACCCTGTAAGGAAAATGCCTGCCCCCCACTATGAACCGCAGGTACTGCCTGTGGTTGGAGTGGATGAGGATGTGGGTATAAGTATCCTTGAGGTCTAAGGAACATAGCCAATCTCCCTGCTGGAGGTAGGGCAGCAATGTTCCAAGAGAGAGCATATTTTTTTATTTATTAGTATTTTATATTTATACCATTTTTACATATAGTACCAAGAATAAATCTTGTATAGAAATTGAGAAATGACTATAAAAACATTATACAAAGAACACAGCAAGGAAAAGAAGAAAAAACAATCAATCCCACTCTAGCCCTCAAACTAGGGGATCCAAGTTAAGAAAAACATAACCAAAGATAATCAAACACAGACCCCATATCCACATGGGACACCTTTGAATCTGTCTCCAAGGAAAGACTTGAAACCACAATTTCAGGGCTCAATACCACCACCTCCCCACTGGACCCAAGCCTGGTTGGATGGATCAAAAAAACAAGACAAGAACTAAGCCCAACTCTTGCTACTATTGTGAACGAATCACTCAAATGGGGTCAGATGCCCTCTGGCCTCAAAAAAACGGACCTTGACCCGATAAATCCAATCTCATTCAAACCATAGCAAGCCTTCCATTTGCAGCAAAAATCATTGATAAGATAGTACAGCAGAAGCTTCAGGACCACCTAGATAAAAACACTCTCGACCCACAGCAACATGGCTTTTGCCCAGCCCATGGCATCCAAACCCTCATATTATCATTAAACAACACACTAACAAAAGGAACTCAAATCAAGCACTCTTGGATGCATTAATCTTCCTGGATATATCTGCTGCATTCGACACTGTCTCCCACAGTAACCACCTGCACAAACTAAAGGAAATCAGCATACACGGTAAGGTCCTACAATGGTTTCAGTCCTATCTAATGGACATATATCAACAAATCCGAACCAGCACTACCACTTCAGTACTTTACCAACAGACACAAGGAATACCACAAGGGTCTGCACTCTCAGCCATGCTATTCAACATCTACCTGCAACCACTGTGCTCCATATTAAGGTCACACCAAAGTTAATTTTCACATATATGCAGCTGACATTACGCTTTATGGACCCATAACCATCTCAGACCCGACAAATCCCCAATTAATAAATTGCTTTAATGATGTTTCCAGATGGCTCCAAGCGAACAACCTTGCAATAAACCTCAAGAAAACAGAAGCCTTATTTGTCACAAAAGACCAAACATTCACACCGCCAATGCATCTAACCCATGGATCGATCCAAATAAGGGTTCAACCACAAATAAAGTATTTGGGTATCATCCTAGATCAATCATTGTCATTCAAGCAACAAATAAAAAGAACCTCAAAGACAATATTTTTCAAAGCCAGAAGTGGTCTAAGACGCTGAACCATTCTGGAAGACTTCAGATCTGTAATGCAGGCGATGACACTCCCTCACCTGGATTATTGTAACTCAATATACCATGGACTCCCAATTACCACGCTCAACCCACTTTGAACAGCGCTCAACACTACAGCCAAGACCATCCAAAGGGTTAGAAAATTTGACCACATCACTCCAGTTCTGAAGAACTGAATGTACCCACAGTTCAGGCATAAGCTTACTGGGGCAGGGACACTTGAAAGAAAAATCAGCTACTTGAAATAGAAATACTTACTTTGCAAGGGACCAACAGAGGCCTTTGCACAGGGGGCTGATAGAGCTATACAAAGGTATATTTTGGGTAATTCTGGTTCATTGTCTGCTTGAAAGGCATCTCCCAGGGAGGGGCTACTTTAGATCATCAGACACCTGGTTTCACATACTGGTCACAGCCAGTCAAAGGCCGGAGCTGCACAAGACACAGATAAGCTTTCTCCTATCTCTGCTGGGGTTTTTTTATTACAAATATAGAATACTAAGGGATGGCTAAACTTTAGGTATTTGGGAAAATTGATATTTGCTGGTCTTACATTACGTTTGGGGATAGTCAAACTGCTTGATTTCCTTGTGTAGCCTTAACAGTTTTCTGAGTATGCCCACAGTTCAGGTATAAGCCTACAGGGGCAGGGACACTTGGATTCCCGCCCACCCTACCCCTCACCTCACCCACCCCTGGGGCTGCATTGCCTATATAGTGGCCAATAGCTTGAGATACACCCACATTCTCTTAACCAGCATGTCTTGTATTCAGTGCAATAGCTGCGGTGCTTACATTCCAAGAAGAATAATTTGGAGCCTAAGAGCATGTCCTATGTGCCGAAGGTCATCTGCCATATATAACGAATTGACTCTACTAAGAGAAGACCTAGCTGCCATGCATAAAGATTTGTCTCCACTGAGAGAAGAACTGACTGCAAAGAAGTGCACCTCTTCTAGGATACAGACTGAACAAAGTCCATCACTGCTCCCACGAAGAGTCAAACATACCAGGAACAAATGGATCACAGTGGGTTCGGGTAGATTGCAATCTGTGACACAGAGATATCCCATACACCAAGAGATATCCCTGCATAATGCATTCTCTGCCTTGGTTAATGAGGATGCCCTATCTAAAGAAACTGAATGGCCCTTAGAGGAGTCTGCCAATGCCCAATATCCTGCTAAAGCACCAAATATGAAGAAAAACTCAGCAAACAGAAACTACTACTACTTGGAGATTCCATCATCAGAGACACCAACTTGGGAACACAGTTCAAAGGAGAGAAGATAGTCAAATGCTTCCCAGGCTCCTTAGCCAGCAGGAAAACAAACCAAATTATTGATATACTTAGCGTGGAAAGCAAACATTCCAAACTTGATGTCATCCACTTGGGTACAAATGACCTGGCTAGAAATAGTACCTCTACAGTCCAAAAGGACTTCCAATCTCTGGGAGAAAAACTCAAGCCCATTGTTAACACTGTAGCATTCTCAGAAGTTCTACCTGTTCTAGGTAAGGGGGCAAAAAGGCTAAATTGCATTAACAGCTTTAATACATGGCTCCAGACCTGGTGCAAATGAGGAGAATTCAGATTTATTGGCGACTGGGAAAACACATGGACCAACAAGAAACTATACTGTGCTGATGGACTACACCTCTGTCGCAGGGAAAAGAATCCTACGTGAAAAATTCAGGCAGTATGTCGATTTGCATTTAAACTAGAAGAAGGGGGTGATGGAAAGGGAAGGTCAAGTTCTGGACGTCACCCCCTGCAAAAGCAGAACAACAGAAACAACCACACTTTTAAACACATCAAAAGCAACTGGGAAGAAGTGGGTAGAATAAAATCAATGCAAAATACACACAAGCCAGTTAAATGCTGGAAAGCAATGAGCACAAATGCTCGAAGCTTAGCCAACAAACCTCCGGACCTGGAAGTCCTAATGGTAGAAAAGGACTTGGACATTGTGGCCATTACAGAAACATGGTTTAATGAATCACATGATTGGGATATAGCCATACCTGGCTATAATCTATTCAGAAGAGACAGAGACAATTGAAAAGGGGGAGGAGTAGCTTTGTATGTCAAAAGCAATATTAAAGCTACTGAAATGCAAGGTGCATGGGGAAAAGAAGCAGCGCTCTGGATCGTGTTAGAAAGAGGAGATGGCACTGTCATCCATACTGCTGTAATCTACAGACCTCCAACTCAAATTGAAGAGATAGATAATGAATTGATTATAGATATTGCCAAGATAGCAACAAAGGGAGATGTGATCATATTGGGTGACTTTAATCTACCCGATGTAGATTGGATTACTCCTTCTGCAAATCTGGAAAGAAGCAAAAAAATTGTGAACGCTATCCAAGATGCGTTACTTAGACAAATGGTGATGGAACCAACCAGGGAAAGCTCAACGCTGGATTTGGTGCTCACCAACAGTGATAGTGTGTCTAATGTCTGGGCGAGTGCCCTGTGAGCAACAGTGATCATCACACGGTGTGGTTTAAGATAAAAGCCAAGGTGCAATCCAATCATAGCAAGCTCAAAGTCCTAAACTTCAAAAACACTGACTTCAATAAAATGGCCGAGTACCTAAAGGAGGAGCTGACAGGGTGGAAGGGGATAAGGGGAGTGGAATTGCAATGGGCTAAACTAAAAGGGGCAATAAAAGGGGCAACAGATAAATATCTAAGAAAAGTAAATAAAAACAAAAGGAGAAGGAAACCTATTTGGTTTTCCAAAGAAGTGGCTGCTCAAATAAGGGCAAAAAACACAGCTTTCATGAAATTCAAACGCTTTCAAACAGAAGAACACAGAAATGAATACAGGATCAAACTCAAGGAGACAAAAAGAGAAATAAGGATAGCAAAATCAAAGGCAGAGGAAAAGATGGCTAAAGATGTTAAGTGCGGTGACAAAAAACTTTCTTCAGGTATATTCAGGAAAGGAAGAAGATCAGAGGTGGAATTGCAGGACTCAGAAGTGCTGGAAACAGACTCATGGAAAATGACATTGATAAAGCGAAACTAACAAACAAATACTTCTGCTCTGTTTTTACTAAAGAAAATCCTGGAGAAGGACCACCTGTGACTCCCAAATATATAAATGGAAATGAGGTAGATACCACACCATTCAGAGAGGATGAGGTTTTAGAACAACTTGCAAAACTGAACGTCAACAAGGCCATGGGACCAGATGGCATATAAGAACATAAGAACATAAGATATGCCATACTGGGTCAGACCAAGGTCCATCAAGCCCAGTATTCTGTTTCCAACAGTGGCCAATCTAGGTCATATGTACCTAGCAGTTTCCCCAAGAGACACAAGTTCCACAATGCTTGTACTGGGTCAAGCATTGATATCTTCGGTCACTTCTTAATAATGGTTTATGGACCTTTCCTCCAGGAACTTGTCCAAACCTTTTTTAAACCCAGCTACACTAACAGCCTTTACTACATTCTCCGGTAACAAATTCCAGAGTTTGATTACACGTTGAGTGAAAAGATATTTTCTTTTATTAGTCTTAAATAGTTTACCCTGTAGCTTCATTGCATGTCCCCTAGTCTTTCTATATTCTGATAACGTAAACAATCGATCTACGTTTACCCGTTCCACTCCGTTCATTAATTTATAGACTTCTATCATATCTCCCCTCAGCCGTCTCTTTTCCAGGTTAAAGAGCCCTAACCTTTTTAGCCTTTCCTCATAGGAGTATCCTTCCATCCCCTTTACCATTTTGGTGGCTCTTCACTGAACCTTTTCTAAAATCGCTATATCCTTTTTAAGATACGGCGACCAGAATTGCACACAATATTCAAGGTGCGGTCTCACCATGGAACGATATAGAGGCATTATAATATCTTTTGTTTTATTTTCCATTCCTTTCCTTATCATACCTAGCATTCTATTTGCTCTCTTGGCTGCCGCTGCACACTGGGCCGAGGGTTTTAACATGGTATCCACAATGACGCCTAAATCTTTTTCCTGGGTGGTGGTTCCTAATGTGGAACCTTGCATCGTGTAACCATAGTTTGGGTTGTTCTTCCCTAGGTGCATAACCTTGCACTTGTCCACATTAAATTTCATCTGCCATTTTGATGCCCAGTCTTTCAATTTAACAAGATCCTCTTGCAATTTTTCACAATCCTCTTGGGTTTTAACAACTTTAAATAGTTTTGTGTCATCTGCAAATTTGATAACCTCACTCGTTATTCCACTTTCCAGGTCATTTATGAATATGTCAAAAAGCAGCGGACGCAGCACAGATCCCTGGGGTACACCACTATTCACCTTTCTCCATTGGGAAAATTGGCCATTTAGCCCTACCCTCTGCTTTCTATCTTTTAACCAGTTCCTGATCCACAATAGTACACTGCCTCCTATCCCATGACTCTTTAGTTTTGCCAAATGTCTCTGATGAGGGACCTTGTCAAAGGCTTTCTGAAAGTCCAGATACACAATATCAACCGACTCACCTTTGTCCACCTGTTTATTCACTCCTTCAAAAAACATAACAGATTAGTAAGACAAGATCTTCCTTGTCTAAAGCCATGTTGGCTGTCTCCCATTAGGTTGTGACTATCTACATGCTGAGTAATTTTATTCTTTATGATTGTTTCTACCATTTTTCCCGCTACTGACGTCAGGCTCACCGGTCTGTAGTTTCCCGGATCACCCCTGGAACCCTTTTTAAAAATTGGTGTTACATTGGCGATCCTCCAATCTTCAGGTATTAGAGATGATTTTAATGATAGTTCACAGATTACTAATAGCAGGTCTGCAATCTCATATTTCAGTTCTTTCAACACCCTTGGATGTATACCATCCGGCCCAGGTGATTTGCTACTCTTCAGTTTATCTAATAGTTGTAAGACATCTTCCTGATGTATCGATATTTCCTTCAATTCTTCCGCACCTTTAAATACCACTTCAGTCATGGGTAACATCCCTACATCTTCCTCAGTAAAGACTGAAGCAAAGAATTCATTCAGTCTCTCCGCTATCGCCTTGTCGCCTCTTAGTGCCTCTTAACCCCTTTATCATCTAATGGACCAACTGACTCTCTCACAGGTTTTTTGCTACGAATGTACTTGAAAAGGTCTTTATTTCGTGTTTTTGCTTCCGCAGCAAGCTTCTTCTCAAATTCTCTCTTTGCCTGTCTTATCAATGCCTTGCATTTGACTTGCCAGTGCTTGTGCTGTTTCCAGGTTTCGTCATTTGGCTCTTTTTTCCATTTCCTGAAAGATGCTTTTTTGGCAACAACAGCCTCTCTGACCTCACCTTTAAACCATGCTGGCAGTTTTTTGGACTTCCTTCCACTTTTCTTAAAGCTTGGAATACAGCTGGTCTGGGCTTCCAAGATAGTATTTTTCAACAACATCCAAGCTTGATGTACGTCTTTAACCTTTGCAACTGCTCC
Organism: Ichthyophis bannanicus; assembly: GCA_033557465.1. Taxonomy (NCBI): domain Eukaryota; kingdom Metazoa; phylum Chordata; class Amphibia; order Gymnophiona; family Ichthyophiidae; genus Ichthyophis; species Ichthyophis bannanicus. The sequence continues at coordinate 397,714,311 of CM066033.1, forward strand.
TTTTAGTTTTTTCTTAACTGTTTTCCTCAGTTTATCATAGTCTCCCTTTCGAAAGTTAAACGGTAGTACTGTGGATTTCATCCCAGGATACTGAAAGGGCTCAGAGAGGTTCTTGAAGGACCGTTAAAGGATGTTTTCAACAGATCCTTGGAAACAGGAGATGTTCCTCAGGACTGGAGAATAGCCGACGTCGTACCCCTATATAAAAGTGGTGACAGGGAAGAAGTGACAAACTACAGGCCCGTAAGCCTTACCTCGGTGGCGGGAAAACTAATGGAGACGCTCCTGAAAGAGCGAATAGTGAACTTTCTTAAAACCAGCGGGTTACAGGATCCGAGGCAACATGGTTTTACCGAGGGATGATCTTGCCAGACAAATCTCATTGAGTTCTTTGACTGAGTGACCAGAGAACTGGATCAAGGACACGCAATGGATGTCACCTGGATTTCAGCAAAGCCTTTGATACTGTTCCTCATAGGAGGCTTAGCAATAAACTCAGTAGTTTGGGGATGGGTTCCAAGGTGGTAAACTGGATCAGAAATTGGTTGACTGACAGACGACAGAAGGTGATAAATGGAGCTCACTCGGATGAAAGGAAGGTGATTAGCGGGGTGCCTCAGGGTTTGGTCCTGATCCCGGCACTGTTCAATGTATTTGTGAGTGATATTGCTGAAGGACTGAATGGAAAAATCTGTCTTTTTGCAGATGACACAAAAATTTGCAACAGAGTGGACTCCCCCGAGGGAGTGCTTAACATGAGGAGGGATCTGCAAAAGCTGGAAGAATGGTCTGATGCTTGGCAATTAAGATTTAATGCGAAGACGTGCAATGTCATGCACTTGGATAGCAGAAATCCAAGGGAAATGTACACGATGGGGGCGAGAGGTTGGTGTGCACGGAGCAGGAGTAAGACCTCAGTGTGATTTCTGTAGATCTCAAGGTGGCAAAACAGTGCGACAAGGCAGTGGCAAAACAGTGCAACAAGGCAGTGGCAAAAGCCAGGAGGATGTTGGGCTGCATTCGAAGAGGAATTACCAGCAGAAAGGAAGGGGTACTAGTGCCACTGTATAAGTCTCTGGTGAGGCTTCACTTGGAATACTGTGTTCAGTTTTGGAGACTATATCTTGCAAAGGATGTAAAAAGAATGGAAGCTGTCCAGAGGAAGGCGACCAAAATGATTTGGAGCCTGCGTCAGAAGCCTTATGAGGAGAGACTTGAAGACCTAAATACGTACACTTTGGAGGAGAGGAGGGATAGGGGCGATATGATTCAGACCTTTAAATACTTAAAGAGAATTAATGAACAAACAAACCTCTTCCAGAGACGGGGAAGCTGTAAAACTAGAGGGCAAGACATGAAACTGCAAGGTGGTAAATTGAAAGGGAATGTCAGGAAATACTTTTTTACTGAAAGGGTGGTGGATGCTTGGAATGCCCTCCCGATGGAGGTGGTGGGGCAAACACAGTGACGGATTTCAAAGTGGCCTGGGACAGACAGAGTAGTTACTCACCTTTAACAGGTGTTCTACAGGAGCAGCAGGAATCAGTCCTCACATAAGGGTGACGTTGGCGCAGACGGAGCCCCCGTGCGGAGCATTTCCCCAGCTTTCATAGAAAGCCTTTGGGAATGCAGCGCGCATGCGCCGTCCCCTTCCCACCCAAGGGTGCCATCTTGCTCAGTCTGATGACACAGCTAAAAGACAGCAAAAATAGCAAAAATAAATCCTAAGACTGCAACTCCAAGGGGAGGAGGGAGGGTTGTGAGGACTGATTCCTGCTGCTCCTGGAGAACACCTGAGTAACTAATCTTGCTCCAGGACCAAGCAGGAAGTCAGTCCTCACATATGGGACTCCCTAGCTTAGGGCTACCGGAGGCCCCAAACTGAAAAATGAGCTCCCTCTAGAGCAGCGATGGCGAACCTGTGGCACGCGAAGGCCTTGCAGCTGGCACGCGGGAAGGTCCGCAATCGAAAAAAAAAAAAACAACCCTGTCTGCTGCCGCTGTCGGGGCCGCCGCGGCAGAATCGAGCGTGCCGCGGGGCCCCCCTGTACCCGGCAGATCCTGCCCTCCCCGTAGCAGCTCTCTCTTTGGAGCTACAGTCAGACGCGCCGGCTTGCAGAGCGCGAAGGGAAGAGTTTCCCTTTCGCGACTCTGTTAAGCCCGCGGGGGCTGATGGGAACTTCCCATCAGCCCCCGCGGGCTTAACAGAGCAGCGAGGGAACTCTTCCCTCGCGCTCTGCACGCCGGCGCGTCTGCCTGCAGCTCCACAGAAAAAACTGCTACGGGGAGGGCAGGCTCTGCCGGGTGGGTACAGGGGGGCCCCGCGGCACGCTCGATTCTGCCGCGGCGGCCCCGACAGCGGCAGCAGACAGGTTTTCTTTTTTTTAAAATTTTCCCTGGGCTGGGCTGGGCTGGGCTGGGGGGGTGGGGGTTAGGAGTGGTGATGGGCTGGGCTGGGCTGGGGGGGGGGTTAGGGAGTGGTGATGGGCTGGGCTGGGCTGGGGGGGGTTAGGGAGTGGTGATGGGCTGGGCTGGGCTGGGGGGGGTTAGGGAGTGGTGATGGGCTGGAGGGGGGGTTAGGAGTGGTGATGGGCTGGGCTGGGGGGGTTAGGAGTGGTGATGGGCTGGGCTGGGCTGGGCTGGGGGGGGTTAGGAGTGGTGATGGGCTGGGCTGGGCTGGGGGGGGGTAGGAGGAGTGATGGGCTGGGCTGGGCTGGGCTGGGGGGGTGTTAGGTGTAGTGATGGGCGGGGGTGGGGGGGGTTGAGGAGTGGTGATGGGCACTGGGCTGGGGGGGTGAGGAGTGGGGATGGACACTGGGCTGGCTGGGGGGGGTTAGGAGTGGTGATGGGCACTGGGCTGGCTGGGGGGGGTTAGGAGTGGTGATGGGCGCTGGGGGGGTTAGGAGTGGTGATGGGCGCTGGGGGGGCTTAAACTAAAAATTGAGTGATGGGGGATTAGGACTGGGAGTGGGCTGATGGGGAGGTTAGGACTGGAAATGGGCTGGTGGGACTAGGCCTCGGCGTGGGCTAGGGGGGGCTAGGACTGGTAAGGGGTTGGGGTGGGTGCTAGGACTGGAACTGGGCGGAGTGGAAGGGGGCTTGAACTGCAAATAGCTGTTGGGGATGGGGCTTGGAATGGAAATGGGCTGAGGGGAAGTGGGGGGCTTGAACTGCAAATAGCTGATGGGCACGGGGCTTGGAATGGAAATGGGCTGAGGGGAAGTGGGGGGCTTGAAGAAGGGAATGGATGCTGGGTGAGACTGGAACTAGAAGGGAGCTGATGTTGGGGGAGGATTAGAATGGGATGGGGCTGGGAGAGTAAAATGGAGAGGGGAAAAATATTTTGTGTAGGAGGGATGAAAAATCTACAATTGGCCAGGTATTGGGAGAGTAATTGGGGATTGAGGATGGAGGGGTAAAATTTGTGTGGATGAAATAGGAATGAGGAAAGAGCAAAAGGAGAAAGATTAGTATGTTAAAGCAGATGTAGAGAGAGATAGAATGGAAAAAAAACTAGAAGAGAGAAGAAAGGACAAATGGACAGCAGACGATGGAGAGTTAGCAGAAAACATGAAGAAACCAGAAGAAAATGGCTGGACCAATTGCAACTGAAAAAAAATGCACAAAAGGTAGAAAGATATCTCTTTATTTTGAATTTATTAACTGGAATATGTCAGCTCTGGGAAATGTGCATCATTAACATCTGCGCTTTGTTTGGTACAAGAGGAAATTCCTATTTGACGTTGCCACTTGTTCTCTTTCCCCAGTATTCACTGAAATGTATTGGTTTAATATTTGCAGTGTTGCCTTTTGATAGGTAGGGTATGGTGCTTTGTGAGTCCTGGTAATGCTGTCAGGATACGGCGGGTTTGCTATGGGTTCTAAATGGGCAGCGTTTGTAGTAGTTCCTAAAGTGCCTGGCGGTTGGCACTGGATTATAGTAATGTAGAAATCTTTTAGTCTTTCTTTATCCATACACTCATTAAGAGACATGTTTACTAAAAGTTAGTGTATGGTAACATTATGCAAATATTTATGCAAATAAGACCACTTATGCAAATGACGTGCTGGCACTTTGAGGAAATTCTTTGGTTTTGTGCGGCAGTTTGGGCACTCATGCTCAAAAAGGTTAGCCATCACTGCTCTAGAGCAATGTTCCCTCTAATTTCTGTAGGCTGTGTACGCATAAAATATCAGCTGTGCAGCTTTTGAAGGAAAGTTAAATTTTTGTGCGCCACATAACGACATTCGGAGTTATATACTTTAAAATTTGACTGCACGTCAGAATACAGTATGTACACCACATTGATTACACTAGAAAATATTGTAGAACTTGTGAAAACCGTAAATATACAAGAACTTTTAAATTTTAAGATGTCTGTGTTGTTTTCTATCAGAATCAGAACCGTAATTTTTGTGCGCTCTGTTGTAAAGTATGTGCATCGCTCGGCGAGGTGTGTACGCGCGCACACGTGCACAACTTAGAGGGAACAGTGCTCTAGAGCCTCAGCATGCAAGAACAGAATCTTCTCTGATAACGCCCCCGACAGGTAGCCCAACACCAGGGCCGAAGGGTAGGAGTTGCCTAAACCCCAAAGAGATTATGGAGTACCGCTTGCCCGAAAGCACTGTCCCTGCGGGACTCCCTCTCAAGGCAGTAGTGGGCCGCAAAAGTCTGGCTTGAAGACCAAGTAACGGCCCGGCAGATGTCTCCCAACGGAACAGAGCGGAGATGAGCCACTGACGCAGCCTTCGCCCTGACACGGTGAGCCGTAATTCGACCCAGCAACAAGAGGCCGGCTGCCCTGTAAGCCCAGGCGATGCAGTCAGCTACCCATATGGACAAAGTACGCTTGGAGACAACCAACCCCAACTTATTGGGGTCATAAGAGACAAAGAGCTGAACCGCCCTCCGATGCTCCTGTGTACGGTCAAGGTAGAAGGATAACGCCCTCCTACGGTCCAGGGTATGCAAGACCATCTCAGCCCGGCTAGCATGAGGCCTGGGAAAGAAAGTCAGAAGAACCACCTCCTGATTGAGGTGGAAGGAGGAGACAACCTTTGGAAGGAACTTAGGGTGAGTCCGTAAGACTACCCTGTTCCTATAGAACCTAGTATACGGTGCTTCTGAGACTAGGGCCTGAAGCTCACTCACTCGCCTAGCTGAGGTAAGGGCTACCAGAAATAGCGTTTTCCAGGACAGAAAACGCAGAGGGCAAGTAGCCATAGGTTCAAATGGTGGGCAAGTAAACCGTTGCAAGACCACATTTAAATCCCATTAAGGGGCAGGTGGACGCACTGGAGGCTTACGCAAAAGCAGGCCTCTGAGGAAGTGAGCCACCAAAGGATGACTGGAGAGAGACTGACCCTCCACCTGTGAGTGGTGTGCTGAAACAGCACTAAGATGAACTCGAACAGAATTGGACTTAAGGCCTAGGTTGGACAGGTGAAGCAAATACTGTAGCACCACTGGTACCAGACATGAGAATGGATTCTCGTCGTGTTGAGTACACCAGGTAGAAAATCTACGCCACTTAATAGCATAAAACTTTCTGGTGGACTGCCTCCTAGAGGCCAAGACTATGTCCTCCACTTCCCTAGGCAGTAGTAAAGGCGCTAGGACTACCCTTTCAGCAGCCAGGCCATCAAATTGAGGGAGTGGAGATTGGGGTGCAAGAGAGATCCCTGCTCCTGAGACAGGAGATCAGGTTGCATCCCCAGAGGAAGAGGAGTGTCCACCGCTAGTTGCAACAGTAGTGGGAACCAGGGTTGCCTTGGCCATCACCAGAATCACTGAGGCCTTGTCCCGGATCACCTTGAATAGTGTCTTGGACACTAGAGGCTTGGGAAGAAACGCATATAGAAGGCCTGTAGACCATGGAATGAGAAACGCATCCGCTGCTATTCTGAGAGGATGCGATTGTCTGGAACAGAACCTAGGAAGCTGACGGTTCAGAGGGCTGGCAAAGAGATCTATGGTTGGAAGACCCCATCTCAGGAAGATCTGTTGAAACACTAAAGGGTTCAACTGCCATTTGTGCGGCTGCAGAATCCTGCTCAATCTGTCTGCCAGGGAGGTAGACTGCTTTGAGAAGAATGCCATGATCGACTGCCCAGGAGCACAGTTTCTGTGCTTCCTGACAGAGAAGGCGGGACCATGTGCCCCCTTGTTTGTTCACATGGAACATAGCCACCTGATCGTCCGTCTGAACCAAGACGGACTGGTGAGAGATGAGATGAGAGAAAGTTCTCAGGGCTAAGCGGATAGCTCTCAGTTCTAAGAGATTGATCTGCTGTGCGGCCTCCCAAGGAGTCCACAGGCCTTGAGTACATGCCCCTTGGCAATGTGCACCCCAACCTTGAAGAGAAGCATCGGTTGTCAGCAACTGAGAGTGTGGAGGTGCCTGAAAAGGCACCCCTTGCACTAGATTCGGAAGATGAAGCCACCATTGCAAAGAAGACCGTAGTAGGCTGGACACCCTCACTGTGTCCGTGAGGCTTCCTGTGGCCTGGTGCCACTGAGTCCCGAGGCCCCACTGAGCTGGTCTCATGTGTAGACGGGCATTTGGAGTCACATGGACCGTGGATGCCATGTGGCCTAAGAGCCTCAGGAATTGTCTGGCGGAGACCAGAGAATTGCTGTGGAATAGCCTGGCTAGAGCCATCAATCTAAAGGCCCTGTCCACTGGTAGAAAGGCCTTTGCCTGAAAGGTGTCCAGTCGAGCTCCTATGAACTCCATGATCTGGGAGGGATGCAAACTGGACTTTGCGAAGTTTATGACAAACCCCAGGTGCTGAAGCAGAGCGACAGTGCGAAGAGTGGCTTGATTGGCCTCTTGCGGGGATTGACCCCTGATGAGCCAATCATCCAGATATGTAAAGACAAAGAGGCCTTGAAACCTGAGGTAGGCCGCTACCACCGCCAGGCACTTGGTGAATACGGTGGGGGCGGATGTAAGGCCATAAGGCAGTACTCCGTACTGATAATGGTTTCCTCCCACTACAAATCTGAGATATTGTTTGTGGTCTGGATGAATAAGGATATGAGTATAAGCATCCTTTAGATCTAAGGAGCATAGCCAATCTCCCTGCAGGAGGTAGGGCAGCAGGATTCCAAGGGAAAGCATCTTGAACTTTTGCCTCTGCAGAAACTTGTTCAGGTTTCGCAAGTCTAGGATGGGTCTGAGGCCTCCTGTTCTCTTTGGTACCAGGAAGTACCTGGAATAGAAGCCGAGACCTCTCAGGTGGTGGGGCACCGGTTCCACTGCCTGTTCCTTCAGAAGACCTGCCAACTCCTGCAGGAGTAAGTCCCTGTGCAGAGGGAGTCTGGGAGGCTCCCCTGGAAAATAGGAGGGAGGTACCTGGTGGAAGTGGATTCCACAACCATGGAGTGGTGCGGTAATTGTGCCTTTTGGAACCCGGGGCTCTTGCGGACTCGAAAGATGGAATCGACCCGCTTGCTCAAAACCGGCGTCGAGGCAGGCGCCGCCCACATGCGGAAGAGCAACCGTTCCAGCATCGGAGGAACCGGAACAGTAAAGGCCTCCTTCGGAGGAGAGTCATACTGTAGGGCCTCGAGCTCCTCGGCTCGAGGCTCCTCCTGGGGATCCGCGGGGAATGCCAAAGCCTTGGCCATGTCCCGCATGAAATCCAAGAACCGGGTATCCTCCGGGGGGGACCTTCTCCGAGGCTCGGACTCGGGCGAGTCCAAAGGAACGCACAGAGTCCGAAAGGTGTCGGGCGACTCCTCATCCTCCGTCTCCCAGCCGGACTCCTCGGAGGAGGAATCGAGCGGCTCCGGTCGGGCAGGCATCGATGCCATCCGCCCCGACACCGAGGGTACCGGCGTCGACGACCTCGGTTCCGAACGGGAGGCCGAGGGGGACCTTGGCCGAGGATCGACTCGAGCTCGCATGGACTCGAAGATCAGCTCAGCCTCCGGGGTCGACTTGGATGTCGATGTCCCGGTGGTCGGGGCAGATGCACCGGTGAGACCGGCGATCAGTGCCTGCTGCTGTTCCATGAAGGCAGCCAAGCTGCTCTCCAAGGCCGTCAACCTGAGTCCAAGCTCAGGAGACTCAGCAGCCCCCGACTCGGGCCCCGGCAGCGCCGGGCCCGACGTCAGCTCCCCTAAAGGTGAGTCCACGAGGACTACAGTACTCACGTGACCCGGGGACTCCATCTCCACACGAGGTTGTTTTGCAGGCCTCTCCGACTCCGAAGACCTGAGACAGCGCTCGGGGCTATGCGACTTGGCCCTCGAGGAGCCAAGTGTGTCCACCGATGCCGCCCTCATGGGTTTTTTCTTCTTACAATGCTCCCGCGAGGGAGACCCCCTTTCAGAGGAGCCTCGACGCTGCTCGGGGCCGGAGTCCCGAGATGTCTGGACGCGGAGTCAGAGAAGATTCTTTCCTTTTGGTGCTGCCGACTCCTTAACGCCTTATAGGGCATTTTTCTACATGGATCACAGATCATCGGGTCATGATCGGGTCCGAGGCACTGGAGGCAGCAGTCATGTGTGTCGGTGAGAGACATAAGTTTCTTACACCGATCACACTTTTTAAACCCGCTGGCAGCCATCGGGGGAAAAAGGGCCCCTGCAAGGTCAAAAGACAGGGCAGCCAGTGAAAAAAGAAAAAATGGCACGAACGCTAGTCAGTAAGGACAAAAACCGAAAAAGAGATCTGGGCTCGATACCGACGTATTGGGCCCAGGTGGGAAAGGGAAACCGGCGTCGAACCGAAGAAAAACAGGTTAACGCAAAGAAAATCAACTTCTTTCTCGGGTGAAACAAATATAAATCTGTCGGGCTCCGCGGAAAAAAAAAGACTGAGCAAGATGGCACCCTTGGGCGGGAAGGGGACCGCGCATGCGCGCTGCATTCCCAAAGGCTTTCTATGAAAGCTGGGGAAATGCTCCGCACGGGGTCTCCGTCGGCGCCACCCATATGTGAGGACTGACTTCCTGCTTGGTCCTGGAGAAACAGTGGATCACTTTACAGCAACAAGATTAAATCAAAGTAAACTGAACCATCTAATTTCTCAACAAATAGGAGTGTCCTACATGGAATGATGGGGGGAGGAGCGGTGGGTTCACCCCAAAACAAACGAAGAAACAAAGATATGGGGAGGGGTGAAGACATGGGGAGGGGTGCACCTCCTCCTGGTGGGTGCACCACTAAGCAAAGACATGGGTAGAGGTGCACCTACTCCCTAAATGACATGGGAAGGGGTGCACCTACTCCTGCCATATTGCTGGGCAGACTAGATGGACCATACTGGTCTTTATCTGCCGTCATTTACTATGTTACTATGTTACATTCTTCCAGAAGAAGTGTGGATCAAGTACAAAACCCTAGTACTGATCCATCGGGCATTTCATCTCCAGCAACCATCACACCTCCACACCTTGCTGGAAAACCCGAACTCAGGAAAACCAACATGGCAGGTTACAAACAATGTGCCACATAGTAGGACCAAATTTAATCAGCAAACCTGCAACTGCACCTTTGAAAGTTATGCACCTACATTATGAAACTCTCTGCTAGCTAAACTCCGATGCAACAAAGAACTATCTACATTCAGAAAGGAGCTCAAGACCCACCTATTCAGAGAACACCTCAGTATCGAACAGAACAACCACCAATGATATTCCTCCCAAGATGAACACTGAAACCACAACAGAGCAATCATAAAACATAGATGAACTACTAAGACAACCAGATTGCACATATGTAAATATCACCCCTCCCCCGGTGACGGGTCCTCTCCTTCAAAGTATTATTGTCCCCACCCTTTTATTGATTGTAAACTCCCCTGTTTGATATTGTTTTATTGTAAACCGCTTTGACCCAGTGAAAGGCGGTATATAAATGCAGCTAAATAAATAAAATAAATAAATTAAATAAAGATACAAGTATAATCAAAATTGGTAATCCAGTCAACATTTTGTGCCTATCTCCTCAGGATGGATCTACAGGAGGCCCTGGGGGATTCTCCAGCCGGCGAGCATTTATGAAGGCCAGCAGCTGGGATGGCTCATAAAAAACATAAGAAATAGACAAATGCTTAACCAAGCATTTGCAAGGGTATTTCAAAAAGAAGAGAGCTCCCAGCTGCTACACTCCAGGACGCAGAAGAAGAAATTCATGCCTCTTCCGCTGCATATCGCGAGCTATGTCACGAAACATATGAACAAGAAGTACCTTGAACCTCAGGTTCCTCTTCTTAAAAAACACCTTTATCAACCACTCCTTATCAGATAACAGAGCAAGGGTGACAAGAAGCGTAGCAGGAGTTATAACTTCCTCCCGAGAGTCTTCCAACATTGCAGGCAAGTTAACAACATCGGCTTGCGCCAATCCAGATTCACAGCTGTTGATGCGGACTTCTTAGCCACAGGAAGATAGTAAACCTTAACCAACGGAGGAAGTGAGTCCACAGGAACTCCAAGAATGTCAGTCAAATATAACCGGAACATATCTCTGGCAGACACCAAAGATGATCTAGGAAAATTAATCATTCTTAAATTTGCAGCTCTGAGTTTTCCAATGTCTCCAACTTCTATTTTAATACAAGAGAGTCTTTAACAAAGTAATCTGAAAGATTGTCTACCACTTTAAGCTGAGACTGGACAGCCACAAACTAGTTCTCCTCTATAGCCACCTAATTCCTCTCCACCTGAGGGGCTCTCCTGGGAAAAAAGGGGGAGGTGTCTAAGTCAGGTGGAGGAGGTAACCCTCCCTGACTTCCCTTAGTGCCCAGGAATCAGTGGTGATAGTCATCCAGACGTCTCTCTGTGGGCTGCTGAACTCCTTGGGGTAGATAGGCTATGCTCAAGGAGTCAAAAACTCCCCCCTGGCTGGGCCGGAGCCGGTGCCTGGGGTTTTGGAGCCTTCTGCTTACGTAGGCCATGCCCATGTCTCTTGGCCTGCTGACCCTGTTGGGGAGCTGGGGAGGCCTGATAAGGTGGGTAGTTTCTGTAAGCGGCTCCCTTCCCCGGGTAGAAAGACTTTTCACCAAAGCTCTTCCGTTGGGGAGGGGCAGCGGTCTTTTTGGAGAGCCTGGTCCTCGTCATGAACTCTGTCTCCAGCTCAGCAGCCTTGTTGGTCATGGGTTTGCCAAAGAGGTTCTCTCCTTGGCAGGGACATCAACCAATTTGTCCTGAACCCAATGCTCGAGGTCAGACAACTGTAGCCAAACTTGGCGGCGTGCACCAATGCCAGCTGCTGCTACTCGAGCTGCCGACTCGAACCAGTCATAGGCCGCTCGAGACATGAATTTGGTGCATTCATGGACAGCTTTGGCCAGATTCTTGAATCGCTGCAAGGGTTCCTTGGAGAGACCAGCTGAGAACCCAGCGAGTTCCTTTGTCAGGTCTCTCAGGTACATGCCCATGTACAGCTGGTAGGCCTGGGTGCGGCCGATGAGCATTGAGCCCTGGTAGCACTTTCTGTCGAGGGCATCCAGGGTGTGGGCATCAAAAAATGCGCCTGCTGTTTTTTTTTTGTTTTGTTTTTTTAAATTTTTTATTTATGCAATTTTACAACAATCATCAAGCAAAACGCTTGTACAGAAAACAACAACTTGCACAAGAATTGAAGATACAGAAAACAATTTACCACTAAGAGAGAGCACAAGAGTATAGTTAGTCCACAAATCAGTAGGGGGAAGACAAATAGGGAGATAAAGAGGACAGGTGAATCCTCCCACTCCTAAAATAGGAAAAAAGAAGATCATATGAATCTAAAGTGGAGGCGGAAGACAAAGCATACTAACAATAATGAGACTAATCACTGAGGAGATGATATCACAATATGAGAGCTAACAAATGCAGATAATTCCTCTGGTTGAAAAAACACATATTTATGCTCATTAAAGTAAATTATACATTTACAGGGAAAACGAAGTAGAAATAAGGCACCCATCTGAACAATGGCAGGTCTTAATAACAAGAAAGCTCTACGCCTTTTCTGGGTCTCTCTTGAGACGTCAGGGAATATAGCAATCTTTCTGCCCATAAACAGCACTGAACGCTTCTTAAAATATAACTTCAAAATCCAATCTCTATCTAATGATATAGCAAAAGTCACTAACATAGTAGATACCTTTAATTCTGCCTCTTTAGGTGATTGCAACAAAGCAGATACATCTAAGATATCCATTTCCAAAGGACCTTCAATCTTCTTACCCTCTTTCTTACCCGATGGCAGAAAATAAGCTTTCACAACCGGAGGGGTTAAATCAGTCGGTACTCCTAAGGTTTCATGCATATATTGTTTAAACAATTCAACCGGAGAAACCCCCACAACCACAGGAAAATTTAACAATCGGATGTTAGACGCCCTCACAACATTTTCCAAATTTTCCAACTTCATTCTCATAGCTAAATTATCTTTAATAATAGTTTCAGACAATACAGAAACCTGAGTCACATTCTGTTCTCCAGCCTGAATCTTCCCACGAAGGTCAGCAAGGTCAGCCTGAATTCCAACAGACAGAGTCTCCAACTTTTCCAAACGCGAAGTTTCCAAATCCACATGTTGACACACCACAGAAGATAACTGCAAAATCGCCTCCCAAATCGACTCTAATGAGATCACCTTTGGGCGTTTCAAAAGAGTACCTTTAGAAAATTCTACCAACAAGGGGAATTCCTGCACGTCTGCTCCCACTGCTCGGTGACCTGCTGCATCATCATCCTCCTTCACAGGCCTCACAACTGAGGGCTGGACTCCGGGACTCTCCTCGAGTGGAGGCAGGTCCACCACTTCCTGGTAGGTCCTCCTCTCCTCTCACAGGAGGGGTCTCTGGAGTGCTGACACGAGGAGGTGGCACACGCTCATCCGGGGAGAGAGACACATCCAGGGCAAGTAGTTCCGTATCCACCTCAACCGGTGCTACAGCACCCGCTCGAATCTCCCCTCTCTTCTGCTCCGTCAACTGCACATACCGATCCATCGGACCAGCGGATTTGGCAGGCTCAGACTCCGCGGGAGGAGCCTTAGGCCGGCCTTTTCGTTTAGCCATACTCGACACAAAAACGCCCACGCCGCCATCTTAGGTAAGCCACTCCCCCCATCTTAGGTAAGCCACTCCCCCCGCGCCTGCTGGTTTTTCAACCGATGCATGGCTGACTCCACCACCATAGAGTTATGCAGCAGCTGTGACTTTTTAAAACCCGGGCTCCGGCAGACTCGATACATTGAGTCAAGTCGTTTGCTCACCACTGGCACCAAATCCGATGTCTCCCACATTTGGAGCATCAGCCATTCCAGGTTGGGAGGAACAGGCACAGTTGGCGATTCCCACAGAGGGGCCTTGTACTGGAGCATTTCCACCTCATCCACCTGAGGGTCCTCCTCCAACTCGGTTGGGAATGCCAGGGCCTTAGACATGCCCTTGACAAAATCAAAGAAGCCCATGTCCTCGGGTGGGGGCCGCCAATGAGGCTCTGAGATGGGAGAGTCCGATGGGATGTCGCGATGGCGAAAAGTATCAGGGGACTCCTTGTCCTGTCTCCCACTCTGAGTAGTCCATCAAGGACTCGTAAGAGGGCTGCTCCGTGGGCCTCGGGGCCCCTGACACCCTGTGGCCGGTACCCGGCAAACTTGCCGGGCATGACCCCGATCCCATTGAGTGGGACTCTGATTGCGACATCGGCCGAGGATCGACTCAAGGCTGAATGACCTCAGGATTGGCTCGGCCTCTGGGGATGTCTTGGATGTCAAGGGCCTGGTGGATGGGGCAGATGAACCCGTCGTGCCAGACAATAGTGCCCACTGCTGGTCCATGAAGGCAGACAAACTGTGCTCCAGGGCTGCCATTCTGGACTCCAGACCAGAAGGCTCCGCAGCCTTTGGCATGGGCACCAAGGGACTCGGGCCCGACGCCATCTCCCCAGAAAAAGAATCCTCGACAAGGATAGCATCTGGGGACCGAGGCCAGTCCATGGTCGGATCTTTCCAGGGGACCTCCACAGCCAATCCTTCTCCGACACCTTGGACGAATGCCTCAGACTGCGGGACCATGCCCGGGGAGCACCCGGCCATTTGGAACCATCCAAGGATGACGCCTTCGAGGGTTTCTTCTTCATGGGTTCCCTTCAAGGGAGACCCCATTTTTGAGGACCCATGACAAAGTTCTACTTAGAAGGTTCCCCCTGAGATGTTGCGGCCTCAGACTAGGCCCTGGCCTTCGGAACCACCGGGGACTCGAGGAAAAAATTTATCATGCTGCTACTGGCGGCTCTTTAGGGCCTTATTGGACATCCTCTTGTAGAGACCGCAGGCCGCCGGGTCATGGCCTGGCCCAAGGCAGCGGAGACAGCAGTCATGTGTGTCAGTCATAGATATAATTTCAGAGCACCAATCACACTTCTTAAAGCCACTGGTAGCCATGGGGGGGGGGGGGGAGTACCCCTGCGAGGTCGAAGACTCTCCAGCCTGCCAGTGGGGGAAAAAGGCATGAAGATGCCAGTAAAAGAAAAGAACGAAAGACTACAAAAGGGGACCGAACTCGACGCCAAGGCAACTAGGTCGACAGGCGGGAAGAGTACCGGTGCAATACCGGAGGGGAGTATGAAACTCAGAGAGAAAAATCAACTTTTTCCGGGGACAAGCAAGACGAACGTCTGAAGAGCTCTGTGGACAAAGGAGACTGGGCAAGATGGCACCCTTGGGCGGGAAAGGGACCACAAATGCGTGATGGCATCTCCCAAAGGCTTTCTTTGAAAGATGGGGGGATGCTTCCACGAGGGCTCCGTCGGTGCCGATGCACCCATATGTGAGGACTGACTTCCTGCTTGTTCCCGGAGAATGCAGTATAGAAGCCTTTAAAATAAATAAATAAATTCTGCCATCTTCAATCTGATACCCGAACATGTCAGCAATGCCAGTCCCAGAGTTGGTGCAAGGCATTAATGCCAGGTATTGGTGCCCTAGGCAAACCTTAAAGCCTTACTGCCCCCTAGCTGTCAGAATCTATTGTTAGCTTTGAATGCCTTGCTCTCCCCCCTCTCCCCCCAGAGATGTAGCTCTAGGCTACTGCCTAGTTTGCCTAGTGGTTGGCCCAGCTTTGCATGTGAGGTCAGGGGTCTTGTAAAATTATGGGTCCAGTATATCAAACAATGATAAAGTCAAACAAACCAATAAAATCCATTTGTTCTCAATATGTAAATTCTTTGTGGGAGAAAACTTGTCAGCACAAAATATCCTCCATCTGGCAATAAAAGAATTTCTAGTTGTTGGTACTTTTAGCTCATTCTCTGGTCTTTTTTCCTTTTTAGCTTTCCATCTCTGTCTCTGATGTCATCCTTTCTTCTTTGTTTTTTTTCCCCTTCAGTGTAGATAATTTTTTTTTAAAACCTCTTTCTTCAGTCTTTTTGCGCTCTTTCTTTCATCCTCCCTCTTCTCTTCTTCGTCTCACATTACTCCTAACTACTACTACTCCTATTAAACATTTATAAAGCGTTACAAGGCATAGACAGCTGTACAAACACAGATAAAGACAGTCCCTACTCATCAGAGTTTACAATCTAATCAAGACAGACAAGACAAAAGATAAGGAGAATAGAATAGGGAATGGTAAGGAGACACAAGCAAACAAAGGATCAGGACCCAAAAGCAGCCTCCAAGAGGTGAGCCTTTCGCATAGATTTGAAAAGTGGCAGAGATGAAACCTGATGAACAAACTCAAGAAGTTTGTTGCAGGAGGAAGGAGCAGCAAGGTGAAAAGATCGAAGTCTGGAGTTGGCAGTGGAAGAAAAGGGCAAAAAGAGGAACAAACCAGTAGAAGAGTTCACGAGGACAGGTGTAGGGGGAAAGGAGAGAGGAAAGATAGCGAGAAACAGAAGAATGAATGCATTTAAAAGTCAGAAGGAGGAGTTTGAATTGAATACAGAAACAGAAGGGAAGCCAATGAAGTGACCTGAGAAAGCACAGTTACTTACCTGTAACAGGTGATCTCTGGGAACAGCAGGAATAAGTCTTCACATATGGGTACGTCGGTACCGACGGAGCCTGCGCGGGAACGCTCCCCAGCTTCCCCAAAAAAGGAAAGCTTTTGGGAGCATCCCACAGCGCCTGCGCGCTGCCTTCCCGCCTTTCCTAACCGCCTCTCCTCAGTTCGAATTTTAAAGCTGAGACAAAGAGAGAGAGAGGAAGGAAAGATAGATAGAGAGATACAACTCCTAGGGGAGGTGGGTGGGTTGTGAAGACTTATTCCTGCTGTTCCCAGAGATCACCTGTTACAGGTAAGTAACTGTGCTATCTCCAGGAACAAGCAGGAATGAGTCTTCACATATGGGGACTCCCTAGCTAAAGATGCCTGGGAGATCCCCAAGGATATGAGACCCTGGGAAGGGTTCTACCTCCTCCTATGGATCTCAGGCATCCATTCAGGGAAGGAGGGCAGGAGTTGATTAAGCATGGAACAGGTGTTTGAGAACAGCCTGACCAAACAAGGCATCCCGGCTGAGGTCCTTGTCCAAGCAGTAATGGGCTGTAAAGGTATGAACCGAGGCCCAGGTGGCCGCTCGACAGATCTGGTCGATGGACACAGAATTTAGATGAGCCATAGAGGTGGCCATGGCCCTCACATTATGAGCTGTGACATGGCCTTCCAGAGAAAGGTTCTTACTCTGGTAGGCGAAAGAAATACACTGAGCAATCCAATTGGACAGTGTCCTCTTAGAGACTGGAAGCCCTAAATGAGAGGGATCAAAGGCAACAAAGAGTTGAGAAGACTTTCTATGTTGCTGTGTCCTTTCTAAGTAAAAGGCAAGAGCTCTCTTACAATCCAGGGTATGAAGATTCCTCTCTGCACTTGATGCATGAGGACCTGGAAAAAAGACAGGTAAATACACCTCTTGATTAAGATGAAAAGGTGAAACCACTTTAGGCATAAAGTGTGGATTGGTCCTAAGGACTACCTTATCATGATGGAACCTTGTATAAGGTGGATTAGCCACTAAGGCCTGCAGTTCACTGATGCGGCGAGCTGAGGTGACTGCAATGAGGAAAATAACCTTCCAGGAAAGAAATTTCAAGGAGGTGGTGGCTAAGGGTTCAAATGGTGGCTTCATAAGCTGACCAAGAACCAGATTTAAGTCCCATGCCACCGGAGAAGGCCTAATGGGAGGTTTAGTTAAAGTTAGGCCTCTCATGAATCTTGCAATAAGAGAATGAGAGGAAATAGGCTGTCCATTAATAGGCTTAAGGGATGCTGCAATAGCACTCAAATGGACCCTTACTGAATTCGTCTTAAGGCCTGCATTGGAGAGATGCAGGAGATATTCCAACAGAGAATTCAAAGGCAGAGCTACAGGGTCAAGACCCTTCTTAGTACACCAAATGGAAAACCTTTTCCACTTAAAAAGCATAGGAACGTCTAGTAGAAGGTTTTCTGGAAGCATGGAGGATATCCTTCACTTGCTGAGAAAGATTCAAATCCTGAAGGTCTAGGCCTTCAGTAACCAAGCTCTGAGGTGAAGGGACTTGGGATTTGGGTGCCACAAAGTCCCCTCCTCCTGAGACAGAAGGTCTGGAGCAGCTCCCAAGTCTAGGGAGGGAGCTTGAGAGAGATGTAGAAGTAGAGGGTACCACACTTGGCGTGGCCAGCGTGGGGCTATGAGGATCATAGATCCTTGATCCCTCTGGAGCTTGAAGAGTCTTGGGAATTAAAGGAATGGGTGGAAAGGCATACAGGAAGCCTTGACCCCAGTGGAGGAAGGCATCCTTGGCCTGAACTCCCTGACACGGAATTCTGGAACAGAACCGGGGAAGTTTGGCATTCCACGGACTTGCAAAGAGGTCTATGTCTGGGGTTCCCCATTCTTGGAAGATTCTGAGTACCTGGTCCATGTGCAGGGACCATTCGTGTGGAAGCAGAACTCGACTGAGTCTGTCTGCCCAAGAGTTTTGGATTCCTGGGAGGTAAACGGCCAGGAGATGGATTTGATGCTCTCTGGCGAAGGCCCACAATCTTAAAGCTTCGTTGCAAAGCGACAGAGAGCCAGTTCCTCCTTGCTTGTTTATGTAAAACATGGCTACTTGATTGTCCGTATGAATGAGGACTGTCTTGTAGCTGAGCAGGGTATGAAAGACCTTGAGAGCTAGAAAAACTTCTCGAAGCTCCAACTGGTTGATATGAAGAGAGGTCTCCTGTGGGGACCAAGTGCCCTGAGTGGAGAGGTCTTGTAGATGAGCTCCCCAACCTGTTTGGGAGGCATCTGTTGTGAGGGTTGCCTGAGGCAACAACTGTTGGAAGGGGGACCCCCAACAACAGATTTTGGGTGGACATCCACCACTGGAGAGACCAAAAGAGACGTTTGGAAGTTGCTATTTGGTCTGAAAGAGCTCCTGATGACTGAGTCCACTGGGTGGACAAAGTCCATTGAGCTGCTCTCATGTGAAGGCGAGCATATGGTACCACATGCACTGTGGATGCCATGTGGCCTAGCAGTTGCAGCATCTCCTGGGCAGTTAAATGGCTCTTTGACTGAATCTGGGAGGCTAACTGCACTAGGCGTAGGCAACGGGCCTGAGGGAGATAGGCCCTTGCAGTGGTAGTGTCTAAGCAGGCCCCCATAAACTCTAGAGATTGAGTAGGGGTGAGCTGGGACTTGGGGAGGTTTACCACAAGTCCCAGATACTGCAGAATGCGCTTTGGGCGATCCAGGGAAGTCTGGGCCTCTGACTGAGATGGAGCTCAGATGAGCCAGTCGTCCAGGTATGGGAATACAAATATTCCCAGAGTGCGTAGAAATGCAGCTACTACTGCCATGCATTTGGTGAACACTCTTGGGGCAGAGGCCAGACCGAAAGGAAGCACCCTGTATTGGTAGTGCCTGCCTTGGAAAAGAAAACAGAGGAACCTCCTGTGAGATGGATGGATGAGCACATGTGTGTACGCATCCTTGAGATCTAGAGAACAAAGCCAATCCTGACTCTGAAGGTATGGAAGGAGAGTGCCCAGAGAAAGCATCTTGAATTTCTCCTTGCATAGAAATTTGTTCAATTCCCTGAGATCTAATATGGGTCTGTAACCCCCTGTTTTCTTTGGGATGAGAAAATAGGGGGAGTAAAACCCTGACCCCTGGTGAAGAAGAGGCACTTCTTCTATTGCCCCTTGGGCAAGAAGGGTAGCCACCTCTTGACCTAGAAGGTCGAGAAGAGATGTTGGAGAATTGAAGTGTCTCACCATGGTGTGGGGAGGAAGGTTTGAGAAATGAAGTTTGTAGCCCTCCCTTATGATGGAGAGGGTCCACTGCTCTGTTGTAATTTGCTCCCATCTGGGAGCAAAATGAGCTAACCTTCCTGGAATGGTGAGAGGCTCTGGCTGTTTTAGAGCCAGAAAGGCTAAGTTCTCTAGCATCAAGTCAAAAACCCTGAGGGGGTTGGGACTGCTGAGTTGCAGCAGCCCCTGTAGACTTAGGCCTGGCCTGTTTAGGCTGCTGACGCTTAGTAGCAAAGCGACCTGTAGATGATTGTTTGCCAGAAGTAGAAGGGAATCTGCCCTTTTTGAAAAAATACTTCTTGAAAGGCTTTTTCTTGGCAGGAATGGAGGTTGACTTTGAAAGTCTATCCAGAGCAGAATTTTCTGCATCCATTTGAGTGGCTTTTATTTGCCATTCTTTGCCAAACAGATTTTCACCTGTACAGAGCAGATTTCCTAAGCCATCCTGGACCCAGGGTTCTAGATCAGAAGCCTGGAGCCAAGCAATTCTGCGAGCAGCTATGGCAATAGCAGAAGCTCTGCTGGCACCTTCAAAGGAGTCAAAAGCTGCACGGTTGGAAAACTTTGAAATGTCTTGAGTATGCTTAAGCCAAATAAGGAATTCTTCCCTTTTATCCTCTGGAAGAAAAGGGAGGAAAGTGTGCAGTTTATCTGCAACTTCTTTCAGAAACATACCCATGTAAAGATTATAGGAGTTGATTCTGGCAATGAGCATACTGGGCTTGGAAGATTTTTCTACCAAAAGCATCCAAGGTCCTGCATTCTCTTCCTGGAGGGGCAGAGGAGTGTCTTTTTGCACTCTTTATCCTTTTCATAGCTGACTGCACCACAATAGAATGGTGAGGAAGCTGTGTTTTATGAAAACCAGGACAAGGAGGGACACGGTACATAGTGTCCAATCTGCGAGAATGAGGAGAAATAGTGAGAGGAGTCTCCCATAAGTCAATCATGTGCTCAAAGAATTTCATGAATTGGCAAGTTGACTGCCTCCTTGGGAGCCTTAGAATAACCTAAAATATCCAATTTTTTAGCTCTAGGCTCTGATTCAGAGGTTACTGAAATAGAAAGTCCTTTAGCTACTTCTCTTATGAAGTCTTGAAAGGACAAGTCCTCTGGAGGAGACATTCTTCTTTTTGGAGAAGAAAGCTCTTCAGGAAGGGCTATGGATACTTCAGCAGACTCCTCCGATGTATCAGAATCTGCAGAGGAATCAAAGTATCGTCTGTCAGGGTGCTCTTCTAAAGCTCGATACGCGTATCGAGCGGTATCGACATCGGGCGTCATCGGTACCGATGAGCATCCCTGGACAGGGAACCGCTACAGTCGGCATCTTGGTGGATGTCGATGTAGTCGGTACCGGTACCAACACTGGTGCCGGTACCGGAGCCGATACCGACAATGGGGTTCGTTGTGGTATCAGCGGCGTCGCAGCTTGAATGAAGGCCGAGATAGCCTGCTGCATGGATAGAACATTCTGATCCATCGACGCCATGAATGCCTGGAATTCGGTACCGGAAGGTTGCGCCGGTACCCCAGAGCATTCTAACAGGTGATCGGTCGAGGCCATGCCATCGATGTCAACCTGTAACCCCATAGGAGGAGCTTTGGAAGCCGGAGCTTCCCGCCGGGGCTGTTTTGCCGGTGCGGAATCCTCGAGGGCAAGCCCGGAGGCATCTCGATGCTTGGAAGGAGATCTACCCTTCGAGGACCGGCTGGATTTATGTTTGGTTACCTGAGATCCATGGGAGGAAGTAGAGGCCCTGGAAGACGTCGATGCCACTGAAGCTGCATCAGAGGGAAAGAGCACATGGAGCTTAGCTGTAAACCTCGTTTAGACATCAAGGAGCAGGATGGACAATCCAAAATGGAGTGGTCAGGACCCAAACATTTAAGACACCATTCATGGGTGTCGGTGACAGAAATAGTACCGCTACACTTAGTGCATTTTTTAAACCCGGAGGCTGGTTTTTCCATGAGGAAAATTTCTCGTGAGGCCTAAGGCCCAAAGAGGAAAAACACACTAAGTGAGGGAAAAATATGTTGTTGTTTTTTTTTTCAAGAAAAGAAAGAAAGAACGGTGGTACTGGTCCGACGTCGGGGAAGGCAGACGCGCGACCAAAGAAATAAAATAAAGGACTTCTTCAGCGGTGACAGGAACACGACCTGCTGGCTCCGCGGAAAAGAAGAACTGAGGAGAGGCGGTTAGGAAAGGCGGGAAGGCAGCGCGCAGGCGCTGTGGGATGCTCTCTAAAGCTTTCCTTTTTTGGGAAGCTGGGGAGCGTTCCCGCGCAGGCTCCGTCGGTACCGACGTACCCATATGTGAAGACTCATTCCTGCTTGTTCCTGGAGATAAGGGGTTATTATGAGTATATCAAGGCTGGCAAAAGATTAGTCGTGCAGCAGAGTTCTGAATAGACTGAAGAGGAGAGAGATGACTCAGAGGGAGACCAGCAGGAAGGAGGTTGCATTAGCCGAGACAGGAAGCAATTAGAGAATGGCAAGTGTTTTAGTAGTGTGTTCGGAGAGGAAAGGGCAAATTTTGTTAATGTTATAAAGAAAGAAACAACAGGTTTTACTATCTGTTGGATATGTGAGGAGAAGGAGAGGGAGGAGTCAAAGATGACACCAAGATTACGGGCTGAGGAAACAGGAAGTAAAAGAGTGTTATCTATAGAGATAGACAAAGGAGGAAGAGGAGATGAAGGTTTAGGGGTAAAAATAAGATGTTCGGTTTTGTCCATGTTTAGTTTCAAACAGCATGAGTCATCCAGGAGGCAATGTCAGTGAGACAGTCAAAAGATATGGGCCTGGAGAGTCTGAGAAATAGCAGGTGTAGAAAGATAGACTTGAGAATCGTCAGCATAAAAATGATACTGAAATCCATGGGAGGAGATGAGAGCACCAAGTGACTGGGTGTAGAAACAGAAGAGGCAAGGATCCAGAACAGACCTTTGGGGTATATATCAGCTGAGAGTGGGATATCAATAGAGGAGGAACCACCAGAACACACATGAAAGAGGAATGGGTGAGATAAGAAGAGAACCAGGACAGCACAGAGCCCTTAAAACAAAGTGAGGATAATGCATCAAGGTGGTGGTCAATCATATCAAAAGCAGCAGAAAGGTCAAGAAGGATAAAGCGTAGTTACTCACCTGTAACAGGTGTTCTCCAGGGACAGCAGGAATCAGTCCTCACTTATGGGTGACATCAGCACCGACGGAGCCCGCGCGGAGCAATTCCCCAGCTTTCAAAGAAAGCCTTTGGGATTGCTGCCACGCATGTTTGGTCCTCTTCCTGCCCAAAGGTGCCATCTTGCTCAGTCAGGTCCCTAGCTAGAACCTTACTAAGCACATGGCAAGGGAAGGACAAAAATAGCAACTAGTCAGGGGAGGTGGGAGGGTAGTGAGGACTGATTACTGCTGTCCCTGCTGTTATAGGTGAGTAACTACTCTTTCTCCAGGAACAAGGAGGAAGTCGGTCCCCACTTATGGAACTCCCCAGCTACAGGCTATCGAGCCTGTAACCTAAAAACGCCTCTGAGCAGAAGTCGATGCCCAAAGGAGCTGGAGTCATCGGGTCCCCGGGGCAAAGCTCTCGGTAGCAGTCGAGAAGGGTCGGAGGGCAGGAGTTGCTTATACACCAAACAGATTACAGAGTACAGCCTGGCCAAAGGCGCTGTCCCGGCGGGGACTCCCTCTCCAGGCAGTAGTGCACAGTGAAAGTGTTCACTGAAGACCAGGTCGCAGCCAGGCAGATGTCCTTTAGAGGCACTGAGCGCAGCGAAGCCACCGAAGCCGCCTTTGCTCGTACGCCATGCATGGTATCCTGTCTATCCAGCGGGACGCCCGCCTTTGTTTGGGTGAAGGCTATGTAGTCCGCCAACCAGATGGAGATGATGCGTTTGGTGACTGCCTGCCCCAGGCGATTGGGATCATAGGTGACAAAGAGCCAGTCAGACTTGCGATGAACCTGGGTACGCTGCAGGTAGAAGGCAAGAGCCCTCTTGCAGTCGAGTGTATGTAATATTGTCGATGCCTGGTTGGCATGCGGTCTTGGGAAGAAGGTCGGGAAGGACTATCTCCTGATTGAGATGAAAGTCCGAGACCACCTTTGGTAGGATGGGAGGAGATGAGAGCACCAAGTGACTGGGTGTAGATACAGAAAAGGAGAGGATCCAGCACATGGGTGCGCAGGACCATCCTGTTCCCGTAGAACCTAGTGTATGGAGCCTCAGCCATGAGGGCCTGAAGTTCGCCAACTCGGCGAGCCGAAGTCAAAGCCATCAGGAAGACCACCTTCCAGGAGAGATGCCAAAGCGAGCATGTCGCCATTGGCTCGAAGGGTGATCGTGTAAGCTGCATAAGCACCACGTTGAGGTCCCACTCCGCCGGAGGAGGCCGGATGGGAGGCTTGGAAAGCAAGAGACCTCGCTTGAAGCAGGAAACCAAGGGCTGCTCCGAGAGGCGTTTCCCCTCGACGGGGAGGTGGCTCACCAAAATGGCGCTCAGGTGTACCCTGACCGAAATGGATTTCAACCCTGCCTTCGAGAGGTGAAGGAGATACTGAAGAACCCACCGGGTAGAGCAGGAGAACGGGTCGATCTGGAGCTCGGAGCACCAGACCGAGAAGCTTCGCAGCTTAAAGGCGTACGCCCGCCTTGTCGAGTCTTTCCTCAATGCAAGGAGAACCTCCTCTGGGAGGTGAGGCGGAGCTAGGGCGACCCGTTCAGCCACCAGGCTGTAAGGGACAGCGAGGCCAGGTTCGGGTGAAGCATCCGACCCTCCTCCTGCATTAACAGGCCTGGGGCACAGCCCTGGGGGACTGGAGGCTTGGACGAGAGCTGGAGCAGAAGCGGGAACCAAGGCTTTCTAGGCCACGAGGGAGCCACGAGGATCACCGAAGCTCGGTCCCGCTGAACCTTGTGGAGGGTCCTCGCAATGAGAGGAGTGGGAGGGAATGCATAAAGAAGGCCAGAGGTCCAGCTCAAGAGAAATGCATCTGGGGCCACCCTGCTTGGGTGCGGGACCAGGCCACAGAAGCAGGGAAGCTGTGCGTTCACCGGGCTGGCAAACAGGTCCATGGATGGGGTCCCCCACCGATGGAACAAGAGGTCGGTGACCTCCAGGATCCAGGCACCACTAGTGTGGGTAGAGGATCCTGCTGAGTTTGTCCGCGAGGACATTCTCCTGGCTTGGGAGATAGAGCGCTCGTAGGGTCATCCCCCAGCGAAATGCAAAGGAGGATTGCCTCTCAGCAGAGGAGGAGGGATCCTGTTCCCCCCTCCTTGTTTATGTAAAACATGGCTACCCTGTTGGCGGTCTGCACGAGCATTGAGTCCCCCCACAGATAGCCTTCGAAGGCCCTCAGGGCCCATCGGACCACCCAAAGCTCAAGCAGGTTGATCTGCTGCCGAGACTCCTCGTGTGACCACTGCCCCTGGGTACACAATGTACCACAGTGGGATCCCCACACCAACAGGGAAGCATGTGTCGTAAGGACGAGCTCGTGCTGTGGGGTCTGAAAGGGCATTCCCCGAAGGAGACTTTGGGAGTCCCGCCACTAACTCAGGAAGTTGTGGAGACTGCAGGAGACCCGGATAGGGTCTCTGAGGTGGCCAAAGGTCTGGCTCCATTGTGGCCTGAGGCACCACTGGCCTGTCCACATATGCATGTCCACATGGTGGAGGTCATGTGTCCTAGGAGATGCAGTATGGCCCGTGCTGTAACCCAAGCCCTGTTCTGGACCTGGGCCGCCATGGCCCATAGGCAGTCTGCCCAGTCCGTGGGCAGGAAGGCAGTTGCTCGCTCCGTGTTGAGGCATGTGCCGAACTCCAGGGTCTGCACCGGCTCGAGGTGGGACTTGGAGTAGTTGACCAAGAAGCTGAGGTGTTCAAGGAGAATTGTGTGTAATGCCACCAGGCTGGCTTCGCCGATTGAGGTCCCCATGACGAGCCTGTCATCGAGGTAGGGGAAGATGGGCATGCCCTGCCGCCTGAGGGAGGCGGTGGCCGCGGAGAGACACTTTGTGAAAACCTGCGGTGCAGACGCGAGCTCAAAGGGGAGCACTCAGTACTAGAAGTGTTCCCTCTGCACCCTGAAGCACAGGTATTGCCTGTATTGGGGGTGGACTAGGATGTGGGCGTAAGCGTCCTTGAGATCCAAGGAGCATAGCCAATCGCCCTGCTGAAGGAAGGGCAGCAGAATGCCAAGTGATAACATTTTGAACTTCTCCCACACCAGGAACTTGTTTAGGTTCTGGAGATCGAGGATGGGGTGTAGGCCACCCGTCTTTTTCAGAATGAGAAAGTAGCGGGAGTAGAACTCACGGCCTCGAAGGTGCAGCAGTACCTTCTCGACCGCCCGTTGGGCAAGGAAATTGGGGCAGCTCCCACTGCAAGAAGGTCTAGTGTGATCGACGCCCACTGCGGGGCGAACAGGGACAGGCATCTCCCCACTGGCGGAAGTGTGCCGAGGGAGGGGGGGTTAGAAGCTACACCATCGGCGTCAAAAACCCTGCGCAGGTTGGGGTGGCGCCGGTGGCTGGGCCTTAAGCCCTTTAGGTTTGCAGTGGCCATGTGCACCGTGAGCCAGCATGGGGGTGGGTGGGAAGGGTAGGTAACTCCAGTAGGGGAGCCCCTTTCTTTGGAAGAACGGCTTCTTTGTTTGCTGCTTCTTCCGAAGGAGGGAGACGGTCTTATGCGAGAGACGAATTTGAGTCACGAACTCAGTTTCTATCTCAGCAGGCCTTATCCTCCAAAGATTTACCAAACAGTTGCTCGCTGAGGCAGGGGATGTCCAGGAGCTTCTCCTAGACCCACTGCTCCAAGTCAGAGGACTGGAGCGACGCCTGGCGTCGGGCCCCGATGCCGGCTGCTGTCACTCGAGTGGAGGACTCAAACCTGTCATACATGGCGCGGGAGAGGTACTTTGAGAAGGCCACAATGGATCTCAGAAGGGTTTGGAACCTGAGAAGGCGTTCACCCCTGAGGTCTGCTGAGAATCCACCGAGCTCCTTGGCGAAGTAACGCAGGAACATGCCCATATACAATTGGTATGCCTGGATGCGGCATGTGAGCATGGACCCCTGGATAGGCTTTGCGCCCAAGGGTATCGAGGGCTCTCGACTCCCTGCCTGGGGGGACCGAAGAATGCAACTTCGGGCTCTTTTGCTTCTGCATCGTCAACTACACTACCATGGAGGTACATAAGAACATAAGATATGCCATACTGGGTCAGACCAAGGTCCATCAAGCCCAGTATTCTGTTTCCAACAGTGGCCAATCTAGGTCATGTGTACCTAGCAGTTTCCCCAAGGGACACAGGTTCCACAATACGTTTATTGGTTCAAGCATTGATATCCTGGGTCCCTTCTTAATAATGGTTTATGGACCTTTCCTCCAGGAACTTGTCCAAACCTTTTTTAAACCCAGCTACACTAACAGCCTTTACTACATCCTCCGGTAACAAATTCCAGAATTTGATTACACGTTGAGTGAAAAAATATTTTCTTTTATTAGTCTTAAATAGTTTACCCTGTAGCTTCATTGCATGTCCCCTAGTCTTTCTATATTCTGATTAGGTAAACAATCGATCTACGTTTACCCGTTCCACTCCGTTCATTAATTTATAGACTTCTATCATATCTCCCCTCAGCCGTCTCTTTTCCAGGTTAAAGAGCCTTAACCTTTTTAGCCTTTCTTCATAGGAGTATCCTTCCATCCCCTTTACCATTTTGGTGGCTCTTCTGGGTCTTACGGCACTCCGGGCCGCGTTGGACCCTGTACATGGCGTCAAGGCACTTGCTCACAATGGGGACCGAAGCAGGCAGCCTTGACAAAGTGGGAGGAACCAGAACAGTAAGAGAATCCCGAGGCAGGGACTCATACTGTAGAATATCGAGCTCTTCAGCTCGCGGCTCCTCTTCAGCCTGCATAGCCAAGCTGAGGGCCCGTGCCATGTCCTGCACGAACACGAGGAATGATGTCCCTGTGGGTACGGGTCTCTGGGGAAGTATCCCCATCTAACTCCCAGCCCGAGAAGTCCGAGACAGAGTCAAACTCGGGCTGGTCGCGTTGCCCAGAGGTTGAGGCCTGCTTGAAGCCAGAGGCCTTAGAGGATCTCGCTCCCAAGGACTGGGCAGGTGAGCAAGACCGACACTGAGGACCCTCACGAAGCCCATGGCTCTCAGGGGGTTTCCAGGGTGGGTTTCGGTGTCCCTCTCGAGGGAACCTCGGTCTCGAGGCGTGGGCCAGCCGTTCAGGGCATCAGCGACTGCTGGGCTGTAAGAAGGCATAAATGCTGCGCTCCAGTGCCAGCAGATGGGACTCCCACATGGACGTGGGTCCCTGCGACACAGACACCGGGGTTACCGGGTCTGGCGTGGAGGAGAAGGGGTCCTCACCGGGACGACCCTCAGGAGATCGGGCGCCATCGCCGGAGACCTCTATCTGTATGAGGTACCTTTCAAGGCCGCTCCTTGTCTGGCTCTCGGGAATGCCGGGGGGGCTGAGTGACCGAGCGTGACAGTGTTCGCACTTGTCTGGAGCTCCCGATAGCAACTTCAAGGTCTTCTTCTTCTTATGCCTCTACACTTCAGGGGACCCCTGGTCGGAGTGCCGCTGAGAGTGCGGGGCCGAAGTGGGGGATCCCACCAGCAGAAGGACAACTGAGGGTGCCGCCAGGGATTCCTGGGCCACCTTCTGGAAAATGTTATTGGACTTCTGCTTACGACTTAACAGGGCTTTGGAGGATATTTTCTTGCAAAGAGAGCAGAGCTCCAGATCATGGTCAGCCCCAAGACACCGAAGAGAGCAGTCATGGGTGTCCGTGAGCGACAGGTTTTTGGAGCATCTGTCACATTTCTTAAAACCAGTGGCCACTGGGGCAAAAAGGGCCCCTGCTAGGTCAAAGACCTTTGCGGCCAGCGGTTGAGGGAAAAAAAGGTGTGAAGTCTGCAAAAGCAAAAACTTTTACAGAAAAGGATGTCCCCTCACTCAAGGGAAAAAGAAGAGCAGGGGAGAATGGGTAGAAGACCGGAGCTACTGGAAAAAACACAGGCCAGAGGCCAAAAACGAAATACTTTTTCCAAAGGATGAGGACATGCGTCCGAAGGGCTCCGCTGAAAAAGGGAGACTGAGCAAGATGGCACCTTTGGGCGGGAAGAGGACCATGCATGTGTGGCAGCAATCCCAAAGGCTTTCTTTGAAAGCTGGGGAATTGCTTCGTGCAGGCTCTGTTGGTGCCGTCGTCACCCATAAGTGAGGACTGACTTCCTGCTTGTTCCTGGAGAAGGATATTTAGAGGCCCTTAGATTTAGCCAGGAACAAGTCACTGGAGACTTTGGCAAATACAGTTTCAGTAGAATGTAAGGGGCAAAATTTTCGCCAGACTACAAAAGATCCAGAAGGGCTTGAGATAAAAGAAATTCAAGACAATGGTGGAGGACTGCGCACTCAAAAGGTTTGGAAATGAAGGGAAGAAGAGAGGTGAGTCAATAATTAGAAGGAGAGCTAGGATCAAAAGAAGGTTTCTTGAGCAGGGGTGTGACCACCACATGCTTGAAGGCTGCAGGGACGGTAGCACTGGAGAGCAAGAGGTTGAGAGAATATGTAAGATGGAAGAGATGAGCGAGGAGGAAATGGAATTAAGCAGATGGGTGGGGATAGGATCAGAACAGCAAGTAGTAAGTTTGGAGGAGGAAAGAAGATGAGAGGTTTCATCTTCAGAGATCATGGAAAAGGAAGAAAGAGTAATAGAGATCAATGGGAAAAGTTGGTATTGAGGTGGGGGAAGAGGGGATGAAGTTGTTTTAGTGGGAACTGGAGAGCAATCTTTTGAATTTTGTTATGGAAAAAGTTGGCTAGGGTTTGGGAAGAAAGAAGGAGGGGTCGGAGGGGAAGGCACCTTGAGGAAAGAGTTAAGAGTAGAGAAGGCAGGATCAGTGGCAAGAGAATTAGATAGATATAGTAGTTTTGCTTGGCAAGTGCTAAGACTGACTGGAAGGAAGTAAGCATGAATCTGAGGTAAAGCAAGTCAGAAAGGGAGAGAGATTTGAGCCAAATGCGTTCAGTGAGTGGCACAGGAGAGGAGATAGCAGGTAGTTGAGGACAAACAGGGCTAGGATGTAGTGTGTCTCCCAGAACGTGGGATTGGTGGAGCAAGAGTATTTAGAGCAGAGGAGAAGGAAGTGTTATAGGAAACTATAGCCTAATCAACAGATTTAGAAGACAAAGTGGAAGAAAGAAGTGATGATATGATAGTGGAAAGAGCCAATGGATCGATAGCATGAAGATTCCTAAAAATGTAGGAGGAGACAGAGTGGGATTGAGGTGGGGAGTGATGAAGGGTGAAGCTTAGGAGATAATGATCAGATAAGGGAAGAACTGGGTAATGGAAATTGGAGGGTAGTTAGAGAAGAAAACCAAGTCAAGGGAGTGACCACGTTGATGAGTAGGAGCGGAAGAGCAAAGTTGGAGATTGAAAGAGAAGGTGAGGAGGTAAGGAGTTTAGAAGCATAGGGGTCAGAAAGGCCATCATCATGAATATTGAAGTCACCAAGAATAAGTGAGAGAAAAAGAATCTAGAAATAGGGAAATCCAGGAGTCGAAGTCAGTGAGAAAGGTAGAGATGGACTTATAAGGAGGTCTATACGCAGCAGCTATCTGGAGAGGTGATGGATTAAAAAGGCAGATGGAATGGACTTCAAAGGAGGAAAAGGAGTGAGACAGGTAGAAGGAGAGATTGGAATTGGAAGTAGGAGAAAGAGTAGTTACTCAGCTGTAACAGGTGTTCTCCAGGAGCAGCAGGAATCAGTCCTCACATATGGGTGTCATCGGCGCCGATGAAGCCCCAGCAGAGCATTTCCCCAGCTTTCTATGAAAGCCTTTGGGAATGCAGGCACGCATGCACGGTTCCCTTCCCGCCTAAAGGTGCCATCTTACCTCAGTCAAATGACATAGCTAAGAACAGCACACAAAATGAAAAATAAACTATGTACAACTGCAACTCCAAGGGGAGGAGGGAGGGTTGTGAGGACTGATTCCTGCTGCTCCTGGAGAACACCTGTTACAGGTGAGTAACTACTCTTTCTCCAGGACCAAGCAGGAAGTCAGTCCTCACATATGGGTGACTCCCAAGCTCTGGGCTACCGAGGAACCCAGGCTGAACAAGAGAACTCCCTCTAGTCTCAGCAGCAAAGAAAGGCTTTTCAAGGAGACAACCTCCACCGGTAGCCCAACCGAGGGCAGGAGTTGCCTAAACCTCAAAGAGATTCCGGAGTACTGCTTGGCCAAAAGCACTGTCCCTACGGGACTCCCTCTCCAGGCAGCAATGGGCCGCAAAGGTCTGGCTTGAAGACCAAGTTGCAGCCCTGCAGATGTCTACCAAGGGCACAGAGTGGAGATGAGCCACTGAGGCAGCCATCGCCCTGACACGATGGGCTGTGACCCTACCCTGCAAAGGAAGGTCAGCTACCTTGTAAGCCCAGGTGATACAGTCAGCCACCCAGATGGACAAGGTACGCTTGGACATAGCCAACCCCAACTTATTGGGGTCAAAGGATACAAAGAGCTGAGTAGCCCTTCGATGCCCCTGCATACGGTCAAGGTAGAAGGATAAGGCCCTCCTACAGTCCAGGGTATGCAGGACTGCTTCAGCCTGGCTTGCATGAGGCCTAGGGAAGAATGTTGGAAGAACCACCTCCTGGCTGAGGTGGAAAGAGGAGACAACCTTAGGGAGGAACTTGGGATGAGTCCTGAGGACTACCCTGTTCCTATAAATCCTGGTGTAAGGCCTATCACAGACCAGGGCCTGAAGCTCACTCATTCGCCTAGCCGAGGTAAGGGCTATCAGGAAGAGTGTCTTCCAGGAGAGGAAGCGTAGTGGACAAGTAGCCATCGGCTCAAAAGGTGGGCGAGTCAGCTGCTGCAAGACCACATTCAGCTCCCACTCAGGGGCAGGATGATGTATGGGAGGCTTGAGCAAAAGCAAGCCCCTGAGAAAGCGGGACACCAAGGGGTGACCAGACAGAGAATATCCCTCCACCAGAGAGTGGTGAGCTGCTAGAGTTGAGAGGTGTACCCGAACAGAATTGGACTTAAGTCCCTGATTTGATAAGTGCAGTAGGTACTGAAGCACTACTGGCACAGTACAAGAGAAAGGGTCCTCTGTACGTAGCTGACACCACACAAAAAACCTTTTCCATTTGAAAGCATACGTTTTCCTAGTGGACTGTTTCCTAGAGGCTAGGACAACCTCCTCAACTTCCTGAGATAGGCCCCAGGGAGCCAAAACTACCCTTGCGGCCTCCAGGCCATCAAATTGTGAGCTTTGAGATGGGGGTGCAAAAGGGAACCCTGATCCTGAGAGAGAAGGTCGGGTTGCAACCCCAGAGGTAGTGGAGGATCCACCGCCAGTTGAAGCAGAAGAGGAAACCAAGGCTGTCTCGGCCATCTGGGAGCCACCAGCAGGACCGAGGCCTTGTCCTGAAGAAACTTGAAGAGAGTTTGGGCCACCAAGGGCATGGGAGGAAACGCATACAGGAGGCCCTGAGACCAGGATATCAGAAAAGCATCCGCTGCTATCCGTAGATGATGCGGTTGCCTGGAGCAGAACTTTGGCAGTTGCTTGTTCAGTGGGCTGGCAAAGACATCTATCAAAGGGAAACCCCATTTTAGGAAGATCTTCTGAACTACTGAAGGATGCAGCTGCCACTCGTGGGGCTGCAGTATGCTGCTTAATCTGTCTGCCAGGTAGTTGTCCTGGCCTGGAAGGTACACAGCCTTTAGGAGCATGTTGTGCTTGAGGGCAAAAGAACAAAGGTCCTGGGCCCGGTTCCGCCCTGTTTGTTCACATAAAACATGGCAACTTGGTTGTCTGTCTGGATCAGGACAGACTGGTGGGTCAGGGTAGGAGTGAAAGCTTTGAGTGCTAATCGAATAGCTCTGAGTTCGAGGAGATTGATCTGCTGTGTAGCTTCCCAGGGAGACCAGAGGCCCTGGGTGCACTTGTCCAGACAATGAGCTCCCCAGCCTTGCAGGGAGGCATCTGTTAGCACTACTGTGTACCCTGGAATCTGAAAAGGCACCCCTTTCAGCAGGTTGGGTGGGTGTAGCCACCAGTTGAGGGAGTGCAGAAATGGTCTGGACACCCTTATCCTGTCTCTGAGGCTGCCTGTGGCCTGTGACCACTGAGACCGAAGGCACCACTGTGCAGGCCTCATATGGAGCCTGGAATTGGGGGTCACATGCACTGTCGAAGCCTTGTGGCCTAGAAGCCTCAGGCAGAGTCTGGCGAAGACCAGGGACCTGCAGAGAAACTGATTTGCCAAGGCCATCAACCTTTGGGCTCTGTCTTCGGGCAAGAATGCCTTTGCCAGGAGAGAGTCCAACCTTGCCCCTATGAACTCCAAGTTCTGGGAGGGGAGCAAAGTGGACTTTGCGAAGTTTATGACAAAGCCCAGGCGTTGTAGAAGAGCAATAGTCCTGAGGGTGGCTTGATTGGCCTCCTGACATGTCTGACCCCTGATGAGCCAGTCGTCTAGATAGGGGAAGACAAAGATTCCCTGATTTCTCAGGTAGGCCACCACCACCACCGCTAAGCACTTTGTAAAGACTATGGGGGCAGCGGTGAGGCTGAAAGACAGCACTCTGTACTGATAATGGTTTCCTCCCACAATGAACCTGAGGTACTTTCTGTGGTCTGGATGAATGAGGATGTGAGTGTACGCATCCTTTAGATCTAAGGAGCATAGCCAATCTCCCTGCTGGAGGTAGGGCAGAAGGGTTCCAAGAGTAAGCATCTTGAACTTTTCCTTCACTAGGAACTTGTTGAGGTTCCTGAGGTCCAGAATGGGTCGAAGGCCACCGGTTCTTTTGGGCACCAGGAAAAACCTGGAGTAGAATCCGTGACCTTGCAAGTGGGGAGGCACAGGCTCCACCGCCCTGTCCACCAACAGACCCTGAAGCTCCTGAAGGAGAAGGTCTGTGTGTAGGGGAGGCCTGGGAGGCTCCCCTGGAAAGTATGGAGAAGGCAGTTGGTGAAAATGGAGGGCATAGCCCTTGTGGACTATCTCCAGCACCCAACTGTCCCCGGTGATAAGGGGCCACTGGTGGGCAAAGAGGGCGAGACGACCTCCTGTGCAGGGTTGGGAGAGCAGTGGAGGAGAGGCTACGCTCAAGGAGTCAAAAGCCCCCACCCTGCTGAGTGGTAGCAGGGGCCTGAGGCTTGGGGGTCCTCTGCCTACGGGGCCCATTACCCTGGCCCTTGGCTTGCTGACCCTGGGGGGCAGCTTGGGCAGCCTGATATTGTGGGTACTGTTTGTAGGCAGTGCCCTTCCTCAGGTAAAAGGGCTTTTTACCCGAGCCCTTCTTTTTATGAGAAGGGGCAGAGGTCTTCCTCGACAGCCTTGTCCATGTGAGGTGCTCGGTCTCGAGCTGAGCGGCCTTCTCGGTCATGGGCTTGCCAAAAAGGTTTTCACCTCGGCAAGGGACATCGACCAACTTGTCCTGAACCCATGGCTCGAGGTCCGATGACTGCAACCAAGTCTGGTGTCGAGCCACGATGCCGGCTGCCGCAACTCGGGCCGAAGCCATCATAGGCGGCTCGGGACATGAACTTCGAGCAGTCCAGAATCCCCGAGGACAAGGACTTAAATCTCTGCAAGGGTTCCCCGGAGAGACCAGCAGAGAACCCGGCCAACTCCTTGGCCAGATCCCGCAAGTACATGCCCATGTACAGCTGGTAGGACTGGACACGGGCAAGCAAGCATCGAGCCCTGGAAGCACTTTCTACCGACGCCATCGAGGTTTCAGGCCTCCCTGCCAGGAGGCACCGCGGAGTGTATCTTCTGGCTCTTCAGACGATGCATGGCCGATTCCACAACCATGGAATGGTGTGGTAGCTGTGCCTTCTGAAAACCAGGGCTCTTCCGGAGTCGATAGATCGAATCGACTCGCTTGCTAAGAACCGGCGCAGAGGCCGGTGCCTCCCACATACGGAAGAGGAGCCGTTCCAGCATCGGAGGAACCAGGACAGTAAAGGCCTCCTTCGGAGGTGAGTCATACTGTAGCGCCTCGAGCTCTTCAGCTCGAGGCTCTTCCTCGGGGTCCGCCGGAATAGCCAAGGCAGTGGCCATATCCCGGACGAGCTCCGAGAACCGGGTGTCCTCCGGGGGGACCTACTCCGGGG
This sequence comes from Ichthyophis bannanicus, assembly GCA_033557465.1. Classification (NCBI taxonomy): domain Eukaryota; kingdom Metazoa; phylum Chordata; class Amphibia; order Gymnophiona; family Ichthyophiidae; genus Ichthyophis; species Ichthyophis bannanicus. Next base: position 397,748,731 of record CM066033.1, read on the forward strand.
CTCAGACTGCGGTGAGTCTGAAGGGACGCACCGAGTCTTGAAGGTATCAGGAGACTCCTCGTCCTCCGTCTCCCAAGCCGACTCATCCGAGGAAGAGTCGGGGTCCGTCCCCGCGGGGCCCTGGAGCACCCGCCCCGACGCCGGAAGCACCGGCGTCGACACCCTCGGTCCCGAACAGGAGGTCGTGGAGACCGCAACCGAGCTCGACTCCGAGCCACGATGGACTCGAGTATCGGCTCGGTCTCCGGGGTCAACTTCGACGTCGATGTCCCGGTGGTCGGGGCTGATGCACCAGACAGGCTGGCCATCAGTGCCCGCTGCTGCTCCATGAAGGCAGACAATCTGCTCTCCAACGCTGTCATCCTGAGACTCAGCTCGGGAGACGCAGCAGCCACCGACTCGGGCCCCGGCGGCTCCCTGGGAGGAGAGTCCACGAGGACTACGGGGCTTACGTGTCCAGCAGACTCCGGCTCCACACGAGGAACTTTGTCAGGCTTCTCCGGTTCCACGGGCCCGGGGCGACAGTCGGGGGTCTTAGACCTGGCTCTCGAGGAGCCAGGGACCTCCTCCGACGACACCCTCGCGAGCCGTTTCTTCCTCTTGCGTTCCCGGTCGGAGGACCCCCTGTCCGAGGAGCTTCGACGGCGCTCGGGATTGGAATCCCGAGATGTCGAGGCCTCAGACGAGGTCCGGGCCCGGCCGGAGGCTGAGTTCGAGAAAAGCCTTTCCTTTTGCTGCTGGCGACTTCGTAGTGCCTTGGAAGACATCTTTCCACAGGCCCCGCATGACTTAGGATCGTGGTCGGGGCCGAGGCACCGAAGGCAGCAGTTGTGTGTGTCGGTAAGAGACATTAGTTTCTTACACCGATCACACTTCTTAAAACCGCTGGAAGCCATCAGGGTAAAAAGAGTCCCCGCGAGGTCAAAGGACCGGCCTTCCAGGGAAAAATGGAAAAAAGGGCGCGAACGCCAGCCACGAAGGGCAAAAACCAAAAAAGAATAATCGGGCTCGATACCTCTGTGCCGAACCCGGCGGGAGGGGAACCGGCGTCGAACCGGGAGAAAAAATAGCAAAAAATCGCTGAAAAATCTAATTTTAACCGGGAAAACTGGACACACGTCTGGTGGGCTTCACGGAAAAAAAGAGACTGAGGTAAGAAGTCTGCTTTTCTCTGATCAGAGAAGAGCAGTGATTTTTACAGTGCTCTGCTAAAGAAGTGGATATTGCCTCCTGTGACACCTTGCTGTGATTTCTAGCTGTTTATTAATTATTGATTGTTTGTCTTAGTGGTGTGCTAGTTCAGCCTTCTCAGTTATAACTTACCTTGCCTCTCTCAACTAACTGGGCTTTGTGTGGTACCCCCCTCCCCCCTGCTAAGGGTTCAGGACAGGGTACCTTGTAACTGCCCTCTTTAATAGGACTTATCTCCCTCCCTCCCTCCCCAGCACCCACCCACCCCTGGGGTAATTGTAGTTTTATAGGTACTTGCACATCATTGAGGAAAGGGGCTGCTCTCAGGTGCAGCTCGTTATCCAAATCAGTCATACACAGAACCTGAGATTAATTACTGAAGCTTCAGGTACACAAGGTGTATTAGGGGTATTAGATACACTTTTATTGGTATAAGCATCTACACCAATCCTTATTATATACAGAATTTAAAAGACCTAAACACAAGCTTTAAACTAAGATGCAGACAGAAGTCCAGCAACGAGATGGGGGTTCTCCGGTCTTTTGCATTGAGTGTCACATGTATGATTTTCTCCCAGTTGGTGAGAGGTCTTACGTATGCACTAAGTGCAAAGAACTCTTTGCTCTCAGGGAACGAGTCCGTTCTCTAGAGGCTAGAGTAGCAGACCTGGAAGACGTAAGAAAGACAGAAGTACATGGACGAGACCTACAGGGATACAGTCCTGAAGTCCCACCTCCAGTCTGCCAGCATCCCTTGTTGCCATGGAGGAGAGAGGTCACGTGACAGGAGAGCATCACCCTGGTGTGGCAGGAAGTGATCCTGTCACTAGGACCTGTCCTCCAAGTGATGTAAAACCCTCTCGCACCGAGGACGTTTCTCCAGGGCCATGTCCCCACGAGGGGAGGGTCAGGACAGCTGTTATAGTTGGTGATTCAATCATTAGGAATGTAGATAGCTGGGTGGCTGGTGGACGTGAGGATCGCCTGGTAACATGCCTGCCTGGTACGAAGGTAGCGGACCTCACGCACTGCCTAGATAGGATCATAGATAGTGCTGGGGAGGAGTCTGCTGTCTTGGTACATGTTGGTACCAATGACATAGGAAAATGTGGTAGGGAAGTTCTAGAGGCTAAATTTAAGCTTTTAGGTAGGAAGTTGAAATCCAGAACTTCCAGGATAGCGTTCTCCGAAATGCTTCCTGTTCCACGTGCAGGACCCAAAAGACAGGCAGAGCTCCGGAGTCTCAATGCGTGGATGAGACAATGGTGCAAGGATGAGGGTTTTGGATTTGTTAGGAACTGGGGAACATTCTGGGGAAAGGGGGGGCTCTTCCGAAGGGATGGGCTTCAACTTAATCAGGATGGGACCAGACTGCTGGCATTAACCTTTAAAAAAGAGATAGAGAAGCTTTTAAACTAGAAAATAGGGGAAAGCCGACAGTCACCCAGGAGTGCATGGTTCGGACGAAGGTATCCTTGAAGGATACTACCAAAAGCAGTGAGGTTCCAAAAGGGAGTATAGTAGCCCAAATGCCCTTGAGTAAGGAGCAGACAGAGCATAAAGATTCCAAATTACCCCTGCCTACCAATAGCCAGATTAATATGAATAAAATACAGTCTCTAAAATGCTTGTATGCCAATGCTAGAAGTCTAAACAATAAGATGGGAGAGTTAGAATATATAGCACAAAATGAGAGGTTAGATATGATTGCACTCTCAGAGACATGGTGGAAGGAGGATAACCAGTGGAACACTGTGATACCTGGATACAAACTATATCGTAATGATAGAGCTGATCAAATTGGTGGAGGGGTTGCGCTCTATGTTAGAGAGGGCATTGAGTCAGAAAGGATTAAAGTTTTGCAGGGAACAAAATTTGCTGTAGAATCTCTATGGATTGAAATTCCATTTATGAAGGGGAAGGTGATGGCAGTGGGAGTATACTATCGGCCGCCTGGCCAGAATGAACAAATGGATGATGAAATTCTCAAAGAAATCAAGGAAGCTAACAAAAGTCACAACAGAGTAGTAATAATGGGTGATTTCAATTACCCCGGTATCGACTGGGTCAGTGTCACAGCAGGACAAGCTAAAGAGATAAAGTTTCTAGATGGAATAAATGACTGCTTCTTGGAGCAGCTGGTTCATGAACCGACCAGAGGGGAAGCCATACTGGACCTAGTCCTTAGTGGAACGCCAGATCTGGTGCAAGAAATAAGGGTGTTGGGACCACTTGGCAATAGTGATCATAGTATGATCATGTTTGATTTAATTAGTGGAGGACAGATAGTAAAGGCATCCACAGTACTACCTTTTAACTTTCAAAAGGGAGACTATGATAGAATGAGGAATATAGTTAGGAAAAAACTAAAAGGAGCGGTTCCAAAGGTTAAAGACTTACAGGAAGCTTGGGTGTTATTTAAAAATACTATCCTCGAAGCCCAGACCAGCTGTATTCCACGCATTAAGAAAAGTGGAAGAAAGTCCAAAAAACTGCCAGCATGGTTTAAAGGTGAGGTCAGAGAGGCTGTTGCTGCCAAAAAAGCAACCTTCAGGAAATGGAAAAAAAGAGCCAAATGATGAAAACTGGAAACAGCACAAGCACTGGCAAGTTAAATGCAAAGCATTGATAAGGCAGGCAAAACGGGAATTTGAGAAGAAACTTGCTACCGAAGCAAAAACACGAAATAAAGACTTTTTCAAGTACATTCGTAGCAAAAGGCCTGTGAGAGAGTCAATTGGACCATTAGATGATAGAGGGGTAAAAGGGGCAGTAAGAGGAAACAAGGCTATAGCAGAGAGACTGAATGAATTCTTTGCTTCGGTCTTTACTGAGGAAGATGTAGGGATGTTACCCAAGACTGAAGTGGTATTTAAAGGTGATACTGCAGAGGAATTGAGAGAAATATCGCTACACCGGGAAGATATATTACAACTATTTGATAAACTGAATAGTAGCAAATCACCTGGACCGGATGGTATACATCCCAGAGTGTTGAAAGAACTGAAATATGAGATTGCAGACCTGCTATTGGTAATCTGTGAACTTTCATTAAAATCATCTGTAATACCTGAAGATTGGAGGGTCGCCAACGTAACACCAATTTTTAAAAAGGGTTCCAGGGGTGACCCAGGAAATTACAGACCGATGAGCCTGACGTCAGTACCAGGGAAAATGGTAGAAACCATCATAAAGAACAAAATTACGCAGCATGTAGATAGTCATGGCCTAATGGGAGACAGCCAACATGGCTTTAGACAAGGAAGATCTTGTCTTACTAATCTGATATGTTTTTTTGAAGGTGTGCATAAACAGGTAGACAAAGGTGAGTCGGTTGATATAGTGTATCTGGACTTTCAGAAAGCTTTTGACAAAGTCCCCCATCAGAGACTTTTGGCGAAGCTAAAAAGTCATGGGATAGGAGGCAGTGTACTATTGTGGATCGGGAACTGGTTAAAAGATAGAAAGCAGAGGGTAGGGCTAAATGGCCAATATTCCCAATGGAAAAAGGTGAATAGTGGAGTACCCCAGGGATCTGTACTGGGTCCGCTGCTTTTTGACATATTCATAAATGACCTGGAAAAGGGAATAACTATTGAGGTTATCAAATTTGCAGATGACACAAAACTGTTTAAAGTTGTTAAAACCCAAGAGGATTGTGGAAAACTGCAGGAGGATTTGGATAAATTGGAAGACTGGGCATCCAAATGGCAGATGAAATTTAATGTGGACAAGTGCAAAGTTATGCACCTAGGAAAGAACAACCCACACTATAGTTACACAATGCAAGGCTCCACATTAGAAACCACCACCCAGGAAAAACGACCGCACCTTGAATATTGTGTGCAATTCTGGTCACCGTATCTTAAAAAGGACATAGCGTTATTAGAAAAAGTACAGAGAAGAGCCACCAAATTGGTGAAGGGGATGGAAGGCTACTCCTATGAAGAGAGGCTAAGAAGGTTAGGGCTCTTTAGCCTGGAGAAGAGACGGCTGAGGGGAGATATGATAGAGGTCTATAAATTAATGAATGGAGTGGAACGGATAAACGTGGATCAATTGTTTACGCTATCAGAGTATAGAAAGACATGTAATGAAGCTACAGGGTAAACTATTTAAGACAAATAAGAGAAAATATTTTTTCACACAACGTGTAATCAAACTCTGGAATGTGTTACCGGAGGATGTAGTAAGGGCTGTTAGTATAGCTGGGTTTAAAAAAGGTTTGGACAAGTTCCTGGAGGAAATGTCCATAAACCACTATTAAAAAGGGACCCAGGATATCAACTTGACCCAGTTACAAGCATTGTGGAACCTGTCTTTTGGGGATATTGCTAGGTACGTATAACCTAGATTGGCCACTGTTGGAAACAGGATACTGGGCTTGATGGACCTCGGTCTGACCCAGTATGGCATGTCTTATGTTCTTATGTTCTTATGGCACCTTTAGGCGGGAAGGGAACCGCGCATGTGTGCCTGCATTCCCAAAGGCTTTCATAGAAAGCTGGGGAAATGCTCCGCTGGGGCTTCATCGGCGCTGATGACACCCATTATGTGAGGACTGACTTCCTGCTTGGTCCTGGAGAAAGCAGAAATACACCACCACCACAGCCAGTGGTACGAAGTGTGTGGGAAAACTGCTTCAGTTGCTGCCCTCTGCCACAGTGGATACCAATGTCATTGGGGAGGAGCCAGGTTCAGGAAGAGCTAGAAAAATAAAGGAGTTAGAAATGAAAAGGTCATGAGTAAAGGGGGTTTATTAGAAATGGAATTATGCATTCCATAATGCAGAAGAGAAAGGGAGATAGGAAGGGGAAATGAGAGGAATATAGGTGAAATTAGAATGGTTGAGAGAGGAATGAGAGCGAGAGAATAGTCTAGGGGAGGTCAGGATTAGGATTAATGTCATCAGAAGAGAGAAGGAAAAGGAGGAGAAGGAGTGTGAGGCAGAAAGGGGACAGAACGGCAGAAACGAGGATGAAGTATTTTAAGAGAGGAGGGAAAGGGATGAATGAAAGGAAGAAAAAGGTTAAGTTCAAGAGCTGAGGAAGATAAGATTGGGAAAGAGATAAGCAGAGAAGAGAAAGGATAATAAGGAGGAGGGTATGAAGAAGTTGGTATGAGGGAAGGTGGTTAGGAAGTGACAAAAATAAAAGGAAAAAAATAACGTGGAGCTATTAGAGAAGAGATGGAAGGGAAAGCAGAATTATTAATATAAGAACTAAGTGGAAAGAATGAACAAATCATACAGCGCAAAGGCATAGGCAATGCTGCATGGACAAATGCTAAGGACTGTCCTCTCAACTGACTTAATGCAAATATCCACAATAATTAGGTCCATGTATGGTACAGGTTGAGTCTTAACTGATAGCAGAGAGTCACTGGTATAGTCCAGATAAACAGCAGTGTGATTCGCTTGTCATGTCGTTCTATATAACTTGCTAGGGGCTCATCCACATTAGGTTGATGATCAACATAGTATATGATAGCAGATAAAGACCAGTATGGTCCATCTAATCTGTTCAGTAGGGTGGCTAGAGTAGGTGTATCCACTGCTCTGTGCAGGTCTCCCCCCTCTATGCGTTTGCTTAGGGTTGTACCCGTTGCTCAAAGCAGGTCACCAGCCTCCATTTGTTGAGGTATAATACACAGTTAAGTTTATTTTGATTTAATCCTCCTGCTATAAAGAAATCCACTATGTCTGCCCCATGCTATTTTGAATTTAGTCACTGTATTTGCTCCCACCAGATCCATCAGGAGGGCATTCCAAGCATCCACAACTTTTCAGTGAAAAAGTATTTCCTGATGTTGCTTTTAAGTTTACCTCCTTGCAGCTTCATTTTAGGTCCTCTAGTTTTGCAGCTTCCCCTTCTTTGAAAAAGGTTGATTTGTTCATTAATACTTTTAAGCATTTAAACATCTGTATCATATTTACCCTGTCCCTCCTCTCTTCTAGGGTATATATACTTAGGTCTCCATGTCTCTTCTCATTTATCTTCTGGTGCTGGCTCCAAATCATTTTGGTCGCCTTCCTCTGGACCATTTCAAGACTTTTTATATCCTTTGTGAGATATGGTCTCCAAAACTGAACACAATACTCCAAGTGAGGCCTCACCAAAAACTTGTTCATCTGTTTTGTGTTCACAGATGAAGAACCAGGAGCAGGACCTCAGAAAACAACCACAAACGGGAACAGAAGCAAGGGGCATCTTGAACAATTTTCAGAAGACTGTTCATGAGAAACTAGCTAAACTTAAAATAGACAAAGTGATGGGACAAGATGGAATACACCCAAGCATACTGAGGGAACTTGGGGATGTTCTAGCAGCTCCATTGACTGACGTTTCATTTTACTGAAGTCAACGTTTTTGAAGTCTACGACTGAGTTTGCTGTGATTGGACTCTGCCTTGGCTTTTACCTCAAACCACAGCATGTGATGATCGCTCCTGCTCACATGCACATCCACCCAGACATTTGATATGCTATCTCCATTAATGAGTACTAGATTCAGCGTCAAACTTTCCTTGGTTGGTTCAATCACCATTTGTCTGAGCAATGCTTTTTGGAAGGCATCCACAATCTTTTTACTTCTTTCTGGATTTGCAGAAGGAATACTCCAATCTATGTCTTGTAGATTAAAGTCACCTAATATGATCACATCTCCCTTCATGGCTACCTTTTGTGATATCAAATATGGATGTTAGTGCCATCTCCTCTTTCCAAAACAATCCACTGTGCTTCTTCTTTTCCCCACATCCCCTGCATTTTGGCAGATTTAATATTGCTTTTGACATATAGGGCTACTCCTCCTTTTTGTATCCTGAACTTTTTCTTTTCCATCTGTCGCCCCCTTTCCCTAGTTTAAGTGCTTGTCTACATATTGCCTGAATTTTTCACTTAGGATACTTTTTTCCTGCCACAGAGAGATGCAGTTCATCAACAAAGTATAGCCTCTTCTTATTCCATCTATTGCCACAGTTGCCCATGTATCTAAATCCTTCTTGTTTATACCAGGTCTGGAGCCACATATTAAAGTTGGTTATGCGATGCAGCCTCTCTTCCCCCTTATCATGGTTAGGTAGAATTTCTGAGAATGCTATAGTGTTGACAATGGGTTTAAGTTTCTCTCCTAGAATCTGGAAGTACCTTTGTACTGTAGAGGTACTGTTTCTAGTCAGGTCATTTGTCCCCAAGTGGATAACATCAACTTCTGAATACTTACTTTCTGCACTAACCATGCTAACAATTTGGTTTGTATTCCTGCTGGATGAAGACCTTGGGAGGTATTTGATCATCTTCTGTCCCTTGGGCTGTGTTGCTAAGTTAATTCCTCTGATGATGGAGTCTCTAAACAGTAACAGTTTTCTGTTTTGTGATTTTTTTGTTCATGTTTGGGGCATTATCAGGAGATTGGGTGTTAAGCTTCTCATTTAAGGCCACTTCAGTTTCCACTAATTGGGCACTCTCATTTTCCAAGGCAGAGGAAGCATTATGCATAGATCCTGTAAATTCCCCATATTTAACTCCAAGTTCAGTTTGTATATTGTTGTTCTATGTAAACCGCCTTGGATCAAAGGCTATTATAAAAGGAAAATCTATATAAAAACTCCTGGGCTCTGGAATAATCTGAGGAAATATTTATTTAAGGAAAGGGTGGTAGATGCATGGAATAACCTCCCAGTGTAGGTGATGGAGACTAGAATTGTATCTGAATTCAAAAAAGCAAGGGACAAGTACAGAGCATCTCTGAGGAAGAGGAAGGGATTGTAGAACTTAAAGTTCTTTTCGATGGGCAGACTGGATAGAAAACAAATAAAACGGCAGATGAAGACCATACCACCTATGTTTCTATGTTTGTCTACTCTTCCTGCCTGCTCTTCTTTCCCTCATTCCTCCTCTGAACCTCCCCCTCCCCTCCATTCCTCATCCCTTTCCTCTTCCATTTTCTTTAAGAACTACTTTATCTAAAAAAAAAAAAAAAAAAAGTGAAATTAGGTCTTACCTGCTAATTAACGCTCCTTGAGTACCTCCAGTTCAGTCCCAACCTCTGGGTAGTCAACCTCCACCAGCAGCTTGGAGACTGTGCATGTCATCTTTTGATGACATCATTGTACTTAGACTGCTGGCACCTCCTACCAGCCCGCAGTAAGTTCATTCTCCAAGCAGCTGGAGCAGGTGATCCCAGGGGTCGACTACCCAGAGGTCAGGACTGGACTGGAGGGATGCTAAGGAACTCCCATTCTCTCCTGTTTTTCCTCTATTATCACAAACCCTTTTCAACTATTTATTCAAAAAGTTCAAAGATTAGAGGACAGACCTGGAAGTAACCAAGTTGTTCCTTTAAAACTAATAGCAGAAAATATGTTTTCACGCAACACATAATTAAGCTCTGGAACTAGTTGCCAGATAATGTGGTAAAAGCAGTTAGCATAGCTGTGTTAAAATAATGGTTGATGGACTTTTCCTTCAGAAACTTATCAAAACCATTTTTAAAAGGTAGATGTGAGAAAAGCTACCACTTTATCCCTTGAGGATAAGCTATATGGAATCTATCTACTTTCTAGAATCCTGCTAGGTATTTGTGGCTTAGCCTGGCCACTACTGGAAATGAGATAATGGCCTTGATGGACCTTTAGCCTGAACCAATATGGCAGTTCTTCTATTTTTATGTTCTTCCCATCCAGCTGATGCCCTGCCCTCTTCCTCTACCTCCTTGCTATTCAGTGTTCTCTCCCTCAGTGCTCTCTTTCATCTCTCTCCTTCTCCCTACATCTCCATCACTAGCCCTCTCTCTCTAGTCCTGACTCATTATTCAGTCTCCTTCTTCCCAATATCTGGTCATCTCATCTCCCCCTCTACGCATCTCCATCCTGGATTCTCTTCACTTTTTCTATCATCCTGCCCTTTATCTAGGATCCTTTTCCCCGTCTTCCCCTCACCTTCTCCTACCCTCTCACATTTGTCTTCCATCTCTCCTTCCTTCATTTATTTATTAATATTTTGCAAACCACTCCTAGAGTAAATGCACAACAGTGGGGTTTACAATAGTAAAAATGAATGCACACACACAGAAGCAAGCAAAACAGAAATAAAGAAATGAGAAGATCTGACACGGGGGGGGGAGGAGAGAAGGAAGACAAGTAAAAGGGAGGGGAAAAAAGCTGTCCTGCTGCCCAAACCCCAGGAACAAAGGGAGGGGGGAGTCTAGGAAAAGGAAAGCTTAAAATGTCCACATTTTCACATTCCTGCTCCCATCCTAGATTTGGTCTCTTCTTCCCACATCCACCCCATGATCTCTGGAACTACCACTTCTACCCCCCTAAGCCTAGCTTGTTCTATTAATATTCTACCTACTCCCCTCCACCCCCATATGAAGTGGCAGTGCATAACATGTGACCCTCCCCAAAGCATTTGCTGCCCTTCTCATTTTTCCCAACATTTACCATCTTTTGCATTGCTCCCCTCCAGGGGGGCAGAATGCCATTTTGTTGGGGGGGGGGGGAGGCCAAGCTTCATCCCTCAGCCAGCCACACTGAGTATGGCAGCAAACAATGGCCTTCCCCTCCTGTCTGCTCATGGGGATCTGATCTCCCGCAGACAGATAGGAGTGCACTTGCTGCAATCGCAGCACTCTTCTGCCTATAGGAGATAGATTGCAGACTGCCTGTGGGGATCCTGTCAGTTTGCAATCACAGCGCTCCAGCTTCTCTCTGCCCATGGGAATTCGATCTCCTGCAGGCAGACAGGAAGGGTGTCTGCCCACTCTTCTGCCTGCAAGGGATGGAATCCCCAGGGGTAGCTGCTTGCTGCTTCCGGTTTGCGATCCCAGCGTTCCCCTCTCCATGGGCAGACAGGAAGGGAAAGCAGTGAGGTTTTGGTGGAGCCAGGGCCCATGTGCCAACCCCTTTCTGATGCCGCTGCCCCCCCCCCCCCCCACACACCAAAGAATTCATGCTCTCTCCCATTATCAGCATTCATCCTCTTCCTTCTCCATAGATTCTCACCTGAATGGAGCTCCGAGGGACGCCATCCTCCCTCTGAGATCATATGAGTTCCAAGTCCTGCAGCAAAGACATTTAGGACCTGAGACAAGACTGGAACAGACACAGCAGAAAATAGCTATGGCAGGAGGGACGGTGAGGAAGACATGGGCTGGAGCAGAGTTTCTTTTCTCTGAAGGGAGAAAGCTGGCAAACTCATCTAGATTGTGAATGATGTTCTGCACGTGCATGCCCATAAAGAGCTGGTAGGACATTACGTAAGAAAAAACTCCAGTCTCTCACTCTGAGGGATGCAGAAAAGTGAGACTTTGAGCTCTTGGCTCTTTTGAGAGTGGATTTGATGACCATGGAATAGTACGACAGCTGAAGCTTCTAAAAACTAGGAGTCTTCTGGACTACATCCAATGCACACTCAGAGAGGTACTCGAAGGATGTCTGAGACTCCACCTCACAGAGAAGGCAGTTCTCCTCCGGAAACATCGATGCCTTGATGATTTCAACACCATGTGGAGCAATCCCCCCTTGATGCACTCAAGAGTGATATTGGCCAGTCAGGAGCCGGTGTCCAGGATCTTTGAGATCTCGATGTCAATTCCACTCTTGCAGGTAATCGAGGGGTTTCAAGGATAGGCTGATGCTCCACCCTGATGCCATCAAAGCAACCATTTTGAGAAAAGCAAAGATCATCATCATCCTCTGCTTGAAAGCATTCATAAACTGCTTCTTAAGAACTGTCATGAACCAAAGGTGTGAGGTCTGCAGCAGATTCAGTTGATGTCTGTGGAATCTGATAGGGAATATCAGCAGGTTGGTCTCGCAGCTGTTTCTCCAAATGGGTTAGTTTTGCGCATACCATGTCAGACATGAGAATCTAAGCCTCTATATGGAGTATGATCTCTCTTTCTCTCAAATTTACTGCTAATGCTCGGCATAGTACTTGCATCGTGCCAAAGAGACCCTCCTTCTGAAGTTCATAAGATGTTACATGTATGGGAAATTTATCAAGGTGTGCTTGGAAATTACTCTTAAGTCTGTGGCACCAATCAGGATGTGAAATAAAGCGTAGCTACTCACCTGTAACAGGTGTTCTCCAGGGACAGCAGGAATCAGTCCTCACATATGGGTGACGTCAGCACCGGCAGAGCCCACATGGAGCATTTCCCCAGCTTTCAAAAAAAAGCCCTTGGGAATGCTACCACGGTTGCGCGGTCCCCTTCCTGTCCAAGGGTGCCATCTTGCTCAGTCAGATGACATAGCTTAGGCAAAAGAGAAATAAGGTAAAGGAGGCAACGCCAAGGGGAGGAGGGAGGGTCGTGAGGACTGATTCCTGCTGTCCCTGGAGAACACCTATTATAGGTGAGAAACTACGCTTTCTCCAGGAACAAGCAGGAAGTCAGTCCTTACATATTGGACTCCACAGCTCCAGGCTGCCGGGGACCGAACTATGACAGCATCAACTGTGACCAAAGGGAGACCGTGAGTTGCAGAAGGTGAGTCCCTACCAAGAGACTCTACAGACCCCAGCATCCAGCATGACCATAATTCCGGTAGCCTGAACATAGAAGGGTTGGAGGGCAGGAGTTGCCTATACACCGAAAATGCTTCCGATTACTGCCTGGTCAAAGGCACTGTCCCTGCGGGACTCACTTTCTAGGCAGTAGTGAGCTGCAAACGTATGAACTGAAGACCATGTGGCAGCCTTACAGATTTCTTGCATCGGCACTGCGCATTGGTTGACCACCAACGTGACTATAGCCCTCAAGGTGAGCAGTGATCCGGTGCTCGAGAGAGAGATCAGCCCGCTCATAAGCCAGGGCAATGCAGTCCGTCATTCAAGTGGACAGGGTTTGCTTGATCACAGGTAGCCGCAGTCTGCTAGAGTCATAAGAGATAAACAGCTGAGGAGCTTTGTGATGGCCCACAGTCCTCTGAAGATAAAAGGACAGGGCTCTCTTGCAATCCAGGGTATGCAAGAAGACCTTCTCCCTGCCAGCGTGCAGCCGTGGGAAGAAGGTGGGGAGAACCACTTCCTGATTGAAATGAAAAGCACCTTTGGGAGGAATTTGGGGTGCGTACGAAGCACACCACTGTTTGTATACAACCTGGTATAGGGCGGGTCCGCCACCAGGGCCTGCAGCTGGCTTATTCTGCGAGCGGATGTCAAAGCCACCTTCCATGAAAGGTATACCAGGTGGCAGGTGGCCAAGGGCTCGAACGGAGGTCTGGTGAGCTGGGAGAGCACCACACTGAGGTCCCATTCTGCTGCTGGAGGGCTGAGAGAAGGTTTGGATAGCAGGAGGCCCCTGAGGAACCTGGAGACCAAAGGCTGGCCTGAGAGGGGTTTCCCCTCTATAGGGTGATGGTTAGCTGCTATGGCACTGAGATGCACCCTCACCGAATTAGACTTCAAGCCCAAGTGCAAGAGGTGCAGTAAGTACTGCAGCATGAGCTTTACCTGACAGAAGAAATAATTCTCATTCCTTTCTGCACACCAGACTGAGAATCTCCTCCACCTGAAGGCATAAGCTCTTCTAGTGGATGGCTTCCAGGGGGCCAGGAGGATCTCCTTGACCTCACCTGGGAGGTTGAAAGGGGCCAGAGCTACCCTTTCAGGTTGGAGTGCAGCAAGGAACTCCCCTCCTGAGACAGGAGGTCCGGGTCCTGGCCCAGTGGTACTGGGATTGCCACCAACAGGGAGGGGAACCAGGGCTGCCTGGGCCACCTGGAAGCAATCAGGATTACTGAAGCGTGCTTGCTCTGGATCTTGAACAGGCACTTGGCTATCAGAGGGGTTGGCGGGAATGCATGAAGCAGGCCCTGTGACCAGGAGATTAGGAACGCATCCACCGCCACCTTCCTGTGTTGTGGTTGAGAGCAGCAAAGTTTTGGCAGCTGTGAGTTGTCAGGGGAAGCGAACAGGTCCAGCCAAGTTCTGCCCCAGAGGTGGAAAAGCCTCCGGGTCACCCTAGGGTTTAGGCACCACTAGTGTGGCTGAAGGACCCTGCTGAGGTTGTCCGCCAGGCGGTTGTTCTGGCCTAGTAAGTACACCACCCTCAGGAGCATATGGCTGCACACTGCAAAGGAGTGGAGGGCCACTGCTTCCTGACAGAGGGAGTATGAGCCCATGCCCCCTTGCTTATTCACACAGAACATGGCAACCTGATTATTTGTATGATGACCGAGAGGTTGCTCAGGAGGTGACGGAAGGCCTGAAGGGCTAGGAAGATGGTCCTGAGCTCTTGTTAGATTGATTTGCAGGAGGGATTCGTCCGGGGACCAGGTGTCCTGGGTGTACTGACCCTCGCAATGTGCATCCCAGACCACGAGGGAGGCGTCTGTTGTCAGGACCCTCTGAGGATCTGTGCCTGGAAGGGCATCACTGCCCTGAAGTGGTGCAGGGACTGCCACCAAGCGAGGGAGGCCACCAGCTGGTGGGTGACCTTCACCCAGTTCCTCAGCCTGCTTGTGGCTTGTGTCCACTGGGAACTGAGGCACCACTGGGCTGCCCACATGTGCAGGCGAGCCAGAGGCGTAACGTGAACCGTTGAGGCCATGTGGCCTAGCAGATGGAGGAGTAGAGGGGCTGGCACTGACCTGCAAACCTGCACTTCCTTTGCCAGCTGCATCCGGTGGTGGGCTCTTTCCACAGGGAGAAAGGTCCTGACCCGCAGAGTATCCAGCTAGGCCCCTATAAATTCCAGGTCTTGAACGGGGGAGAGACTGGACTTGTGGTAGTTGATGAACCCCAAATGCTGCAGGGTGTAGATAGTGAGCCCTGTGGTCCAACTGACATCAAGGGGTGTGCTGCCTCTGATGAGCCAGTCATCAAGGTAAGGGAAGATGTGGGCCCCTTGGAGGTGCACATTGGCGGTAAAAACTCCCAGGCATTTTGTAAAGACCCTTGGAGAGGAGGCGAGGCCGAACGGTAGCACCCTGTACTGGTAGTGCTCCCCCCTCACCACGAATCTCAGGTAATGCCTGTGGGAGGAGTGGATCAGGATGTGGGTGTAAGCATTCTGGAGATCCAAGGAGCAGAGCCAGTCTCCCTGGTGGAGGTAGGGCAGCAGTGCTCCAAGGGAGAGCATTTTGAACTTCTCCCTCAACAGGAAATTGTTCAAGCTGCGCAGGTCCAGGATGGTCCAGAGGCCCCCTGTTCTTTTTGGGATGCTAATACCTTGAGTAGAACCCCTACCCCCAGAGGTGCCGAGGTACAGGTTCCACCACCCTGTCCCTGAGCAAGCCTGCGAGTTCTGTGGTGAGCAAGGTCTGGTGAAGGAGAGGCTGTGATGGCTCTCCTAGGAAGAAGTCTGGAGGGTTTTGCTGAAGATTGGAGGAAGTACCCCTTCCTCATCACATGCAGGACCCACTGGTCTGTGGTGATGCTGGTCCATCTGTGGGCCAAAGAGGCTAGTCGACCCTCTGTGAGGTGAGATGGGACTCCCGGGGGAGGGGAGGGCCCAGCACAGGGAGTCAAATTTTTCCCCCCGGTAGGGTGGGAGCTGGTGCCTGGGGCTTGGGAGCCTTGGGCTTCCTGGGCCAGTGTCCCTGGCTTTTCGGTTGTGAGGCCAGGTGAAACTGCCCGAGTAAGGCTGATAGTGGTCGTCTGGGGGTAGTGTTTTTTCCTTGAGAATTTTTTTCCTGGGGAGGGTACAGGTCTTTTTGGACAGCCGCTGCAGGCTCACCACCTCGGTCTCAATTTCCGCAGCCTTATCAGACATCAGTTTCCCAAACAAGTTCTCACCGTTGCAGGGAACATCCAACAGCTTTTCCTATACCCACTGCTCCATGTCCGAGGTCTGTAACCATGCCTGGCGCCGAGGCTGGCAGCTGCTACCCTGACTGCAGACTCGAAACAGTCGTAGGCGGCTCAGGAGAGAAATTTGGAAGTCCCGGATGCCTGCCGCTAGGGACTGGAACCTTTGCAGAGGTTCCCCGGCGAGGCCCACCGAGAACCTCAAAAGCTCTTTTATCAGGCCCGTAAGGTACATTCCTATATAGAACTCATAAGCCTGTATTTGGCACCCGAGCATGGCACCCTGGTTCCACTTGCATCCCATGGTGTTGAGGGCCCGAGCTTCCCTGCAGGGGGGAACTGAGGACTAAGTCTTTTGACTTTTCAGTTTTTGCATGGAGGACTCTACCACCATAGAGTTGTGGGGACATTGTGGCTTATGGAACCCAGGGCCCTTCCAGACGGGTAGATGGCATCCAGGTGCCGAATGACCACCGGCACAGAGGCCAGGGACTCCCACATCCTGAGGAGCAGCCTTTTGATGAGTGGAACTGGCACCGTGTCTCCTTAGGAGGGGGACTCATATTGTAGGATATCAAGCTCCTTGGTGTGCAGGTCCTCCTCCAACTCCATCTGGATCGAGAGAGTTCGGGCCATGTCATGAACAAAGTCATGAAAGGCCTTGTCCTCGGGCAGGGAGTGGTGTCGAGGCTCCGGAGGAGATGGCTCGGAGGGGATGTCCCGGTGTTGGGAGGTGAGGCCTCACCCTCTGTTTCCCAATCGGAGTCTGAGAGCATCAAGGAGTCAGCCCGGGGACAGCTCCAAGGAACCGGGCCCCCCTGGAGGACCTGGGGTCAGACTCCCGGAAACTCACAAGGAAGGACTGGATCCACAAGGAGCGTGATCGAGACCTCGATCGACACCAAAGACTTACCCAAGGCCGGTGGCACTCGGTGCTAAATTCAATGCCTGGAGGCACCCCCGAGGTTGGGGAGCCCAGTGTCTGGGCCAATGATGCCAGGGGACCCGACATCAACGCCTGTTTCAAGGCCAAGATGGAGGAGAGGGGCTCTGCTCCATGGCCGCCATGCGGGACTCGAGTCCCAACAGCTGTACAGCTCTCCGGAGAGTGCATCCTTGAGGAGGACTATAGGCTCACGGGTCCTGGTGCGGTATCCACCGTCCAAGGATTCTTGTCTCGAGACCTTCTGAGGACGCTGCTTGGAGTCTCCCAAGTCTCAGCAAGGAACTCTGCCAGGTTTCATCAGAGACACCTCCTTTGGGACCTTCTTCTTTTTAGGAGGGTCCAGGGCTGCGCCAGAGGAGCTGCTGCCATGGGACTCTAAGGACGCCAGGACCTCTCGCGAAGGGCCAGCTTCGGGGGCTCGGCAATGGAGAAGCTGGGGCAGAGTCAGATCTTGGCAACAGCTTCCCCTGCAACTCAGACTGCCTCTTATTTGTTTTAGGGGTCATGGCCTGGCACAGGTCACAGGTGGAACTGTCATGGTCCGGACCCAGGCAGCGAATGCAGCAGTCATGAGTGTCAGTGACTGAGATAATCTGACTGCAGCGGTCGCATTTCTTGAATCCACCGAGGGACATAGTGGGAGAACACCCAGCTGGGGTCCACAACCCCTGGGTGAAAAATAGCGTGAAGGCCGGTCGAGAGAAAACCTCGAGAAAAAGGAAAAAAGGAGAGCCGAGACTGGCACCAAAGGTGCCGTTTCGAGGCGGGAAGGAGACCGGTGCAGCACCAGAGGGAGAGAGGGATGTTTGGTGCTTTTTCCGGGGAAATAGAGGACTATGTCCGTTGGGCTCCACGGGAAAAAAGGAGACTGAGCAAGATGGCACCCTTGGGCGGGAAGGGGACCATGCATGCGTGGTAGCATTCCAAAGGGCTTTCTTTTGAAAGCTGGGGAAATGCTCCACAAGGGCGCAGTCGGTGCAGACGTCACCCATATGTTAGGACTGACTTCCTACTTGTTCCTGGAGAACTATCTTTCTACCTCATTTTCTTGGTATTTGATTTTCTCCCTCTCACTGTGATTCACTGAACAGTCACTTTGAACTAGCACCTCTATAATTAATGCCATTTTGGTGTTCTCCTTTACTACTATATCCTGCTTCCTCACATCCAGCTTTTTATCAGTCTGAATGGGAGTATCCCAGGTGATCATAACCTCCTCATTCTCTGTAAATCTTAGGGTCTGATCTCTTTGCTTTTCAGGCACAGTGATGCTATAGTATTTACAGAGTTTCCAGTGGATGAGGCATGCTACTTTATTGTGCCTTTCTGTATAGAAATTTTCTGCGATCAGAATGTTATAACCAGTTATGAGGCGAGTCAATGTTTCCAGCTCTTACAGAATCTACTTGTGTCCGTTTTGCTAGTTTTTTCAATACTCGCTCTAAACAATCTTGTCCGTAATCCGATAGCCTGGGCTGCAACTATCACTCTCTCATCCTTTGGTTTCTGTTCACCTCTCTTTAACCATTCACGTGTCCATTCTTGATCGGCAAAGGATTCCTTGAGTAACACTGTATTTTCCACTATATTTGTTCATTTGCCACTTGTTTTTCCTCGTTTGCTGATCTTATTCTTAAGAGTATTTTCTCTTGTTTTGCAAATTCTGTTATTTCCTTCTCTGTGTATGCTTGTGAAGTCTCACTCATTCCTTTTAGTCATTACAACGCTTGTCTAAGTTTGATGATGAGACAGATTCTGGACGTTTACTTTCATATTTCAGCACTTTGCGTATTTGGATCCAATGATGCTATTAGGTGGGCCTGGAGGCCTAAGACAGCAAAGCTCTGTAGATGTAATCAATGTCTATGAGGCCTAGCCCTCCTTCAGATCTAGGGATATACAGTCTCAGCATACACTGATTCTTGTAAATTACCTCACGGGCATGGAGGAGTTTTCTTGTTCGCATATCCAGTTTTTAAAGATCTTTAAGAGGCCAGTCTACAATCCCAAAGCTCCCCTTCCACTTCTGTATCCATTATAAACTTCTTCATTAACCTACAAATATATTCATTCTTCTGCCCTCTACTACCTCTCTTCTCTCCTTACACCCCTCCTTGTGAACTTCTCTCCTCCTCTGGTCTCCTTTTCTCTCTTTACCCTTTTCTTCCTCTGCTAACGCCAGACGTCATTTGTTTCACCTGGCTGCTCCTTATGCCTGGAACAAACTTCCTTTACCCTTGTGTTGAGCCTCTTCTCCCTCCCTATTCAAATCTATGCTAAAGTCTTACATTTTTGTGGCTGCTTTCAACTTCTGATTCCTCCCTTTCCTCTAGCTGTTGCTTGTGCTGTATTGTTTGTCTATTTGCTAGATTGTAAGCTTTTCAAGCAAAAACTGTCTATTTCTATGTTTGTACAGCACTATGTATGCCTAGTAGTGCTTTATAAGTGTTAAATAACAATAATAATAAAAGCTGTATGAGGTCTCGCCTCTATGAAGTCTAGTGTGGCCCCTCCGATATCAAGGAGAATTAGCGGTCCCCATGAGGAGGGTTGGGGTTCCTCCAATACCATAAAGCTTTTGATATCATGCGCAAATGAAAGTCTATGCCAAAAGCATTACAGCCTCTGCCCGATGCTCAGCATCGCTTGCCCTCAGTGTTTGAGGATGAGAATGAATCATTCCCTCCTCTTTAGGGCAGCATGAGTGAGTCACCACTGCAGAGGGTACCTACTTGTACTCTGCCCTGAATGAACTTGAGGGCCCCTTTATGTTGATGCACCACCAGACTCCGATGATGCTCCGGAAGCCATGGAGACCAATGGTCGCCAATGCCTAAAACAATGGATTAGTCTCATCACTGACCCTTTCCTTGTCATTTGTGAGCACAAAACACAAGGCGGCTCATGGCTGGGCCCCAAGCACTGCAGGCACCATTTGTGGACATCTGTAATAAAAGATCCTGACAACTGGCAAAATCAATAAGTTCATCATTGATGGAGAAGAAATTGAAATAGTTGACAACTTTTAACTTACTTGGATCAACAATCAAAGAAAGGACTAGAAGTCAAGAAATCAGATGACGTATTGCTCTTGGTAGAATGGCTATGAAGGACCTAGACAAGATTTTCAAGAGCAGAGATGTCTCTCCATACAAAGATTTGACTTGTCCAGGCCATGGTATTTTCAATAATGTAATAGGGATGCAAAAATTGGACAATGAAAAATATAGACAGGAAGAAAAGTTATGCCTTTGAATTATGGTGTTGGTAACGAATACTGTGTATATCATGGACTGCCCGAAGAACAAACCAGTCAGTACTAGAGGAGATAAAACCTAAGCTTTCCTTAGGAGCTCAGATGACAAGACTTCAACTTTCATACTTTGGACACATCATGCAGAGAGAGATCATTGGAGAGACATAATGCTCGGCAAGGTAGAAGGTCACCGTAAAGAGGAAGGCCGGCAATGAGATGGATCAATACAATAACAGCTATGGATACCACTAACAATGAGCCTTTTGGCTGAAGACCAAACAAAGTTTAGGTCAATTATCTAGAGGGTAGCAAGAAGTAGACAATGATTCGACGAGCTTAACATCATAATAAACATGGTCCTGAAGCAATCGGTGCACTTTTTAAACCTGCTGGACAGTTTCTGGGATATGTCCATAAAATTATCCACAGCAAAATCAAATCACTCGATTTTGAAAGGAGGAAAAAAGTATCATGGCCAGCATATATGAGGCCTAAATATGGCCTACAGTGGTGTTGCAACAAAAATAAAGGAAATGTTAAATAACTAGCAAAAAAATTATTCTAAGAAATTAAAAGGATAGTGATGGTGGCAGCAGGACAGGATAACTCACGAAGAAAATAAAAGAAGAATGCAGTGAACACAAGCAATACGCAAAGGCCATGGACCAATGCAGAATACTTCTATAGGGTCTTCGGAAAAACAGAGTGAGGAGATGATGTGGCGGAGGCAGGTGTCAATTCACAAGCTTCTAAAAGGGCTGGGATTCTCGTGTGGGGTTCCATGAGTGACATCACCCATATGTGAGCAGTTATCCTTGTCCATAAAGAAATAAATGTGTACATAAAAAAAAGCTGAAAGAATACAGAAACAGCTAAGAAGTTTTTCAGAAATAGCAAATACTCACTTCTCCTCCATTTACCACCACGCTGGGGCTGACCACATTCCCAACAGATTTTGACATCTTTTCTCCCTTTTCACTAACAGCAAATCCATGGACCAAAACAGTTCTGACAAAAGAAAGATCACAAATATTAAATGAGTATGGAAATGGCCCTCAACTTGCCCTTCCCTCCCCTAGTCAGACACCAGTTCTGCTCCAACCACTCTTCCCATACCCAGACATCAGCTGAGTCATCCAAATGCCCTCACATCCTGCCAACACAAAAGCAGACATCAGCCCCTTCTCCTTATCCCCAGAGATTGAATTATGCTATCATAGCTTTGAAAACAGTCAACCAGAAATTAAACTTCTCTTAACATTCCCATAACAGCTGCATAGTGACACCGCCCCCTAATAGAAAGCGTAGTTACTCACCTGTAACAGGTGTTCTCCAGGAGCAGCAGGAATCAGTCCTCACATATGGGTGACGTCGGCGCCGACGGAGCCCTCGCGGAGCAATTTTCCCCAGCTTTCAAAGAAAGCCTTTGGGAATTGCAGCGCGCATGCGCGGTCGCCTTCCCGCCCAAGGGTGCCATCTTAGCCAGTCTGATGACATAGCTAAAAGACAGCATAAAAATTTGCAAAAAAACTTAAGCAGATGATTGCAACTCCACAGGGAGGAGGGAGGGTTGTGAGGACTGATTCCTGCTGCTCCTGGAGAACACCTGTTACAGGTGAGTAACTACGCTTTCTCCAGGACCAAGCAGGAAGTCAGTCCTCACATATGGGACTCCCAAGCTTAAGGCTACCGGAGACCCTAAGCACAAAAATGAGCTCCCTCTAGCTCAGCGGCACAGAAGGAAGGAATCTTCACTGAATTATCACCCACCGGTAGCCCCCATCCGGGATGGAGGGTAGGAGTTGCTCAAACCTCGAAGACATTTCGGAGGACTGCCTGTCCGAAAGCACTGTCCCTGCGGGACTCCCTCTCGAGACAGTAATGGACCGCAAAAGTCTGGCTCGAAGACCAAGTAGCGGCCCGGCAGATGTCTGCCAGTGGAACAGAGCGGAGGTAAGCCACTGACGTAGCCTTCGCCCGAACACAATGAGCCGTGACTCGACTTTCTAAGGAGAGTCCGGCTGCCCCATAAGCCCAAGCGATACAGTCAGCAACCCAGATGGACAGAGTACGCTTGGAGACCGGGAGCCTCAATTTATTGGGGTCAAAAGACACAAAAAGCTGAGCAGCTTTACGGTGCTCCCGCGTACGGTCAAGGTAGAAGTTCAATGCCCTTCTACAGTCCAGGGTATGTAGGACCCTTTCAGCTTGGCTGGAGTGAGGCCTGGGAAAGAAGGTTGGAAGTACCACCTCCTGATTGATGTGAAAAGGGGAGACAACTTTTGGAAGAAATTTTGGGTGAGTCCGTAGGACTACCCTATTTTTGTAGAACCGAGTGAAAGGGGGATCAGACACGAGGGCCTGCAATTCACTTACGCGTCTAGCGGAAGTGAGGGCTATCAGGAATAAGGTTTTCCACGAAAGAAAACGCAGAGAACAGGTAGCCATCGGTTCAAAAGGCGGACAGGTGATCCGCTGTAAAACCACATTCAGATCCCAGTCAGGTGCTGGCGGGCGCAGAGGTGGTTTAAGTAGAAGGAGACCTCGGAGAAACCGTGCTACGAGAGGGTCGCTGGAAAGAGGTCTGCCGTCCACCGGCACATGGTGTGCTGAAAGAGCACTGAGGTGGACTTTGACGGAGTTGGACTTAAGTCCCAGATTAGAGAGGTAGAGCAGGTACTGCAAGACCACCGACACCGAGCAGGAGAAGGGATCCTGAGACTGCTGTACACACCAAACGGAAAAAACGACGCCATTTAAGGGCGTAGCATTTGCGGGTAGAGGGTCGCCGAGACGCTAGGACGACCTCTTCCACCTCTGCCGGCAGGAGAAGGGGAGCAAGGACTACCCTTTCAGCCGCCAGGCCATTAGATTGAGAGATCTGAGGTTGGGGTGTAGCAGAGACCCCTGATCCTGTGTTAGGAGATCCGGTTGAAACCCCAGAGGGAACGGATCCTCTACCGCCAATTGCAACAGGAGTGGAAACCACGGCTGTCTGGGCCAGCGAGGAGCCACCAGGATCATGGAAGCTTTGTCCCGGAGAACCTTGAATAGAGTTCGAGAGACTAGCGGGATGGGAGGAAAAGCATAGAGAAGGCTTTCCGACCATGAGAGTAGAAAAGCATCTGCCGCTACCCGAAGAGGATGTGGCTGACGAGAGCAGAAGCGAGGAAGTTGCCGGTTGAGAGGACTGGCAAAGAGATCCATCGTGGGGAGGCCCCACTTCAGAAAACGTTTCTGAACTACCAAGGGATCCAGACGCCACTCGTGCGGCTGGAGTATCCTGCTGAGTTTGTCCGCCAGGCAATTCTCTTGGCCTGGGAGATAAACTGCCTTGAGAAGAATGCCGTGACTGACGGCCCAAGAGCAGAGCTTCTGAGCTTCTCGGCAGAGAAGGAAGGAGCCCGTGCCCCCCTGCTTGTTCACGTAGAACATGGCAACTTGATTGTCCGTCTGGACAAGGACGGACCGGTGAGAAGTCAGGTGGGAGAAAGCCTTGAGCGCCAGACGGATTGCTCTGAGCTCCAGGAAGTTGATCTGTTGAGCAGACTCCCACGCGGTCCAGAGACCTTGAGTACATGCCCCCTGGCAATGTGCTCCCCAACCCAGGAGGGAAGCATCGGTCGTCAGCACTTGAGCCGGCTGAGGCGACTGAAACGGCATTCCGAGCACCAGGTTCGGCCGATGAAGCCACCACTGTAGGGAAGAGGCCAGCGGCCCGGAGATGCGCACTAAGTCGGCTAGTGCGCCGGTGGCTTGTTGCCACTGCTTGCGAAGGCACCATTGAGCAGGCCGCATATTCAGGCGAGCATTGGGGGTCACGTGGACGGTGGAAGCCATATTTGACTAATGTATTTCAATAATCTGTATATAGTTAACTAGCCTTATATAGTTGTACCTTGTTATTCCCAAGTTCAAAATCCCTGTTACTTGTAAAATGCATTACAGTTCTTTGTATGTATATGTTTGTTACATGTAAACCGCGCTGGTGACAATAGTGCGGTATATAAAAGATGTTAAATAAATAAATAAATATGGCCGAGTAGTCTCAGGAAGCGCCTGGCGGAGACCAGGGGCTGGCTGCGAAAACTGCCGGCTAGGTCCATGAGCCGTTGAGAGCCCTGTCGAGAGGCAGGAAAGCTCGTGCCTGAGGAGTGTGCAGTCTTGCGCCGATGAACTCGAGATCCTGTGAGGGGAGCAAAGTGGACTTTGCGAAGTTTATGACAAAGCCCAAGTACTGCAGAAGAGTCACCGTGCAGTGTGTGGCATTGGTGACTGCCGGAGAGGACGAAGCTCTGATGAGCCAGTCGTCGAGGTACGGAAAGACATAGAGGCCGTGAAGCCGGAGATAGGCCGCCACCACCGCGAGACATTTTGTGAAGACTCGCGGTGCGGAGGATAGGCCAAAGGGCAGTACTCTGTACTGGTAATGATTTCCTGCCACCACAAACCTTAGGTATTGGCGGTGGCTTGGGTGGATGAGGATGTGCGTGTAGGTATCTTTTAGATCCAAGGAGCATAGCCAATCTCCCTGCTGGAGGTAGGGCAGAAGGATTCCAAGGGTAAGCATCTTGAACTTCTCCCTCACAAGGAACTTGTTGAGGTTGCGCAAGTCCAGGATGGGTCTGAGGCCTCCTGTCCTTTTTGGTATTAGGAAATACCTGGAATAAAAGCCTTGACCTCTCAGGTGGTGGGGCACCGGTTCCACAGCCTGTTCCTGAAGAAGACTTGCTAACTCCTGAAGGAGTAAGTCCCTGTGCAGAGGGAGTCGAGGAGGTTCTCCCGGAAAATAAGAGGGAGGAACCTGATGGAAGTGGAGAAGATAGCCTTCTCTCACGACTTGAAGCACCCAGGCATCTGAAGTGATGTTGGACCACCTGTGGGCGAAGTGAACCAGCCGGCCTCCTGTACTGGGAGGAGCCAGCTGAGGGGGAGAGGCTATGCTGAGGAAGTCAAAAACCCCCACCCTGCTGAGCAGGGGCTGGTGGTGCAGGCTTGGGGGCTTGCTGCCTACGGGACCCGTTACCCCGTCCCTTGGCCTGCTGGCCCTGTTGGGGAGCTGCGGAGGCCTGATATTGAGGGTAGTGTTTATAGGCAGCCGCCTTTCTCGGGTAAAAGGACTTCTTTCCCGAACCCTTCTTTTTCTGGGAAGGGGCGGAGGTCTTCCTAGAAAGCCTAGTCCTGGTGAGAGTCTCCGTCTCGATTTGTGCAGCCTTTTCAGCCATGGGCTTGCCAAAGAGGTTCTCACCTCTGCAGGGGACATCGACCAACTTGTCCTGCACCCAGGGTTCAAGGTCAGACGACTGAAGCCAAGTCTGTCGGCGGGCACCGATGCCAGCTGCGGCTACTCGAGCCGATGCTTCAAAGCCATCATAGGCTGCTCGGGACATGAATTTGGAGCATTCCCGAATACCAGTTGTCAAGGCCAGGAACCTCCGCAAAGGTTCCTCGGACAGTCCAGCGGAGAATCCGGCTATCTCTTTAGCCAGGTCTCGGAGATACATGCCCATGTATAGCTGGTAGGTCTGGACACGACAAGCCAGCATAGAGCCCTGGAAACACTTCTTACCAAGGCCATCCAGGTTACGGGCCTCCCTGCCCGGAGGCACCGAGGAGTGCATCTTTTGGCTCTTAAGCCTATGCATGGCCGATTCCACTACCATGGAATGGTGTGGCAGCTGTGCTTTTTGGAAGCCAGGACTCTTGCGGACTCGATAGATGGAATCGACCCGCTTGCTTAATACCGGCGACGAGGCCGGACTCTCCCACATGCGGAAGAGTAGTCGTTCCAGCATGGGAGGAACCGGTACAGTAAAGTGCTCCCGGGCGGGAGAGTCGTACTGAAGGGCGTCGAGCTCTTCGGCTCGAGGCTCCTCCTCGGGATCCGCAGGGAAGGCCAAAGCCTTGGCCATATCCCTGACGAAGTCCGAGAACCGGGCATCCTCCGGAGGGGACTGCTTCCGAGGTTCGGACTCAGGTGAGTCCGAGGGGACACACCGAGTCCGAAACGAATCAGGTGACTCTTCCTCTTCAGACTCCCAGGCCGACTCCCAGGAGGAATCGGTGGGGTCGGCTCGGGCAGGCGGAGGCGTCGGCCGCCCCGACGCCGAGGGAGTCGGCGGCGACGACCTCGGTCCCGAACGGGAGGCCGAGGGTGACCTCGACTGAGGATCGACTCGAGTTCGCATGGACTCGAGGATCGGCTCGGTCTCCGGTGTCGACTTAGACATCGACGTCCCGGCGGTCGGGGCAGTGGCGCCAGCGAGGCTAGCGATCAGTGCCCGCTGCTGGTCCATGAAGGCAGATAGTCTGCTCTCCAAAGCCGTCAACCTGAGTCCGACCTCAGGTGACCCAGCAGCCCCCGACTCGGGGCCCGACGTCGGACATCTCGGAGGCGAGTCCAGAAGGACTACAGGACTTACCCGAGCAGGCAACTCCGACTCCAGGCGAGGTCGCTTCGGGAGGTGCTCCTTCTCCAAAGACCCGGGTCGGCTATCGGGGCTATGCGACCTGGCCCTCGCGGAGCCAGGAGCGTCCACCGACGCCGCCCTCGCGGGTTTTGCCTTCCGTCGATGGTCCCCGGAGGGAGAACCCCTGTCGGAGGAGCTTCGGCGATGGTCAGAGCTGGAGCCTCTGGATGCCGAGGCCTCCGACGAGGTCCGGGTACGGCCGGGTCAGCGAAGATTCTATCCCGCTGGTGCCGCCGACTCCTTAACGCATTGGAGGACATTTTGCCACAGGCTCCACAGATCAGTTCTTCATGATCCGGGCCCAGGCAGCGGAGGCAATTATCGTGTGTGTCAGTGAGTGACATATTTCTGTCACACTGACCACACCGCTTGAAACCACTGGCAGCCATCGGGGGAAAAAGGGCCCCTGCAAGGTCAAAGGACCGGGCTGCCAGCGAAAAACTGAAAACGAAACTGACCAAAATCAGAAAAACCGAAAAATAAGAGAAGGACTCGCAACGGCGTCGCGAGTCCGGGCAGGAAAACGACCGGCGTCGAACCGAAGAGAAAAAAAAGAGAAAAACTCACGAAAATCAACTTTTTCAGCGGGGACACGACGGGTACGTCTGTAGGGCTCCGCGGAAAAAAGAAGACTGGCTAAGATGGCACCCTTGGGCGGGAAGGCGACCGCGCATGCGCGCTGCAATTCCCAAAGGCTTTCTTTGAAAGCTGGGGAAAATTGCTCCGCGAGGGCTCCGTCGGCGCCGACGTCACCCATATGTGAGGACTGACTTCCTGCTTGGTCCTGGAGAATATTAGTTATACCATGTCCTAACGGCACTGAGTACAAACTGTGGTGAACTGCTCTTTTAAGAAAAATAGAATTGCACAAGATAAAATCCTTGCCTGTTTCACATAGGGTAGCTTTAAAATACTTATCAAAACAAGCCCTAAACCAGGGGAAGCGGGGAGCTGGGAAAAGAGATATATAGCATTCTATTACTGCTTTTCCAGGACTTTTCACAGCAGCCTAAGATGAGAGTCCAAGGAAGCAGAAAGAATGACACTGTAGCTAAGCAGGAAGTTCACAGAACAGGCTAGGGGAACCTGCTAAATTCATTCAGACATTGAGAAAGCAAAATTGCTTATCTGCATTGAAGGTTCTCTGAAGGCAGCAAGATGAATCACACACAAGTGGTTGACATTAATTGATGATGGTGACACAGCGGACTCGAACACAGAAAATAACAAAAAAGGCTCCTCTGAACATGTACAGAACTTGTGATACAGCCATTATCTCATGAGCCCCGTCAATCTAATGCAGAGCTTAGGAATTAACTCCCTGGGATGATCCATCTGGTTTTCAGAGAAAGCACAGTTACTTACCTGTAACAGGTGATCTCTGGGAACAGCAGGAATTAGTCATCACATATGGGTACGTCGGTACCGACGGAGCCTGCGCGGGAAAGCTCCCCAGCTTTTCAGATGAAAAGCTTTTGGGGCCTCCCACTGCACATGCGCGCTGCCTTCCCACCTTCCTGACCAGCTCTCCTCAGTTCGAGTTTAAAGCTGAGACAATAGAGAGAGAGGACAGGAAGATAGAGGAATAGAGAGACAACTCCTAGGGGAGGTGGGTGGTTGTGATGACTAATTCCTGCTGTTCCCAGAGATCACCT
This sequence comes from Ichthyophis bannanicus, assembly GCA_033557465.1. Lineage (NCBI taxonomy): Eukaryota > Metazoa > Chordata > Amphibia > Gymnophiona > Ichthyophiidae > Ichthyophis > Ichthyophis bannanicus. The sequence goes on from CM066033.1 coordinate 397,777,004, forward strand.
GTTACAGGTAAGTAACTGTGCTATCTCTAGGAACAAGCAGGAATAAGCCATCACATATGGGGACTCCCTAGCTGAGATGCCTGGGAGATCCCCCTCCAAGGGTAACCATCTTCGTATGGATCTCAGGCATCCATTCTGGGAAGGTGGGCAGGAGTTGTTTAAGTATGGAACAGGTGTTTGAGGACAGCCTGACCAAACAAGGCATCCCGGCGGGAGTCCTTGTCCAAGCAGTAATGGGCTGTGAAGGTATGAACCGAGGCCCAAGTGGCTGCTCGACAGATCTGATCTATGGATACAGAGTGAAGATGAGCCATAGAAGTGGCCATGGCTCTCACATTGTGAGCTGTGACATGGCCTTCCAGAGAAATGTTCTTACTCTGGTAAGCAAAGGAAATACACTGAGCAATCCAGTTGGAAAGTGTGCGTTTGGTGACTGGAAGTCCCAAATGAGAAGGATCAAAAGCCACGAAAAGCTGAGAAGACTTTCGATGTGGCTGAGTTCTATTGAGGTAAAAGGCGAGAGCCCTTTTACAGTCAAGAGTATGAAGGTTCCTCTCTGCACTGGATGCATGAGGAGCCGGAAAAAAGACAGGTAAATATACCTCTTGATTAAGATGAAAAGGCGAGACCACTTTAGGCATAAAGTGGGGATTCGTCCTAAGGACCACCTTATCATGATGAAATCTGGTATAAGGTGGATTTGCCACCAAAGCCTGCAGTTCACTGATGCGGCGAGCCGAAGTGACTGCAATAAGGAAAAGGACCTTCCAGGAAAGAAATTTCAGGGAGGTAGATACCAACGGTTCAAAAGGTGGCTTCATAAGTTGACCCAGAACTAAATTCAAGTCCCATGCTGCCGGAGGAGGCCGGATGGGAGGTTTAGTGAGGGTTAGGCCTCTCATGAATCTTGCAATAAGAGGATGAGAGGAAACAGATTGTCCATTTATAGGTTTTAAGGATGCTGTAATAGCACTTAAATGGACTCGTACTGAATTCGTCTTGAGGCCTGCATTGGAAAGATGCAGGAGATAGTCTAGTAGAGAATTCAAAGGAAGTGCCAGAGGGTCAAGACCCTGTTGAGCACACCAAATGGAAAAACGTTTCCATTTGAAAGCATAGGAACGCCTGGTAGAGGGTTTCCTAGAGGCATAAAGGATATCTTTCACTGGTTGAGAAAGATTAAACTCTTGAAGGCTTAAGCCTTCAGTAACCAAGCTCGGAGATGTAGGGACTTGGGGTTTGGATGCCACAAAGTTCCCTGCTCCTGAGACAGAAGGTCTGGTGCAGCTCCCAGGTCCAGGGAGGAGCCCTGGGAGAGCTGTAGAAGGAGAGGGAACCACACTTAGCGTGGCCAGCGTGGAGCAATGAGGATCATGGATCCGTGATCCCTCTGAAGTTTGAACAGAGTCTTGGGAATCAAAGGAATGGGTGGAAAAGCGTACAGGAATTCCTGACCCCAATGCAGGAGAAAGGCATCGTTGGCCTGAGCTCCCTGACACGGAGTCCTGGAACAGAACCGGGGAAGTTTGGCATTCCACGGACTTGCAAAGAGGTCTATGTCCGGGGTCCCCCATTCCTGAAAGATTCTGCTTATCTGGTCCATATGTAGGGACCATTCGTGTGGGAGCAGAACTCGACTGAGTCTGTCTGCCCGAGAGTTTTGAACTCCTGGAAGATATACTGCCAGAAGATGAATTTGGTGCTCTCTGGCGAAGGCCCATAATCTGAGAGCTTCGTTGCAAAGCGACAGAGAGCCCGTCCCTCCTTGTTTGTTGACATAAAACATGGCCACCTGATTGTCTGTCTGAACTAGGACAGTCAGGTTGGCAAGGAGGGTATGGAAGACTGTGAGGGCAAGGAAGATTGCTCGCAGTTCCAGAAGGTTGATATGAAGGGTGGTCTCTTGGGGAGACCAGATTCCCTGAGTGGAGAGATGTTGAAGATGAGCTCCCCACCCTGTTTGGGAGGCATCTGTTGTGAGGGTTGCTTGGGGCAACGAAGGTTGGAAGGGGGTCCCCAACAACAGATTTTTGGAGGATGTCCACCACTGGAGAGACCAAAACAGACGTTTTGAGGTGAGTACCTGGTCTGACAGCAGTCCCGATGCTTGAGACCACTGGGTGGCCAATGTCCATTGAGCTACTCTCATATGGAGACGAGCATAGGGCACCACATGAACCGTGGAGGCCATGTGGCCCAGAAATTGCAGCATTTCTCTGGCTGACAAGTGACTTCTGGACTGAGCCTGGGAGGCCAAGCTTATTAGCCTTTGGCCTCAGACCAGAGGGAGGTAGGCCCTTGCAGTGGTGGAGTCCAATTGGGCCCCTATGAATTCCAGGGACTGAGTAGGGATGAGTTGGGACTTGGGAATGTTTACCACAAGTCCCAGATATTAAAGAATACGCCTTGTGCGGTCCAGAGAAATCTGGGCTTCTGATTGAGATGGAGCTCGGATGAGCCAGTCGTCCAGATATGGGAAGACAAAGATTCCCATGCCTCTGAGAAATGCGGCTACGACTGCCATGCATTTTGTGAAGACTCTTGGAGCAGAGGCCAGACCGAAGGGTAGTACTCTGTACTGGAAATGTTTTCCCTGGAACAGAAATCTTAGATATTTTCTGTGGGATGGATGGATGAGTATATGAGTGTACGCATCCTTGAGATCTAGAGAACAAAGCCAATCCTGACTCTGAAGGTATGGAAGGAGAAGGCCCAGAGAGAGCATTTTGAATTTCTCCTTGAATAGAAACCTGTTCAATTCTCTCAGATCTAGGATAGGTCTGAAGCCCCCTGTCTTCTTTGTTATGAGAAAGTAAGGGGAGTAGAAACCTAACCCCTGTTGTGGAGGAGGAACCTCCTCTATTGCCCCTTGGGCAAGAAGAGAAGAGACTTCCTGACCCAACAGGGTCAGAAGAGATGGGGGAGAAAGCGTAGTTACTCACCTGTAACAGGTGTTCTCCAGGAGCAGCAGGAATCAGTCCTCACATATGGGTGACGTCGGCGCCGACGGAGCCCTCGCGGAGCAATTTTCCCCAGCTTTCAAAGAAAGCCTTTGGGAATTGCAGCGTGCATGCGCGGTCTCCTTCCCGCCCAAGGGTGCCATCTTAGCCAGTCAGATGACATAGCTAAAAAGACAGCGTAAAAATATGCAAAACAACTAAAGCAGATAATCGCAACTCCAAGGGGAGGAGGGAGGGTTGTGAGGACTGATTCCTGCTGCTCCTGGAGAACACCTGTTACAGGTGAGTAACTACGCTTTCTCCAGGACCAAGCAGGAAGTCAGTTCTCACATATGGGACTCCCAAGCTTAAGGCTACCGGAGACCCTAAGCACAAAAATGAGCTCCCTCTAGCTCAGCGGCACAGAAGGAAGGAATCTTCACTGAATTATTACCCACCGGTAGCCCTCATCCGGGATGGAGGGTAGGAGTTGCTCAAACCTCGAAGAGATTTCGGAGGACTGCCTGTCCGAAAGCACTGTCCCTGCGGGACTCCCTCTCGAGACAGTAATGGACCGCAAAAGTCTGGCTCGAAGACCAAGTAGCGGCCCGGCAGATGTCTGCCAGCGGAACAGAGCGGAGGTAAGCCACTGACGTAGCCTTCGCCCGAACACAATGAGCCGTGACTCGACTTTCTAACGAGAGTCCGGCTGCCCCATAAGCACAAGCGATACAGTCAGCAACCCAGATGGACAGAGTACGCTTGGAGACAGGGAGCCCCAATTTATTGGGGTCAAAAGACACAAAGAGCTGAGCAGCTTTGCGGTGCTCCCGCGTACGGTCAAGGTAGAAGTTCAACGCCCTTCTACAGTCCAGGGTATGCAGGACCATTTCAGCTCGGCTGGAGTGTGGCCTGGGAAAGAAGGTCGGAAGTACCACCTCCTGATTGATGTGAAAAGGGGAGACCACTTTTGGAAGAAATTTTGGGTGAGTCCGTAAGACTACCCTATTCTTGTAGAACCGAGTGTAAGGGGGATCAGACACGAGGGCCTGCAATTCACTTACGCGTCTAGCGGAAGTGAGGGCTATCAGGAATAAGGTTTTCCAAGACAGAAAACGGAGAGAACAGGTAGCCATTGGTTCAAAAGGCGGACAGGTGATCCGCTGCAAAACCACATTCAGATCCCAGTCAGGTGCTGGCGGGCGCAGAGGTGGTTTAAGTAGAAGGAGACCTCGGAGAAACCTTGCCACGAGAGGGTCGCTGGAAAGAGGTCTGCCGTTCACCGGCACATGATGTGCTGAAAGAGCACTGAGGTGAACTTTGACGGAGTTGGACTTAAGTCCCATGTTAGAGAGGTAGAGCAAGTACTGCAAGATCACCGACACCGAGCAGGAGAAGGGATCCTGAGACTGCTGGGCACACCAAACGGAAAAGCGACGCCATTTAAGGGCGTAGCATTTGCGGGTAGAAGGTCGCCGAGAAGCTAGGACGACCTCTTCCACCTCTGCCGGCAGGAGAAGGGGAGCAAGGACTACCCTTTCAGCCGCCAGGCCATTAGATTGAGAGATCTGAGGTTGGGGTTCAGCAGGGACCCCTGATCCTGTGTTAGGAGATCCGGTTGAAACCCCAGAGGGAACGGATCCTCTACCGCTAATTGCAACAGGAGTGGAAACCACGGCTGCCTGGGCCAGCGAGGAGCCACCAGGATCATGGAAGCTTTGTCTCGGAGAACCTTGAAAAGAGTTCGAGAGACTAGCGGGATGGGAGGAAAAGCATAGAGAAATAAATCACGAAAATCAACTTTTTCAGCGGGGACACGACGGGTACGTCTGTAGGGCTCCGCGGAAAAAAGAAGACTGGCTAAGATGGCACCCTTGGGCGGGAAGGAGACCGCGCATGCGCGCTGCAATTCCCAAAGGCTTTCTTTGAAAGCTGGGGAAAATTGCTCCGCGAGGGCTCCGTCGGCGCCGACGTCACCCATATGTGAGGACTGACTTCCTGCTTGGTCCTGGAGAACTGAATTGCCTCACCATGGTATGGGGAGGAAGGCTGGAGAAATGAAGTTTGTAGCCCTCTCGGATAATAGAGAGGGTCCATTGCTCTGATGTGATTTGTTCCCATCTGGGAGCAAAATGAGCTAGCCTTCCAGGAATGGTGAGGGGCTCTGGTTGTTCTAGAGCCAGAAATGGCAAGTTCTCTAGAGGGAAGTCAAAACCCCTGAGGGGGTTGAGCCTGCTGGTGTGTAGCAGACACTGCAGGCTTTGACTTTACCTGCTTAGATTGTTGACGCTTAGCCGCAAGGCGAGGCTGAGCAGATTGCTGGCCAGTATTTGTGGGAAATCTGGTCTTTTTATAGTAAGGCCTTTTAAAAGGCTTCTTTTTGGTAGGGGTAGAAGTAGACTTGGAAAGTCTATCTAGAGTGGCATTTTCTGCATCCATTTGAGCAGCTTTAATCTGCCAGTCTTCCCCAAATAAGTTCTCACCGGTACAGGGCAGATTCCTGAGGCCATCTACAACCCAGGGTTCTAGGTTAGAAGCCTGGAGCCAAGCGAGATGTCAGGCTGCAATAGCAATTCCCGAAGCTCTGCCTGCAACTTCAAAGGAATCAAAGGCTGCCCTGTTGGAGAACTTGGAGACCTCTGAAAGTTGTGTCACCATAGAAAAGAAGTCCGTCCTTTGATCATCAGGGATAAAGGGGGCAAAATTCTGTATTTTTAGGGCAAGTTGCCCAAGATACATGCCCATATAAAGGCTATAAGAGTTGATCCTGGCTATAAGCATACTAGCCTGGAACATCTTTCTTCCAAGAGAGTCTAGGTTCTTACATTCTCGCCCTGGAGGGGTAGAAGAATGCCTTTTAGGACTCTTTATTTTCTTCATGGCAGACTTCACCACAATGGAGTGGTGAGGCAGCTGAGTTTTCTGGAACCCAGGCGAAGGAGGGACCCGATACATGGTGTCCAACCTGCGGGAATGGGGAGACAGTGTTAAAGGAGTCTCCCACAAATCCATCAAGTGTTCTTGAAGGATTTCATGGACAGGCAGAGTGACTGCCTCTTTAGGAGCTTTTGAGTATCCTAAAATGTCCAATTTTTTTGATCTGGGTTCTCTTTCAGAAGATGTAGCAATAGAAAGTGCTTTAGCTACATCAACAATGAAATCCTGAAAGGATAAATCCTCTGGAGGAGACATCCTCCTCTTGGGAGAAGAGGGGTCCTCAGGAAGAGTAAGCTCAGCAGAGTCATCAGAGGAATTGAATTCATCAGAAGTATCTGAGTCTTCCCTCTGTACTGCCAATGTACGATACGCATACCGATCGGTATCGACATCGGGCGTATCAGGCATGGGATCGGTACCGGGCGAAAGCCGGAATCCGGCATGCGGAACCGATCGACGTTTAGAAGTCGATGGTCTCGGTTCCGGTGTAGATACTGGAAACCGGGGTCGGTACCGATGAAATCGGTACCGAGGGCGTCGCAGCCTTAATGAATGCCAGAACGGCTTGCTGCATGGTCTGGACAGTGCTGCCCATAGACGCCACTACTGCCTGGATGTCGGTACCGGTACCGGTATGGGCCGGTACCCCAGAGCAGTCCAACAGGTGATCTGTCGAGGCCGTGCCATCGATGTCAACCGGTGACCCCATGAGTGCTTTGGAGGCCAGAACCTCCCGCCGGGGTTTTTTTGGCCTGGGCAGAATCCTCGAACTCAGAATTGAGAGCCTCTCGATCCTTAGAAAGAGATTTGCTTTTAGAGGATTTGCCCACAGAAGTTTTGGTTACCTGAGATCCATCCGGAGAGGAAGACCTGGATGACTGTGATGCTTCTGAAGGAAACAGCACATGGAGCTTGTTAGCCCGGTTCTGCAAACCGCGTTTAGACATCTGGGTGCAGGATGGGCAGTCCGGTATGGAGTGTTCAGGTCCCAAACATTTGAGACACCATTCATGGGTGTCTGTGACAGAAATGACAGCACTGCATTTGGTACATTTTTTAAAACCAGGGACTGGCTTCTCCATGAGGAGAATTTGTGTAGGCCTTAAGGCCTAACAACGGGTACCAAGCTGTGCTGAAGAAAATAAAAAAGTCTTTTTTTTTTTTTTTTATATAGAAAGAAAGACCGGCGATACCGGTTTCGGTATGGGGAAGGCAGGTACGCGGTCTAAAGAAACAAACAAAAGTAACAAATTCTTCAGCGGTGACAGGAACACGACCTGCTGGCTCCGCGGAAAAAGAAGAACTGAGGAGAGCTGGTCAGGAAGGCGGGAAGGCAGCGCGCATGTGCAGTGGGAGGCCCCAAAAGCTTTTCATCTGAAAAGCTGGGGAGCTTTCCCGCGCAGGCTCCGTCGGTACCGACGTACCCATATGTGATGACTTATTCCTGCTTGTTCCTAGAGATAGTCTGTTACACGTAAGCAACTCCACTCTGTCTATAAGCAGAATGATATCAGCCACATAAGTGAGGAATTTAATAGCTATTCAGATTTGCTTTGCACTTGAAGGTGACCTGAATAGGTATATGATAGAGAGAGCTGACCTTAACTGAAGAGATTCTGCAGAACTACTTGTCCAAATGTGTTGTCTCTTCGAGACACATTGTCTTGACAATAATGAGAAGTAGGTGTCTGGATAAATAACCATGTTGCAACTTTACAGATTTCTTCAATGGAAGCATTAACTACAGTTCGCTAACAGGTTTAATCACCTTTCTTTTAGGTGCTGCAGTTCCTAGTCTGTTGGAATCACAGGAAATGAAGAATTAAGTGGAATGGCAGTGTGGCTTCATTCTTTACATGTAGTAGGTTAGAGTCCCTTTCCGTCTAGCACTTGGAGAGTTTTATTCACTCCTGTCTACATGAAGCCTTAGGAATAAAAGTGGAAAGCCCTGTTGACTGACTGATGGAAAAGAGTAGTTACTCACCTGTAACAGGTGTTCTCCAGGGACAGCAGGAATCAGTCCTCACTTATGGGTGACATTGGCACGGACAGAGTCTGCGTGGAGCAAGTCCCCAGCTTTCAAAGAAAGCCTTTGGGATTGCTGCCACGCATGCACGGTCCTCTTCCTGCCCAAAGGTGCCATCTTGCTCAGTTAGGTCCCAGAGCTAGAGCCCTACTAAGCAGATGGCAAGGGAAGGATAAAACATTTTGCAACTCTTTAGGAGAGGAGGGAGGGTAGTGAGGACTGATTCCTGCTGTCCCCAGAGAATACCCGTTACAGGTGAGTAACTACGCTTTCTCCAGGAACAAGCAGGAAGTCTGTCCTCACTTATGGGACTCCCCAGCTACAGGCTACTGAACCTGTAACCTAAAAATGCCCCCGTGAGGCCGTGAGCAGAAGCCAATGTCCAAAGGAAGCCTGAGTCCTCGGGCCTTCGGGACGAGCTCTTGGTAGTCGCAGAAGACGAGTCGGAGGGCAGAAGTTGCTTATAACCCGAATAGACTACGGAGTATAGCCTGGCCGAAGTCGCTGTCCATGTGGGACTCCTTCTCCAGGCAGTAGTGCAAAGCGAAGGTATTTGCTGAAGACCAGGTCACAGCCCGGCAGATTTCCATCAGAGGCACTGAGTGCAGCAAAGCCACTGATGCCACCTGCAGTCTGCCACCCAGATGGAGAGGGTGCGCTTGGTGACTGCTAGCCCCAGGTGGTTGAGACTGTAGGTGATGAAGAGCCGGTCGGACTTGCGATGACCTTGGGTGTGCTGCCGGTAGAAGGCGAGAGCCCTCTTGCAGTCGAGTGTATGCAGGACCTCCAATACCCGGTCGGTGTGAGGTCTCGGGAAGAAAGTCGGCAAAACCACATCCTGATTGAGGTGGAAATCCAAGACACCCTTCAGTAGATACTTGGGGTGGGTGTGAAGAACCACCCTGTTCCTATAAAACCTGGTGTAGGGGGGCCTCGGCCATGAGGGCTTGAGGTTCGCTGACTCGCCACGCCGAGGTCGGTGCCACCAGGAAAACCACCTTCCAGGAGATGTGCTGGAGCAAGCACATCGCCATCAGCTCGAAGGGTGGCCGCGTCAGCTGCATGAGCATGATTTTCAGGTCCCATTCCTCCGGGGGAGGTCAGATGGGGGGGATTTGGAAAGCAGGCGGCCCCGCATGAAGCGAGAGACCAGAGGCTGGCCCGAAAGGGGTTTACCCTCGAGGGCAAGTGGTTGGCTGAAATGGCGCTCAGGTGAACCCTGACCGAGTTGGACTTCAGTCCCACCTGCGAGAGGTGGAGAAGGTACTAGAGGACCCAACGGGTGGAGCAGGAGAATGGGTCGCTCTGGAGCACCAGATTGTAAACCGCCGCCACTTCAGGGCATAGGCCTGCCTCGTCGAGTCCTTCCTCAACATAAGTAAGGCACCCTCGATCTCCACTGGGAGGTACAGTGAGGCTAAAGAGACCCGTTCGGCCACCAGGCTGTCAGTGATAGCCAGACCAAGTTCGGGTGAAGCACCCGTCCCTCCTCCTGTGTCAGCAGACCAGGGGCACTGCCCAGGGAAACCGGAGGCTCCGACAAGAACCGGAGTAGAAGCAGGCACCAAGGTTGTCGAGGCCACGAAGGAGTCATGAGAATCACAGAGGCTCGGTCGCGCTGGATCTTGTGGAGGGTCCTCGCAATGAGATGAATGGGGGAGAATGCATACAGGAGCCCGGAGGTCCAGTTCAGGAGGAATGCATCCAGGGGCACCCTGCTCAGGTGTGGTATCGGTCCGCAGAAGCAGGGGAGCTGTGCATTCGCCGGGCTGGCGAACAGGTCCATGGACACAGTCCCCCAGAGGTGGAACAGGTGGAGAACCACCTCAGGACTCAGGCGCCACTCATGCGGGTGGAGAAGCCTGCTGAGCCTGTCCACGAGGACATTGTCTTGGCCAGGGAAGTAGACAGGGTCATGCCCCGGCGCACAGCGAAGGAGCAGAGGCAGCGGGAGCCCATGCCCCCCTCCTTGTTTATGTAGAACATCGCGACTCTGTTGTCGGTCTGCATAAGCACCGACCTGTCCTTCAGGTGGTACTCTAAGACCACTGTTCCCTCTAAGCTGTGCGCGTGTGCGCGCGCGCACAAACCTCACCGAGCGAGCGCACATACATTACAACAGAGCGCACAAAAATTACGGCTCTGATTCTGATAGAAAACAACACAGACGTCTTAAAATTTAAAAGTTATGATTTGTAATTACTAGAAATTTCCCACTTCATTTAGTAATCGTCTATTTTCATTTAATTTGATTAAAATCAGTGTGGTGTACATACTGTATTCTGACATGTAGTCAAATTTTAAAATATATAACTCCGAGTGTCGTTATGTGGCACACAAAAATTTAACCTTCCTTCAAAAGCTGCACACAGCTGATATTTTATGCGCACACAGCCTACAGAAAATTAGAGGGAACATTGTCTAAGACCTTCAAGGCCAACCAGACCACTCAAAGCTCGAGCAGGTTGATCTGTTGTCGAGATTCCTCGGATGACCAGAGGTGGTTGCAATGGGCTCCCCAGCCCAACAACAAGGTGTCTGTCGTCAAGATGAGTTCATGCAGATAAGTCTGGAAGGGCATGCCTCGAAGGAGGCTCTGGGGGTCCTGCCACCAGACTAGGGACTCGACTAGGCTGCAAGAGACCCATATGGGGTCCCGGAGGTGGCCCAAGGCTTAGGCCCATTGTGCTCTGAGGCACCATTGGGTCGCTCGCATGTGCATGCGAGCATGGGGAATGACGTGGACAGTCGAGGCCATATGCCCCAGGAGGTGCAGCATGGTCCGCACCGAGACCCTGGGCCAGCCTTGGACCTCGGCAGCCAGAGCGCAGAGCCGATCAGCATATGCTCGAGGAAGACAGACGGTCGCACATTCTGTGTCAAGAAGAGCGCCAATGAACTCCACAGTCCACACCGGTGTGAGGTGGGATTTTGAATAGTTGATCAGGAAACAGAGGTGCTCAAGGAGGAGGACCATGTGCAACATCAAGAGGCGAGCCTCCTCCGCTGAGGTGCCCAAGACGAGCCAATCATCTAGGTAAGGGTAGACGGATATGCTCTGCAGCCGGAGGAGGGCCGCGGCCACTGACAGGCACTTGGTGAAGATTTGTGGGCCCGCAAGGGCAGCACTCTGTACTGGAAGTGCTCTCCCTGCACCCTGAAACGTAGGTACTTCCTGTTCTTGGAATGGACCGGAATGTGGGTGTAAGCGTGTCTGAGATCCAAGGAGCATATGTTTATGTTTATGTTTATTAAAACTTTATATACCGCCCAATACAATTAGCATCTGGGCGGTTCACAATACATAAAATCAATTAAATTTTTTTAAAAAGAGAGCTGCGAAAAAGAGCCAGAAAAGGAACGCCATAAAATTAGAGAAAAGGGATAGATACAGAGAACAGATTGGGGGGGATAGAAATGGGAAACAGAAGGGAGAGAGAAGGGGAGGACAACAAAAGAAAAGATGTAAGACAGGGGTAGGGGGTATGCTGTCAGAGGCCCAAAGGGGGAGGAGGGGGAGAAGATGGGACTGGGAGAGGAAGGTTGAAGGCAGAACAGAAAAGGTGGGTTTTTAGGTTAGTTTTAAAGGACAAATAGGAGGTTTCCAGACGTAAGGAGGGGGGAAGGGAGTTCCAGAGCCTTGGACCAAGAAAAAAGAAAGCAGAAGACCGAGTAGATTCGAGGTGCGCTTGGGAGGGAGGGGGTAGAAACATACGGTTAGCGTGAATAGAGTGGAGCGAACGATGAGGGGTATGAAGGTGAACCAGGTTAGAAAGATATAGGGGAACACCTGAATGAATCACCCTGTGAACGAAAATAAGAATTTTGAATTGGACACGAAAGACAACAGGGAGCCAGTGAAAGTGTATTAACAGAGGGGTGACGTGATCGAACCGTGAAGCATGAGAAAGAACACGAACAGCAGCATTTTGAACACGTTGAAGACGACAAAGTTGGGATTGGGGAAGACCAGCAAGACAAACATTACAGTAGTCAAGACGAGACATAACAAGGGATATAATGAGAGTAGTCATAGAGGAGATAGTAAGAAAAGGTCGTACAGCGCGAAGTTGTTTAAGGGAAAAGAAGGAACGTTGAACAACTGAGGAAATATGGTCTTTAAAGGAGAGGGAGGAATCAAGGATCACACCCAGATACCGCAAGGGGGAGACAGTGGGGATGGGTGAAGAAGAAAATAGGGGAGTGAGGGTAGGAGTGGGATTACCAAATGTGAACCATATAGCCGAGGTTTTCGAGAGGTTAATATGAAGAAAGTTAGTGGAAAGCCAGGAAGCTACAGAAGAAAGACAGGTATTGAAGGCAGTGATATCGGGTGCAACAGGATCAGTGTGATAAAGAAGAAAGATATCATCCGTGTAGTAATAGGCAGAGACCCCGTGCTGTTGGACAAGGAGGGCAAGAGGAGCTAGGAATACATTAAAGAGAAGAGGGGCGAGAACAGAACCTTGGGGAACACCACAGGGAAGGGGTGTGGAAGGAGAGGACTCTGAGCCAGTGTGAACTGAGAAAGTGCGATTGAACAAAAAAGAGTGAAACCAACGAAGAACTAAACCAGAGAGACCCGCATCCCGAAGATGAGATAGCAAGGTACGGTGGTCAACCAGCCAATTGCCCTGCCAGAAGTAGGGCAGCAGGACACCAAGAGATAGCATTTTGAACTTCTCCCGCACCAGAAACTTGTTCAGATTCTTGAGGTCGAGGATAGGGCGCAGGCCCCCTGTCCTCTTTGGAACGAGGAAGTAACGGGAATAAAATCCCTGACCCGGAAGGTGCGGCGGAACTCTTTCAACCGCTTGTTGACCAAGGAGGTTGTTCAGCTCTTGCTGTAAGCAAGCCTGGTGCAAGGGAAGTAGAGTAGGTTCCACCGGGGAGAAGGGAGGAGGGAGTCTGTCTACTCTAGACGAAGACGATACCCGTCCTGGATCACCTGCAAGACCAGGTGTCCGATGTAATAGCCGCCCATTCGGGGGCAAAAAGGGACAGGTGTCCTCCTATGGGTGGAAGCGTCCCCGGGGGGCGAGAGGCTATGCTTTCGGCGTCAAAACCCTATGGCTGGCTGGGGTGGCACCAGTGGCTGGGTCTTGGGCCTCTTGGGTTTCCGGTGACCCTGGGCACCCCCTTTTCCCTGAGCGCTGGTCGTCGGCACAGGGGTAGGCAGGTATGGTGGGTATGAACCCTTTCCTCTGGAAGAAAGGCTTTTTGGTGTGCTGCTTCTTCCGTGGAAATGAGGAGCTTTTGCAAGAGAGACGGGTGTGAGCCTGGAACTCCATCTCGATCGCGGCTGCCTTGTCCTCCATGGGTTTGCTGAACAGCTGTTCGCCGATGCAGGGGATATCCAGGAGCTTCTCCTGGACCCACTGCTCCAGGTCCGAAGACTGGAGCCACGCCTGGCGTCGAGCTCTGTTGCCAGCCGCCGCTACACTGGCGGAAGACTCGAACCCATCATATGTGGCACGGGAAAGGTATTTCGAGCAGTCTGTGACCGACCTCAGGAGGGTCTGGAACCTGAGAAGGTGCTCCCCACCAAGGCCCGTGGAGAACCCGCCAAACTCTTTGGCGAGGTTACGAAGGAAAATACCCATATATAGTTGGCACGCCTGGATGCAGCATGCCAGCATGGATCCCTGGTAAGCCTTGCGCCCGAGGGCATGGGACTCCCTACCAAGCGGGAACAAAGAGTGCGACTTCAGGCTCTTCTGTTACCGCATCGTAGACTAGACTACCATGGAGGTGTGAGGAAGTTGGGTCTTCCAAAACCCTGGGCCGTGCTAGATCCTATACATAGCATTGAGTCTTTTACTGACAATAGGAAATGAGGGGGGGTGCTTCCCACATGCGGAAAAGCAGTCTGGATAGGATGGACGGTACCTGAACCGTAAGAGACTCCCTGGGTGGGGACACGTACTGCAAGATGTAAAGTTCCTCTGTCCTTGGCGGCAACTCGGTCTGCGTCGGAAGATTGCAGGCCCAAGCCATATCCCGCACAAACACCAGGAAAGAAGTGTCCTTGAGAGGCGACTGCCTTTGCGAGGTGGGCTGGGACGGGTCAGAGGAGATCCCTGTGGACGAGGGTCTCCAGTGAAGTGTCCCTGTCCAATTAGGACACAGAGTCAGGCTGATCCCCGCGCCCGATGGCCGAGGCCCGCTTGGAGCCGGAGGCACTGGCTCTGGAAGACCTCGCCCCTAAGGAACGGGATGGCGAGCGAGACCGGTGCCGAGGACCCTCACGAGGCCCGCGGCTCTTCAGGCTTCCCAAGGCAGTTTTCGGGACCCCAATCGGGTGACCCTCTGTCTCAGAGCATGAGCCAGCTGTGCTGGGCCGCGAGGAAAGCAGAAACACTGTGCTCCAGTGCCAGCATACTAGATTCCCACTTGGGAGTGGGTCCTTGCGACACCAAGGTCGGGGTTACCGGGTCTAGCATGGAGGAGGAGAGGGGGTCCTGGCCGGGACAACGCTCAGGAGACCAGGCACCATCACCATGGAGTGGAGGAGTGGCCTAGTGGTTGGGGCAAGGTACTTCAGGCCGGAAGGTCGGGGGTTCAAATCCCACTAGAGGACAGCAACCACGGGCCAGAAGGACTGGGGTTTCTAGTCCCACAGGTGCTCCTTGTGGTCTTGGGCAAGCCACTTAACCCTCCATAGCCCATGTTCCCTGTAAAATAGTTATCTCCAAGTTATAATGCCCTGTTCAATGTAATTTCAGTTTGTTCAATGTAAACCGCACTGATGCAGAATAGCGCGGTATATAAGAGAATGTAAATAAATAAATAAAATAAATAAATCACTGGAGACCTCCGTGTCTGTACAAGGTACCTTTCGAGGCCGCTGCTTGTCTGACTCTCGGGAACACCGGGGAGGACTAAGGGAATGAGAGCGAGACTGCTCGCACTTGTCCGGAGCACCAGACAGCGACTTCGAGGTCTTCTTCTTTCGCCGTTCCACCTCGGGCGAACCTGGATCGGCGTGATGCCTGGGGCGCGGGGTCACTGCGGGGAACCCCGCAAGCGGTAGATCGGCAGGGCGAGGTGCCACCAGGGATCCCGGGGCTGCCTTGCGGAAAATGTCATCGGACTTCTGCTTGCAGCTTAGCAAAGCCTTAGCGGACATTTTCTTACAAAGCGAGAAGAGCTCCGGGTTGCGGTCAGCTCCAAGACACCATAGACAGCAGTCATGGGTGTCTGTGAGCAACATATTTTTGGAGCATCTGTCACATTTCTTAAAACCGGTGGCCATGGGGGAAAAAAGGGCCCCTGCGAGGTCGAAAACCCTCGAGGCCAGCGGAAGGAGAAAAAAGGGCTCAAAAAGGGCCCAAAAGAAAAAAAGGCCCATAGCCCATAGCCGAAGTAGGGGCAAAGGGGAGGAAGGAAGAGGACCGGTGCTACCGGAAAAAAGGCCAAAAGGCCAAATTACGTAAAACGTTTTCCGAGGGACGAGGGATGTACGTCCGAAGGGCTCTGTGGAAAAAGGGAGACTAAGCAAGATGGCACCTTTGAACGGGAAGAGGATCACGCATGCATGACAGCAATCCCAAAGGCTTGCTTTGAAAGCTGGGGAATTGCTCCGCGCGGGCTCCGTCGATGCCGACGTCACCCATAAGTAAGGACTGACTTCCTGCTTGTTCCTGGAGAAACACTTATCTCTTTCAGCAGAAAATTAGAGTGATTTTGTATTTATTATTTAGCTTATGCCTTTCAAATAGTAGTTCAAGGCCAGCTATATTCAGGTTCAGTTGGCATTTCGCTCTCCCCAGAGGGTTTACAATCAAATTTGTACCAGAGGCAATGGAGGGTTACATGACTTGCCCAAGGCCATAAGGAGTGCCAGTGGGATTTCTTTGGTCATCAGGATGCTGCTCTAACCACCAGGCTACTCTTCCACTACTCTTAGTGTAGAAGATCTGCAGGTACGCAGAAGAGATGAGCTCTTGAAGTTTGCTTATGCTTCAGGCTAAAGTTACTACTACTAACTTTTCAAGACAGGAATTCAGCTCTATTTATCCCACAAATTCACACAGAGGCATCATGAACTAAGCCAGAACCACAGTGAAGCTCCATGGGAACGTGTTTTCTTTTTTTGTATTTATGTCTTTATTAATTTTGTACATAATATAAATTCCAGAACTTCACAATCTCCACTTACCAAAACTACATATTTTGATACCAAACCAAAGTTAACAAGGACACCCTTTTACAGTGCCTCAACAAACATAACCTACCCACCTCTCACACCCTCCCCTCTTCCCCCCCAAACCATACCACAGATTTCTAAAATCCATAAACCCAAAGAAATCAAAATGTCACAAATATAGAGTCACAAATACACCTTTATAATACAAAACTTCAGAACACAATTCCACCTTCTCTTGCTCCACATAAGCATGTTCTATTCCTTCATCCCTTAAAAATATCTAATATAATTTAGCAAACCACAAATTGAGAAAACTTATTTCCACTAAAAGGTGATTATCATGAGCATTTTCCCCTTCCTGTTCTGGGTCCAAAGCCAGTATCTTTCCCACACACTCAGCACCATGTGGACTTTACTTATAGCCGTTAATTTGTTCATACACAGTAATTGCTTAATCTCATACAAAAGCCCCCCTGGGTGTGGTAAGAAAGCATAGCTACTCACCTGTAACAGGTGTTCTCCGGGGACAGCAGGAAACAGTCCTCACATATGGGTGACATTGGCAACGATTTAGCCCTCGCTGAATCATCTCCCCAGCTTTCAAAGAAAGCCGTTGGGAGATGCCGCCACGCATGCATGGTCCCCTTCCCTCCCAAGGGTGTCATCTTGCCCAGTCAGATGACATAGCTAAAAGACAAAAAAAGAAAAGATGGTAAAGGAGCAACTCCAAGGGGAGGAGGGAGGGTTGTGAGGACAGATTCCTGCTGTCCCGGAGAACACCTGTTACAGGTGAGCAACTACGTTTTCTCTGGGAACAAGCAGGAAGTCAGTCCTCACATAGTAACATAGTAAATGACAGCAGATAAAGACCAGTATGGTCCATCTAGTCTGCCCAGTAAGATGGCAAGAGTAGGTGCACCTGCCGCTCCATGCAGGCCACTCCTCCCCATGTCTTTGTTTAGGGGTGAACCCACCGCTCACATACGGGACTCCCCAGCTACAGACTACCGACAGGCCATAGCAAAATAGGGGCTCTCTCACGGAGAGCTGCAAGCAGCAGCAATTTAGTCTGTGTACAAAGACCCCAGTAGGACCCCTGTGTCTGATGAACCAGCACTCCGGTAGCCTGAACACAGAAGGGTTAGAGGGTAGGAGTTGCCTAAACCCCGAAAAGGTTACAGAGCAGTAATGGGATGCGAAGGTATGGACTGAATACCAGGTGGCAGCCCTGCAGATGTCCACCATCAAGACGGAGTGCAAGTTTGCCACCAAAGTCACCATGGCCCTGACACGGTATGCCATGACGTGACCTTCCAGCGGGAGCTTTGCTTGCTTGTTAAGCGAGGGTGATACAGTCTGCCACCCAGGTGGACAGTGTACACTTGGTCATCCCTTCCCCCAGCCTACTGGGGTTGTAGGAGATGAAAAGCTGAGAAGCTTTGCAGCGCCACTGTGTGTGTTGGATATAGAAGGACAAAGCCCTCTTACAGTCCAAGGCATGAAGGACCGTCTCCGCCAAACTGGAGTGAGGTTTTGGAAAGAAGGTAGGGAGCACCACTTCCTGGTTGAGGTGGAAGGACAACACTACCTTTGGCAGGAATTTGGGGTGCATGCGGAGCACCACTCTGTTCTTGTAGAAGCTGGTATAGGGCGCCTCTGGCACGAGGGCCTGAAGCTTGCTGACTCTGCGAGTGGAAGTAAGCGTGACCAGGAAAGCCACCTTTCAAGAGAGGTAGCGGAGGTGGCAGGTAGCCAGAGGTTCGAAGGGAGGGCGAGTCAGCTGCCCCAACACCACGTTGAGGTTCCATTCAGTTGCCGGAGGGTGAACCGGGGGCTTTGATAAGAGCAGGCCCCGGAGGAAACAGGTCACCAGCAGTTGGGCCGAGAGGGGCTTACCATCCACCGGATGGTGGTGCACAGCCAGGGCACTAAGGTGCACTTGGACGGAGTTAGACGAGCCCGGACTGGGAGAGGTGGAACAGGTACTGCAACATCAGAGCCACCAGGCAGAAGAAAGGGTCAGCCCCGAGTTCAGCGCACCAAACAGAGAAACTGTGCCATTTAAGGGCATAAGCCTTCCTAGTAGAGGCCTTACGGGAGGCTAGCAGAATGTCTTCCACCTCAATTGGGAAGTTGAAAGGGGCCAGAGTCGCCCTCTCAGCAGCCACACTGTCAGCAACAGGGACCCCAGGTTGGGGTGCAGGAGAGAGCCCCCTTCCTGAGATAGGAGTCCCGAGGCAGTCCCCAAGGGGATGTGGGCCTCCACCATCAACTGTAGAAGCAGCAGGAACCACGGTTGCCTGGGCCACTGAGGTGCTATCAGGATGAATGAGGCCCTGTCACAGAGGGTCCTGAACAAAGTCTTGGCGATCAGTGGCATAGGAGGGAAGGCATGCATGAGGCCTTCCGACCATGAGACCGGGAATGCATTTGCTGCCACCCCAGAGGGATACGTCTGTCGGGAACAGAAGCGGGGTAACTGAAAATTGTCCAGGCTGGCAAACAAGTCCATCACAGGTTCCCCCCAGAGCCGTAAAAGCCAACTGGCTACCCTGGGGACCAGCTGCCATTCGTGCAGCTGGAGAACTCTGCTGAGCCTGTCGATCAGCTGGTTGTCCTGTTGGACTGCATACAGGCAGAGGACCAGTGCTTCCCAGCAAAGGGTAAGAGACCCCGTACCCCCCTATTTGCTCACATAAAACATTGCCATCTGGTTGTCTGTCTGGACTAGCATCGGCTGGTGATGCAGGTGGTGACAAAAGACCCTCAGGGCTAGGTGTATGGCCTGGAGCTCCAAGAGGTTTATCTGCTTGGTGCCCTCGTTTGGTGACCAGCTGCTTTGGGTACGGAGATCTCCGCAGTGGGCTCCCCAGCTGAGCAGGAAGGCATCATGGTGAGGACCCTCGAGGGATTTGGGGCCTGAAAATGCATGCCTGCCTCGAGATGCTTGGGCGACTGCCACCAGACCAGGAGGTCCGCCAATTAGCAGGTCACAGAAACTCTGTTTCTGAAACAGCCCGTGGCCTGAGACCACTGGACCCAGAGACACCACTGCACCGCCGTCATGTGGAGGCAAGCGTCTGGGGTGACATGGACTGTGGAGGCCATGTGCCCGAAGAGGCGCAGGACAAGTTGGGCGGGCACTGAGGGACGGTACTGTATGTCCCGAGCTGGAGACCTGAGACGATCGGCTCTGCCCCTTGGCAAGAATGCCTTTGACTGGACAGTGTCGATCTTTGCCCCAATGAACTCCAGACACTGTCGGGAGAAGGTGAGACTTGGGGTAGTTTATGACAAAGCCCAAGTGTTACAGAACCTGGATGGTGCACGTGGTGGCCTGATGCACCTCTGAGGCCATGCCTCCCTTTATGAGCCAGTCGTCCAGGTAGGGAAAGATGAAGACCCCCTGGAACCGGAGGAAAGCGGCCATAACTGCCAGGTATTTTGTGAAGACTCTTGGGGCAGAGGTTAGGCCGAAGGGGAGTACCCTGTATTTAACATGCCTGTCCCCCCACTATGAACTGCTGATACTGCCTGTGGTTGGGGTGGATAAGGATGTGGGTATAAGCATCCTTGAGGTCTAAGGAGCATAGCCAGTCTCCCTGCTGGTGGTATGGCAGCAATGTTCCAAGGGAGAGTATCTTGAACTTCTCCCTCACCAGGAATTTGTTGAGGTTACGCAGGTCGAGGATGGGCCTTGGGAACCCTTTCCTCTTTGGCACGAGGAAGAACCTGGAGTAGAACCCCTTGCTCTTGAGGTGGTGTAGCACCAGTTCCACTGCCTTGTCCTCGAGAAGACCTGCCAACTCCTTCAGTAGAAGGTACCGGTGGAAGGGTGATCTGAGGGGCTCTCCCACGAAATATGGGGGGTGTCTGAGTCAGGTGGAGGTGGTAACCCTCCCTGACTACCTTTATGCCCAGAGGTGGGTGACAATCACCACCGATTACTGGGCACTAGAGGGCCAGATGTCTCCCTGTGGGCTGATGATCTCCTTGGGATAGAGCCTATGTTCAAAGAGTCAAATGCTCCCCTCTGGCTGGGCTGGGGCTGGTGCCTGGGGTTTTGGAGCCTTCTGCTTACGTGGGCCATCTCCATGTCCCTTGGCCTGCTGGCCCTGTTGGGAAGCCTGATAAGGTGGGTAGTTTCGGTAAGCATCCCTCCTTTTTACCCAAGCCCTTCCATCGGAGAGGGGTAGTAGTCTTCTTAGAGAGCCTGATCCTCGTCATGAACTCCGTCTCCAGCCATGTCGGTCATGGGTTTGCCAAAGAGGTTCTCTCCTTGGCATGGGACATTGACCAATTTTTCCAGAACCTACTGCTCGAAGTCGGATGACTGAAGCCAAGCTTGGCGATGTGCATTGATGTCTGCCGCGGCTACCCGGGCCGCCAACTCAAACCCATCATAGGCCACTGGAGACATGAATTTGGAGCACTCACGGATGACCTTAGCCATGTTCTTGAACCACTGCAAGGGTTCCTCGGAAAGACCAGCCGAGAACCCGGTGAGTTCCTTCGCAAGGTCTCTCAGGTACATGCCTATGTAGAGCTGGGAGGCCTAGATGTGGCAGATGAGCACTGAGCCCTGGTAGCACTTTCTGCCGAGGGCATCCAAGGTGTGGGCCCTCCCTGCCGGAGGGCACTGAGGAGTGCCTCTTCTGGCTTTTTAGCCATCGCATGACCGACTACACCACTATGGAGTTATGCGGCAGTTGTGACTTCTGGAAGCCCAAGCTCCGGCAGACCCGATACATCGAGTCGAACCGTCTGCTCACCACCAGCACCAATGCCGTTGTCTCCCACATTCGGAGCATGAGCCATTCCAGGATGGGAGGAATGGCACCGCGAGTGATTCCCACGGAGGGGCCTCGTACTGGAGGATCTCCGACTCATCCACCAGAGGGTTCTCCTCCAGCTCGGTCAGAAATGCCAGGGCCTTAGACACGTCCTTGACAAAATCCAGGAAGCCCATGTCCTTGGGCGGGGACCGCTGCCAAGATTCTGAGATGGAAGGGTCAGAAGGGATGTCGAGGTGGCAATGGGCATCTGTGGACTCCTCGTCCTCCATCTCCCACTCGGAGTAGTCCATTGAGGACTTGTAAGATGGCTGCTCCGCAGGCCTCGGGGGTCCTGATGCCTTACAGCAAGGTGCCCGGTAAACTTGCCGGGGATGACCGTTGAGCAGGACTCAGAGCACAACCTTGGCCGAGGATCGACTCGAGGCCAAAGGACCTTGAGGATCGGCTCAGCCTCCAGGGAAGTCTTGGACGTCGAGGGCCCGGTGGTCGGGGCAGATGAACCGGTTGTGTCAGACAACAGCGCCAGCTGCTAGTCCATGAAGGCAAACAAACTGCACTTCAGACCAGAAGGCTCTGCAGCCTTCGACACAGGCACAGAGGGACTCGGGCCCGATGCCAGCTCCCCCGAAGGGGAATACTCAATGAGGATGGTGTCTGGGGACCAGGGCCGGTCTGCGGTCGGATCTATCAGGGGGACCTTCGCAGGTTGCTCCTTCTCAGATGCCTCAGAGCTCCTGTCCAGTCCAGCTCCTGGAGCCCCGTAAATGCTTTGGAGACTGAGGTCTCCCGTCGGGGCTGTTTTACCAGTGAACTTTCCTCGAGGGCAACGCCAGTGGCATCTCGATACCTGGAAGGAGATGTACCCTTTGAGGACCGACCAGTCTTAGAAGACTTGGGTTTAGTTACCTGAGATCCATGGGAGGAAGATGAAGCCCTGGAAGATGTTGATGCAACTGACAGTTTTGCAGCTCTATTCTGCAGGCCCCTCTTAGTCATCTTTCTGCAGGAGACACACTCTGATGGAGAATGGTCAGGACCTAAACATGAGTGTCGGTGTCAGATATGGTACCGCCACACTTAGAACATTTCTTGAAACCACTAGCTGGTTTCTCCATGTTTGAAGAAAAGTGGGCCTAGTGCCGAAAATAGCACCTAGCACCAAGAGGGGAAAGGCCCCTGAAAGAAAAAATATTTTAGAAAGGTTTGTTTGTTTTTGAAAAAGAAGAAAAGAGAATCGGCGGTACCGGTAGGCGGCAAATGAAGGCAGACACGACCACAAAAAACAAAAAAAGAATAAGAATAAATTTTCTTCGGTGACAGGATATGTGTCCTGTCGGCTCCGCGGAAAACGAAGAACTGAACAGGGAGCGATGGAAAGGCAGGAAGGCAGCACACAGGTGCTGTGGGATGCTCGCAAAAGCTTTTCTATTGGATGCTGGGGAGCGTTCCCGCGTACCGACGATACCCATATGTGAAGACTACATTCCTGCTTGTTCCTGGAGATTACAGAATGACTTAGGTTGCTATTTAAAACAATTTCCTAAAAGTTTTATACCTGGGCAGTTTGTGCTCAAGCTGCCTTGATTCCCAGATGTACATACTACTTCATGGAACAAATAAACCATCTAATCCACTGATAATAGGGATTGCTTTATGTGAATTTTTTTAATTAGTATGAAATCTAAGTTTATAAAACAGTTTTAGAGAAGCTTCATCTGTTGCAACATTTTGTAACAGCAGTTATGACAGGAAGTGCAGAATTTCAGTGAGGCAGTAAGCTGCTTAATGACACTAGTCTTAACATACCCATATGGCGCCTTTTTCCTTATTGCTGTGCTCGTTAAGAGAGAAGACTGGAACCAGCCACCGAGTTGGTCTTTTCCTTCCAAATATAGATCTGCCCTCTGATCCGTACCTTAAAAGAAAGAAAGATAATTAAAAGATCAATGTATATGATGACTTTTGCTTCAACCTTTTTTAATACACAGATTTTATTACTGCTTCTTTATTTCCAAAATGCACACAAGAGAAACACAGATTGAAGAGGCTCCAAAAGTGGCAGACAGTGGACACAAAGGAAGGGAAGGGTTTCAATAAAAGGTAGTTACTCACTTGTAGCAGGTGTTCTCCATGGACAGCAGGAATTAGACCTCATGTATGGGCGATGTCCCTGACCGAGTCCCGTGCGGGAACATTCCCCAGCTTCTATTGGAAACTTTTGGAAGGCTCCACCGTGCCTGTGCACCTCCTTCCTGCCTGCCACCGTGGCGATATCTTGGATCAGTCTGATATCATAGCTGTAGCAAAAGGCAACTCTTTGGGAAGGTGGGAGGGTTGCGAGGACTAATTCCCGCTGTCCACAGAGAATATACAGGTGTGTAAAACAGAAGAGATGATCTAGGGTCTGGACTTCACACCAGATAACAAACCTCTTCCATTTGAAGGAGTAAGATTTCCTTGTAGAGGCCCTTCTGGAGGCCAAAAGGACTTCGGTTACACCTTCCAGCAGGCTGAGCTGAAAAATTGGCCTCTCAACATCCACACCGTGAGGGCCAAGGACCGGATTTTGGGGTACATCCCACCCTCCTACGATATCAGATCTGGTACATGGCCGAGCCATAGCAGCTCCCGACTGGAGAGTTGGAGCAGGAGGGCAAAACCAAGGCTATCTGAGTTAGTAGGGAGCGATGAAAATCGTGCCACCATCTGTTTTGTGCTTGGGGGGGGGGGTCTTCGCAAGGACAGGTTTTGGAGGATAAGCACACAGAAGATCTTCGCCAAAATGCAAGAGGAAAGCTGGTGTGATCTTACTCTGGAACAGAACTGATCCAGCTGGGCATTCTGCAGGGTGGCAAACACATCTACTGAGGGGGTGCCCCATTCTCAAAACATGTGAATTCAAATTTCCCTGTCTGGCATCCACTCATGCAGCCGGATGATTTGAATCAGTCTGTCTACAAGAGTGGTTTGCTCACCTGGCAGGTAAGTGTCTCTCAATTCCATCCCATACGCGATAATGAACTTCCACAACCTGACTGCTCCCTAACACAGGAGGTACGAACTCGTTCCTCCCTACTTGTTGATGTAGAACATGGCGACCTGATTGTCGGTCTGAATCAGAATAATTTGATTGGCCAGTCTATCTTGGAAAGCCTTCAGAGTGTTTTGTCTACACTCGACCAACTACAAGAGTTTTCATTATTTTAAAAAGGCAAGCTTTGTGTGAATGGACTTCAATAACCACAATCCTTTGCAATCCTCTACCCCTCCAGTACCCAGTTAATTTGCATACTTGCCAAGATGGTGGTACCTTCATAACAAGCACCCCCTTTTACAAGCTCAATCATGAGATTTGACAAAAGGACAGTTATTTCTCACTGAAACAGTTGCTGATGCAACCTCGGGGAGCAATTTGGTGGCAATTCCAATAAATGAAGTTTGTAACCACTTTGGATGATCTGTAGGACCCTTGAGACCGAGATTATAAGGAGCCACCTTTGTGCAAAAAGAGTGAGCTTTCTCCCAATTGGAGGGTTTCCTACTGCAGTTAATCAAAATCCCACCCCCAGGTTTTGGCTTAAAGAGTCGATTTCTCTACATTGCTGTTGGCGAGAAGCCCATTTGGGCTGGGCCCCAGGGAAGTACCTATGCCTGCAAGGATAGTAGGTCCTTTTCTGGCCCCCACCCTGGTACCTCCTACGATAGTAAGGATGCATTACATCACTCAACCACCATACAACCATCCAGACAAAAGTGCATACAACAACTGGACAGGAGTCGCTCAAACCAGGCAAAATGGGCACATACGGACATGATTTGATACCTACAGGTGGCTATCTGTGGAGTAGGATGTATCTGCATGTAATGCAGAGATGTAATGCAGCCAAAGCTATAAAGTCACAGCCATGATGTCATACCTGACTCATGCTGCTCAAGTAGGTTACAGCTGTATTTATTTATTTATTTATTTATTTATTACAGGCTCTTATATACCGCTCTATTCAGCATCAGCGCGGTTCACAATATAACAACATACCATAATGAACAAACTGTTTGGTTTTACAGAGAACAAGGTCAGAGAACTTGGATAAAACATGGGAAGTCATTACTGCAACTATTTACAAGAGTATTTACAAGTATGCCTGTAACTGCCTGTTAGTATACTGCTGCATCAGTGCAGTCATGTTAGGTTACACTGTACCAAAAAAGTGGTAATGTCTGATGAAAAACTGGGACTGTAATTAACCTGCAGCTGAGGCAATGGAGGATTAGGGGACCCGCCCAAGGTCACAAGGAGTTGTGGGCAATCCATGAAGGTTGTGGTATACATAAAATGCCACAGTAAAACATTCCAAATTGTTGCAAAAGGAGTGCTAGTGGGCCTCAAACCCTGATATTCTGGGTCCTAAGCCAGTGCCGTGACAATTATACACCTCCAAGCACTTGCTAGACATCTGCAGGATGAACATGTTTGACCCCCTGCAGTGGGCTGCAGCAGAGCCAAGACAGACATGCTTTCAGAAGGGTATGATGGCGAATACTCTTTTTACTGACCCAAATTGTGACCAGAACAAATAATAAACTATAAGGATGTGTGTCTGCCAGACACAGCAGAGCCTGGACTATTACAGGCATTAAGAATGAACTGAGTAGCACACCGTCACAAAAAGAACGTGAGAATCAAACCCCTGTCACCTGCTTATAAAGACATTGTACTAACTATTAGGCTATACTGCCACACCTCTCTGCACAGCAATGGCTAGATTCAAAGAGACTGCAGGTCACTGCCTAAAATGTCTGCTGTGTGTGCCAGTATAGTTAGCCCCTCCAGTACCCATGTTGCATTGCACATGCAGAACAGTAGTCTACAGCAGATCACCAAATGGAGAATGCACTGATCCATCACCTCAGCTCAGTAAGATGCACCAACAGCGTGTGCTACAAGCACAGAACAGCTACAAACCGTGCTACTGAGCAGTTTCAGCAGTCGCCCTGAGAGTGAGGATGGGCGTCCAAGCACATGGTCCCCAGAGCTTGCACTGCTAGAGATGGTCTCTACTAGCCGTGCCGCAGATCCAAATCACTGCCAGTGTGTTATGCTAGTCACCTTGTTTGCTGCACAATTGCAGCATGCCATAGGCGTCTGTCACATCTGGGCCCTGTGTCCGGCCCCTGTTGGACAAGGACCCTCTTTGAACAGTTCATGTCAGTGCCCAGTGTTGCAGCAGCTGATGCCAAATGCAGTGGGGGCTTCTTGGCTTGCATTGGGCTGCTGCTGCCATCCTGCCGGTCCTGCCATGACCACAGTGAGCAGGCCAGGAACAACTGCTGTCCCAACCATCTGGTACTACCAATCCACCACAGCAAGCACAGTCAGACTGCACCTGCTGCCCACCACAGGGCTGTTTCAGTCATGCACAAATCAACTGTGGCCGGTCAGCACACAATGCATGTGCACAGAGTGATCATGTACACCCTGGCTTGGGACAAAACAGCATGGTCACCCAGTATTTGGCACAGTGGTTGGGCTCCCGGGACAAGGACAGCACACACATCACTAGAGCTGGACACTATTTATTAATTTAACAGGGGGTTTTTATACCGCTTTATCATTCTAATCAAAGCGGTTTATATTGTAACTTAAACTTGGTAAACGTACATTAAACAGGGACATTGATAACTTGGATTTTTCTAAGCAATGGAGGGTTAAGTGACTTGCCTAAGTGACTATTTAGTACTATGTGGATACATAGCCATACCATGGTCACAGCTCAGTCAAAGTGAGAGTGCCATCTCAGCATGAACTGCTGTGACCACCCAGGCCATGCACATGGCAGACGGGCACAATGAAGGCTCAGCCATTGACCCTACCTCTGATGCAGATACATCCTGGCCAAATCGCTCTGTTTCATGCCATACCCACAATTCCCTGCTCCTCCTCATGTACATTTGTAGACGAATGCAAGGAACAACTTAGGCAATGTGAGGCACAATGCAGTGCCGAAGGCCACAAAACTCTGGAAAGACACACACACACACTGGAGTGTTGTGCAAAAGTGGGGATGGATGGCATTCCTGCCTGCCACTTTGGTCACCATATCAGCTCAAGCATTGTTAATGTGTGCTCATTGTGCAAGCACTATTAGTGCACCCTGATATTAATGCCTGTTCAGTGTACCAGTGTTATAAGCCTGCCTTTCTATCCAACTGTGGATAGTGGAGGCTGTGTGACAGATGGGTGTTTGTACCCTTGCAGGCTGATTCACTGGGGGTTGCACATGCTGGTGCTGTGCCTGCACTGTAGGATAACGTTTACCCACAGGGACATGCAAGACATGATCCACAGCTGGATCTTGAACCTGAGACCCTCCGCCCACATGCACATTAGCATTGTGTGTTGCGCCACAGAGTTGCCATATGGATTCAGCAGTCCCTGTGTGGAGCTGTGGTCACTGACAGGGTGAATGTGGGCATGAGTAGGGGTCTTCCTATGTCTGTTGTGATCTCTGCATGCCCTGTGCCATACCTGTCTGACAAGGTGAATTTGGTGGATGTGGGAAAGGGACATGTTGTCCAGTCTGTATGTCACAATGGCTTTGTATGCTGATGGTAGCGGTCGCTGCACAGTCACCAACACCCTCATGCTGTCAGTAGGGGTGGGGTGCAGTCCCGACCCATCCACCATGCGGCTTAGGCGTGCACCTAGGGCACCAGTTCCGGATGTGTGGGTATTGGCACACATGGGCGGCCACGCTGCTCCCACCAAACTACTGCTAGAGTAACTCCATCCCCACCAGAGGCAGATATATTTTGGGGGAGGCAGACAGCCGCAGCAGTGGTATTTCCCTGGATGGCTGCTTTTTGCAGGCCGCTGTAGAACTATGGCTGATGGCACAACTGGCTGCTTCTTCCGAAGCTGGCAGCAGTGGCAGCTGGGGATGGGAGGGCTGGATGGAGTCTCTGCCTACGGTGCCAGGGACCCTTGGACCACCCCATGTTGCGCATCACCTTTTTGCAGCAGCAGCATGTTTGTGTGCTGCCACTGTTACTGTGGGATCGTAACAGACATCACAGATGTGCAACCTTGGCAGTTGCCTGCTGTGCATTATTGCAGCATGAAGGACACAACTGTGTCGATAACAGGCATTAATGGGACACTTGCTCCCTTAACGCTCTTTAGTAAAACACATCCCTAGATGTGTCAGGAAAAAAAGTTAGTCAATGCTCCTGCATTTTTGAGTAGTGAAATAATTTAGTAACTGGCCTGAAGATTCATATTTATTTATTTAAATAGATTTTTATGCCATTTTTCTACAATTCAAAGCAATTTACAATGAACCAATAGTGTACGGAGATCAATGCGTCTCATTTACATAGAACAGAACTAAGAACTTACAATAAGAATTGTATAATAGGAACTGTGATTCTAACAATATAATAACTATTTACATGCAAGATTCATATGTCCGGAGATTCTTTATCCGACGAGTTTAACAAAAGAAACAAACTAGCAGAGGCTCTTAGAAATTAGCTTTAAATTAGAGCAGAAGCCTCATCAGGGTTATACGCAGAAAAAATTTCGGTGTGACAAAATTAAGAGTATTCCTATAATTAAGCAATTACAATGCAAAGCATGACCCAGTCAAAGAACTATTATCCCCTTTGCATTTGAAGCTTATCTTAAGCTTTGTTTACTTTTACTTCTAAATGCAATGTACTGCAGTTTTAATGCTATGAAATAAAAGCCATGTCCTTCAATTACACTAAATCTGCCTGTCAGCACCGATATAGATGCTGTAAAATCATCCCATTCACTCAGTTAACAATTAAGCTAGTCAACCAGAGTAAAACAATGATGCAGGCCCTATATTTCAACAGGAAAAGGGTAATTTTTTTCCTTGTAGAATTTTAGACCCTAAAAGGGTATGCTGATCTGAAAAGGCTTTTCTCTCCATGGCTCCACGGTGTTCTGAAGCACTTAAAGTGGGGAATCATAATTTTAAAGGGGAATGTTAAGTATGTTGCAAACTAAGAGGTAGGTATATATATTAGTAAGATGAATATAATTCAATGAGTGGAACATGAAATCAGACGTAAAGCAGAGCAGAGTACAACATGAGGCTGTATTATAGGAGAGATCACCGGAAAGCGAACTACAGTAATCCAAATAGAGCAGAATATGAATGAGAAATTTGGTTGCCTAAAGTAGAGGTTTCCAATCTGGTTCTTGAAGTCCACACAAGTCTGGTTTTCAGGATAAACCAAATACGGAAACTAGTCTTCCTCAAGAACCATATGAACTCAAATTTATCTCATGGTTGATAAGGTGGAAACCAGAGCTGTTTCTGGTTCTTGCTAAGCATCACAGAACAAAACGAAAAAAAAAAAAGGCAGCATCTGATGCATGTTGATACATGAGTCACTCAAGTTTTAGATAGAGACTGCTAGTGTATGATGAAAAAAAAGATGCGCGAGAACTGGTAGAGATGATAGTGCATAAGGCAAATTCTATAAAATCACTGCCATACAGACAGACATGAATAATGGGAATGAGTCAGTGTGAGTTTAGCAAAGGCAAGTCTTGCATTACCAATTTATTAGATTTTTTTTGAGATGTAAACAAATGTGTATATAGGTGAGCCATTTGAAAATCCCTCATGAAAGACTCAATAAATTTCAGAATCGTAGTACAGAAGGCAATACACTTTTGTACACAGGGAACTGGCTAAAAGACAGGACGCAAATATTCTGATAGTACTATGCTTCCATTACTCCTCTTCTCAAGTCACTTCACTGACTCCATGTTTTAATGATGGGACCCCAAGCAAAATTTTGCTGAGGGCACTCCATTGTCATAGTGGTGCATCCTCTTGTTAGATCCCCTCCCTTGTTGCTGCAGCAGCAGCAAATTTACTTTAACAGGTTTGATGTGCTGCCTTCACTCTTAAGTTCCCATCAAACCTACCTGTTGTTATCTACTGGGGCAAAGTCTCACAGTGTAGCTGTTATCGTGAGACTTTGCTCTGTTAAGTTCACACTAGGCTCAGAAGGCAGACTCCTGGGCCGAAGACTCACGATAATAGCTGCACCACAAGACTTTGGCCCAGAGGTAACAGAAGCCGGGTCTAGTAGGAACTTAAGAGTGGAGGCAATGCAGCAAAACTGTCAATGTAACTCTGCAGCCCTGCCCTACTGCTGCTGTGCGGGTCCCCTTCCTGCCCGGGCCCCCTGGCATTGCAGGGGGTGCTTGTGCGGAATTTACATCAATGCTCCTATCTTTTTCTGCATACAGTTCAAATTTCTCCTTCTGACCTACAAGTTCATTCACTCTGCACATACTCATTACCTCTCCTCTCTTACTCAACCGCCACTCCTCCTCAGGAATTCCTCTCATCAGGCAAATCTCTTTTCTGTGCTCTTCTCGTCTACAGCCAACTCCAGACTTCATTTGTCCCACCTTATTTATCTCCCTGTGTGTTTTAATCATTTCTCTCAAGAACTACCTTAGTCCTCTTTGTTCTGTTTTGTCTGTCTTGAATAGATTATGAGCTCTTTGGAAAAGAGATTCTCTCCTACATGTGTGCAGTGCTGCAGATGCCTTGTAGCTCTATACAAGTAAATAGAAGTAGTAGTAGGCAGAGAACAGAACTAAATGGTGTGATCAAATCAGTGCATGACACAAAATTATTCAAAATTATTAAAAATCGGAAAGGATTGCAAGGATTTGCAGAGAGATCTTTCGAGACCAGGAAACTGCACAGAAAAATTTAATATAGATAAGTGCAAAATGATACATATAGGGAAAATTAATTCCAACTACAGGTACAAAGGAAGAAAGGCTTGGCAATCTATTAACAGTTGTACTTTACCGAGAAAACCCAGGGGACTGGGTCACCGGAAGTCTGCATTTACTCAACAGCACACAACAGGTACAAAATGTTGAGTTATGAATTAGGAGTCTTCTCTCAAAAAAGATCTTTGAGCCACTGTGGATTGTAAGCTGACATTTTCAGCCCAAAGTGTTGCGACTGCTAAAAAATCAAACAGCTGTAGTTATACTCAATCTCTTTTGGTCAAGTTACCGAACGATTGGTTTATACCAAAGAATTATTAAATATCGCTCATGTGTCAATAAAGTGGATTTTGCTTTTATTTCTTTATCTTTTTCTTATATATTTCTATTAATTAACTAACTTGAGGTCTCAGACTCTGCGGCTCTGCTATTGGGACTGAACGTCCGTTATTCTAGCAGTTTGCCCTTTTGCATCAATGACCTCATACTGAAAAGCACATATTCAGGTGACTATATTATGTTCAACTTTTTTATGTCTTTTAACAAAGACTACTTATCTTAAATATGTTGCACCCGTCAATGTGAAAAAAGGACAGTTTAAGAATCCCGACGCCCTCTATGGGTACCGCTCTCGCGTTTCAGATTGAAACTTTCTTCAGGGGATACTCCTCAAACTCATAGTCCTATAAGCTTTTCAACATTATCAAAACGCTGCTGCCCGCATTTCATATAAATGTTATCAGTTTTCTCTTCAGCTCAAGAATGAAACGCCGCGGCAGGGACACCTACTCTTACCGCCTTGCTGGGCAGACTAAATGGACCATACTGGTCTTTATCTGCCGTCATATACTATGTTACTTAGGCCCCTTTTAATAAAGCACACTAAGGATTAGCAAACAAGCAGCCAAATTAAAACATGTTATCTGCAAAACCTCTGTGCTAGCTGTCAGGGACATGACCAGCATGTTCCCAGAAGCTAATGAGCAATAGGTTCAATTAATGTGCACTCCACAAGAAGCTTGATTTTGTAGTTGTTTCTGTTTATCTAAAACCATCAACTCCTTGCTCACTTCCTTCATTAATGGTGCTGCTAATTCATTTAATATTTTATATTCTCCTCCCAAACCATCAGGGCCAGGAGTTTTATCTAATTTGAGGTATTTTAGCACCTGCTGAATCTTAAAGGTTCCCTCTGGTCTATTAAATAATCTTAATCGTTCTTCATTAATATGTGGAAAAACAACATGGCAGAAAAAAAAGCAGTACTTTAATGGTCATTGTTGGGGCCTGCATCATATAGACTGATAGCATAGTTACCTGTAGCAGGTGCTCTCCTGAATCAGCATGAATCGGTCCTCACATATGGGTGATGTCAACGACAGAGCCTGCACAGGAATGCTTTCCAGCTTTCAAAGGAAGCCTTTGGAAGGTGTTCCACGTACGAATGCCAGTCTTCCGGCATGAAGGAGCCATCTTACCTTAGTATGATGACATAGCTTAATCAATCCAAAAAAGTAAAACAACTCCACAGGGAGGAGAGACAGTAGTGAGGACTGGTTCCTACAGATCCCGGAGAACACCTGCTACAGGTGAGTAACCGCACTTTCTCCGGGACCAAGCAGGAAGTCAGTCATCACATATGAGACTCCCTAGCTACAGGCTACCGAAAAAACCTGTAAAAAAGCCCAACGGGGCAACCAGAAAAAACAAACCAAGAACAAACAGCATGAGCAATCAGTGAAAAGGTTCTGACAGTCAGCATCCAGCAGGGACATCAACATCATATCGACTCTACGATATCCTGGATGGACAGAAGGGCTAGTAGGAAGGAGTTGCTTCAATTCCCAAAGAGATGCCAGAGTACAGCCCAGTCAAAGTTGCTATCATGCCAGGAATCTCCATCCAGACAGTAATGGGCTGTGAAGGTGTGGACTGAAGACCATGTAGCAGCCTACAGATATCTTCTGTGGAGATGGAACACAAGTTGGCCACCGAAGCAGCTATAATGCGGACATTGTGAGCTATGACATGGCGTTCCAACATCAGTCAAGCCTGAGTGTAAGCGAAGGAGATGCAGTCCGTCACCCAAATGGACAGGGTGTGCTGACACCACCACCCCCAGCTTATTGGGGTCAAAGGAGACAAAGAGCTGGGAGGATCGGTGATGGGCTTTCATCCTCTCCAAGTAAAAAGCCAGTGCTCTCTTACAGTCCAAGCTGTGCAATGACGCCTCAGCTCTGTTGGCATGAGGCCTTGGGAAGAAAGTGGGTAACACCACCAATTGAGATGAAAAGCAGAGACTACTTTAGGTAGGAATTTCAGGCGAGTTCAGAGAACCACCCTATTCTTATAAAACCTTTGGCAAAACTAAAAAGTCATGGGATAGGAGGCAGTGTACTATTGTGGATCAGGAACTCGTTAAAAGATAGAAAGCAAAGGGTAGGGCTAAATGGCCAATTTTCCCAATGGAAAAAGGTGAATCGTGGAGTACCGCAGGGATCTGTGCTGGTTCCGCTGCTTTTTGACATATTCATAAATGACCTGGAAAAGAGAACAACAAGAGAGGTTATCAAATTTGCAGATGACACAAAACTATTTAAAGTTGTTAAAACCCATGAAGATTGTGGAAAATTGCAAGAGGATCTTGATAAATTGGAAGACTGGGCATCCAAATGGCAGATGAAATTTAAGGTGGACAAGTGCAAAGTTATGCACCTAGGAAAGAACAAACCAAACTATGGTTACACGATTCAAGATTCCACATTGGGAACCACCACCCAGGAAAAAGATTTAGGCGTCATCATTGATAACATGTTAAAACCCTCCGCCCAGTGAACAGTGGCGGCCAAGAGAGCAAACAGAATGCTAGGTATCATAAGGAAAGGAATGGAAAATAAAATAAAGGATATTAAAATGCCTCTGTATCGTTCCATGGTGTGACCGTACCTTGAATATTGTGTACAGTTCTGGTTGCCGCATCTTAAAAAGGATATAGCATTATTAGAAAAAGTACAAAGAAGAGCCACCAAAATGGTAAAGGGGATGGAAGGATACCCCTATGAAGAGAGGCTAAAAAGGTTAGAACTCTTCAACCTGGAAAAGAGATGGCTGAGGAGAGATATGATAGAGGTCTACAAATGAATGAATGGGGGTGGGGGGGGAAATGGGTAAACGTAGTTCAATTGTTTACGTCATCAGAATATAAAAAGGCTGAGCATTTCATCATCCATTTGTTCATTCTGGCCCGGCGGTCGACAGTACAACCCCACTGCCATCGCCTTCCCCTTTTTACATGGAATTTCAATCCATAGAGATTCTACAGCAAATTTTGTTTCCTGCAAAACTTTAATCCTTTCTGACTCAATGCCCTCTCTAACACAGCGCAACGCCTCCACCAATTTGATCAGCTCTATCATTACGATATAGTTTGTACCCAGGTATTACAGTGTCCCACTGGTTGTCCTCCTTCCACCATGTCTCTGAGATACCAATCATATCTAATCTCTCATTTAGTGCTGTATATTCTAACTCTCCCATCTTATTTTTTAGACTCCTAGCATTTGCATACAAGCATTTTAGAGACTTAAGAACATAAGAACATAAGAAATGCCATACTGGTCAGACCAAGGTCTATCAAGCCCAGTATCCTGTTTCCAACAGTGGCCAACCCAGGTCACAAGTACCTGGCAGGTACCCAAAGTCCACAGCTTCCACAATGCTCGTCCTGGGGTAATCTGTGGATTTCCCAGGTCCTCTTTAATAATTGTTTATGGACCTTTCCTCCAGGAACTTGTCCAAACCTTTTTTTTAAACCCAGCTACACTAACAGCTTTTACTACATCCTCCAGTAACGAATTCCAGAGTTTGATTACACATTGAGTGAAAAAATATTTTCTCCTATTAGTCTTAAATGGGTTACATTGTAGCTTCATTGCGTGTTCTTTCTTTTTGATGGCATAAACAACCAATCTACGTTAACCCGTTCCACTCCATTCGTTAATTTATAGACTTCTATCATATCTCCCCTCAGCCTTCTATTTTCCAAGTTGAAGAGTCCTAACCTTTTAAGCCTTTCCTCATAGAGGCATCCTTCTATCCCCTTTACCTTTTCTAATTCTGCTATATCCTTTTTAAGATACGGCGACCAGAACTGCACATAATATTCCATGTACGGTCGAACCATGGAATGACTGAGGCATTATAATATCCTTGATTTTATTCTCCATTCCTTTCCTTATGAATCCTAGCATTCTATTAGCTTTCTTGGTCACTGCTGCATACCAGGCGGATGGCTTCAACGTATTATCCACGATGATGTCTAAATGTTTTTAGTGGGTGGTAGTTTCTAAGGAGGTACCTTGCATCGTGTAACCAAAGTTTGGGCTGTTCTTTACTAGGTGCATAACTTTGCATTTGTCCCCATTAAATTTCATCTGCCATTTGGACGCCCAGTCCTCCAATCTATCAAGGTCCTCCTGCAATTCCTCACAATCCTCTTGGGTTTGAACAACTTTGAATAATTGTATTTTATTCATATTAATCTGGCTATTGGTAGGCATGGCAATTTTGAATCTTTAAGCTCTGTCTGCTCCGTACTCAAGGGCATTTGGGCTACTTTTGTTTTTATTGGAACCTCTCTGCTGATATGCCCTAACTTCATTTTTTTGGTAGTATCCTTCAAGATGCATTGTTCCGAACCATGCGCTCTTGGGCGACTGTCGGCTCTCCCCTATTATCTAGTTTAAAAGCTGCTCTATCTCATTTTTAAAGGTTAATGCCAGTAGCATGGTTCCATCCTGGTTATGGTGAAGCCCATCCCTTCGGAAGAGCTCCTCTTTCCCCAAGAATGTTTCCCAGTTCCTAACGAATCCAAAACCCTCATCCTTCCACCATTGTCTCATCCACGCATTGAGACTCCAGAGCTCTGCTTGCCTTTTGGGTCCTGCACGTGGAAAGGGAAACATTTCGGAAAATGCTACCCTGGAAGTTCTGGATTTTAATTTCCTACCTAAAGCCTAAATTTAGCCTCCCACATTTTCGTATATCAGTGGTACAGACAAGTATCAAGACAGCAGACTCCTCCCCAGCACTATCTAAGATCTTGTCTAGGTGGCGCGTGAGGTCCGCTACCTTTGCAGCAGGCAGGCATGTTACCAGGCGATCCTCACGTCCACCAGCCATCCAGCTATCTATATGCCTAATGAACAAATCACCAACTACAACGGCTGTCCTAACCCTTCTCTCATGGGCACATGGCCCTGGAGAAACTTCCTCGGTGCGAGAGGGTTTTACATCACCTGGAAGACAGGTCCTAGTTACAGGATCACTTCCTGCCACACCAGGATGGTCTCCTGTCACGTGACCTCTCTCCTCCATGGCAAAAGGGATGCTGCCAGACTGGAGGCGGGACTTCAGGACTATATCCCTGTAGGTCTCATCTATGTGCCTCTTTGTCTTCCTTATGTCCTCCAAGTCTGCTACTCTAGCCTCCAGAGATCGGACTCGTTCCCTGAGAGCAAAGTGCTCCTTGCACCTAGGGCACACGTAAGACCCCTCACCAACTGGGAGAAAATCATACATGTGACACTCAATGCAAGAGACTGGAAAACCCCCATCTTGCTGCTGGACTGCTGTCTGCATCTTAGTTTTCAGGTTGTGTTTAGGTATTTAAGTTCTTTACCTACTAAGGGATGGTAGGGATACTTATACTAATAAAACTACACCTAAGACGTTTAATGTACTTTGTTCACCTGAAGCTTAATTAATCTCAGGTCCTTAATATATGCCCAATGAGGACAAACAGCTGCACCTGAGAGTGAATATGACACCTCCTTTCCTTTGAGAGGTTTATGTGCCTATAAAACTACAATTATCCCAGGGGTGGTGGGTGTTGGGGAGGGAGGGAGGGGAAAAGACTTATTAAAAGCTGGCTGCTACACAGTACCCTGTTCTGTGCTTCTAAGGTAATCTGTGACAGTTTCCAGGGGGAGTCCCACAGCCCATGCTTGGAAAGAGGGAGTCTTGGGTTCTAAATTTAACCAGAAAGCTCTCTTCTGCGTTTTAAATTTAAACTGAAACTCTTTGCTGCTACTAGGCCCTGACTGATTTAACAAATACACTGGATGCACAGATTAATCAGCTGTAATCTAAAGAATGCCTTCTTTCCCAAGATTTAGAAAAACTCCCAGAAGTAAATTCTTACAATTGCAGATCCCTCTCCAGAAGTAGCAGTTCCCTTCTGTAGTCCTTCAAGTCCTGCAACACTTGAAGGCATAATCACGTCTCGTCAAGTTCTTGCGCGAGGCTATTAATATGTTCTCCATGTCCAACGGCAAGTGGAACTCTGCAAGTACTAGCTACTCAGCAGCCAAGCCATTTGCTTCATCCCAACCTGTCATCCCTAGCGCTGAATCCCATTGTTCTGCATAATCAGGACTGGGGCGCAGCCCAGTCTGAGCGGTTGCCATTGAGACAAGCAAAGGAGGAGTGGAAACCAGGGTTGCCTGGGCCAGTGCGGCACAATGAGGATCATGGTAAAACCATCTGCCTGCAACTTGAAAAGGGTCTTGGCTACTAGAGGAGTTGGTGGATAGGCATAGAGAAGACCCTCGCTCCATTCCAGGAGAAAAGTATCAGGAGCCAAGCAATTCGAGCATAGCACTCTGGAGCAAAACAGTGGCAGTAAAGTGGTCTATTGATGGCGTTCACCACATCTGGAAGATGCGTTCAGCCACCTGTTTGTTCAGAGTCCACTTGTGCAGATGAAGGACCCTTCTGAGGTGATCCGTTAGGACACTGAGCTCCCCTGGCAGATATACCATTCTGAGGAGCATACTGTGTGAGACTGCAAACTTCCAGAGGCAGACTGCCTCTCAGCAGAAGAGGTACAAACTTGAGCTGCCCTGTTTGTTGAGGCAGAACATGGCCACCTAGTCATCCGTCTATCTGAGAATGACATGGTGGGCGAGCTGTTGCTGAAACACTAAGAGACCACTGTCAATGGCCTGAAGCTCCAGGATACTGATCTGATGTTGGCTTTCCCCCGTAGTCCAGAGGCCCTGTCTGGACAGGTCATTCAGGTGTGCCCCCCAGCCAAGCTTAGAGGCATCAGTCATTAGGACTTATTAATGCAGCAGGCCCTGGGAGAGAAACCCCACAAGCAGGGAAAGAGTAGTTACTCACCTGTAACAGGTGTTCTCCAGGAGCAGCAGGAAACAGTCCTCACATATGGGTGACGTCGGCGCCGATGGAGCCCCCGTGCGGAGTATTTCCCCAGCTTTCAAGGAAAGCCTTTGGGAATGCAGCATGCATGCGCGGTCCCCTTCCCACCCAAGGGTGCCATCTTGCTCAGTCTGATGACACAGCTAAAAGACAGCAAAAAAACAAAATTAAGTATATGACTGCACTCCAGGGGAGGAGGGAGGGTCATGAAGACTGATTCCTGCTGCTCCTGGAGAACACCTGCTACAAATGAGTAACTACTCTTTCTCCAGGACCAAGCAGGAAGTCAGTCCTCACATATGGGATTCCCCAGCTCTCGGCTACCGGGAACCCTAAGCTGAAAAATGGCTCCCTCTCAAGAGCCTCAGCATTCATGATAAGAAAATCCTTTGAGAATGCCCCCGTATGGTAGCCCAACACAAAGGCCGGAGGGTAGGAGTTGCCTAAACCTCAAAGAGATTACCGAGTACTGCCTGTCCGAAAGCACTGTCCCTTCGGGACTCTCTCTCAAGGCAGTAGTGGGCTGCAAAAGTCTGCCTTGAAGACCAAGTAGCAGCCCGGCAGATGTCTGCCAATGAAACAGAGCGGAGATGAGATACTGACGCGGCTTTCGCCCTGACACGGTGGGCCGTGAACGACCCTGCAAGGGGAGGTCAGCTACCTTGTACGCCCAGGCGATACAATCTGCTACCCAAGTGGACAATGTATGCTTGGAGACAGGTAACCCCAGTTTATTAGGGTCAAAAGAGACGAAGAGCTGAGTAGCCCTTCGATGTCCCCGCTTAAGTTCTATGTAAAAAGACAACGCCCTCTTACAGTCCAGGGTATGCAAGACTGCTTCAGTCCGGCTGGTATGCGGCCTGGGAAAGAAGGTCATAAGAACCACCTCCTGGTTGAGATGGAAAGAGGAGACAACTTTTGGAAGGAACTTGGGGTGGGTCCGTAGGACCACCCTGTTCCTATAGAACCGTGTACATGGTCTATCAGAAACCAGAGCTTGTAGTTCACTCACACGTCTGGCCGAGGTAAGAGCTACCGGTGGATGAACCGGAGGCTTCAGAAGAAGACGACATCTGAGGAAGCAGGACACCAAGGGGTGAACCGACAGACTGTCCCTCCACCGGTGAGTGGTGCGCTGATAAGCACTGAGGTGGACCCGAACAGAGTTAGACGTAAGGCCTAGGTCTGACAGGTGAGGTAGATACTGCAGTACTACTGGCACAAGGCAGGAGAAAGTATCTTCATTGCGCTGAGCACACCATATTGTGAACCTACGCCACTTGAGGGCATAGGACTTTCTGGTGGACTGCCTCCTAGAGGCCAAAACCACCTCTTCAACCTCCTTAGGTAGAAGCAAGGGAGCTAGCACTATCCTTTCAGCAGCCAGGCCATCAGATTGAGGGACCTGTGATTAGGGTGCAGAAGAGAACCCTGATCTTGAGACAGGAGTTCGTGTTGCAACTCCAGAGGGAAAGGAGTTTCCACCGCCAACTGTAGCAGAAGTGGAAACCACGGTTGCCTCGGCCATTTGGGGGCTACCAGAATCACCAAGGCCTTGTCCCAGAGAATCTTGAACAGAGTTCGGGCCACCAGGGGCGTGGGAGGAAACGCATACAGGAGGCCTGTAGACCAAGAGATCAGAAAAGCATCTACTGCCATTCTCAGGGGATGCGGCTGTCTGGAGCAAAACCTGGGCAGCTGACGGTTCAGAAGACTTGAAAGAAGATCGATGGATGTAAGTCCCCATCGTAAAAAGATCTGCTGGACCACCAATGGATTCTACTGCCATTCGTGGGGCTGGAGAATCCTGCTTAATTTGTCTGCTAAGACGTTCTCCTGACCAGGTAGATAAACTGCTTTGAGAAACATGCCTTGTATGACTGCAAAGGAGCAAAGGGCCTGCGCCTCCTGACATAGGAGCCTGGATCCTGTGCCCCCTTGCTTGTTCACATAGAACATTGATACCTGATTGTATGTCTGAACTAAGACTGACTGGTGAGAGAGGGCATGAGAAAAAGTCTGTAGAACCAAGCGGATTGCTCGCAGCTCCAAAAGATTGATCTGCTGTGTGGCCTCCCGAGGAGACCAGAGGCCTTGAATGCACATGCCCTGGCAATGTGCACCCCAGCCCTTTAAGGAAGCATCAGTTACCAGCACCCTTGTGTGTGCTGGGGCCTGAAAAGGTACCCCCGGAGAAGGTTTGGGAGATGTAACCACTACTGCAAGGGGTCCAAAAGTGGTTTGGACACCTTTACTCTGTCTCGGAGGTCGCCTGTGGCCTGCGCCCACTGAGCTCTGAGGCACGCTGAACAGTCCGCATGTGCAGACGGGCATTCGGAGTCACATGTACCGTGGATGCCATGTGGCCCAGGAGCCGCAGGAAGTGCCTGGCCGAGACCTGAGAATTGCTTTGGAACTGGTTGGCCAAGTCCATCAGTCCGTGGGCCCTGTCCTAGGGCAAGTAAGCTCTTGCCTGCAGGGTGTCTAATCTTGCCCCTATAAACTCTAGGTTCTGTGAGGGGAGCAAAGTGGACTTTGCATAGTTTATGACAAAGCCCAGATGCTGAAAAAGAGAGACAGTGCGAAGAGTGGCTTGTCGGGCCTCCTGGAAAGACTGGCCCCTGATGAGCCAGTCGTCCAGCTATGGGAAGACAAAAATTCCCCGATTCCTGAGATAGGCCACCACCACCACCAGGATTTGGTGAAAACCCTGGGGGCGGAGGTTTGGCCAAAGGGAAGTACTCTGTACTGAAAATGGCTTCCTCCCACCACAAATCTTAGATATTGTCGGTGGTCTGGGTGAATGAGGATGTGAGTATAAGCATCCTTTAGGTCTAAGGAGCATAGCCGATCTCCGTGCTGGAGGTAGGGCAGCAGTATCCCAAGGGTAAGCATCTTGAACTTTTCCCTCTCCAGAAACTTGTTTAGATTTCGCAAGTCTAAGATAGGCTGGAGGCCTCCTGTCCTTTTTGGTACCAGGAAGTACCTGGAGTAGAAGCCTTGCCCTTCCAGGTGGTGAGGTACCGGTTCCACTGCCTGTTCCTGTAGAAGACTTGCCAACTCCTGAAGGAGGAGGTTTCTGTGCAGAGGGAGGTCTTGGAGGCTCCCCTGGAAAATAGGAGGGGGTAGCTGGTGGAAGGAGCATGTAGCCCTTTTGGACTATGCTGAGGACCCAGGTATCCCCTGTGATGGCTGGCCACCTGTAGGTGTACAGGGTCAGCCGACCTCCTGTGCTGAGTGGAACCAGCTGTGGAAAAGAGGCTATGCTGTGGGAGTCAAAACCCCACTCCCTGCTGTGCAGGAGGCGGAGCTGGCGGCTTGGGGGGGGGGTCTTCTGCCTACGTGGCCCATGCCCCTGCCCCTTGGCCTGCTGGCCCTGTTGGGGAGCTGGAGAGGCCTGATATTGATGGTAGGATTTGTAGGCAGCACCCTTCCTCGGGAAAAAGGGCTTCTTTCCCAAGTACTTCTTTTTCTGAGAAGGGGCAGAAGTCTTTCTGGACAGCCTTGTCCTGGTGAGAGTCTTAGTCTCAATTTCCGCTGCCTTTTCAGTCATGGGCTTACCGAAAAGGTTTTTACCTCGGCAGGGGACATCGACCAACTTGTCCTGCACCCATGACTCCAGGTCTGATGACTGCAGCCAGGCCTGACGGCATGCACCGATGCCGGCCGCAGCTGCCCGGGCCGAAGCCTCGAAGCTATCATAGGCTGCTCGAGAGAGAAACTTCGAGCACTCTCGGATCCCTGTTGACAAAGCCTTGAACCTCTGCAAAGGTTCCTTGGAGAGGCCAGCTGAGAACCCGGCAATCTCCTTTGCCAGATCTCGTAGGTACATGCCCATGTAGAGCTGGTAGGTCTGGAGAACCAGATACAAGGACTGGCAGTGATTCAGGTTTGGAAAAAACCCTTTTATTGATGACCCCCTACGCGTTTCGGCCAGCAGCCTTCTTCAGGGAGATATCATATGAGGGAACAAACCTTCAAATAAACCTTTCGTATAAAACGTGGTCAATGTTCTTATTTATACGAAAAGTTTATCTGAAGGTTTGTTCCCTCATATGATATCCCCCTGAAGAAGGCCACTGGCCGAAACGCGTAGGGGGTCATCAATAAAAGGGATTTTTTCAAACCTGAATCACTGCCAGTCCTTGTATCTGTTTCTTTGCTCCTGTGTTCCCTACAGATACTTTGTTGCTTTTGTTTGTACCAGCTGGTAGGTCTGGACACGGCAAGATAGCATAGAGCCCTGGAAGCACTTTCTACCGAGGGCATCCAGGTTTTGGACCTCCCGGCCGGGAGGCACCAAGGAGTGCATCTTCTGACTCTTCAGGCGGTGCATGGCCGATTCCACAACCATGGAGTTGTGCGGTAGCTGCGACTTTTGGAACCCAGGGCTCTTACGGACTCGATAAATGGAATCGACCCATTTGCTAAGAACCGGCGCCGAGGCCGGTGCCTCCCACATATGGAAGAGAAGCAGTTCCAGCATCGGAGGAACCGGTACAGTAAAGGTTTCCTTCGGAGGAAAGTCATACTGGAGGGCATCGAGCTCTTCGGCTCGAGGCTCCTCCTCGGCATCCGCAGGGAAGGCCAAGGCTTTGGCCATGTCCCTCACGAAGTCCGAGAACTGGGTATCCTCCGGGGGGGACCGTCTCC
This sequence comes from Ichthyophis bannanicus, assembly GCA_033557465.1. NCBI lineage: Eukaryota > Metazoa > Chordata > Amphibia > Gymnophiona > Ichthyophiidae > Ichthyophis > Ichthyophis bannanicus. The sequence continues at coordinate 397,819,518 of CM066033.1, forward strand.
GAGGCTCGGACTCCGGTGAGTCCAAAGGAACGCACCAGGTCCGGAAGGTGTCCGGGGACTCCTCGTCCTCTGTCTCACACGCCGACTCCTCCGAGGAGGAATCGAGCGGCTCCGGCAGTGTGGGCCTCGATGCCACACGCCCCGACACCGAGGGTATCGGCGTTGACGACATCGGCCCCGCACAGGAGGTTGAGGGGGACCTTGACCGAGGATCGACTCGAGACTTCATTGACTCGAGATCGGCTCGGTCTCCGGGGTCAACTTGGATGTCGAGGTCCTGGTGGTCGGGGCAGATGCACCAGTCAGACCGGCGATCAGCACCTGTTGCTGTTCCATGAAGGCAGCCAAGCTGCTCTCCAAGGCCGTCAACTGAGTCCAAACTCAGGAGACTCAGCAGCCCCCAACGGCATCGGGCCCGACGTCGGCTCCCCCAGAGGAGAGTCCACGAGGACAACAGCACTTACGTGACTCGGGGACTCCGGCTCCACGCGAGAACTTGGACGGCCTCTCTGACTCCGAGAGCCCGGGGTGGCGGTCAGGGCTATGCGACCTGGCCCTCGAGGATTCAGGAGCCTCCACCGACAACGCCCTCGCGAGCTTCTTCTTCCTTCTGTGGTTCCGGGTGGGAGACTCCCTCTCAGAGGAACCCTGACGGCGCTCGGGGTCAGATTCCTGAGATGTCAAGACCTCTGACGAAGTCCGGGCCCGGCCAGACGCGGACTCTGAGAAAATTCTCTCACATTGACGCTGATGGCTCAGAAGCGTCTTCGACGACATTTTGCCGCACGGGCTGCAGGCCAGCGGGTTATGGTCGGGCCCGAGGCAACGGAGGCAGCAGTCATGTGTGTCGGTGAGAGACATAAGTTTCTTGCACCGATCACACTTTGTGAACCCGCTGGCAGCCATCGGGGGAAAACGGGCCCCTGCAAGTTCAAAAGACCAGGCTGCCAGTGAAAACACAAAAAGAGCACGAACGCTGGACATGAAGGACAAAAAACGAAAATCAAAACTCTGGACGCGATACTGGTGTACCGAGCCCTGGCGGGAAAGGGAACCGGCATCGAACCGGAACAGAAAAAGCTAAAATAGCCGAAAAAACCCTACTTTTCTCAGGTGACACAAACTCACGTCCGTTGGGCTCCGCGGAAAAATTAAGACTGAACAAGATGGCACCCTTGGGCGGGAAAGGGACCGCGCATGCGCGCTGCATTCCCAAAGGCTTTCATTGAAAGCTGGGGAAATGATTCACACGGGGGCTCCGTCGGCGCCGACGTCACCCATATGTGAGGACTGACTTCCTACTTGGTCCTGGAGAATGCGATGCAGCTACCAAGACAGAGATTTTATGAGAGGTGTAATCATGGTGACCCTGTCCAAAGGAAATCCTGTTGCCCGACACCACTGTGTGCAGAGTCCACTGCGTCTGATGCATCTGAAGTCAGGCTGAGAGGGTAACATGGACCGTGGAGACCCTGTGGCCCAGGAGGCACAGCATCTGCCAAGCAGTGACAACTGCGCAACTCTGGATGTCCCTCGCCAAAGTGACTAGGCGTTGGGCCCTATCCACCGGAAGGAATGCTTGAGCCAGTGTGATATCAAGGAGAGCCCAAATGAACTCCGGCGCATTGAGAGGGTTGCAGGTGGGGCTTCTGGTATTTTATGACAAAGCCCAGCTGATCCAGCACCTGAATGGTGTGTTGTACGGACTGCTGGACCTTGTCCAGCATCCCACCCCTGACCAACCTGTCATCCAGGTAGGGGGCAAGACAAAGATTCCCAGGATCTGGAAAAAGGTGGCAACCCTTGGGGCGAAGGCAAGGTCGAAGGGCAGAACCCCATATGGACAGTGCTATCTGCTGAGCATAAAGCAGATATACTGATGGTGGAGGGAGTGGATGAAGATGTGCACACAGGTGTCAGATCCAAAAAGCACAGCCAATCTTCCCACTGAAGGTAGGGCAGCAAATGTTGCAAGGGACACCATCTTGAATTTTTCCTTCACTAGGAAGCGATTGAGATTGTGGAGATCCAGGATGGGTCGGAGCCCGCCTGTTTTCATTGGGACCAGAAAGTAGCAAGAGTAGAAACCCTGTCCTGTTTGGAAGAGTGGAACAGGTTCCACCGCCCAATCTGCCAGCCGGACCTGGACCTCCTGTTGGAGTAGTTCACATTGGTAATGCTTGAAAGGGTACTCCCCTGGAAAGATGGCGGGGAAATCTGCTCAAAATTGAGCAGGTAGCCCTTGCGGACCACCTGAGAGACCCAAGTGTTGGTCATTATGCTGGACCACCTGTGGGCAAAGTGTATCAGCCGTCCCCCCAACCTGTGGCTGAACAGAGTTTAGTCGGGGAAAAAGGGCATGCCCTAAAGCCAGGAGTCAAAAACCCCCATCTGGCTGGGGCTGTGGTGCTGGTTGAGGCTTTTGGGCTTTTGGCTTGCGCTGCTGCCTCTGGTTTTGACCCTTAGGCTTTGCCCCTGCTGGGGCGGCTGGTACAAATAATAAGGGGTATAAGTATTTCTTCTTAGGGTAAAAGGAATTCTTCCCTGAAGTCTCTCTCTTGGAAGGTTCAATGATGTTCCTCAAAAACCTGTTCATGGTGAGTTGCTCTGTTTCCAACTCTGCGGCCTTCTCCGTCATGTGTTTGCCGAAGAGGTTCTCTCCCCAGCATAGGACAACTTATCCTGAACTCTTTGTTCTAAGTCAGAGGACTGTAGCCATGCTAGGTGGCAGGCACTAATACCCACCACAGCCACCCTGGCTACGGACTCAAACCCGTCATAGGCCGCCCAGGTGACATACTTGGAGCACTCCTTCATTTTGCTTACCAGGCTTTGGAAGTGCTCAAGGTGCTCTCCAGATAAACCAGCCAAGAACCTGGCAAGATCCCCCGCCAGGTCACTCAGGTACATACCCATGTACGATTGGTATGTTTGGATCTGAGTCACCAGTATCAAGCTCTGGTAGCACTTCCTCCCAAAGTGGTCCATGGTGTGGGACTCCCTACCCAAGGGCACTGAGGTGTGTCTTGGAACTTTTAATCCGATGCATGGCCGATTCCACCACCACGATGCTCTGAGGGAGTTGACACTTTTCAAAACCAGGGCTCTTGCACACTCGATACATGGAATCGAGGCAGTGGCTCACTGTTGGCACCGAAAGCAGCAGCATTTTCCACATCCTAAAGAGAGGCCATTCAGGATAGGGTGAATTGGAACCATAATGGCCTCTTTAGAGGGAGTCGGGTACTGGAGGATTTTGAACTCCTCTGCCCAAGGTTCCGTCTCAGTAATAAAGGGCAAAGCCTTCCCCATGTCCCATATGAACTCAAGGAAATATGTCCTCAGGAGGGGACCTCCACAGTTCATAAGGGTGATGGATTGGAGGGGACATTGCGATAAAGCACAGTTACTTACCTGTAACAGGTGATCTCTGGGAACAGCAGGAATAAGTCTTCACATATGGGTACGTCGGTACCAACGGAGCCTGCGCGGGAACGCTCCCCAGTGCCCAATCAGAAAGCTTTTGGGAGCATCCCACAGCGCCTGCGTGCTGCCTTCCCACCTTTCCAACTGTCTCGCCTCAGTTGAGTTTTATAGCTGAGACAAAGAGGGAGAGAGAGGGAAAGGAAGAGAGATAGAGAGAGAGAGACAACTTTTAGGGGAGGTGGGTGGGTTGTGAAGACTTATTCCTGCTGTTCCCAGAGATCACCTGTTACAGGTAAGTAACTGTCTATCTCCAGGAACAAGCAGGAATGAGTCTTCACATATGCGGACTCCCTAGCTTTTGATGCCAGGGAGAGCGCCCAGAAGTTGTGTGTCACTGGGACAGGGCTGCACTTCCCCACCTGGATCTCTGGCATCCCATGAGGGATGGTGGGTAGGAGTTGATTAAGTATGGAACAGGTGTTTGAGAACAGCCTGACCAAACAAGGCATCCCAGCGGGAGTCCTTGTCTAAGCAGTAATGGGCTGTGAAGGTATGAACTGAGGCCCAAGTGGCTGCTCGACAAATGTCATCGATAGACACAGAGTTCAGATGAGCCATTGAGGCTGCCATGGCTCTCACATTGTGAGCTGTGACATGGCCCTCCAGAGAAATGTTTTTGCTCTGATAGGCGAAAGAAATACAATGGGCAATCCAGTGGGAAAGAGTTCTCTTGGAGACTGGTTGTCCCAAATGAGAAGGATCAAAAGCAATGAAGAGTTGGGAAGACTTTCTATGTTGCTGTGTCCTCTAAGTAAAAAGCTAGAGCTCTTTTACAGTCCAGGGTATAAAGATTCCTCTCTGCACTTGATGCATGAGGCCCTGGAAAAAAGACAGGTAGGTAGACCTCTTGGTTGAGGTGAAAGGGCGAGACCACCTTAGGCATAAAGTGTGGATTAGTCCTAAGGACTACCTTGTCATAATGGAACCTTGTGTAAGGTGGATTAGCTACTAGTGCTTGCAATTCACTGATGCGGCGTGCTGATGTGATTGCAATAAGAAAAATAACCTTCCAAGAAAGGTATTTCAAGGAGGTAGTAGCAAAAGGTTCAAAAGGCGGCTTCATAAGCTGACCAAGAACCAAATTTAAATCCCATGCCACCGGAGGCGGTCTAATGGGAGGCTTTGTTAAAAGGAGGCCTCTCATGAACCTTGCTACAAGGGGATGAGAGGAAACAGGTTGTCCATTTAGAGGCCTGAGAGAAGCTGCAATAGCACTCAGATGGACTCTTACTGAATTTGTTTTAAGGCCTGCATTAGAGAGATGCAGGAGATACTCCAGCAACGATTCCAGAGGTATTGAGCGGGGGTTAAGACCCCTTCCAGAACACCAGATGGTAAACCTTTTCCACTTGAAGGCGTAAGAACGTCTAGTGGAAGGTTTTCTGGAAGCATAAAGAACATCTTTCACTTGTTGAGAAAGAGGAAGATCCTGGAGATCTAGGCCTTCAGCAACCAAGCCCTGAGATGAAGAGACTGGGGATTGGGATGCCACAACTTTCCATCCTCCTGAGAGAGGAGGTCTGGAGCAGACCCTGACTCTAGGGAGGGAGCTTGAGAAAGATGTAGAAGCAGAGGGTACCACACTTGCCGTGGCCAATGTGGAGCTATGAGAATCATGTGGCCTCTGTCTCTCTGAAGCTTGAACAGGGTTTTGGGGATCAGGGGAATGGGTGGAAAGGCACACAGGAAGTCTTGACCCCAGTGAAGGAGGAAAGCATCCCTTGCCTGAGCCCCCTGAGCCGGAGTACTGGAACAGAACCGGGGAAGTTTGGCATTCCACGGACTTGCAAAGAGGTCTATGTCCGGGGTTCCCCGAATTTGAAAAATCTTGGATACCTGGTCCATATGTAGGGACCACTCGTGTGGAAGCAGAACTCGACTGAGTCTGTCCGCCCAAGAGTTTTGAACACCTGGAAGATAAACTGCCAGAAGATGAATATGATGCTCTCTGGCGAGGGCCCACAGTCGCAGAGCTTCGTTGCAAAGCGACAGAGAGCCAGTTCCTCCCTGCTTGTTTATGTAGAACATGGCTACCTGATTGTACGTGTGGACAAGGACCGTCTTGTGGCTGAGCAGGGTGTGGAAAACTCGAAGAGCAAGGAAGATTGCTCTGAGTTCCAAGAGATTGATATGTAGAGAAGTCTCCTGTGGGGACCAGATGCCCTGGGTGGAGAGGTCCTGGAGAAGAGCTCCCCAGCCCATTGGAGAAGCATCTGTTGTAAGAGTTGCCTGGGGTAGAGGCTGTTGAAAGGGAGACCCCAGCAACAGGTTTTGAGGGGACTTCCACCACTGAAGGGCCAAATGAGGCGACTTGTGTTTGCTATTTTGTCTGACAGGCAGTCTAATGCCTGGGTCCATTGGGTGGATAAAGTCCACTGAGCTGCTCTCATGTGCAGGCGAGCATATGGTACCACATGAACGGTGGATGCCATGTGGCCTAGCAACTAACATTTTTCGAGCAGTTAGTAGGGGTTTTGACTCTGCTTGAGAAGCTAACTGCATCAAGCGAAGGCAGCGGGCCTGAGGAAGATAGGCCCTTGCCTTTGTGGTATCCAGCAGCGCCCCTATAAACTCCAGGTACTGAGTAGGGATCAAATTGGATTTTGGGATGTTTATTACCAGCCCTAAATACTGGAGGATATGCATGGTGCAGGTTAGAGCAGTCTTGGCCTCTGATTGAGTGGGAGCTCGAATGAGCCAGTCGTCCAGATAGGGGAAGACAAATATTCCCAGGGTGCGCAGAAAAGCAGCAACCACTGCCATGCATTTCGTGAACACCCTTGGTGCAGAGGCCAGACCAAAGGGGAGCACTTTGTATTGATAGTGCTTCTCCTGAAAAAGGAACCGAAGGAACCTGCTGTGAGTTGGATGGATAAGAACATGAGTGTATGCATCCTTGAGATCTAGAGAACAAAGCCAATCCTGACTGTGAAGGTATGGCAGCAGAGTTCCTAGAGAAACCATCTTGAATTTCTCTTTAACTAGGAATCTGTTCAATTCTCTGAGATCTAAAATGGGCCTGAAGCCCCCTGTTTTCTTTGGGATAAGAAAATAGGGAGAGTAGAATCCCTTGCCTTGTTGTTGAGAAGGCACTTCCTCTATTGCCCCTTGGGCTAGAAGAGTGGCAACCTCCTGCTCTAACAGGCTGAGGAGGGAGGTTGGAGAATTGAACTGGTGCACTCTTGTGAGAGGGGGCAAGCTGGAAAAATGAAGTTTGTACCCCTCTCTTATGATGGAGTGTGTCCAATGCTCTGCTGTGATTTACCCCCATCTGGGAGCAAAGTAACATAACCTTCCTGGGATGGTGGAGGGCTCTGGTCCTTCTAGAGCCAGGAAGGCTACGTTCTCTAGCAGAGAGTCAAAGGCCCTGAGGGGGCTGAGATTACTGGGCTGGAGCAGGCCTCGCAGCCTTTGCCTTGGTCTGTTTGGAGGATTGCTGACATTTGGAAGGAAACTGAGCTGAAGAAGATGCTCTCTGACTATAAGCAGGATAGGATCTTCCCTTTTTAGAAAAAGGTATTTTCTTGAACAGCCTTTTCTTAGCAGGAGCAGGAGTAGATTTGGATAGTCTATCCAAAGCAGAATTTTCAGCATCCATCTAATTGGCTTTTGCTTGCCAATCTTTACCAAACAGATTCTCCCCTGTACAAGGGATATTTCCCAATTCATCTTGGACCCAGGTCTCCAAATGAGATGCTTGAAGCCAAGCAATCCTACGTGCACCTATAGCTATAGCTGAGGCTCTGCTTACGCATTCAAAGGAGTCGAAAGCTGCACGGTTGGAGAATTTGGAGATATCCTTGGCATGTTTGAGCCCAGAGAGAAATTCTGGCCTTTTACTGTCCGACATAAAAGGACTTAAAGTCAGCAAATGGTCAGTGACTTCTTTTAAGAACATTCCCATGTAAAGACTATAGGAATTTATTCTCGCAGCCAGCATGGAAGTTTGGAAGATTCTTCTACCAAAAGCATCCAGGGGTTCTACATTCACGTCCTGGAGGATTAGAAGCATGTCTCTTGGCACTTCTAATATTTCTCATTACAGACTCAACCACAATAGAGTGGTGAGGAAGCTGAGTTTTATGAAAACCAGGACAAGGAGGGACACGATACATGGTGTCTAACCTGCGAGAATGAGGAGAGGTGGAGAGAGGTGCTTCCCACAACATGAGATCATACAGAATCTCATGAATAGGTAAGGTAGCTGCCTCTTTAGGAGTTTTAGGATATTGTAGAATATCTAACTCCTTAGCTCTAGGTTCTGACTCTGGGGCTACTGTAATAGAGAGACCCCGAGCCACCTCTCTGATAAAGTCTTGAAAAGACAAGTCCTCTGGAGGAGACATCCTTCGTTTAGGAGAGGACTCCTCCTGTGGAAGAAGCATCGCAGCATCGACATACTCTTCAGAATCCTCAGAGTCATCAGAGGAATCGAAGTATCGTCTGTCGGGATGCTCTTGCAAAGCCCGATACCCGTACCGACCGGGATCGGTATCGGGAATCATCGGTACCGGGGTATCGGTACCGGAGGGCTGCAGAGGGCAGGGTACTGGCATGGCTGACACCGAAGCCGATGTCGATGCCACCGGTACCAGAATCGGCGCCGATGGCGATACCGGAGCCGGTACCTGCAGAGTAGTCTGATGCGGTACCACGGGCGTCAATGCTACAAGGAAGGCCGCCAGACTGCGTTCGATGGACAGAATCCTCTGATCCATCGATGCTGCCAATGCCTGGAAGTCGGTAACGGTGGAGGCCACCGGTACCCCAGAGCATGGCACCAAGAGATCTGTTGAGGCCACGCCATCTAGATCGTCCTCGAACCCCGATGATGATGCTTTAGAAGCCGAAGCCTCCCGCCGGGGTAATTTTGCCGGTGCAGAATCCTCGAGAGCAAGGCCAGGGGCATCTCGATGCTGAGAAGGAGATTTGCCCGTCGAGGACCGGCTGGATTTATGTTTAGTTACCTGAGATCCATGTGAGGAAGAAGCAGCTCTGGAAGACGTCGATGCCACCGAAGCCGCATCAGAGGGAAACAGGGTACTGAGCTTGGCAGCTTGGTTCTGTCGACCTCTCTTAGACATCATGGAACAGGACACACAATCTTTAATGGAATGGTCAGGGCCTAAACATTTGAGACACCAGTCATGGGTGTCGGTGACAGATATAGTACCGCCACATTTAGTGCACTTCTTAAAACCTGAGGCAGGTTTTTCCATATTTAAGGAAAAGATTTTGGGCCTAAGGCCCAAAACTGAAGTACACCTGAAGAAAAATAAAGTGTCTTCTTTTTTTTTTTTTTTTTTAAATAAGAACCGGCGGTACCGGTATAGCGTCAAGGAGGCAGACGCGTACAGAAAAGAAATAAAGAAAAAATAAGGAAATTCTTCTGCGGTGACAGGAACACGACCTGCTGGCTCCGCGGAAAAAGAACAACTGAGGAGAGACAGTTGGAAAGGCAGGAAGGCAGCACGCAGGTGTTGTGGGATGCTCCCAAAAGCTTTCTGATTGGACGCTGGGGAGCGTTCCCGCGCAGGCTCCGTCGGTACCGACGTACCCATATGTGAAGACTCATTCCTGCTTGTTCCTGGAGATTGAGTGGTCTCCAGCGATTCCTCCTTGGTCTCCCAATCAAAGTCCAAGAGGAACTCAAAGTACTGCCTCGAATGGTGACCATGCTGGTGGTGCTCGGGTAGAGTCAAAGGTGTCCTCGGCACCCGTCTGTCCGAACCTGAAGCACTCAGGGGGGGGGGGGGAGACACTCACTGCACAGAGAGGGACCTCAAATGCTCAATGGAACCACTCAAGAGAGCATGGACTTCTAAGATAGGCTACACCTCTACAGATGAGGAACCAACCACGGACGGGGCCATCACCGGTGCTGAGGAATCTGGGGTCACAGGGTCAATGGCAGCCTGCTGAGCCATGAACGCAGAGACGCTACGCTTGAGGGCCTGCATCCTCTCTGTGAGGACAAAGGTCTCCGCTGCCGCCAGAGTCAGCGTTACAGGCTTCAATGCCAATGCCAATTCCCTCGGCGGGAACTCCAATGGTTACAGCCTCAGGAGTCAACTCCTCCTGGCAGGGCAGCTTGGAGGGCCACTCCTGGCTCTCGCCTACAGAGTTGTGCCGATAGCTCCGATGCTGATGCCCAGGGGTCTTCATCCTTCTTCTCGGCTTTGCTCTTCGATGCCAATGAGATCAAAGTCCGGTCCTTCTTGGGGCACTCCTTAATAAAGGAGAGCTGCCGTTCTGGTGCCCCACGACCCCTTGGCTCCGAGTGGGGCCAGCCTCTGTGCGAAGCCTCGGTGGAGGCCTTTGATGCAAAGGTTGATGCCAGGACTAATGCAGGCACCTCAGAACTGAACAGCAAGTCCCGTTGCTGTTCCTATTTCTTAAGCCCCTTGCACATCATCTGCAAGCATAGAGTGCAGTCTGAGGGACCAAGACATTGAAGGCACCAGCTGTGGGAGCCCATGATGGAGATGGTTTGGCCAAAATGAGTGCACTTCTTGAAGCCACTGGCCAGCTTTGACACTGCAGGTAAGACTGCTTCCACCAAGTCAAAAGACTCCAACAACCTCCCCGAACAAAGGGGTGTGAGAGAAAAATCCTGCGTGCTGAGAGAAAAGAAAGGGGAAAAAAAAACCTCCCAAGAAAAATGAAGCGCTGAGGCACTGATGTTCCAAGAGACAGCAGGAAAACACTGTACAGCGCACAATACCGAAAAAAGAAAAGAACTAATGAAAAAAACCAGTAATCTTTATTCCAGGACAGACGACTCCTGGAGGGCTCCATGGAAAAAAGAGGACTGAGGTAAGATGGCTCCTTGGGTCAGGAAGACAGGCGTGCATGTGTGGAGCACCTTCCAAAGGTTTCCTTTGGAAGCTGGGAAGCATTCCTGCACAGGCTCAGTCGGTGACATTACCCATAAGTGAGAACTGACTTCCTGCTTGGTCCCGGAGAAATTATTCTATAGAACTCTTTGCTACTGCCTCCTCCACTGTGTGAACGTTCCCATTACCTTCCATAATTTTGCTAACTTATCTGGATCCTTCCAAATTGATCAGTAATTTACCAGTCTTAATACCCATCAATGCAGATTATATTTGTAAAATCAAATATTTGTGAGTGCTCATGCTTTGAGTATCTCAAGCTCTTTCTTCTGGTTCCCCAGGTTCTGTCTATCAATCAGTCATTTGATTTATGCATCTTTTCCTACATCTTTGCAGTTCTTGTATCTTTCCCAGAAGTTCTTTATCTCTTTTCTTCCTTGTCCATCTAACATATGCTATAATTTTACCTCTAAGGACAGCTGTCGCTGTCTCCCATAAAGTGGAGTGTGCTCACATCTCCCTCATCATTATTCTGAATGTATTCCTTCCATGTGTTTCTTAAAAGAGTATGACAGTCTTTGTCTTTATAGAAAGAGATTACGTTATCATACAAAATCTTGTTGTATTCTCCACCTCAGAGTCACGGTCACCGCTGAATGATTCGAGGCCACCGAGGGCTCTATTTAAGCTTCTTGTAAATAGAAGAAAGAGTCTCCAAAAGGAGTATATAATCTAAGATTGCATAAGATGTACGGATGCTAGAATAAAAAGTGAAATCTATTTCTGGATGGTGCAGTATCTGCCAAGTATCTATCACAGTGGTTCCCAAACTTGGGGTCAGGACTCCAAATGGGGTCACTTCATCAGTGGATGGGGTCATAAAGATGGTCATTTGTCCATCTCTCTAGACATATACTGTGACCTATGCCAAGTCATCAGAGTCAAATATCAACCTAACCAAAAACCTCTACACTATAAATCACCAAAACAAAAGTAGAGAAGTGTGAAAAAATATATTTAAGAGCTGATGTGTATGTAATAATGTCGGAAGTATAGCCTTGAGGTGTTATAATCGCCTCTTGAAGTTAATCTTCCATTTTGCTCAAAAATATTTTTGAGCTCACAACGGAGCTAACGATAAATTAGGTTAAACACCACAAAGTGTCACCAATAAAAATGTGTAGTACTTCTATAAAATTTTTCTTAATATAATTGGGAAGCCCAAGCTGAAAGTACTGTGAGAAGAAAAGGAAACAGAAATCAACTTATCTGAATCCTCCCGTAGCTTGTAGTCAATTCACAGTTGAGCTTGAACTAACTTTTTTCTCAAAAATGCTCCTTCAAAAACAGCGTCAAGTAGCTGAAAGAAACCTTGCAGTCCAATTCACAAAAAATGGCAAAAGTTAGCGGACACAGCACTGCGTTTCGGGCGGTCAACTTTCACTCGCCCTGCTTCAACGCTCAACCAACTGCACCAAAAGCATTCTGTCAACTGATCAAAAACGCCAGCGCAGCGAGTGAAAGTTGACCGCCCGAAACGCAGTGCTGTGTCCGCTAACTTTTGCCATTTTTTGTGAATTGGACTGCAAGGTTTCTTTCAGCTACTTGACGCTGTTTTTGAAGGAGCATTTTTGAGAAAAGTTAGTTCAAGCTCAACTGTGAATTGACTACAAGCTACGGGAGGATTCAGATAAGTTGATTTCTGTTTCCTTTTCTTCTCACAGTACTTTCAGCTTGGGCTTCCCAATTATATTAAGAAAAATTTTATAGAAGTACTACACATTTTTATTGGTGACACTTTGTTTGTGGTGTTTAACCTAATTTATCGTTAGCTCCGTTGTGAGCTCAAAAAAAAAATTTTGAGCAAAATGGAAGGTTAGCTTCAAGAGGCGATTATAACACCTCAAGGCTATACTTCCGACATTATTACATACACGTCAGCTCTTAAATATATTTTTTCACACTTCTCTACTTTTGTTTTGGTAAGTCATCAGAGTCAGCATGTGGCCCATAAGCCAGTGAACATTCATAGGCCCTTGCCTCCTCATGGGTAAGCTTTCTGTTAGACTGGAAACCTATGCTGGGTACTGGAGTCTGTAAGCACACACTGCACACTAACACAAGGGATCCTGTGCTGCTGCTGTTGCCACTATTGTTGCTGCTGCTGTTGCTGCCCTTCTGTTTTAGATGAGCAGAGGGAGGGGAAGGAGACTGGAGATCTGTCAGTTTGAATTCATCATCATCTGGAGTCACGTGAATTTTCAGTTGTTAAAATGGGGTCATACAGCATAAAAAGTTTGAAAAGCACCGATCAATTCTAGTTTTGATGTCAGAAATTCTATGATCTTGATCTTTTGGCGCTTTATGAAGTGACTTTCACTCTTTTCGTTTCTGCTGTTAAAATATGAGGTCTGTCCAAAAAGAAACCAAACTTGCTAAAGAGTACCAGCGAGCCAACACAACAGGTTCGCGATAATGGTGAAGTGTAGTGGTGACCTTGAGCTTCAGCCTCCCACTTGCTCGATCATTCCATATGAATTATGAATGACATGCAGTAGTGTGAACGAGTCTCATGTGCCTTTTGCTATTTCTGAAGCATGTCATAACAGGCGACCTTTCAGAGTGGATTACAACTTCAAAAAAAACAAAAAAGTTCACAGGGGCCAAACCTGGAGAGAAGAAAGGCTGCAGGACCAGAGACATCTTATGCTTCACCAAGAATTCATGGATAAGGCGCGATGAGTGATTGTGACTCGGTTCACTTTTTGCTCATCTGTCCAGAAATGTGGGACAAAATCTGCAGCAACACGATGCATCTGAAGTTTTTAGTCACAACTGTGTGACGAACTTTTACAGATGCCCATTTCTTCAGCAACTTCATAAACAGTTAGGCAACGATTTTCATGAATCAAAGCATGCACTCTCTAAATGTGATCATCGTCCATATACATAGCTGTCCAGTTTTGGGATAGTTTTCAGTACATTCTGCTCGATATGAAACGGCTGTACCATTCATAACATTGTTTGTGGCTTAAACAATCCTCTCCATAAGCTTACTGCAACATCTGAAAAGTCTCAGTAAGCGCCAATTTACCATTAGTCCCAACACAGAACACAAATGTTGTAGTTTTACACACTTTACTTACTGTAAATAGTTCAGAGTTTCTATTTATTTTACTGCTATACAGAGTGCCTCCTTCGGCCCTGTTTCGACTCTTGGTTATCTGTAAACCACTTTGATTGCAGACAGGCAGTATAAAAATAAGTTTAAATAAAATAAATAAAATTTCACACAAACGCCTTGCTCTTCAAGATCCTTCATATATTTCAACTTGCAAAAATAGCAAAAGGCACAAGAGACGAGTTCACGCTATTGCATGTAGTCCACAACTAATTCATGTGGCAAGATCGAGCAAGTGGGAGGCTAAAGCTCAAGGTCACCACTATGCATCACTATTATTGTGAGTCTGCTGTGTTGGCTCCCTGGCGCCCTCGTTGGCAAGTTTGGTTTATTTTTATACAGACCTCATAAAGTCATACACTACTATTTTCACATAATCATCCTACTCAAAGTTTAGCTATCAAAATTGAAGAACTTATTATCATACAAATGAAGTGATTATAAGCTATAGTGCACCACCTTGCACCTCTCCCATCATCAGGGCATACATCCCCCTTCATCACTGATGAATCGATGGGCTACCCCATGCTGTTTATTACTGAATGATGAAAACCCCACTTCTCCAACCCAGGCTCTATTTAATTTCTGGGGTTCTGTGGCATTTAAATGAGTTTCCTGCATGAATGCTATGTTTACACCCAGTCTTTTAAGCTAAGACAATATTTTGGTTCGCTGCATCAGCAAGTGTAATCCATCAACGTTTAGAGTGACCATTTTAAGAACACCTATGGTCATCCCAAACTACTATTAAGTACCCTATTTATAATCAAATTGTCTGTGCCTGCTAAAGGCCTTCCAACTGAGCCCCACTGTGCCCACTATCTTGCCATTTAGGAGCAGCCCTTTCATAGAAACAGAAATATGAAGACAGAAAAAAACCACATGGCCTATCTAGTCTGTCCTTTCATATCAACTACGACAGTCCCCTTTTTACCTTTAGAGATCCTCAGTGTTTGTCCCATGCTTTTTTGAATTCAGTTACTGTCCTCATCTCTACCACCTACACTGGGAGACTATTCCACGGATCCACTACTCTTTCCGTAAAGAAATATTTCCGCATATCACTCCTGAATCTATCTTCCTTCACCCTCATCCCATGTCCCCTCGTAGCAGAACTTGCTTTCAATTGAAAGAGGCTCTATCCCTGAACATTTATGCCACGGAGGTATTTAAACATCTCAATCATATCACCTCTATCCCACCTTTCCTCTAAGGTGTACATATTAAGATCCTTCAGTATGTCCTCATATGCTTTATAATGAAGACCACTAATCAGTTTTGTAGCCACCCTCTGCACCGACTCCATCCTGTTCACATCCTTTTGAAGGTGCGGTCTCCAGAATTGCACACTATACTCCAAATGAGGTCGCACCAAAGACCTATACAGAGGCACCATCACCTCCTTTTTTCTGCCAGCCATTCCTCTCTGTATGCACCCAAGCATCCTTCTAGCTTTTGCCGTCGCCTTTTCTACCTGTTTAGCTACTTTAAGATCATCAGACACAACCACGCCTAGGTCCCGCTCTTCTTTAGTGGACAAAAGCACTTCACCCCCTATACTATATTGCTCCCTTGGATTGCTGCAGCCCAAATGCATGACCTTACATTTTTTAACATTAAATCCCAGCTGCCAGATTCTAGACCATTCTTCAAGCTTAGCTAGATCCCTCTTCATGTTATCTACACCTTCCTGGGTATCTACTCTATTGCAGATTTTGGTATCATCCGCAAAGAGGCAAACCTTACCCGACAGCCCTTCCGTTATATCAACAACAAAGATGTCAAAAAGAATTGGACCAAGGACAGATCCCTGGGGCACACCACTGGTAACATCTCTCTCCCCAGAGTGAGCTCCATTTACTTTTATTTATTTATTTACATTCTCTTATATACCGCGCTATTCTGCATCAGTGCGGTTTACATCAAACAAACTGAAATTACATTGAACAGGGCATTATAACTTGGAGATAACTATTTTACAGGGAACATGGGCTATGGAGGGTTAAGTGGCTTGCCCAAGACCACAAGGAGCACCTGTGGGACTAGAAACCCCAGACCTTCCGGCCCAAGGTTGATGTCCTCTAGTGGGATTTGAACCCCCGACCTTCCAGCCTGAAGTACTTTGCCCCAACCACTAGGCTACTCCTCCACTCCACTACACTTGTACTCTTTGTCACCTCCCAACCAGTTTCTAACCCAAGCAGTAACTTTAGGGTATATCCCTAGGGTGCTCAGTTTGTTTATAATTCGCCTGTGAGGAACAGTGTCAAAGGCTTTACTGAAATCTAAATACACCACATCTAGGGCTCTCCCTCGGTCCAACTCCCTGGTCACCCAGTCAAAGAAATCAATCAGATTTCTCTGACAAGACCTGCCTCTGGTGAATCCATGCTGCCTCGGATCCTGTAATCCGCTACACTCCAGAAACCTCACTATATTCTCTTTCAGCAGCATTTCCAATAATTTACTAACCAACGAAGTTAAACTAACCAGCCTGTAGTTTTCAACCACATCCTTACTTCTGCTTTTGTGTAAAGGCACCACATGAGCCTCTCTCCAGTCCTTTGGCACCACTCCCGACTCCAACAAGGCATTGAAAAGGTCAGTCAGTGGAGCTGCTAGAACGTCCCCAAGTTCCCTCAGTATTCTAGGGTGTATCCAATCCAGTCCCATCGCTTTGTCTACTTTAAGTTGAGCTAATATCTCACTAACAGTCTTCTGAAAATTATTCAAGATGTCCCTCGCTTCTGTTCCTGTTTCATCTTTCCATAATTCCTCCCCAATCACTATAGTTGTCGTCAACATTATTGGCACCCTTACATTTTCGGTACATAGTGTACAACAGAGTAGCCTAATGGTTGGAGCAGTAGCTTGGAAACCATGAGAATAGGGTTTGATTCCCACTATCAATCCTTGTGGCCTTGGACAAGTCACGTTACCTTCCATTGCCTCAGAAAAATCCAAGTTATCAATGTCCCTGTTAAATGTACATTACCAAGTTTAAGTTCCAACGTAAACTGTTTGAATGAAATGATAAATGCTGTATAAACATCTGTTAAATACATACAATATCTTGAGAAATAATTGGAAGCATTCCAACTGTATGTATTCAGCAATGCCCAGTTCTGAATGGATGTCCTCAGTTTCAGCTCCGCCTTTATACACATAACCCATGACGACAGAGAAACTGATCATGCGATATTCAACAAGTTGTGAAGGCGAGCTCCAAACGTAGTGCTGTGTTCGCTGTGGGACGTCACCTTATTGTACACAGAGCATGGGTTACTGTTACCCCGTTGCAAGCCATAGTTATTACGGTTTCAAGTTAATAGGACATCAGCGGCAATAAATTGCAAATTGAACTGCATTTCTATATGATTCTGGGATTTTAAGTGTTTCGCACATGTAGTTGTGTTTGATACACTTTAATGTTTTTTTCAGTTACTTACTTTAAAGGATTAAAAGGAAAGTTTGTCATGAGAGGACTTTTGGCCTCAAGTCAAATATTCCAATAAAAACATTTTGGTTATTTTTTGGTAACGGCTCTGGAACATTTGAAGTCTGACCTTTTTGAGTTGAGTATTTAGTTGGTAAGCTTTCTGGGTCTTCTTGCTATCGAGGAATAATCAAGCCTTGCCAAATCCCAGTTTTTATACTATTTCCTACTATTTATTTTTAATTGGTCTTGTTTTATTTGGTCCTTCTGTGTGTTAAATAGGGGTGCATATATAGTCCAAAGCCATTTCACTGGCCACGCTTTTTTTTTTTTAAGGAGATATTGGACATTAAGGCATTGACCTGCAAGGGTGCAATAATGTTGACCACAACTGTAGCTGTCTCATACTCGCATTACCCCAAAACTCTCCAACAATCAAACTCTGCATTACACATCTTAACACCCTGGTATCCCTCCCCATTTTTTGTCTTCATCTCCAAAACACATTATCCCAAATCCAATGATGTGCATATCTCCCCCTCCCACCAGTTACACCACCATTCAGAATAGATGCACCAACTTCCAGCTCAGTATATTAACTCCAGCAAAAGAACTTAAACTTCCCTTGGACAGAACATTTCCACAGCTTTTAAGGAGCATCCTGCTTTAAATTTAAGTCTACTGTTCAATGATGGCCCTGTGCACTAAACTGAAATACATTACTTTTTACAAAGTGATCCAGCACATATATACACACCTCACACTCCCCCTTGATGAAGGTCTTAGATAGTGTTGAGGAGGAGTCTGCTGTCTTGGTACATGTCGGTACCAATGACATAGGAAAGTGTGGTAGGAAGGTTCTGGAGATCAAATTTAGGATTTTAGGTAGGAAGATGAAATCCAGAACTTTCAGGGTAGCATTCTCCAAAATGCTTTCCGTTCCATGCGCAGGAACCAAAAGGCAGGCAGGACTCTGGAGTCTCAATGCGTGCATAAGACTATGGGGCAAGGAAGAGAGTTTTGGATTTGTTAGGAACTGGGGAATATTCTGGGAAAGAAGGTGGAGCCATCCCTTCGGAAAAGCCCCTCATCGGGGGTAGAACCAGGCTGCTGGCATTAACCTTTAAAAAGGAGATAGAGCAGCTTTTGGACTAGATAATAGAGGTAAGCCGACAGTCACCCAAGAGCACATGGTTCGGAACAATGTATCCTTGAAAGTTACTAGCAAAACATTGAAATTAGGGCATATTGACAGAGGTTCCAATAAAGAAAAAAAGTAACCCAAATGCCCTTAAATACAGAGCAGACAGAGCTTAAAGATTCCAAATTATCCCTGCCTACTAATAAACAGATTAATATGAATAAAATACAGCCTCTAAAATGCTTATATGCAAATGCTAAAAGTCTAAAAAAAATAAGATGGGAGAGTTAGAATATATAGCACTAAATGAAAGGTTAGATATGATTGGTATCTCAGAGACATGGTAGAAGGAGGACAACCAAGTGGGAAACTGATACCTAGGTACAAATTATATCGTAATGATAGAGCTGATCAATTTGGTGGAGGAGTTGTACTCTATATTAGAGAGCGCAGTGAGTCACAAAGGATTAAGGTTTTGCAGGAAACAAAATTTATGTAGCATCTCTATGGATTGAAATCCATGTAAAAAGGGGAAGGCAATGGCAGTGGGGGTGTACTATCGCTCACCTGGCCAGAATGAACAAATGGATGATGAAATGCTCAAAGAAATCAGGGAAACTAACAAAAGTTACAGCACAGTAATAATAATGGGTGATTTCAATTGCCCTGGTATCGACTGGGTAAATGTTATGGCCGGACATGCAAGTGAGATAAAGTTTCTAAATGAAATAAATGACTGCTTCTTGGAGCAGCTGGTTCATGAACAGACTAAAGGGGAAGCCATTTTGGACATAGTCCTTAGTAGAACACAAGATCTGGTGCAACAGATAAGGGAGTTGGGGCCACGTGGCAATAGTAATCATAGCATGATCCATTTAATTTGATAAGTGGAGGAAGGATAGCTAGGAAATCCACAGTACTATATTTTAACTTTCAAAAGGGAGACTATGATAAAATGAGGAGGAAAATTGTTATAAAAACAAAACAAACTAAAAGGAATGGTTGCAAAGGTTAAAGATTTACATCAAGCATGGGTGTTATTTAAAAATACTAACTTCGAAGCCCAGACCAGCTGTATTCCACGCTTTAAGAAAAGTGGAAGGAAGTCCAAAAAACTGCCAGTAAGGTTTAAGGGTAAGGACAGAAAGGCTGTTGCCAAAAAAACAACTTTCAGGAAATGGAAAAAGAAGCCAAATGACGAAAACTGGAAACAACATAAGCACTGACAAGTTAGATGCAAGGCATTGATAAGGCAAGCAGAGAGAGAATTTGAGAAGCTTGCTGTGGAAGCAAAAACAAGTAATAAAGACTTCGTCAAGTACATTTGCAGCAAAAAACCTATGAGAGAGTCAGTTGGACCATTACATGATAGAGGGGTAAAAGGGGCACTAAGAGGGGACAAGGCCATAGTGGAGAGACTGAATGAATTTTTGCTTCGGTCTTTACTGAGGAAGATGTAGGGATGTTACCCATGATTGAAATGGTATTTCAAGGTGATGCCGGCAGAAGAATTGAAAGAAATATCAATACACTGCAAAAACATATTGCAACTATTTGATAAACATCCAAGGGTGCTGAAAGAACTGAAATATGAGATTGCAGACCTATTAGTAATCTGTGAAGTATTATTAAAATCATCTGTAATATCTGAAGATTGGAGGATGCCCAATTTTTTAAAAAGCGTTCCAAGGGTGATCTGGGAAACTACAAACCAGTGAGCCTGACGTCAGTACCGGGAATAATGGTAGAAACCATTATAAAGAACCAAATTACTGAACATGTAGATAGTCATGGCTTTAGCCAAGGAAGGTCTTGTCTTACTAATCTGTTATGTTTTTTTTGAAGGTGTGAACAAAGGTGAGTCGGTTGATATAGTGCAGGCATATCCAACAGGTAGATCGCGATCTAACTGTAGATCAGAGGGGTCAGAGGTAGATCACCAGCCCCACTTGACTCCATCTCTCCAGCAGCTCGCCCCATCACTAGGAGAGAGCTCGTGCCGGCAGGTCATCTGCCGAGGGCTTGCCGCCGCTGCTGATCCTTTGCCTGTCTTTTTTCCCTGCCTGCGGGAATCTTGCCTGCAGGTGTATTGGGGGCGCTTCTTGTTTTCGTGCCAATAGTTTGTGGGTACCCCAGGGGGCCACCGTCCGCGTCCCGCAATGAGACGCCACAGGTCCAGCATCATACCTGGTCTCCTGCCTCTCAGAATCACCCATTCCTGCCCCGCCCCAACATCCCTTAGAAGCGTGTTATATACCGGGCGATATCCATTCGCCTGTGCTTTACCTGAATACACTTACCGTATTAGTTGTGTCGTGTGCTGGTCATTGGTCGCTTTATAGTTCACTTTCATTAAACGTTTTCAGGCAGACACAACAAAGTGTCAAGAATTTGGTGATTTTGGCGGGCTTTTCCAATTTTGTTCTAACTTGCTATGAATTGCCTTCGAAATGGTTCAAACCACTGTGACTTTTGCTTGCCTCTGCAATTTTATTTTGCCTAGCCTTTGCATTGATTCTACACTGCAATTTTATTTCGCCTTGCCTTTGCGTTGATTCTATACTGTGTGCAGAAAGAGTAGTTACTCACCTGTAACAGGTGTTCTCCAGGAGCAGCAGGAATCAGTCCT
The DNA here is from genome assembly GCA_033557465.1 of Ichthyophis bannanicus. Classification (NCBI taxonomy): domain Eukaryota; kingdom Metazoa; phylum Chordata; class Amphibia; order Gymnophiona; family Ichthyophiidae; genus Ichthyophis; species Ichthyophis bannanicus. The sequence goes on from CM066033.1 coordinate 397,840,227, forward strand.
CACATATGGGTGACGTCGGCGCCGACGGAGCCCTCGCGGAGCAACTTTCCCCAGCTTTCAAAGAAAGCCTTTGGGAATTGCAGCGCGCATGCGCGGTCCCCTTCCCGCCCAAGGGTGCCATCTTGCTCAGTCTGATGACATAGCTAAAAGACAGCAAAAAATTAGCAAAAACGAAATCATAGGACTGCAACTCCAAGGGGAGGAGGGAGGGTTGTGAGGACTGATTCCTGCTGCTCCTGGAGAACACCTGTTACAGGTGAGTAACTACTCTTTCTCCAGGACCAAGCAGAAAGTCAGTCCTCACATATGGGACTCCCAAGCTTAAGGCTACCGGAGACCCTAAGCACAAAAAAGGAGCTCCCTCAAGCTCAGTAGCACAGAAGGAAGGAATCTTCTCTGAGTACGCCTCCAACCGGTAGCCCAACATCCGGGACGGAGGGCAGGAGTTGCCTATACCTCCAAGAGATTACGGAGGACTGCCTGTCCGAAAGCACTGTCCCTGCGGGACTCCCTCTCCAGGCAGTAATGGGCTGCAAAAGTCTGGCTTGAAGACCAAGTAGCGGCCCGGCAGATGTCTGCCAATGGAACAGAGCGGAGGTAAGCCACTGACACAGCCTTCGCCCTAACACAATGAGCCGTGACTCGACTTTCCAATGAGGCCGGCAGCCTCATAAGCTCCACCTCCACCCAGCGCATCACCGAGCACCTCTGCCCAATCGGGGCCTCACTCTCCACTTTAAAAGGAGAGCGCTACAGCCACAAGTCCTCTCTCGATCAGCACTGCTCCAGGAGGAGCTGAGACATCGATCTGTGCTGCTGCCGCGGCGGAGAAGAGTCAAACCTGCCCCGGGAGACCAACAACTAAAAGAGCAGGCAACTGAAGCAATCGGCTTCACGGGGGGAGCTCACCTGAGAATCAGGATCGCTGGCTCCACCTCCACCCAGCACATCACCGAGCACCTCTGCCCAATCGGGGCCTCACTCTCCACTTTAAAAGGAGAGCGCTACAGGCGCACCCGCGCCTTGCGGGCCCGCGCCTGAGGGCCGCGCAAGAGGGCCCTTTGGCACGGCCCTTAGGCTAAGGCACGTAAGACAATCACAAATCCAGAACAGAGTCACCGAAGACAATGGAGAAAACCTTGCCACAACATCCTTGTACGGCTGGAGCTCCCCCAGGGTCGAGCTCGCGTACCTTCATCATAACCATCAGATCCTCAACGCAGTAAGTATATCCTACTTAGAACGCCACTAATTAGATATACCGTATAAACAGACTATTGCTTAATTATATTAGCTTTTACTATTCTTTAATCTTAGCTAGCTTACCATTATTATTATCTGCACGATTTACTCGCAGAGTCTTCTGATACAAACACAAACACTCTATTGCTAGCATATATTGTTTAATTATAACACAATTTATTACCCATCCATTACATCTAGCTTATCACTGTTACATTTAGCATGTTTTCTAATTAAGTTGTATAATTAGTCTACTGTTACAAGCCTTTAGGATACTGTTGCAAGAGCACTACTTTGTATCAATTTAATGCCGCCAGTAACTCAAATACATTACGGCTAAGTCTTTGATCACAGCAAATACCTTTGTATGATCTTTACTATTGCCAGTAACTCATATACTTAACTGTCTGAGCCCTACTGTTATCAGTAATCTCATCAATAACCATTGTCTGTTTATTATTGCTGCTAGTACTTTAGTTATAACTACTATCTGATCCATACTATTGTTATCTACTGATAATCACCAGAAATATAAAGCATAACAACTAAATCACTGCCCCAGAAATTGACAATTGATGCATCTATTAGATTAATATTGTAAATTGATATTTACTGTTGGTCATAACAGGTCACCATTGTAGATAAATCAGCAACCAGTATTGACTTCTTACCTACTTGATGGTAAATTATTCCAAATTGAACTTCAACCTAACTCACTCTGTATAACTTGTGTATAACTTTCACACATTACCTGACACACTCCAATCATACACTACTCAAACTCACCACATAGACAAGAATGACTCAAACAATAACAATGCTACTAAAAGTATCTTACACCTGCATCCTCCTAACAATCCTAATTGACCTAACACTAAGCCTTAACAGCAAAAACCACAATACAATTCCAATCATACACACAACAAACAGGAACAACATCCATATTGGATACTATTATCCTCACAACCAGACGAAAATAAACTACCATAGACTCATCCAAATAAAGCAAATTAACCTACAACATGCCACCCAGTCAAACCACCATAAATCCACATCTTTATCATGCATCCTCATAAATGCTCGATCATTGAAAAATAAAATCCCTATAATTAATGATCTACTGACAGACCTAAAACCAGATATACTATGTATAACAGAGACCTGGCTCTCCGACACAGATACAGTCCTACTAAACCAACTTGATAATTCAAACTACGATATTGCTCACTCACATAGAACCAACAAAAAAGGAGGTGGTGTACTAATTATGACAAATAAAACTCTAAAAGCTAAAAAAACTCTAGCCTACTCAAACAACAATAGTGACACTCTCATAATAAAAATAGACCACCTCAGATTCTGTTTAATATATAGACCCCCCAACCAAAATGCAGACAGCCTTCACTCACTAATTGAACTCCTCAACTCATCCTCTGAACAAAACCCACTAATTGTTCTAGGAGATTTTAACCTTCCCTCACTACCAATAACTGAATCCAACCTTTTTCTTGAAACCATATCTGACTTAGACTACCATCAAATAATAAACATACCTACACACACCAAAGGTGGTACTCTTGATCTTGTCCTACTACCCAACCTGATCTTTAAACTGTTTAAACAAGACTCCTTAGAGTGCTCGCAAATACCTTGGTCTGATCATCACCTCATCAAACTTAACATCAACTACAATACCAACTGTACCATAAAACTCACAAGAAATGACCAGACTATAAAATTTAAGAAATTTAATGAAACCGAGTTCTTGGATTCTACAATCCCTCACCTTACACTAGCTCCAACAAACTTGGACGAAGCAGTCAAAAACTGGCATACCACCATAAACAATGCAGCCATAATAAATCAAACTAATAAAAAACTAACCCACTCAAAACCTAACTGTACACCATGGTTTAATAGCACATTAAAACAAATGAAAAGGGAACTAAGAAATCTAGAACGTAAATGGCGTAAAACCAAATCCACCATTGATAAAGAACTATATTACAACCATCTCACAAACTATAAAGATGCCATAGATAACAAAGAAAAATTACTACGCTACAATCCTATCAAAGTCATATAATAGACCAAGAGAACTATTTTCCATTGTTAGTAATCTAACTAACAATTCTCAAGCCTCTAGCAAGGAAATCACTGATATATCAGCACAAACTTTAGCCAACTATTATCAAAACAAAACAAAACATTCACCAATGACCCTAGACCCTATTTACACACCTCTTCATATGCTAAGCGAATGGCCAGAATTTCACCCTATATCCAAAACATCTTTAAAAAACAACATTCTCAATCTCAACACCACAACTTCTTATTTCGACCCCTGCCCAGTAACCTGGATAAAAAACACAATCCCAATTCTTCTACCCTTCATACTCCCTATGGTCAACCTATCACTACTCCAAGGTCACCTCCCACCCACACTTAAACATGTACAAATCAGACCAATCCTAAAAAATAACACACTTGACAAAACCTCTCCAAAATCTTACCGACCTATCTCAAGTATACCATTCTTAGCAAAAGTCATCGAAAAAACTGTACAAATACAAACACAAGAATTCCTTGATTCATCCTATCCGCTTGACGACCAACAATATGGATTTCGTCCAAAGCATGGAGTTGAAACACTTCTGACCGTACTAACAGACACACTACTAAAAGGAATCGACAACTACAAAAAAGCCTTCATCCTCTTATTTATGGACATATCAGCAGCATTTGATAGTGTTCACCATTCAATAATGCTTAACAACTTAAGACATATAGGAATATATTCTACAGTTCATAAATGGTTCACTTCCTACCTGAGCAATAGAACTCAAAATGTTAGAATAGGCAATCAAACGTCTGAATCATATAAATTCGAAACAGGTTTACCACAAGGATCAGCGCTTTCAGCTCTCCTATTTAACATATACATAAAACCAGTTTGCAATATTTTTAAAAAATACGGTGTACTCTATCATCTGTATGCAGATGATATTATGATGTACATCAACACCTCTCAGTAAACTACCAATATATAAACCAGCTATAAAAAAGTTTCCATAAATTCCAAACCACCAATCAAAACAGTAACAATGGGTTCTCACCAGACCTCAGGAATCATACACCCTCCATCTGGCGAAATTCACCACCATAGGGAAATGGTGGACACTTACATCATAGGTCCTTCACCTCAATAAACTTCTTAAATACTTTATCCGAATATTCCATTCAGCACTATAAATAAATAACTTACCCTATCTATAACTTCATATAGGAATTCATACAACACTTACACAACATACCCAAAACCATAAATCACATAACACACCACAAACAATATACGCATTACTGCAAAGTATTTAAGAAGTTTATTGAGGTGAAGGACCTATGATGTAAGTGTCCAACATTTCCCTATGGTGATGAATTTCGCCAGATGGAGGGTGTATGATTCCTGAGGTCCGGTGAGAACCCATTGTTACTGTTTTGATTGGTGGTTTGGAATTTATGGAAACTTTTTTATAGCTGGTTTATATATTGGTAGTTTACTGAGAGGTGTTGATTTATATTTGGATTGCATTCCTTCTCAGGCGGTATTTTTATTAATTATGATGTACATCCCATTCACAATCCCTAACATACCGTTGCAACTCCTATCGGATTGCTTCAATGAAATAACTTCATGGCTAAACACACACAATCTCCAAATAAATCACGCAAAAACAGAAGTGCTAATTGTTACTAAAAATCAAGACTATACCCCACCCACTCATATAACACTTCAAAACCAGGAAATTAAAATAAAAAATGAAGTCAGATACTTAGGAGTTATTATAGATAAACATCTTACATTAGATACCCATATCAGAAACACTACAAAGAAAATTTATTTCAAGCTTAAAATACTTAAACAACTTAGACCTCTTGTATACACACATGATTTCATCAGCATAATTCAAGCCACCATAACCCCCCACTTTGACTTCGCTAACATTATATTATTAGGTACAACAAAACAAAACATTAAAAGACTTCAAACTGCACAAAATTCCGCAGCTAGGATAATAACGAAAACACATTCTCATCAACATATAACACCAATACTAGCGTCCCTTCACAGGCTGCCAATTCAAAGCAGGATAATATACAAAACATTAATAACTACATTTAAAATACTATTCGATTTAGCACCATGCACATTAAGTAAATTAATTACTAAAGATCAAAACCTACTCAAAGAAAAGGTCAATTAAATAAACTAAAAACACCCAAAGACTTCATAAAAACAAATAAATCAACAAACAGAGCGTTCTCTCATGCAGCCCCAATAACCTGGAATTCCCTCCCAGAGGAACTAAGAATGCTAACAGAGGTTAACGAATTCCGTAAAAAATTGAAAACCCATCTATTTACAATACACTACAATAATAAAGACCAGCACTCAAAAGAATTAGATACAGGCTAACCAATTCTGTCTGACATCTCACTACAACATAAAGAAAAAACCCTCCCTATCTGAATCTGTACCTCTCTCTACGATTATATTCCACATAATGTGTATATGTATATAATGTATATAGTGTTGCACTGTTCTGTGCTATTCAGTTTAACAATTTATGTTTACTTTACATTGTTTATAGTTATATGATGTTACATGTAAAACAAACTATGCTTTGTTGACGGTTGTTATTTGTGAACCGCAGCTGATCTCTGGAAGCTGCGGTATATAAGTTCTTGTTAAATAAATAAATAAATAAATAAAGCCCAAGCGATACAGTCAGCAATCCAGATGGACAGAGTACGCTTGGAGACAGGGAGCCCCAACTTATTGGGGTCATAAGACACGAAGAGCTGACCAGCCCTTCGGTGCTCTCGCGTACGGTCAAGGTAGAAGGTTAACGCCCTCCTACAGTCCAGGGTATGCAGGACCATTTCAGCTCGGCTGGAGTGTGGCCTGGGAAAGAAGGTCGGAAGTACCACCTCCTGGTTGATGTGAAAAGGGGAAACCACTTTAGGAAGAAACTTAGGGTGAGTCCGTAGGACTACTCTATTCTTGTAGAACCTAGTGTAAGGAGGATCAGATACTAGGGCCTGTAGCTCACTAACGCATCTAGCAGAAGTGAGGGCTACCAAGAATAAGGTTTTCCAAGAAAGAAAACGAAGATGACAGGTAGCCATAGGTTCAAAAGGCGGACAGGAAATCCGCTGCAAAACCACATTCAGATCCCAGTCAGGGACTGGTGGGCGCAAAGGTGGTTTAAGGAGAAGGAGGCCTCTGAGAAAACGAGCCACTAGAGGGTGGCTGGAAAGAGGTCTGCCATCCACCAGCATGTGATGCGCAGAAAGAGCACTGAGGTGGACCCTGACCGAGTTGGACTTAAGTCCAAGATTGGAGAGGCAAAGCAAGTACTGCAAGACCACTGATGCCGAACAGGAGAAGGGATCTTGAGACTGCTGAGCACACCAGATGGAGAACCAACGCCACTTAAGAGCGTAGGACTTCCGGGTAGAGGGTCGCCTGGAGGCCAAGACGACCTCCTCCACATCTGGAGGCAGCAGGAGGGGAGCAAGGACTACCCTTTCAGCAGCCAGGCCATCAGATGAAAGGACCGGAGGTTGGGGTGTAGGAGAGTCCCGTGATCCTGGGTCAGGAGATCGGGCTGAAACCCCAGAGGGAGAGGAGTGTCCACCGCCAGCTGCATCAGAAGCGGGAACCAGGGCTGTCTCGGCCACCGGGGAGCCACGAGGATCATTGAGGCTTTGTCCCGGAGAACCTTGAAGAGCGTCCGAGACACCAGTGGCATGGGAGGAAAGGCATACAGAAGGCCTGTGGACCAGGAGAGAAGAAAAGCATCCGCCGCTACTCTGAGAGGATGCGGTTGTCGAGAGCAGAATCGGGGAAGTTGCCGGTTGAGAGGACTGGCAAAGAGATCCATGGTGGGTAGGCCCCATTTGAGAAAGATCCGCTGAAGCACTAACGGATCCAATCTCCACTCGTGTGGCTGGAGGATTCTGCTCAGTTTGTCTGCCAGGCAATTTTCTTGACCCGGGAGATAAACAGCTTTGAGGAGGATGCCACGGCTGACGGCCCAAGAGCACAGCTTTTGTGTTTCCCGACAGAGAAGGAAGGAGCCTGTGCCCCCTTGTTTGTTCACGCAGAACATCGCAACCTGATTGTCCGTCTGGACCAGCACAGACTGGTGAGAAGTGAGGTGGGAGAAGGCCCTCAGAGCTAGGCGGATAGCTCTGAGCTCCAGGAAGTTGATCTGCTGGGTAGACTCCCAAGGAGTCCAGAGGCCCTGAGTACATGTCCCTTGGCAATGTGCTCCCCAACCCAGGAGAGAAGCATCGGTCGTTAGGACCTGAGAAGGCGGAGGAGGAGACTGAAAAGCCATTCCTAGCACTAGGTTTGGCAGATGAAGCCACCATTGCAGAGAAGAGACCAGCGGGTCGGAGATCTGTACGGAGTCCACTAGGCTCCCAGTGGCCTGATGCCATTGTGCGCGTGTTGGATGGATGAGGACATGGGTGTACGCATCCTTGAGATCTAGAGAACAAAGCCAGTCCTGACTCTGAAGGTATGGAAGCAGAGCACCGAGAGAAATCATCTTGAATTTCTCCTTGAATAGAAATTTGTTCAATTCTCTGAGATCTAAGATGGGTCTGTAGCCCCCTGATTTCTTTGGGATAAGAAAATAAGGGGAGTAGAACCCTGTGCCCTGTTGAAGAAGAGGTACTTCTTCTATTGCCCCTTGGGCAAGAAGGGTGGCAATCTCCTGACCAAGAAGGTTGAGGAGAGATGTTGGAGAATTGAACTGTTTCACTATGGTGTGAGGGGGAAGGCTTAAGAAATGAAGCTTGTACCCTTCTGTTATGATAGAGAGTGTCCATTGCTCTGCTGTGATTTGTTCCCATCTGGGAGCAAAGTAAGTCAACCTTCCTGGAATGGTAAGGGGCTCTGGTTCCCCCAGAGCCAGAAAGGATAAGTTCTCTAGCTGCAAGTCAAAGGCCCTGAGGAGGCTGAGGCTGCTGGGTCGTGGAAGGCCTAGCAGCCTTTGATTTGGTTTGTTTAGGTGGTTGCTGACGCTTTGCAGCAAAACGACCTGCATTAGATGCCTGCTGACCATAAGCAGGATAGTATCTTCCCTTTTTGGAAAAAGATGTCTTTTTGAACAATCTTTTCTTAACAGGAGCAGAGGTAGACTTTGAAAGTCGATCCAAAGCAGAATTTTCAGCATCCATCTGATTGGCCTTTGCTTGCCAATCCTTACCAAAAAGGTTTTCACCTGTACAAGGGATATTTCCCAATTCATCTTGGACCCAGAGCTCCAAATCAGAAGCTTGTAGCCAAGCAATTCTGCGTGCCCCTATGGCAATAGCCGAGGCTCTGCTTACACACTCAAAAGAGTCAAAGGCTGCACGGTTGGAAAATTATGAGGCATCTTGGGCATGTTTGAGCCAAGTGAGAAATTCCTGCCTTTTATCCTTCGAAATGAAAGGGGTTAAAGTCTGCAGATAATCTGTGACTTCTTTTAGAAACATTCCTATATAGAGACTATAGGAGTTGATCCTGGCAGCTAGCATAGAAGCTTGAAAAACCCTTCGGCCAAAAGCATCTAGGGTCCTGCATTCACGTCCTGGAGGATTAGATGAGTGTCTCTTTCCACTCTTTATCTTTCTCATGGCAGACTCTACCACAATAGAGTGGTGAGGAAGCAGAGTCTTGTGGAAGCCAGGACAAGGAGGGACACGATACATAGTGTCTAACCTGCGAGAATGAGGAGAGGTGGTAAGAGGTGTCTCCCACATCCTCAACATGAGATCATACAGAATTTCATGGATAGGCAAGGTAGCTGCCTCCTTAGGAGTTTTAGGATATTGTAAAATATCCAATTCCTTGGCTCTGGGTTCTGACTCAGGGGCCACTGTGATGGAGAGGCCCCTAGCCACTTCCCTGATGAAGTCTTGAAAAGACAAGTCTTCTGGAGGAGACATTCTTCGCTTAGGAGAAGACGACTCCTGAGGAAGAAGTGTGGATGCCTCGACAGAACCCTCAGACTCAGAGTCTTCAGAGGAATCGAAGTATCGCCTGTCTGGATGCTCCTGTAAAGCCCGATAACCGTACCGAGTAGGATCGGTATCGGGAGTAACCGGTACCGGTTCGGTACCGATGGGCATCATAGGACAGGGTACCGTTGCAGCCGACACCGAAGCCAATGTCGATGCGATCGGTACCGGCACCGGGAGTGATGCCGGTGCCGGTACCGACAACGGGGATTGTAGTGGTACCGGAGGCGTCGCAGCCTGTATGAATGCTGCTAGGGTGCGCTGCATGGTCAGAATCTTTTGATCCATCGACGCCACCAATGTCTGGATGTCGGTACCAGTGGGAGCCACCGGTACCCCAGAACACGGCAACAGGTGATCTGTCGAGGCCGAGCCATCGATGTCAACCTGTGACCCCATAGACAATGCTTTGGAAGCCGGAGCTTCCCGCCGGGGTAATTTTGCCGGTGCGGAATCCTCGAGGGCAAGCCAGGAGGCATCTCGATGCTTGGAAAGAGATCTACCCTTCGAGGACCGGCCAGATTTATGCTTGGTTACCTGAGATCCATGGGAGGAAGAAACAGCCCTAGAAGACACCGATGCCACCGAAGCTGCATCAGAGGGAAACAGGGTACTGAGCTTGGCTGCTTGGTTCTGCCGACCTCTTTTAGAGATCATGGTACAGGACATACAATCCATAAAGGAATGGTCAGGCCCCAAACATTTTAGACACCAGTCATGGGCGTCGGTGACAGAAATAGTACCGCCACATTTTGTGCACTTTTTAAACCCGGAGGCGGGCTTCTCCATGAGGAAAATATTTTTAGGCCTAAGGCCCAAAAACTGAAAATGCACAGTGAAGAAAAGTTTTTTGGTTTTTTTAAAGAAAGAAAGAAAGAAAAGAAAAGACCGGCGGTACTGGTCCGACATCGAAGAAGGCAGACGCGACACAAAAGAATAGGAAAAAATAAAGAACTACTTCTGCGGTGACAGGAACACGACCTGCTGGCTCCGCGGAAAAGAAGAACTGGAGAGAGGCGGTTGGGAAAGGCGGGAAGGCAGCACGCAGGCGCCGTGGGATGCTCCCAAAAGCTTTCTTATTGGACGCTGGGGAGCGTTCCCGCACAGGCTCCGTCGGTACCAACGATACCCATATGTGAAGACTCATTCCTGCCTGTTCCTGGAGATTGGCCCTCACGCAATATTCACCCAACTTCAAAACGCTGGTGGATGAAATGCAGGCTCAGACGTCTCACTAATGAGCAAGAGCAAAATATTAAAGATTGTGTAAGATCAGCCTGATCAATACTCGACCTAAATTTAACACAAATTACTCAATAAAAGTTAAAGAAAGTTATTAAGACAGTTAAAGAAAGTTATTATTCAAAACTAAGAAAAAAATGTACTTTCCATTTCCCCTCGCAGTTCTTACTGGATCTTCGTCTCTCTGTTTTGTTTTTGCTTAATTTGCTTAACAGCTGATCACATCCAAGTAAATGACAGAGGGTTCATTAAAAATGGGGAGGGGGGAATCCTCCAACTTTATTGGGTTAAAATTTAATTTGAAACTAATTTGAAACTTAATTTTCATGGTGGTAGATCACCGGCACTTTTGGCCGGAAAAAGTAGATCACGACCTGTTTGAAGTTGGACATACCTGATATAGTGTATCTGGATTTTTAGAAAGTCTTTGACAAAGTCCCTCATGAGAGACTCTTGGTGAAATTAAAGAGTCATGGGATTGAAGTCAGTACTATTTGGATCAGGAACTGGTTAAAAGATAGAAAGCAGAGGGGTAGGGCTAACTGGCCAATTTTCCCAGTGGAGAAAACTTAAAGAGTAGTTACTCACCTGTAACAGGTGTTCTCCAGGAGCAGCAGGAATCAGTCCTCACATATGGGTGTCATCGGCGCCGATGAAGCCCCAGCGGAGCATTTCCCCAGCTTTCCATGAAAGCCTTTGGGAATGCTGGCACGCATGCGCGGTTCCCTTCCCGCCTAAAGGTGCCATCTTACCTCAGTCAAATGACATAGCTAAGAATAGCACACAAAAATGTAAAAACACAAACTATGTGCAACTGCAACTCCAAGGGGAGGAGGGAGGGTTGTGACGACTGATTCCTGCTGCTCCTGGAGAACACCTGTTACAGGTGAGTAACTACTCTTTCTCCAGGACCAAGCAGGAAGTCAGTCCTCACATATGGGTGACTCCCTAGCTCCGGGCTACCGAGTAACCCAGGCTGAACAAGAGAACTCCCTCTAGTCCCAGCAGCAAAGAAAGGCTTTTCAAGGACACAACCTCCACCGGTAGCCCAACAGAGGGCAGGAGTTCCCTAAACCTCAAAGAGATTCCGGAGTACTGCTTGGCCAAAAGCACTGTCCCTACGGGACTCCCTCTCCAGACAGTAATGGGCTGCAAAAGTCTGGCTTAAAGACCAAGTTGCAGCCCTGCAGATGTCTACCAAGGGCACAGAGTGGAGATGAGCCACTCAGGCAGCCATTGCCCTGACACGATGGGCCGTGACCCTACCCTGCAAAGGAAGGTCAGCCGCCTTGTAAGCCTAGGTGATACAGTCAGCCACCCAGATGGACAAGGTATGCTTGGACACAGCCAACCCCAACTTATTGGGGTCAAAGGATACGAAGAGCTGAGTAGCCCTTCGATGCCCCTGCGTACGGTAAAGGTAGAAGGATAAGGCCCTCCTACAGTCCAGGGTATGCAGGACTGCTGCAGCCTGGCTTGCATGAGGCCTAGGGAAGAATGTTGGAAGAACCACCTCCTGGTTGAGGTGGAAAGAGGAGACAACCTTAGGGAGGAACTTGGGATGAGTCCTGAGGACTACCCTGTTCCTATAAATCCTGGTGTAAGGCCTATCACAGACCAGGGCCTGAAGCTCACTCACTCGCCTAGCCGAGGTAAGGGCTATCAGGAAGAGTGTCTTCCAGGAGAGGAAGCGCAGTGGACAAGTAGCCATCGGCTCAAAGGGTGGGCGAGTCAGTTGCTGCAAGACCACATTCAGCTCCCACTCAGGAGCAGGACGACGGATGGGGGGCTTGAGCAAAAGCAAGCCCCTGAGAAAGCGGGACACCAAGGGGTGACCTGACAAAGAATGTCCCTCCGCCAGTGAGTGGTGAGCTGCTAAAGCTGAGAGGTGTACCCGAACAGAATTGGACTTAAGTCCCTGATTTGATAAGTGCAGTAAGTACTGAAGCACAACTGGCACAGTACAGGAAAAAGGATCCTCTGTACGTAGCTGACACCACACACAAAACCTCTTCCATTTGAGAGCATAGGCTTTCCTAGTGGACTGTTTTCTAGAGGCAAGGACAACCTCCTCAACTTCCTGAGGCAGGCCCCAGGGAGCCAAGACTACCCTTGCAGACTCCAGGCCATCAAATTGAGAGTCTTGAGATTGGGGTGTAGTAAGGAACCCTGCTCCTGAGAGAGAAGGTCTGGTTGCAACCCCAGAGGCAGTGGTGGATCCACCGCCAGTTGAAGCAGAAGAGGAAACCAAGGCTGTCTCGGCCATCTGGGAGCTACCAGCAGGACTGAGGCCTTGTCCCGAAGAATCTTGAACAGAGTTCGGGCCACCATGGGCGTGGGAGGAAACGCATACAGGAGGCCCTGAGACCAGGACATCAGAAAAGCATCTGGTGCGATCCTCAAAGGATGTGGTTGCCTGGAGCAGAACTTGGGTAGCTGTTTGTTTAGTGGACTGGCAAAAAGATCTATCCAAGGGAGACCCCACTTCAGGAAGATCTTTTGAACTACCAAGGGATGCAGCTGCCACTCGTGGGGCTGCAGAATCCTGCTCAACCGGTCGGCCAGGCAGTTCTCCTGGCCTGGGAGGTACACCGCCTTGAGAAGCATGTGGTGCTTCAGGGCAAAGGAACAAAGGTCCTGAGTTTCTCGACAAAGGATCTGGTACCCAGTGCCGCCCTGCTTATTCACATAAAACATGGCCACCTGGTTGTCTGTTTGAATCAAGACTGAGCGGTGAGCCAGGGCTGGAGAAAAAACTCAGAGCCAAGCGGACAGCTCGAAGTTCCACCAGATTGATCTGTTGGGCTGCCTCCCAGGGAAACCAGAGGCCTTGGGTGCGCTTGTCCAGACAATGAGCGCCCCAGCCCTTCAGAGAGGAGTCGGTGGTGAGGACCACTGAGTATTCTGGCATTTGGAAGGGCATTCCCTTGAGTAGATTGGGTGGATGTAGCCACCAGCTGAGGGAGGCCAAAAGGTGTTTGGACACCTTTATCCTGTCTCGTAAGTGGCCTATGGCTTGAGACCACTGAGTACGAAGGCACCACTGTGCAGGCCTCATATGGAGCCTGACATTGGGAGTCACATGTACTGTCGAAGCCATGTGACCCAGAAGCCGGAGGCAGAGTCTGGCAGAGACCAGGGACCTGTTCAGAAACTGCTTTGCCACGTCCATCAGCCTTTGAGCCCTGTCTTCTGGCAAGAATGCCTTTACCAGTTGAGAATCCAAACTTGCCCCTATGAACTCCAAGTTCTGGAAGGGGAGCCTAGTGGACTATGCGAAGTTTATGACAAAGCCCACCTTTTGGAGCAGAGCAATGGTGTTGAGGGTTGCTTGTCTGGCCTCCAGGGACGTCTGACCCCTGATGAGCCAGTCGTCCAGATAGGGAAAGACAAAGATGCCTTGATTTCTTAGGTAGGCCGCAACCACTGCCAGGCACTTGGTAAAGACCCAGGGAACGGAAGACAGGCCAAAAGGCAGTACTTCGTACTGATAACGGTTTCCTCCCACAATGAACCTGAGGTACTTTCTGTGGTCTGGATGAATGAGAATGTGAGTGTACGCATCCTTTAGATCTAAGGAGCATAGCCAATCTCCCTGCTGGAGGTAGGGCAGAAGTGTTCCAAGAGTAAGCATCTTGAACTTTTCTTTCTCTAGGAACTTGTTGAGGTTTCTGAGGTCCAGAATGGGTCGAAGGCCACCGGTTCTTTTGGGTATCAGGAAATACCTGGAGTAGAATCCGTGACCTTGCAAGTGGGGAGGCACAAGCTCCACCGCCCTGTCCACCAACAGACCATGAGGTCTGTGTGCAAGGGAGGCCTTGGAGGCTCTCCTGGAAAATATGGTGGTGGCAGCTGGTGAAAATGGAGGGCACAGCCATTTTGAAATATGTCCAGCACCCAACTGTCCCCAGTGATAAGGGGCCACTGGTGGGCAAAGAGGGCGAGGTGATCTCCTGTGCAGGGTGGGGAGAGCAGTGGAGGAGAGGCTACGCTCAAGGAGTCAAAAACCCCCACCCTGCTGAGTGGAAGCAGGGGCCTGAGGCTTGGGGGTCCTCTGCCTACGGGGCCCATTACCCTGGCCCTTGGCTTGCTGACCCTGGGGGGCAGGTTGGGCAGCCTGATATTGCGGGTACTGTTCGTAGGCAGTGCCCTTCTTCGGGTAAAAGGGCTTTTTACCCGAGCCCTTCTTCTTATGTGAAGGGGCAGAGGTCTTCCTCGACAGCCTTGTCCGGGTAAGGTGCTCTGTCTCGAGCTGAGCGGCCTTCTCGGTCATGGGTTTGCCAAAGAGGTTCTCACCTCGGCAGGGGACATCGACCAACTTGTCCTGAACCCATGGCTCGAGGTCCGATGACTGCAGCCACGCCTGGCGTCGAGCCGCGATGCCAGCAGCCGCTACTCGGGCCGAAGCCTCGAAGCCATCGTAGGCGGCGCGGGAAATGAACTTCGAACATTCCCGAATCCCAGAGGACAAGGTCTGAAATCTCTGCAAGGGTTCCCCGGAGAGACCAGCAGAGAAGCTGGCCAATTCTTTGGCCAGGTCCCGCAAGTACATGCCCATGTACAGCTGGTAAGACTGGACACGGCAAGCAAGCATCGACCCCTGGAAGCACTTCCTACCGACGCCATCGAGGTTGCGGGCCTCCCTGCCAGGGGGCACCGCAGAGTGCATCTTCTGGCTCTTCAGACGATGCATGGCCGATTCCACAACCATGGAATGGTGTGGTAGTTGTGCTTTCTGGAAACCAGGGCTTTTGCGGAGTCGATAAATTGAATCGACTCGATTGCTCAGAACCGGCACAGAGGCCGGGGCCTCCCACATTCGGAAGAGGAGCCGTTCCAGCATCGGAGGAACCGCGACAGTAAAGGCCTCCTTTGGAGGAGAGTCGTACTGCAGAGCATCGAGCTCCTCGGCTCGAGGCTCTTCCTCGGGATCGGCAGGGATAGAGAAGGGATAGAGAAGGCAGCGGCCACATCCCAGATGAACTCCGAGAACCTAGTGTCCTCCGGAGAGGATCTACTCCGGGGATCAGACTGCGGTGAGTCCGACGGGACGCACCGAGTCTTAAAAGTGTCGGGAGACTCCTCGTCCATCTCCCAGGTGGACTCGTCCGAGGAGGAGTCAGGGTCCAACCCCATGGGGCCCCGAGGCACCTGCCCAGACGCCGGGGGCACCTGCGTCGACACCCTCAGTCCCGATCGGGAGGTCGAGGGAAACCTCAACCGAGGACAACTACGAGCCACGAGGGTCTCGAGTATCGGCTCAGTCTCAGGCGTAGACTTCGAAGTCGATGTCCCGGTGGTTGGGGCAGATGCACCAGGCAGGCTGGCCATCAGTGCCTGCTGCTGCTCCATGAAGGCAGACAGTCTGCACTTCAAGGCTGTCATCCTGAGACTCAGCTCAGGAGAAGCAGCAGCCACCGACTCGAGCCCCGGCGGCGCCGGGCCCGACGTCAGCTCTCTGGGAGGAGAGTCCACGAGGACTACGGGGCTTACGTGTCCAGACTCCGGCTCCACGCGAGGAACTTTGGCAGACTTTTCTTGGTCCAGGGGCCCGGGACGGCGGTCGGGGGTCTTAGACCTGGCCCTCGAGGCACCAGGGACCTCCTCCGACGCCGCCCTCTCGAGCCGCTTCTTCCTCTTACGTTCCCGGTTGGGGGACCCTCTGTCTGAGGAGCTTCGACGGCGCTCAGGATCGGAATCCTGAGATGTCGAGGCCTCGGACGAGGTCCGGGCCCGGCCGGAGGCAGAGTCCGAGAAAAACCTTTCCTTTTGATGCTGTTGACTCTTTAGTGCCTTGGAAGACATCTTCCCACATGGCCCACACGACTTGGGGTCATGGTCAGGGCCGAGGCACCGAAGGCAGCAGTCGTGTCTGTCGGTGAGAGACATAATTTTCTTACACCGATCACACTTTTTGAAACCACTGGAAGCCATCGGGGAAAAAATAGCCCCAGCGAGGTCAAAAGACCGGCCTTCCAGTGAAAAATGAAAAAAGGGTGCGAACGCCAGCCACGAAGGGCAAAAACTGAAAAATGAAGAAAACGGGCTCGATTCCGGTGTACCGAACCCGGCGGGAGGGGAACCGGCATCGAACCGGAGAAAAAGAGCCAAAATCGCCGAAGAAAAAAATCACTTTTATCCGGGAGAACAGGACACACGTCTGATGGGCTTCTCTGAAAAAAAAGAGACTGAGGTAAGATGGCACCTTTAGGCGGGAAGGGAACTGCGCATGCGTGCCAGCATTCCCTAAGGCTTTCATGGAAAGCTGGGGAAATGCTCCGCTGGGGCTTCATCGGCGCCGATGACACCCATATGTGAGGACTGACTTCCTGCTTGGTCCTGGAGAATAGTGGATTACCCCAGGGATCTGTTCTGGGTCCACTGCTTTTTAACGTATTCGTAAATGAGCTGGAAACTGGAAAAACGAGCGAAGTCATCAAATTTGCAGATGACACAAAATTATTCAAAGCTGTTAAAACCCATGAGGATTGTGAAAAATTGCAAGAAGACCTTGATAAATTGGAAGACTGGGCACCCAAATGGCAGATGAAATTTAATGCGGACAAGTACAAAGTTATGCACCTAGGAAAGAACAACCCAAATTAAAGTTACATGATGCAAGGATCCACATTAGGAAACACCATCCAGGAAACAAATGTAGGCATAAGAACATAAGAGATGCCATACTGGGTCAGACCAAGGTCCATCAAGCCCAGTATCCTGTTTCCAACAGTGGCCAATCTAGGTCATACGTACCTAGCAGTTTCCCCAAAAGACACAAGTTCCACAAAGCTGTCCATTGAGAGGCTTAAGGGATGCTGCAATAGCACTCAAATGGACTCTTACTGAATTCGTTTTAAGGCCTGCATGGGATAAATGCAGCAAATACTCTAGTAAAGAATTCAGAGGTATTGCAAGAGGGTTAAGACCCTTCTCTGCACATCAAATGGTAAACCTCTTCCATTTAAAAGCATAGGAACGTCAGGTGGAAGGCTTTCTGGAAGCATGAAGGATATCCTTCACTTGCTGAGAAAGATGCAAATCTTGAAGGTCTAAGCCTTCAGCAACCAGGCCCTGAGATGAAGAGACTGGGGATTTGGGTGCCACAACGTTCCCTCCTCCTGGGATAGGAGGTCTGGAGCAGATCCCAAGTCCAGGGAGGGAGCTTGAGAGAGATGCAGAAGTAGAGGGTACCACACTTGGCGTGGCCAACGTGGTGCTATGAGGATCATAGACCCCCTGTCTCTCTGAAGCTTGAACAGTGTCTTGGGAATTAGGGGAATGGGTGGAAAGGCATAGAGGAAGTCTTGCCCCCAATGAAGGAGGAAGGCATCCCTGGCCTGAACTCCCTGACACGGAATCCTGGAACAGAACCGGGGAAGTTTGGCATTCCACGGACTTGCAAACAGGTCTATGTCTGGGGTTTCCCAAATTTGAAAGATCCTGGTTATCTGGTCCCCATGGAGGGACCATTCGTGTGGAAGCAGAACTCGACTGAGTGTCTGCCCAAGAGTTTTGAACCCCTGGAAGATACACTGCCATGAGATGAATTTGATGCTCTCTGGCGAAGGCCCACAATCTCAGAGCTTCGTTGCAAAGCGACAGAGAGCTAGTCCCCCCCTGCTTGTTCACGTAGAACATGGCTACTTGGCTGTCCTTGTGGATGAGGACTGTCTTGTAGCTGAGCAGGGTGTGGAAGACTGAGAACTAGAAAAATTGCTCTGAGCTCTAAGAGGTTGATATGTAGAGATGTCTCCTGTGGAGACCAGATACCCTGGGTGGAGAGATCTTGTAGATGAGCCCCCCAACCCTTTGGGGAGGCATCTGTTGTGAGGGTTGCTTGAGGTAACACCTGTTGAAAGGGGGACCCCAGCAACAGATTTTGGGTGGACCTCCACCACTGGAGAGAGCAAAAAAGGCGACTGGAAGTTGCTATTTTGTCTGACAGGCACCCTTATGCCTGGGTCCATTGGGTGGACAAAGTCCATTGAGCTGCCCTCATGTGAAGGCGAGCATAAGGGACCACATGCACAGTGGATGCCATGTGGCCTAACAGTTGTAACATCTCTCGAGCAGTTAAGTGGGACTTTAACTGAATCTGGGAGGCTAACTGCACCAAGCATAGGCAACGGGCCTGGGGAAGATAGGCCCTTGCAGTGGTGGTATCCAGTAAGGCCCCTATGAACTCCAGAGATTGAGTAGGGGTGAGATGGGATTTTGGGATGTTTATTACAAGTCTCAGATATTGAAGGATATGGCTTGTGCAGGCCAGGGAAGCCTGGGCCTCTGACTGGGATGGAGCTCGGATTAGCCAGTCATCCAGATATGGGAATACAAATATTCCTAGAGTGCGTAGAAATGCAGCTACTACTGCCATGCATTTTGTGAACACCCTTGGGGCAGAGGCCAGACCGAAGGGAAGCACTCTGTATTGATAGTGCTTTCCTTGGAAAAGGAACCGAAGGAACCTTCTGTGTGTTGGATGGATGAGGACATGGGTGTACGCATCCTTCAGATCTAGAGAACAAAGCCAGTCCTGACTCTGGAGGTATGGAAGGAGAGTACCGAGAGAAGTCATCTTGAATTTCTCCTTGCATAGAAACTTGTTCAATTCTCTGAGATCTAAAATGGGTCTGTAGCCCCCTGTTTTCTTTGGGATGAGAAAGTAGGGGGAGTAGAACCCTGAGCCCTGTTGAAGAAGGGGTACTTCTATTGCCCCTTGGGCAAGAAGGGTAGCAATCTCCTGACCCAGAAGGTCGAGGAGAGATGTTGGAGAATTGAACTGTCTCACCATGGTGTGAGGGGGAAGGTTTAAGAAATGAAGCTTGTACCCTTCCCTTATGATGGAGAGGGTCCATTGTTCTGATGTGATTTG
The DNA here is from genome assembly GCA_033557465.1 of Ichthyophis bannanicus. Taxonomy (NCBI): domain Eukaryota; kingdom Metazoa; phylum Chordata; class Amphibia; order Gymnophiona; family Ichthyophiidae; genus Ichthyophis; species Ichthyophis bannanicus. Next base: position 397,859,662 of record CM066033.1, read on the forward strand.
TTCCCATCTGGGAGCAAAGTGAGCTAACCTTCCTGGAATGGTGAGAGGCTCTGGATGTTCTAGAGCCAGAAAGGCTAAGTTCTCTAGTTGTAAGTCAAAGGCCCTGAGGAGGCTGAGGCTATTGGGCCGTAGCAGTCCTAGCAGCCTTAGGCTTGGCCTGTTTCGGTTGTTGCTGTCTCTTTGTAGCAAAACGACCTGCAGAAAATGCCTGCTGACCATAAGCAGACTAATATTTCCCTTTTTTTGGGAAAAATCCCTTTTTGAACAACCTTTTCTTAAAAGGAGCAGAAGTAGACTTTGAAAGTCTATCTAAAGCAGAATTTTCAGCATCCATCTGGGTGGCCTTTGCTTGGCAATCTTTCCCAAAAAGGTTTTCACCTATACAAGGAAGGTTTCCTAGTCCATCCTGAACCCAGGGTTCCAAATCAGAAGCTTGTAACCAAGCAACTCTGCGTGCACCTATGGCAATAGCCGAGGCTCTGCTGGCACCTTCAAAAGAGTCAAAGGCTGCACGGTTGGAAAACTTGGAAATATCCTGGGCATGTTTAAGCCAGGTGAGAAACTCTTCCCTTTTATCTTCTGAAATAAAAGGAGACAAAGTTTGCAGATGATCTGTAACTTCTTTTAGAAACATCCCCATATAGAGACTATAGGAGTTGATTCTGGCAACAAGCATATTGGCCTGGAAAATTCTCCTGCCAAAGGCATCTAAGGTTCTGCATTCTCTTCCTGGAGGAGTAGAAGAGTGCCTTTTTGTACTCTTGATCTTTTTCATAGCAGACTCCACCACAATGGAGTGGTGAGGAAGCTGAGTCTTATGAAAGCCAGGACAAGGAGGAACACGATACATGATGTCCAACCTACGAGAATGAGGGGAGGTGGTGAGAGGCGTCTCCCATATGCCCAACATGTGATCATAAAGAATCTCATGTATTGGTAAAGTGGCTGCTTCTTTAGGAGCCTTAGGATATTGTAAAAAATCTAATTTTTTGGCTCTAGGCTCTGTCTCAGGGGCCACTGAGATGGAAAGGCCCCTGGCCACTTCCCTAATGAAGTCTTGAAAAGACAAGTCTTCTGGAGGAGACATTCTCCTTTTTGGAGAAGAGGGCTCCTGAGGAAGGATCACCAATGCTTCGATAGAGGCCTCTGATTCATCAGAGTCTTCAGAGGAATCAAAGTATCGCCTGTCTGGATGCTCCTGCAGAGCCCGATACGCGTACCGGATGGTATCGACATAGGGAGTGATCGGTACCGATGGACATCACAGAACAGTGTACCGCTGCAGTCGACACTGAAGCCGATGTCGATGCAATCGGTACCGGCACCGGAACAGATATCGGTGCCGGTGCCGGAATCGGTACCGACAACGGAGTTTGTTGCGGTACCGAAGGCGTCACAGCTTGTATGAATGCCGTGATGGCACGCTGCATGGTCAGAATATTCTGATCCATCGACGCCACCAATGTCTGGATGTCAGTACCAGTGGGAACCACCGGTACCCCAGAACATGGCAACAGGTGATCGGTTGAGGCCGAGCCATCGATGTCAACCTGTGACCCCATAGATAAAGCTTTGGAAGCCGGAGCCTCCCGCCGGGGTAATTTTGCCGGTGCGGATTCCTCGAGAGCAAGCCCGGAGGCATCTCGATACTTAGAGGGAGATCTACTCTTCGAGGACCGGCTGGACTTAAGTTTGGTTACCTGAGATCCATGGGAGGAAGAAGCAGCCCTGGAAGACGTCGATGCCAACGAAGCTGCATCAGAGGGAAACAGGGTAGGCTGCTCAATTCTGTAGACCTCTTTTAGACATCATGGAACAGGACTCACAATCCGCAATGGAATGGTCAAGACCTAAACATTTTAGACACCAGTCATGGGTGTCGGTGACAGAAATAGTGCCTCTGCACTTCGTGCACTTTTTAAACCCGGAGGCGGGCTTTTCCATGAGGAAAAATTTTCGTAGGCCTAAGGCCACAGAAAGAAAAAATGCACTGAAGTGAGAAAAACAGTAGTTATTTTTTATTTTTTAGAATAAAGAAAGAAAAAACCGGCGGTACCGGTCCGGCGTCGAGAAGGCAGACACGCGACCAAAGAAATAAAAGAAAATAAGAAATTCTTCAGCGGTGACAGGAACACGACCTGCTGGCTCTGCGGAAAAGAAGAACTGGAGAGAGGCGGTTGGGAAAGGCGGGAAGGCAGCGCGCAGGCGCTGTGGGATGCTCCCAAAAGCTTTCCTTTTGGACGCTGGGGAGCGTTCCCGCGCAGACTCCGTCGGTACCGACGATACCCATATGTGAAGACTCATTCCTGCTTGTTCCTGTAGATAGTATTATACATAATCTCTGATGTCTTTTGTTAACAAGAGCACAAGCTCTCCATTTAAACACTCATCTTTAGCTCTTAAAGGCTCCACACAGTTTCAAAAATATATTTTTTATTTTAACTGATACAATTTGAACACTCACACCTCAGTGGACATATCCACTGTGCTTCCCTTAATTCTGCTGGCTCTTGGCTTTTCTCATACCCGATGAAAGTTTATCTGAAAAGGTTTTCATTCATCCTGGATCGTCAAAGAAAAAATGCCTATTTTGATATTGAAGGTGCACTTTCGCCAGCTATAATGCTTCAACCTGTATTCCTCTATGATGCAAATCTGAACAATAAGGTGCTACGGTACAATGGCATGTCATTACTTGTAGCAAAAAATCTTATTCTGGAGTTCTTTGTTGTCAATATTCAGCAAGTAATTTCTCTTTCATCCAATAATTCAGAAAAAGTGCGAGGACCATGCGGCATTTTTTTCAGGCCCCAAATTTATGTGCTCATGGAATGAGTATGGGCCATCTTCGGTTGTCAGGTCTACTGCTTCTGGCAACCACATCTCCAATACAACTCTCAAATCTTGTTCCTTGACTGATTCAGGGAAACTCACAAAACAAAGGTTATTATGCAATGCAATGTGTGCCTTCGAGTCAGTCCTGACTCCTGGCGACCCAGAAGCTCCTAGGTTTTCTTGGCAGTGTCACCGGAAGTAGATTGCCAGGCCTTTCTTACGAGGCAATGAAGGGTTAAGTGACTTGCCCAAGGCCACAAGGCGTGCTAGTGGGAATTGAACCCTGGTTGCTTGGTTATTATACCCTCCACAATTCTCTCAATCCTCTGTCTTGTGTTGGAGAACTTTATTCTGCTTTTCAGGATCGCTAATCTGGGTCTATATCATTTCCATCCAGTCCTCTTGATGCAAAACTAACTCCTCTGCCTGTTGCATCCAATGTGATTAACTTACACTGAGGAAATAAAGGAATGATTTTTGAGAGCTAACGTTTAATAGTTTATCTTCCAAAACTGCAGGTCAACTCCTGGACTACCTCTGCCTGTGATGTGTTGTCTGTCATCATCTTGATCACGCGGGCATTGTTTTTCTTTGCTAGCCCTCTGACTTTTTGTTGACATGCTTCAGGCAAACATGTAGCACTCACCCTGTCCCGTTCTGCTATGTTCTCTAATTCAGATAAACTTTGAGTAAATTAAAAATTCTGTCATTTCCGGGGGTAAATTTTGATCATCATGGGGGTGTATGTTCAGCCTGCGATCATTATGAAATCCCCCCTCCCCCCCAATCTGCTTACTCTCATCTCAACTGTTCTTCTGAGGCTTTTCCATCTTCTTTCTGGGCAAGACCCTAGCACCACCACTGGAACGCAGTTAATAGACTGGGCTTTATAGGGGGAAATGGTTCCCAAATAGGGAGATATCCTTGGAGCAAACAGAATATCAGTTAGAGGGGAACTAAGCTCATTGCCCTGGAGACACATCATGGTGACTATTTGGAGCCAATGGTGGGAGTGCCGAAGTCTGCAACTACTATGTTGTGCTGATCACACTGAAATGGCCACCGTATGTACCAAAATTAAAACTTGCTAGTCCTATCCTAGTGCCGCCCCTGGTGCTGCTATGCTCCATATCAGGACACCAGCTTCCTGAATTTCATCAGGGAAATAAACCTTCAGCCAGACGCCATATACTGTCCCAAGGTCTCTGCCAGGGATACTGCAATTAAGACAGAAGGGAAGGCCACATCAACCGATGCCAACTCCCAGCGTTAAACTCACCAGCCCTACTATGATCATACTGGGGAAGGATTCTTGCAGATGAAGTGCCACCGCCAAGTGTGCTGGAGGAACCGGATACCTCTGAGCGACTGCTTTGTGCTTAACTGTTAGGAGGGATTTTTTTAAAAAATAACTTAAATCAGGTAACTCCATGAACAAGATCCGGTACTACAGACTAACTCCAAACATCCTGCTGCAAATCCGGAGGCTGGCCATGAGGTACGGAGAAGCAGTGCTGTTGAGCACAAACTCAACACTGGCAAGAGAACCCACAGAACATAAGAACATCAGATATGCTATACTAGGTCAGACCAAAGTCTATCAAGTCCAGTATCCTGTTTCCAACAGTGGCCAATCCAGGTCACAAGTACCTAATAGACTCCCAAAAAAAGCACACAGGTTCCACAATACTATCCCGGGGCAAGCAGTGGATTTCCTAATTCCTCTTTAACAATGGTTTATGGACCTTCCCCTCCAGGAACTTGTCCAAATCTTTTCTAAACCTAGCTCCACTAACAGCTTTTACTACATCCTCTGGTAACAAATTCCAGGGTTTGATTACGCGTCGAGTGAAAAAATATTTTCTCTTATTAGTCATAAATGGGTTACATTGTAGCTTCATTGTGTGTCCCTTAGTCTTTCTACTTTTTGATGACAAACAATCGATCTACGTTTACCCATTCCACTCCACTCATTAATTTATAGACCTCTATCATCTCTCCTCAGCCATCTCTTTTCCAAATTGAAGAGCTCTAACCTTTTAAGCCTTTCCTCATAGGGGTATCCTTCCATCCCCTTTACCATTTTGGTGGCTCTTCTCTGTACCTTTTCTAATTCTGCTCTATACTTCTTATGATACGGTGACCAGAATTGCACACAATATTCAAGGTGCAATTGCACCATGGCAGGGGTGGGCAACTCCGGTCCTGGAGAGCCGCAGACCAGTCAGGTTTTCATGATGTCCCTAATGAATATTCATGAGATCTATTTGCATCCACTGCCTTCCATTGTATGAAAATAGGGCCATGAATATTCATTAGGGACATCATGAAAACCTGAATGGTCTGCGGCTCTCCAGGACCGGAGTTGCCCACCCCTGCACCATGGAATAATACAGAGGGCATTATAATATCCTTCATTTTATCCTCCAGTCCTTTCCTTATGATTCCTAGCATTCTATTTGCTTTCTTGGCCGCCGATGCACACTGGGTGGAGGTTTTCAACAAGTTATCCACGATGACGCCTAAATCTTTTCCCAGGGTGGTGGTTCCTAATGTGGAACCTTGCATCATTTAACCATAGTTTGGGTTGTTCTTTCCTAGGTGCATAACTTTGCATTTGTCCACATTAAATTTCACCTGCCATTTGAACATCGTTTTCCAATTTATCAAGACCCTCTTGCAATTTTTCACAATCCTCGTGGGTTTTAACATCTTTGAATAATTTTGTGACATCTGCAAATCTGATCATCTCACTTATTCCCATTTCGAGGTCATTTATGAATATGTTAAAAAGCAGCAGATCCAGCTGGTGCCAGGGGGAGATAAAGAAAATAAGCCAAAACTTTGCCTGTTGCCATAGAAAGGAAGTCCCTCCGTCCCCAAACTCTGCCCTTGCTCTACAAAGGGAGAAAAGACTCAAGACCCAAGGAGCTCTGACTCCAAAGCTCTCTTGCCCCAGTCTGCATGTCTGAACCATCTGCTAAAAGACAGACATACTGAAGAGCTGAATGCTGCACCAAATTTCTAGAAGGGACATAAAGTTATCTTTGAACTTTTTTCCTGTCTCCATCTGCTGGCAAGTGCATATAACCTAGTTTGTGTTGACTGGTCTGGCATGGCTGATAAAAATCCCTTAAGAATACACTTCATTCTGTCTGTTTCCTCAAAGGTGCCCACTCTGTTGCATTTACAGCCATTTCATGGCAGCATGCTTCCTCAGAGATCAATATTTTCTAACTGACCTGAACACAGAGGTCATAATTTGCTTTAACACAATGTTTCTCAAGCTAGTCCTTGTGCACCCTCTCTAGTTTGTCTGGCTTTTAGGATATCCACAATGAATATGCAGGAAAGATGTGTATACAATGAGGCAGTGCATGCAAATCTATTGCATGCATATTCATTGTGGGTATTCTGAAAACCACACTGGCTAGGGAGCACACCAGGACCAGCTTGAGAAACTTCACTTTAGCATGAGGAAAACATACCAAAATTGTTGTTAAGAAAAAAAGGTGTCCTACAAATTTGTTTTGCAAAGTTACAAGACAACTGTCACTAGGATCCTAGTCCTAAGTTCAACAAAGCCAGTGTAAAAGGGTTTTGCAGAAGACTACGCAGGGCATTTAACGCGAAGCATCAAACACGTAACAAGCAGAAGAATGCCCAGCATCAGTATCAATAATAAAATTGAAAGATTCAACAGTTTTGTATTTATGCTTTGTTTTAAATATGTCCATTGGATTTTGAAGATCCATTCACTCCTCAGCTGGAGAGGTAGAAGCTTATTTGACAATAGTGGACCAGGAGGAGAGGGAGAAGGCTCTGTGAGCTCAGGAGAAAGAAAAAGATAGCTAAAGGTGGAAGGAAAAGAGGAGGGAGAGAGGACTGAAGTGGAGGGAATGGGACACAAGAAAGACAAGACCTGGATGATCTGAAGGAGGGGGGGTACCAGCATGGATTGGTGAGAAGACACACAACAGAGGAAAAAATGCGTTCGTTCGCTCCCACCACCTCCCTTTCCCAATAATTTGTTTTTGGGATGGCTGCCAGAACACATGGTACATGCACTTTGTGCCTATTAAGTCCTGAAGGAATTGTTAAAATTCTGGTACTTCAGCAGTCGCTCAATATACATTTAGCCTAATAAGTTATTATTAGTGTCAGCAAACATCAGGAATCTCACTAACTCAGAGAGATGAAAGCAATTTCAGTTGGTACAATATGAGACTTTACAACTGGCTTGATCTTATTAGGGTTTTGGAGACAGATTAACATTTAATGTGACAAAGAGCTATCAAGAAATACAGTTACAATATTTTATATGTAAAGAGAATGTTTTTAATGGTATAGATAAACTACTTAATAGGAGACCTCTGACTCCTTTCCCTATAAGGACTGGCAGTAAATCTTACAGCAATAGATTTGAAATAATTATGCAAAATATTTGTTTAATCACAAATTCCATACCTTCCAGCACATGAGCCCAAGATGTTCCACTGTCAAACCAGATATCCAAGACATCCTGCCCTGGTGTGTAGTGCATGACATCAGCATTGCTGCTGGCCTAATGGAAAGCAAGACAAACAGTTTCTACTAAATCAGCAAGGAACCTACATTCAGTGTTAGAAGACCCAAGCGTATCAGTTGCCTGCTGCATTCTTTGATAGTTCTGCTGCAGTTATGTGTTAATCTGAAAAGGAAACTCTTCAAACCTATCTAGTCAATTAATACACATGGGCATGACCTTCTCTGTAAGAAATGTATTGATTGCTACATATTAACTTAATAGCACAAAATCAATGTTTCCACAGGGTTGGAAAGATCATTTTCATGCTCTGCGAGTGGGCAGCCCGATTGTCCAGTCAAGTGAAATTGCACTGCTGATTGAAGACTAATTACTAAACAAAGTAAACCAATCTGAACACTGTATGTGCCTTCTTTGTGTTTCAGTACTTGGCAGCATGAGCTGTGATGTAGTGTGATGGCCCTTTTATTCTTTGTTCTCACATTTGATATATTGCCCAGGCAAATGCATCAGGGTGGTTTACAATAAAAGGGTAGCTGCGGAAACAAAAGAGCAGAAAGGAATGCCATTATCAGACAGGACAGGAAAGAACAATCATGGTATAAAAAGGAGCGAAAGTAGAGGAAGTGGAAAGGTGAAAGAGAAGGCCGTCAATTTAAGTTTATGGAGGGGCGAGGTCAAAGACAACATGAAAAAAAGTGGGTTTTCAACATGGCCTTAAATTTCTGGAAAGAGTAGTTACTCACCTGTAACAGGCGTTCTCCAGGAGCAGCAGGAATCAGTCCTCACATATGGGTGATGTCGGAGCCAACGGAGCCACCGTGCGGAGCATTCACCCAGCTTTCATGGAAAGCCTTTGGGAATGCAGCACGCATGCGCGGTCCCCTTCCCGTCCAAGGGTGCCATCTTGCTCAGTCTGATGACATAGCTAAAAGACAGCAAAAATAGCAAAAATAAATCATATGACTGCAACTCCAAGGGGAGGAGGGAGGGTTGTGAGGACTGATTCCTGTTGCTCCTGGAGAACACATGTTACAGGTGAGTAACTACTATTTCTCCAGGACCAAGCAGGAAGTCAGTCCTCACATATGGGACTCCCTAGCTCAGGGCTACCAGAGGCCTCAAACTGAAAAAATTAAGCTCCCTCTAGAGCCTCAGCATGCAAGAACAGAATCTTCTCTGATAACGCCCCCAAAAGGTAGCCCAACACCAGGGCCGGAGGGTAGGAGTTGCCTAGACCCCAAAGAGATTATGGAGTACCGCTTGCCCAAAAGCACTGTCCCTGCGGGACTCCCTCTCAAGGGAGTAGTGGGCCGCAAAAGTCTGGCTTGAAGACCAAGTAGCGGCCCGGCAGATGTCTGCCAACGGAACAGAGCGAAGATGAGCCACTGACGCAGCCTTCACCCTGACACGGTGAGCCGTAACTCGACCCTGCAACGAGAGACCGGCTGCCCTGTAAGCCCAGGCGATGCAGTCAGCTACCCATATGGACAACGTACGCTTGGAGACAACCAACCCCAACTTATTGGGGTCATAAGAGATGAAGAGATGAACTGCCCTCCGGTGCTCCCGCGTACGGTTAAGGTAGAAGGACAACGCCCTCCTACAGTCCAGGGTATGCAAGACCATTTCCGCCCGGCTAGCATGAGGCCTGGGAAATAAAGTCGGAAGAACCACCTCCTGATTGAGGTGGAAGGAGGAGACAACCTTTGGAAGGAACTTAGGGTGAGTCCGTAAGACAACCCTGTTCCTATAGAACCTAGTATAAGGTGCTTCTGATACTAGGGCCTGAAGCTTACTCACTCGCCTTGCTGAGGTAAGGGCTACCAGAAATAGCGTTTTCCAGGATAGAAAACGCAGAGGACAAGTAGCTATAGGTTCAAATGGTGGGCAAGTAAGCCGTTGCAAGACCACATTTAAAGCCCATTCAGTGGTAGGTGGACGCACTGGAGGCTTAAGCAAAAGCAGGCCTCTGAGGAAGCGAGCCACCAAAGGATGACTGGAGAGAGACTGACCCTCCACCTGTGAGTGGTGTGCTGAAAGAGCACTAAGATGAACTCTAACAGAATTGGACTTAAGGCCTAGGTTGGACAGGTGAAGCAAATACTGCAGCACCACTGGTACCAGGCATGAGAAGGGATTCTTGTTGTGTTGAGTACACCAGGTAGAGAATCTACGCCACTTAAGGGCATAAGACTTTCTGGTGGACTGCCTCCTAGAGGCCAAGACTGCGTCCTCCACTTCCCTAGGCAGTAGTAAAGGCGCTAGGACTACCCTTTCAGCAGCCAGGCCATCAAATTGAAGGACTGGAGATTGGGTTGCAAGAGGGACCCCCTGCTTCTGAGACAGGAGATCAGGTTGCATCCCCAGAGGAAGAGGAGTGTCCACCGCCAGTTGCAACAGTAGTGGGAACCAGGGTTGCCTTGGCCACCTGGGGGCAAACAGAACAACTGAGGCCTTGTCCAGGGTCACCTTGAATAGTGCCTTGGACACTACAGGCGTGGGAGGAAACGCACATAGTAGGCCTGTAGACCATGGAATGAGAAACGCATCTGCTGCTACTCAGAGGATGCGGTTGTCTGGAACAGAACCTGGGTAGACGACTGTTCAGAGGACTGGCAAAGAGATCTATGGTTGGAAGACCCCATCTCAGGAAGATCTGTTGAACCACTAAAGCAGGGGTCACCAACCTCCAGAGGGCCGCGGGCCGCACAGCCGACTACCGGCAGACTCGCGGGCCACACCTCCCCCCTCCCCTCCCCTCCCCCCCTCCCCTCCCCTCCCCCCTCCACCCCCCCCCTCCCCCCCCCCCCCCCTCCCTACCCCCCCCCCCTCCCCCCCCTCCCCCCTCCACCCCCCCCCTCCCCTCCCCCCCCCCCCCCCCCCTCCCCTCCCCCCCCCCCTCCCCCACCTCCCCCCCCCCCACCCCCCCCTCCCCTCCCCCCCCCCTCCCCCCCCCTCCCCCCTCCACCCCTCCCCCCCTCCCCCACCCCCCCCCCACCCCCCCCCCCTCCCCCCCCCCCCCCCTCCCCCCCCCCCTCCCCCCCCCCCCCCCCCCGCGCGAACAAAACACCTGCTCATACCTGTACTTTTATTTTTCCATGTCAGCTCCCTCCCTTCTTCTGCAGCCGCGGCTCCCTGCCTCTTAGGGAACCGCGGCTGTGCTTGTAAAATCATCGCGGAGCCCTTCCTGTCTTGACGGGCTCCGTGCAGCATTGTCCCGCCTTTAAAGGAAGTTGTTTACCACTTCCTTTGGAGGCGGGACAATGCTGCACGGAGCCCGTCAAGACAGGAAGGGCTCCGCGATGATTTTACAAGCACCGCCGCGGTTCCCTAAGAGGCAGGGAGCCGCGGCTGCAGAAGAAGGAGTTGGTGAGTTTGCCTTGGCGGGCCGCACCGGGGTAGAGTCTCGCGGGCCGCACGGAGGGACCTCGCGGGCCGCAGGTTGGTGACCCCTGCACTAAAGGGTTCAACTGTCATTCGTGCGGCTGCAGGATTCTGCTCAATCTGTCCGCCAGGTAATTCTCCTGACCTGGGAGGTAGACTGCTTTGAGAAGAATGCCATGATTGACTGCCCAGGAGCACAGTTTCTGCACTTCCTGACAGAGAAGGCGGGACCCTGTGCCCCCTTGTTTGTTCACATAGAACATAGCCACTTGATTGTCCGTCTGAACCAAGACGAACTGGTGAGAGATGAGATGAGAGAAAGTTCTCAGGGCTAAGCGGATAGCTCTTAGTTCTAAGAGACTGAACTGCTGTGCGGCCTCCCAAGGAGTCCACAGGCCTTGAGTACATGCCCCTTGGCAATGGGCACCCCAACCTTGAAGAGAAGCATCGGTTGTCAGCACCTGAGAGTGTGGAGGTGCCTGAAAAGGCACCCCTTGCACCAGATTTGAAAGATGTAGCCACCATTGCAGAGAAGACTGTAGTAAGCTGGACACCCTCACTGTCCGTGAGGCTTCCTGTGGCCTGGTGCCACTGAGTCTGGAGGCCCCATTGAGCTGGCCTCATGTGTAGAAAGGCATTTGGAGTCACATGGACTGTGGATGCCATGTGGCCTAAGAGCCTCAGGAACTGTCTGGCAGAGACCAGAGAATTGCTGTGGAATAGCCTGGCTAGAGCCATCAATCTGTGGGCCCTGTCCACTGGTAGAAAGGCCTTTCCCTGAAAGGTGTCCAGTCGAGCTCCTATGAACTCCATGTTCTGCGAGGGGAGCAAACTGGACTTTGTGAAGTTTATGACAAACCCCAGGTGCTGAAGCTGAGCGAAAGTGCGAAGGGTGGCTTGACTGGCTTCTTGCGAGGATTGACCCCTGATGAGCCAATCGTCCAGATATGGAAAGACAAAGAGGCCTAGAACCCTGAGGTAGGCCACTACCACCGCCAGGCACTTGGTGAATACCCCGGGGGGCGGATTTAAGGCCAAAAGGCAGTACTCTGTACTGATAATGGTTTCCTCCCACTACAAATCTGAGATATTGTCTGTGGTCTGGATGAATAAGGATGCGAGTATAAGCATCCTTTAGATCTAAGGAGCATAGCCAATCTCCCTGCTGGAGGTAGGGCAGCAGGATTCCAAAGGTAAGCATCTTGAACTTTTCCCTCTGCAGGAACTTGTTCAGGTTTCGCAAGTCTAGGATGGGTCTGAGGCCTCCTGTTCTCTTTGGTACCAGAAAGTACCTGGAATAGAAGCCGTGACCTCTCAGGTGGTGGGACACCGGTTCCACTGCCTGTTCCTTCAGAAGACCTGCCAACTCCTGCAAGAGTAAGTCCCTGTGCAGAGGGAGTCTGGGAGGCTCCCCTGGAAAATAGGCTCCCCTGGTGGAAGTGGAGGAGATAGCCCTTCTGGACTATACTTAGAACCCAGGTATCCCTTGTGACGGCTGACCACCTGTGGGCGAACAGAGCCAGCCTGCCTCCAGTGCCGATGGGGGCCAGCTGAGGAGGAGAGGCTATGCCAATGCAGTCAAAAACCCCCTCCCTGCTGAGCAGCAGCCGGAGTTGGAGACTTGGGGGCCTTCTGCCTACGGGGCCCATGACCCTGCCACTTGGCCTGCTGACCCTGTTGGGGAGCGCCAGAGGCCTGATAATGAGGGTACTGTTTATAGGCAGATGACTTCCTCGGGTAAAAGGTCTTTTTTCCCGAGCCCTTCTTCTTCTGAGAAAGGGCAGAGGTTTTTCTGGACAGCCTTGTCCGGGTAAGAGTCTCGGTCTCGAGTTCGGCAGCCTTGTCAGCCATTGGCTTCCCAAAGAGGTTGTCACCTCAGCAGGGGACATCGACCAACTTGTCCTGCACCCATGGTTCAAGGTCCGATGACTGTAGCCAAGCCTGACGGCGTGCACCGATGCCAGCCGCGGCTACTCGGGCCGAAGCCTCGAAGCCATCATAGGCTGCTCGAGATATAAACTTCGAGCACTCATGAATACCTGAGGACAAAGCATTGAACCCCTGCAAAGGTTCCTCGGAGAGACCAGCAATCTCCTTCGCCAGATCTCGAAGGTACATGCCCAAGCATAGAGCCCTGGAAGCACTTCTTACCGAGGGCATCCAGGTTCCAGGACTCCCGGCCGAGAGGCACCAAGGAGTGCATCTGACTCTTCAGACGATGCATGGCCGATTCCACAACCATGGAGTGGTGCGGTAATTGTGCCTTTTGGAACCCGGGGCTCTTGCGGACTCGATAGATGGAATCGACCCGCTTGCTTAAAACCGGCGTCGATGCCAGCGCCTCCCTCCTGCAGAAGAGCAACCGTTCCAGCATCGGAGGAACCAGAACAGTAAAGGCGTCCTTCGGAGGGGAGTCATACTGTAGGGCCTTGAGCTCTTCGGCTCGAGGCTCCTCCTCGGGATCTGCGGGGAATGCCAAAGCCTTGTCCATGTCCCGCACGAAGTCCGAGAACCGGGTATCCTCCAAGGGGGACCTTCTCCGAGGCTCGGACTCGGGCGAGTCCGAAGGAACGCACCAAGTCCGAAAGGTGTCGGGTGACTCCTCATCCTCCGTCTCCCAGCCGGACTCCTCAGAGGAGGAATCGAGCGGCTCCAGTCGGGCAAGCATTGATGCCATCCGCCCCGACACCGAGGGTACCAGCGTCAACGACCTCGGTCCCGAACGGGAGGCCGAGGGGGACCTTGGCCGAGGATCGACTCGAGCTCGCATGGACTCGAGGATCGGCTCGGCCTCCAAGGTCGACTTGGACGTCGATGTCCCGGTGGTCGGGGCAGATGCACCGGTGAGACCGGCGATCAGTGCCCGCTGCTGTTCCATGAAGGCAGCCAAGCTGCTCTCCAAGGCCATCAACCTGAGTCCGAGCTCAGGAGACTCAGCAGCCCCCAACTCGGGCCCCGGCGGCACCAGGCCCGACGTCAGCTCCCCTGGAGGTGAGTCAACGAGGACTACAGTACTCACGTGACCCGGGGACTCCATCTCCACACGAGGTTGTTTTGCAGGCCTCTCCGACTCCGAAGACCCGGGACGGCACTCGGAGCTATGCGACTTGGCCCTCGAGGAGCCAAGTGCGTCCACTGATGCTGCCCTCGCGGTTTTTTTCTTCTTAAAATGCTCCCGCGAGGGAGACCCCCTTTCAGAGGAGCCTCGACGCTGCTCGGGGCCGGAGTCCCGAGATGTCGAGGCCTCTGACGAGGTCCGGGCCCTACCGGACACGGAGTCAGAGAAGATTTTTTCCTTTTGGTGCTGCCAACTCCTTAACGCCTTAGAGGACATCTTCCCACATGGACCACAGATCATCATGATCTGGTCCGAGGCACCGGAAGCAGCAGCCATGTGTGTCGGTGAGAGACATAAGTTTCTTACACCGATCACACTTTTTAAACCCGCTGGCAGCCATCGGGGGAAAAAGGGCCCCTGCAAGGTCAAAAGACAGGGCTGCCAGTGAAAAAAGAAAAAATGGTGCCAACGCTAGTCACTAAGGACAAAAATCGAAAAAGAGATCCAGGCTCGATACCAACGTATCGGGCCCAGGCGGGAAAGGGAAACCGGCGTCGAAACGAAGAAAAACAGGTTAACGCAGAGAAAATCAACTTCTTCCTCGGGTGAAATGAAGATACATCCGTTGGGCTGCGCGGAAAAAAGAAGACTGAGCAAGATGGCACCCTTGGGCAGGAAGGGGACCGCGCATGCGCACTGCATTCCCAAAGGCTTTCTATGAAAGCTGGGGAAACGCTCCGCACGGGGGCTCCGTCAGCGCCGACATCACCCATATGTGAGGACTGACTTCCTGCTTGGTCCTGGAGAAAGAAAGTTCTAAATGGAGTGGAGTGGGGAGGGAGTTCCAGAGGGCAGGTCCTAAAAAGATGAAAGCAGAATTGCCTTTGAGTTGAACAGGTAGATCAGGGGTGTCAAACTCAAATACACAGTGGGCCAAAATGTAAAACTTGAACAAAGTCGCGGGCCAGCATTGAACAAATGAACCTTTTAATATGGACCCAAACAAGATTTGCTTTAACATTGAATATGAAGCAACACTTATTACTATACAATTTATAACTTAATAGTTCAGATATGCAAAAACCAATTTCAAATAAAAAAAATCATCAATGACATTCATTTATTAAATAAGATTTAAATAATAATAAATAATAATTTTTAAAATAAAATAACAATAATAAAATTAATCAACCATTCAAGCCCTGTCTTGGAGTAGCAAGAAAAAGTGCATAAAGAAAACGTTAATTATTGCTCAGTTTGCTGCACACTGATCTAATCTGATGTGCCCAAGCCAGATACCTGGCATCTCTTCTTGGATGATAGTTCATCAATGTCTGGGCTCAGGCTTTGAGCTGAGGAAATCCTCAGTATCGAGCGAAGGTGTTCATCAGTCAGACGTCTCCTGTGAGATGTTTTGGTCATCTTCATCGAGGAGAAAAGTTGCTCACATAGATAAGTGCTGCCGAACATGGAGAGCATCTGAGCAGCTTGGGTGCGGAGCTGAGGCATTGTGTCAGGGATGAACTGTGGAAACTGGGCGGCGCCCACAGCATCATACTTTGACTTCAGCGTGTCATTACGCTGGAGTTCAATTAGCTCCATTTGGAGGTTGGTTGGTGCGTTTTCCACATTAACTGCAAAGGGATTACTGAGCAGTTCAAACCTACATTTCTGGACATCAAAGTCGGCAAATCGCCGGCTAAACTCAGCGCCGAGTACACTGAGTTTTTCAGCAAACTGTGCGCATGGGAACAAGTTGGTAAAGAACTGCGTTTTCATGGTTTGGCAGCAGGGAAAATGGCCAAGGTTTCCTTGCAGCATCTGATTCTCCCACAGGCACAGTTTAGTTTTAAAAGCCCTCACTGCAGCGTACATGTCTGTGATGATGCGCCCCCCGCCCCTGAAGCTGCAGGTTCAGCGCATCGAGATGGCTCGAGATGTCACACAGAAAGGCCAGCTCACACAGAAACGTTTTCTCCCGAAGCTCTGCTGTGTCCTTCCCTTTGCTTTCCAGAAACTGACATATTTCCTCATGCAGCTCAAAACATCTATTCAGTACTTTTCCTCGGCTTAACCATCTCACCTCTGTGTGATACGGCACGTCTGCGTATTCCGAACCACACTCCTCCAGAAAAGACTTAAACTGGCGGTGATTCAGACCTTTGGCTCTTATAAAGTTAACTACTTGTGTTACTGTGGTCATAACATGTTCCATCTTTAGGGCTTTGCCACACAATGATTCCTGATGTATGATGCAGTGATAAACAGTTAGTTCACCTGCACAGTTCTCTTCCTGCATCTTCTCCCGGACCCTGCCCACCAGTCCACTTGTTTTACCGCACATCGCTGGCGCACCATCTGTCGTTAATCCCACGAGTTTATCCCACGGCAGCTTTATTTCAGTTACGCATTTGGAAACCTCCTCAAAAATTTTCTTTACTGTGGTTGTGCCATGCATTGATTTGAATCCCAATAGCTCCTCCGTAACACACATATTTGAGTCCACTCCACGGATGAAGACTGACAGCTGAGCAGTATCAGATGCATCGCTGCTCTCATCCACAGCAAGGGAGAATGCAACAAAATCTTTTCCCTTTTCCAAAAGCTGGTCATACAGATTGGTGGCAAGATCACATGTGCGATCAGCTACTGTGTTTCTGCTCAGGCTCACGTTTGAAAAGACTTGCTTTTTCTCTGGGCACACGATGTCACAAACTTTCAACATGCACTTTTTCACAAACTCTCCCTCATTAAAGGGCCGGGCTGATTTTGCGATCTCTGCTGCCACAATATAACTAGCCTTTACAGCAGCCTCACTTTGTGATGTGGCTTTTTTGAACATATTCTGTTGTGAAACCAAACTTCTTTTCATCTCCTCCACTTTCTGGCTCCTTTGAGTCATGTCCAGGTCCTTGTACTTGTCATGGTGTTTTGTTTCATAGTGTCGTCGAATGTTATACTCCTTAGTTATAGCCACGTTGACTCCACAAATCAGACAAACAGGTCTGTCTTTTACATATGTAAACAAATATTCTGTCTCCCACCTGTCCAGAAAGTTCCTGTTGTCTGCCTTTCTTTTTGCCATTTTTGGGAAGGGGTTCCACAGTGACAGTTGTAGCTTGAGATCGCTATGACTTCTGTCACACAGGAGAGGGCGTTTCTGGGACCTGTCCTGATTGACGCGCCAAAACAACAGCAAGGCATTATGGGATTTGTAGTATTAGCGATGAATGAATGCGCTGTATAATACCGGCGGGCTAGCTCTAGTAGTCATTTGGTATAGCCTCGCGGGCCAAATATAATTACACTACGGGCCAAATTTGGCCCGCGGGCCAGAGTTTGACACCTATGAGGTAGATGAACAGATACTATGGACTGCTCCAGCTGTTGGGGAGATGAGCTCAGCAGCAGCCTCTTCAAGCCGGTGGACCACCAAAACTATTATATTCCTAACTAAAGCACAGTTAAAAAGACACGGTCACCAAGCCTGGCAGCAATAGTCACAAGGCTTTTTTTTTTTAATTTAAAGGTTTTATAACATTTATAACAATTTTTATAAGCTCTTACATGCTTAGCAGAAATAGTCAACCATCTTGCTGCAGTTCTATCAAAAACTACAGTGTAAATTCACAAAATTTAGTGATCCTGACATGCACAGAGGAATGCTTCCCCCCACCAAGCCTATATTTTTTATACAACATCATAATATACCTGGCAATGCAACATCTTCACAAGTTAATTGGGTTGAAGTACTGCTTTAATTTAGCTCAAATGAGACCTCTTGAAATAAAGAGAAGCACCTCACTTTTCATTACAAGCCATATTACTAATCTAATGCCCTTTTCAAGGTCAAATTACCAAGAAACACATGACCCATAAATCTCTAAAGCGAAAATATTCTGATTAATGCAGCTTGCTTCTGCTGTAAATTCAGTTCTCCATACAGAGCATCTGGATCAATAGCTAATGTTCTACACATACCTTTATTTATTTATGTGCCACATTTTTTTATATTGGATGCCAAATATGAATTGATCATTATTTCCTTTTTCAAATATCCATAATGAATGTTGTGTATAATTGCCTTTTATCTGAAGATCAAAAATTTATTTATTTAGTTGTATTTAGCTCACACCTTTCCAGTAGTAGAGCAAGGCGAGTTACAATCAGGTACTGTAGATATTTCCCTGTCCCAGGAGGGCTTACAATCTAAGTTTGTACCAGAAGCAATGGAGGGTTAAGCAGGGCAGCGCGCCTGTAAAGCCCAATGGTTCTGCCCCCAAAGTGTGTCAGAGGGAGTGGAACCATTGGGCTTTACAAGCACATCCAAACCTTGAAGACCCCGCGCTTTTGCTTTTTTTTTTTTCTTTAAAAGTTGACAGCCTTCCGCCACGTGTCCTCAGATTTCGGTCAGTGGCAGCAGCAGGGGGATGATACCGCCACTGCATCTGGGAGAAGGGGCTGAGGTAGTAGCTGCTCCTCTCCTCTGGAGCTAAAATAGAGGCCATGAGTCAGGATTTATTTTTTTGCAAGCAGCGCAGGGCACTCAGCAGCGTAGGGCCATCTGTGGGAAATATGCCCGTACATGCCAATGGCCGGCTCTGGGGTTTAAATGACTTGCCGAATGCCATAAGGAATGCTAGTGGGATTCAAACCCTACTGTAGTTTCTTTGGTCAGAGACCATTACTCTAGCCCAAGGGTCACCAACCTCCAGAGGGCCGCGGGCCGCACAGCCGACTACCGGCAGACTCGCAGGCCGCACCCCCCTCCCCCCCCCCCCGCGCGAAAAAAAAAACTGCTCATACCTGTACTTTGATTATTCCATGTCAGCTCCCTCCCTTCTTCTGCAGCCGCGGCTCGCTGCCTCTTAGGGAACCGCGGCTGTGCTTGTAAAATCATCGCGGAGCCCTTCCTGTCTTGACGGGCTACGTGCAGCATTGTCCCGCCTCTAAAGGAAGTTGTTTACCACTTCCTTTGGAGGCGGGACAATGCTGCACGGAGCCCGTCAAGACAGGAAGGGCTCCGCGATGATTTTACAAGCACAGCCGCGGTTCCCTAAGAGGCAGGGAGCCGCGGCTGCAGAAGAAGGAGTCGGTGAGTTTGCCTTGGCGGGCCGCACCGGGGTAGAGTCTCGCGGGGCGCATGGAGGGACCTCGCGGGCCGCATGCGGCTCGCGGGCCGCAGGTTGGTGACCCCTGCTCTAGCCACTAAATTATTCCCCCATTTCAAAACACTCCCCTATTTAGCAGCTTGGAGGTCTCCTTCCGGGTATCACAAGGCCCTAGAAAATCTGTTTTGTCTTTCCTCCAAAGTTCATATATCAATACGAAGCACATATGCTACAAATCTTTCTAAAATATTCACTAAAGTCTTCTATATTGTATGCTCTTAAATTTGTGCTTTCCTTGCCTGGAAATTTACCTGTTTTAGAACCTCTCCCGGCAGAAGCTGCTCAAGAGGCAGTGTCCACCATGCATCGCTCCCATGCTGCTCTATCAGTCTGATGACATGCTCAATGCTGTGGCTGCAAAGAGAGAACAGGATCATTAGCAGAGTTCAGCAACCGATTCTCTCACCAAAAGGTAGTCATAAATTACATCCCTACCCCCACCCCAAAATGGTTTAGCTCTAGCTTTGGTTGAGTAAGCAATAATAGCAACAATCGACTATCGACATATGTTGAGTCACTTACTGTCAGCTGTAGTTTACTTATTTTTGCTTTCCAATAATGGCTACAAACAAATCTCAGTCACTGTGGCACAACATGCTCTGCTTATTATTAAAAAGCCACAGAAAACAAACAAACAGTCATACACAAAGACAGACAAGGCAAAACACTTTCTCCCATGGAGGTCTCTTCTCTCTTGGCAGTGGGTAATATCTCTGCCTACCTAAACGTTGGCAGTGCACCTTCTCTGCACAAACTCGCTGCCAGCGATAACAATTGCAGTAGCGATGATGCACTCAACTTTAAAGAATGCTGGGGAAATGAGATTCAACTTAATGAATACTTTAAACCCATCTTACTACCTTGGACAATCCAATGCAACTTAAGGAAGCAGCACAAGTATGTTAAAAAAAAAAAAGGCAACAAAATGCTAAAAGCAAGTTAATATTTGCAAGCCAGTTGTGTAATTTAAACAACGATTCTATGCTTCAGGATAATTTTTTTAGCTTTTATTTTTTGTATTTTTGGTCTTTGTTGGTGATGTTAATTGTGCAATGTATTTGTGGTTTATGCTTTTGTGTTTATTTCATCTCTAAATCACTTTGGGTGATTTGTATAGTGTCAGGGAAGCAGTCTGTAAAAATGATAAAGAAATACTATCTTTATCACAAACTGAATTCTGCTGCACTATGTTAATGTGATATTTGGTTACATTACAATAAGGTATTATAATTATTACTTGCACTTATAAGCACGCCAATCTATAACACATTAAATTAGTCATGTTCAGATATAAAGAATTCTTTGGCTGGTTATTTTGGTGAATTTTGTATAGCTCTGTTAACACACTATAGAGCACTTAGTGAGTGATAAAATTATCAAAGCAATAGAGGTTTTTCTGACCATAACTGTTTTCACAGCAGGGAATTAATTAGCAGATCACACTATACAACCTGTCTTGAAATTTAAACAGAAGGATGATATTACCATGCCTAACTGTATCCTAAATAGGAGGAATCGGTACTGTGGCACATGGTATGAAGGCAGAAAAACGGGGTGGAGTTCAGTTTAACATTTGCTGGGGGGGGGGGGCACATGTTTACTTAAGTGTGGTAAAACTTTGCATTTACCGCATTTTAAACGCAAAAATTAACTCACACTACATGCAAAGCCTGTGCACCATAAAGTTACCACATACAAACATAGCAGGAAGTGTATTTGCAATTAGTGCAGCTGCACTTACCGCCTCCTCTTTACTGGAGGGTGCACAGTACATTACCATGTGCTAACTGCAATCTTGAGTCCATGCTTGTTCCTCACCCCAAAACGCAGACTTTGAAGTTAGTGCACTGGCATGACTGCATGCACTAACAAGTACCGCATGTTAGTTCATGCACAAACTGCTCAGCACACGTTCATAAGCATGCCCCTTTCTTTATTTATGCTGTACTGAATATGAGGTGCTCAAGGCACCTCATATTCAGTACAGCAGAACTCCAACTGAAAGCAGACCCTGCAACATAGCTCCTGTAAGATCATATAAAGAAACCATCTCGAAACTGGGTTGCGGGAAAAGTATCCCCTAATGAGCAACCAATACCAGCTCCTTTAAAATGCTTACCAGAAAATAACATAGGAAGCAAAGTTTTAGAAGTCCATCTCATGATGCCATATTCTGAATGAAACTGGCAGACAAATTCATTTTTATAGCTGTCACTCTCCTTCAAATTTATGCCTCACTGACTGTAAACTTGTAGCTGAATTCATACATACACACAGATTAAGATTTATGACATGCTCCTACTGTTAATGTCATTGAGGGTAGGAGCATTTTAGCATTTGTCATAAATTTCTCACTTGCAGCTACCTCTCCTTCCCCCATACTACCCCTCATACCTGCATCTATCACTGTCACCTGTCTTCAGTTTTAGAGTATAAACTATGGTGGGGACATCACTGAGGTAGGAAGGAGGGGAGCAGGTGTTTGAAAAATTGATGTGCACCAACCAGTATAGGGATCTTAGGACAATGTCTGATGACCTGAAGGAGGTGAAACAATGTGACAAACCAGTGGCTTGAACCAGAAAGATGCCATGGTGCACAGTAAGAGCTATAACCAACTGAAAACAGGACATAATGCCCCTGCACATATATTGTTGGGTTAAGACGTCCAGAATCAAAACACGGAGGCCTATCTTACAAAGGATAGAGCAAGGCTAGAAGTGGTCTAGAAAAAGGACATCAAAATAGCGTGAGGTCTGACCATAAGCCATATGAGATGAGGCAGAATGACTTAAATAGGTATACTCAAAGGAAAAAAGAGACAACAAAGGATACAACAGAAATATTTGAATACTTAAAAGGTGTTATTAATGCACAAGCAACAAAACGTTTCTAATGGAAAGGAAGATGTAATTCTACGGATCATGATATGACGCTCCAAGGGAACAGACCAATGTCATGAACTATTTCTTTCATGGAAAGGGGTTATGGATGCCTGGGATTGTCCTCCCAGAAGAGATGGTGCCAACAAAACTGGTAAGAAATTTCAAAAAGGTCTGGAAAGCGTAGTTACTCACCAATAACAGTTGATCTCTGGGAACTGCAGGAATTTAGTCTTCATAATATGGGTGACATTGGGTACCTACAGAGCCCATGTGGGAAGCTCCCCAGCTGCCAATAGGAAAGCCTTTGGGAACACTGCACTGCGCCTGCACCACTGCCTTCCCGCTCTCCCAACTCCCTCTCCTCAGTTGAGTTTGTAGCTGAAGAAAAGGAGTGAGAAACAGAAAAAAGTAACCTACAACTCCAAGGGGGAGAAGAGTGGGTTGTGAAGACTAAATTCCTGCTGCTCCCGGAGATCACCAGTTACAGGTGAGTAACTACGCTATCTCCAGGAACGAGAAAGAATGTAGGCTTCACATATGGGACTCCCTAGCTCCCAGATCTCTGAAGAGTTGGATCAGGTCAGAAAGTCAGACAAGGCCATTTGAACCTAGACTTCCCTGCCAAGGGGATCTGGCAAGTGGGCAGGGGGTAAGAGTTGTTTCTATATTCCAAAGAGATGTTGAAAGACCACCTGGCCAAAGGCAGCATCCTGATGGGTGTCCTTATCCAAGCAATAATGGACTGCAAAGGTATGGATAGAAGACCATGTTGCAGCTTGGCAGATCTTGTCGATGGCTACTGAATGTAGGTTGGCCACAGATGTTGCCATTGCTCAGACATTGTGAGCAGTAACATAACCAGTGAGGGAAAGTCCTGCTTTGTCCTACGTGAGAGAAATACAATCTGCTATCCATCTGGAGAGTGTACGTTTAGTCAATGGAAGCCCAGGTGAGTATGGTCAAAGACGACAAACAACGGAGGATTTTCTAATGACCTCTGTCCTTTGAAGATAGAAGGCTAAGGCCCTTTTACAGTCCAGTGTATGTAGGGTTGCTTCTGCACGAGAAGCGTGAGGTCTTGGGAAAAAGACAGGTAGAATCACTGACTGATTGACATGGAAAGGAGACACTACTTTCGGTAGAAAGTGGGGATGTGTCCAAAGGACGACTTTGTCATGATGAAAACGTGTATATGGTGCATGAACCACCAAGGCCTGCAGCTCACTAATGCGCCTGGCTTAGATCAGGGTGATTAGAAATAAAACTTTCCAAGATAAGTAACGTAGGTGTGTGGTTGCTAGGGGCTCAAATGGAGGTTTAAGAAGTTGAGCTAATACCACATTGAAATCCCATGCTAGTGGAGGAGTGGCCGAGTGGTTGGGGCAAGGTACTTCAGGCCAGAAGGTCGGGGGTTCAAATCCCACTAGAGGACAGCAACCTTGGGCCGGAAGGACTGGGGTTTCTAGTCCCACAGGTGCTCCTTGTGGTCTTGGGCAAGCCACTTAACCCTCCATAGCCCATGTTCCCTGTAAAATAGTTATCTCCAAGTTATAATGCCCTGTTCAATGTAATTTCAGTTTGTTCAATGTCAACTGCACTGATGCAGAATAGCGCGGTATATAAGAGAATGTAAATAAATAAATAATAAATACCAGTGGTAGTCAAAGGAGTGGCTTGGTGAGAAGGCGGCCCCTCATGAAGCATGCCACAAGAGGAACTGTGGAGATGAGCCTACCATCCACAGGTTTATGAAAAGCTGAAATAGCACTGAAGTGCACCCGTACCGAATTTGCTTTGAATCCTAGAGGACAAATGGAAGAGGTATTGAAGAAGCGTGGGTACTGATGTTTCAAAGGAACTTTGATTATTCCAAGAGCACCATGAGGTGTATCTACGCCATTTGAAAGAGTAAGTCTTCCTGGTGGAAGGCTTTCTGGAGGAAAGGAGAATATCCTTTACAGGAGTAGATAGTGATAGATTTGGAAAGATCACTCTCTCAGCATCCATGCTGTCAGGTGGAGTGACTGCAGGTTGGGTTGGAGGAGTGTTCCATTGTCCTGACACAGAAGACCCAGCCTGGATCCCAGTGGAATTGGAGGAATCTGTCAAAGCTGAAGTAGAAAGGGAAACCAAAGCTGATGGGGCCAGCAAGGGGCTATTAGGATCATAGAACCCTTGTCTGCTTGTAGCTCAAGAAGAGTCTTTGCAATCAGGGGAATGGGGGGAAAGAAAGTAGTTCCCAACTCCAGCAGATCATGAAAGCATCAGATGCTAGACTGAGTTTGGATGGTATCCTGGAGCAGAACTGTGGAAGCTGACAGTTCTGCAGAGTGGCAAAGAGATCTATCACTGGAGTTCCCCAGATTTGAAAAAGTTTTGCCACTGCTGTCGAATCTAAGGACCATTCGTGGGGTTGTAGGATCTGACTCAGCTTGTCAGCCAAGAGATTGGATTCTCCTGGAATGTAAAGTGCACAAAGATGCATGTGGTGGAGAATGGCGAAATCCCATAGGTTGCAGGCCTCCTTGCATAGGCAAAGGGATCCCATTCCACTCTGTTTATGTAAAAACATTGCTACCTGGTTGTCTGTCCTGACTAGGATAAGACAGTCGGAGAGGTGGTGTTGGAAAACTTGGAGGGCGTTCGTGACTGCTCAAAGCTCGAGGAGGTTTATCTTCTGTGTTGATTCCTGGGCTGTCCACAAACCTTGAGTGGAGATGGAATCCAGATGTGCTCCCCAACCGAGCTTGGAGTCATCTGTCATTAGCATATGTTGAGGCTGGGATATCCGAAAAGGTGTCCCTATGAGCAGATTTGTTGGGGTGCACCACCATAGGACAGACTCTACCAGAGGGCGTGTTACTTGGATAATATCCTGTAGATTGCCTGTGGCTTTGGTCCACTGGGTTGATAGAGCCCACTGTGCTTGCTGCATGTGGAATCTCACATAAGGAACTACATGTACTGTGGAAGCCAAGTGACTCAGGAGGCATAGGAAGTCTCAAGCCATGGCAGTCTGCTATTGGAACATGTGTGTGGCTAGGTTCACTAGTTTGCTCATGCAGTCCACAGGAAGGCAGGCTCTGGGCTGTTTTGTGTCCAGCACAGCTCCTATGAAGTCCAATCTTTGGGTTAGAGTGAGGTAGGACTTTGGGTAGTTTATCACAAATCCTAGATGCTGCAATAGTGCAAGAGTTCTTTGACAAGATGAGCAGAGTTCTCCAGGAAATTCTGCCTTTATTAGTCAGTTGTCTAAGTAAGGGAAGACAAAGACTTTGTTGTTTCTGAAATATGCTGCCACCACGGCCACTGTTCCCTCTAAGCTGTGCACGTGTGCATGCGCACACACCTCGCTGAGCAAGCGCACATACTGTACAACAGAGCGCACAAAAATTACAGTTCTGATTCTGATAGAAAACAACACAGATGTCTTAAAATTTAA
Source organism: Ichthyophis bannanicus (assembly GCA_033557465.1). Taxonomy (NCBI): domain Eukaryota; kingdom Metazoa; phylum Chordata; class Amphibia; order Gymnophiona; family Ichthyophiidae; genus Ichthyophis; species Ichthyophis bannanicus. The sequence goes on from CM066033.1 coordinate 397,884,965, forward strand.
AAGTTGTGATTGTAATTACTAGAAAATTTCCGCTTCATTTAGTAATCGTCTATTTTCATTTAATTTGATTAAAATCAATGTGGTGTACATACTGTATTCTGACTTGTAGTCAAATTTTAAAGTATATAACGCCGAGTGTCGTTATGTGTCGCACAAAAATTTAACCTTCCTTCAAAAGTTGCACAGCTGATATTTTATGCGCACACAGCCTACAGAAAATTAGAGGGAACAATGACCACGGCCATGCACTTTGTGAAGACCCTTGGTGCAGATGCAAGGCCGAAGGGAAGTATTGGTAATGGGTGCCTTGACAGGTGAACTGAAGGTACTGTCTGTGGTCTGGGTGAACCAAGATGTGAGTGTAGGCCGCTGAGGTCTAGGGAATAGAGCCAGTCATGTTCCATTAGGCAGGGAAGGAGGGTTCCCAGAAAGATCATCTTGAATTTCTCTTTTACAAGGAAAGCATAGTTACTCACCTGTAACAGGTGATCTCTGGGAACAGCAGGAATTTAGTCTTCACATATGGGTATTGTCGGTACCGACGGAGCCTGTGCGGGAATGCTCCCCAGTATACAAATAGAAAGCTTTTGGGAGCATCCCACAGCGCCTGCGTGCTGCCTTCCCACCTTTCCCAACAGCCTCTCTCCAGTTGAGTTTAAAGCTGAGACAAAGAGAGAGAGAGGGAAAGAGAAAGAGATAGATAGCGAGATACAACTCCTAGGGTAGGTGGGTGGGTTGTGAAGACTAAATTCCTGCTGTTTCCGAAGATCACCTGTTACAAGTGAGTAACTGTGCTATCTCCAGGAACAAGCAGGAATGTAGTCTTCACCTATGGGGACTCCTTAGCTTTAGATGCCAGGGAGAGACCCCAGAAGTTGTGTGTAACTAAGAAAGGTTTCCCCCCCCCCATGGATCTCTGGCATCCAACCAGGGATGGTGGATAGGAGTTGATTAGGTATGGAACAGGTGTTGGAGAACAGCCTGAACAAACAAGGCATCCCGGCGGGAGTTCTTGTCCAAGCAGTAATGGGCTGTGAAGGTATGAACCGAGGCCCAGGTAGCTGCTCGACAGATGTCGTCGATAGAAACAGAGTGCAGATGAGCCATTGAAGCTGCCATGGCTCTCACATTGTGAGCTGTGACATGGCCCTCCAGAGGAAGATTCTTACTCTGATAGGCAAAGGAAACACACTGAGCAATCCAGTTAGACAGCTTTCTCTTGGAGACTGGAAGTCCCAAATGAGAAGGATCAAAAGCAACAAAGAGTTGAGAGGACTTTCTATGTTGCTGTGTTCTTTGCAAGTAAAAGGCTAAAGCCCTTTTACAGTCCAAAGTAAGAAGATTCCTTTCTGCATTTGATGTATGAGGCCTTGGAAAAAAAACAGGCAGGTAGACCGCTTGGTTTAGATGAAAAGGAAAGACCACCTTTGGCATAAAGTGTGGATGAGTCCTAAGGACTACCTTATCATGATGGAACCTTGTACAAGGAGGATCAGCCACCAATGCTTGCAACTCACTGATGCGACGTGCTAATGTGATTGCAATGAGAAAGATAACCTTCCAAGAAAGGAATTTCAATGACGTAGTAGCTAAGGCTTCGAAAGGTGGCTTCATGAGCTGCCCAAGAACCAGGTTTAAGTCCCATGCCACTGGTGGTGGCCTAATGGGAGGCTTAGTTAGAAGAAGGCCTCTCATAAATCTTGCTATAATAGGAGGGGAGGAAATAGGTTGTCCATTTAGAGGCTTGAAAGAAGCTGCAATAGCACTCAAATGGACTCTTACTGAGTTAGTCTTAAGTCCTGCAATGGATAAATGAAGGAGATACTCCAGTAATGATTCCAGAGGTATCGCAAGGGAGTCAAGACCCTTCTGTGAACACCATAAGGTAAACCTTTTCCACTTGAAAGCATAAGAGCATCTTCTGGAAGGCTTCCTGGAAGCATAAAAGATATCCTTTACTTGCTGAGGGAGGTTAAGATCATGGAGATCTAGGCCTTCAGCAACCAAGCCATGAGATGCAGAGACTGGGGATTGGGATGTCATAACATTCCATCCTCCTGAGTCAGGAGATCTGGAGCAGACCCTAACAACAGAGAGGGAGCTTGAGAGAGATGTAGAAGCAGAGGGTACCACACTTGCCGTGGCCAATGTGGAGCTATGAGGATCATACAGCCTCTGTCTCTCTGAAGCTTGAACAGGGTTTTGGGAATTAGGGGAATGGGTGGAAAGGCATAAAGGAAGTCTTGACCCTAATGAAGGAGGAAAGCATCCCTGGCCTGAGAGCCCCGAGCCGGAATTCTGGAACAGAACCGGGGAAGTTTGGCATTCCACGGACTTGCAAAGAGGTCTGTGTCCGGGGTTCCCCAAATTTGAAAAATCTTGACCACCTGGTCTACATGCAGAGACCATTCGTGTGGAAGCAGAACTCGACTGAGTCTGTCTGCCCAAGAGTTTTGTATACCTGGAAGATATACTGCCAGGAGATGAATCTGATGCTCTCTGGCGAGGGCCCACAGTTGCAAAGCTTCGTTCCAAAGTGACAGAGAGCCTGTTCCCCCCTGCTTGTTCACGTAGAATATGGCTACTTGATAGTCCTCATTCATACGGACAGTCTTGTAGCTGAGTAGGGTGTGGAACACTCGAAGAGCAAGGAAGATTGCTCTGAGCTCTAAGAGATTGATATGTAGATGAGTCTCCTGTGGAGTCCAAGTGCCTTGGGTGGAGAGGTCTTGCAGATGAGCTCCCCAACCCATTGGAGAAGCATCTGTTGTGAGAGTTGCTTGGGGTAAAGGTTGTTGAAATGGGGACCCCAGCAACAGGTTTTGAGTGGACTGCCACCATTGGAGGGACAAAATAAGGTGATTTGTGTTTGCTATTTTGTCTGACAGGCACCCTGATGCCTGGGTCCATTGAGTGGATAAAGTCCACAGGGCTGCTCTCATATGGAGGCGAGCATAGGGAACCACATGCATGGTAGATGCCATGTGGCCTAGTAGTTGTAACATCTCTCGAGCAGTGCGATGAGGTTTTAGCACTGCTTGAGAAGCTAACTGCACTATGCAAAGGCAACGGGTCTGAGGAAGATAGGCCCTTGCTTTTTTTGGTATCCAGCAAAGCTGCTATGAACTCTAAAGCTGCCCAAGAACCAGGTTTAAGTCCCATGCCACCGGTGGTGGCCTAATGGGAGGCTTAGTTAGAAGAAGGCCTCTCATAAATCTTGCTATAAGAGGATGAGAGGAAATAGGTTGTCCGTTTAGAGGCATAAAGGAAGCTGCAATAGCACTCAAATGGAGAGGGAGTTAGACTGGATTTTGGGATGTTTATGACCAGACCCAAATACTGAAGGATAAGCATTGTGCAAGACAGAGAAATCCTGGCCTCTGACTCTGATGCGGATCGAATGAGCCACTCGTCTAAGTAGGGGAAGACGAATATTCCTAGAGTGCGAAGAAATGCTGCTACCACAGCCATGCATTTCGTAAACACCCTTGGTGCTGAGGCCAGGCCAAAAGGAAGCACCCTATACTGGTAGTGCTTTCCTTGAAAAAGGAACCAAAGGAACTTTCTGTAAGTTGGATGGATGAGAACATGAGTGTACGCATCCTTGAGATCTAGAGAACAAAGCCAATCCTGACTCTGAAGGTATGGCAGCAGAGTTCCCAGAGAAATCATCTTGAATTTCTCCTTGAACAGGAATTTGTTCAATTCTCTGAGGTCTAAAATAGGTCTGTGTCCCCCTGTTTTCTTTGGGATAAGGAAATAGGGGGAGTAAAACCCTGAACCCTGTTGATGGATGAGTACTTCTTCTATTGCCCCTTGGGCAAGAAGCATAGTGACCTCTTGATCTAACAGGTTGATGAGAGAGGTCTGAGAATTTAACTGTCCTACCATCGTGGGAGGGGGCATGCACGAAAAGTTAAGCTTGTACCACTCTTTTATAATGGAGAGAATCCAATGTTCTGCTGTTATCTGCCCCCAAGTGACACAACCTTCCTGGAATGGTGGAAGGATCTGGTCCCTTGAGAACCAGGAAGGCTACGTTCTCTAGATGAAAGTCAAAGGCTTGTGGAGGCTGAGACTGCTGAGACGGTTGAGGCTTAGCAGTCTTTGCTTTCCTTTGTTTAGGTGGTTGCTGACTCTTTCGGGCAGATTGACCTGCAGAACGTCCCTGCTGGGAATAAGAGGGATAAAACCTCTTCTTCTTGAAGAATGGTTTCTTGAAAGATTTCTTTCTTGCAGGATCAGCTGTGGCTTTGGATAATCTATCCAAAGCAATGTTCCCTCTAATTTTCTGTAGGCTGCGTGCGCATAAAATATCAGCTGTGCAGCTTTTGAAGGAAGGTTAAATTTTTGTGCGCAACATAACGACACTCGGAGTTATATATTTTAAAATTTGACTACACGTCAGAATACAGTATGTACACCACATTGATTGCACTATAAAATATTGTAGAACTTGTGAAAACTGTAAATACTCAACAACTTTTCAATTTTAAGATGTCTGTGTTGTTTTCTATCAGAATAAGAACCGTAATTTTTGTGCGCTCTGTTGTAAAGTATGTGCGCTCACTTGGCAAGGTGTGTGCGCGCGCACATGCGCACAGCTTAGAGGGAACAGTGATCCAAAGTAGATTTGTCAGCATCTAATTCATTGGCTCTCTCTTGCCAATTCTTGCCAAATAGATTCTCACCTGTACAAGGGATATTGCCCAGTTTGTCCTACACCCAGAGCTCCAAATCGGATGCCTGGGGCCAGGCAATTCTACATGCACCTATGGCAATGGCAGAGGTTCTGCTTATGCACTCAAAACAGTCAAAAGCTGCACGGTTGACAAACTTAGAAACATCCTGGGCATGTTTGACCAGTGTGAGAAAATCCTGCCTTCTATCCTCAGGAAGAAGAGGGTTCAAAACCTCTAAATCTCCTGTGACTTCCTTAAGGAACATTCCCATATATAAAATATAGGAACTGATCCTGGCAGAAAGCATGGAAGCCTGGAAAGTACGACGTCCAAAGCCATCCAAAGTTCTACACTCACGTCCTGGAGGATTAGAGGCATGCTTCTTTGCACTCCTGATCCTTCTCATAGCTGATTCCACTACAATAGAGTGGTGAGGAAGCTGAGTCTTCTGGAACCCAGGACAAGGAGGGACTCGATACATGGTATCCAGTCTACGAGAGTGAGGAGAGGTGGTAAGAGGTGTTTCCCACATTCTTAGCATGAGATCATGTAAGATCTCATGGATAGGCAAAGTAGCTGCCTCCTTAGGAGCCTTGGGATATTGTAGAATCTCCAACTCCTTTGCCCTGGGCTCTGTTTCGGGAGCCACAGTAATAGAAAGACCTCGAGCCACCTCCGTGATGAAATCCTGAATGGAGATATCTTCTTGAGGAGACATCCTACGTTTAGGAGAGGAAGACTCTTCCGGGAGAAGTATTCCGGTACCGACAGAGCTGTCCGAATCCTCGGAGTCCTCCGAAGATTCAAAGTACCTTCTGTCCGGATGCTCCTGAAGAGCCCGATACCCGTACCAACCGAAGTCGGTACCGGGGGGGAATCGGTACTATTGTATCGGTACCGGAAGGCATCGCATGACTGTGTGCCGGCAAAGCAGACCCAGATGTCAATGCCGATGCTGTCGGTACTGGTATCGATACCGGTGCCGGAATCCATACCAGTACCGGTTGAACTGTCTGACGCGGTTCCGAGGTTGTCGATGCTGCAAGGAGAGCTGCCAGACTCCGTTCAATAGCCAGGAACCTCTGGTCTATCGACGCTGCCGATGCCTGGGTATCGGTACCGGAGAAAGCAGCTGGTACCCCAGAGCATTGCACCAGTAGTTCTGCCAAGGTTGAGGCCTCGAGAACATCCTGGAGCCCCGATAATGCTTTGGAAGCCGAATCCGAAGCCTCCCGCTGGGGCAATTTTGCCGGTCCAGAACCCTCAAGGGCAATGCCAGAGGCATCTCGATGCTTGGAAGGAGATCTACCCTTTGAGGACCAGCTAGACTTATGTTTAGTTACCTGAGATCCATGGGAGGAAGACGAAGCCCTGGAAGACGTCGATGCCACAGAAGCTGCATCGGAGGGAAAAAGGGTGCTGAGCTTAGCAGCCCGATTTTGTCGACCCCTCTTGGACATCATGGCACAAGCCATACACTCAGAGATGGAGTGGTCAGGACCTAAACATTTAAGACACCATTCATGGGTGTCGGGGACGGAGATGGTACCGCCACACTTGGTGTACTTTTTGAAACCCGAAGCGGGTTTTTCCATATTGGAGGAAATTTTGGGCCTAAGGCCTAAAATGGCACGTGCACCTGAAAAATAAAAGTTAGGAAAAATACTTTTTTTTTTTTTTAAAGAAAGAAAAGAACCACCGGCGGTACCGGTATAGCGTCGAAGGAGGCAGACGCGACCACAAAAAAGAAGGAGAATAAGGAAAATTTTCTGTGGTGACAGGAACGACGACCTGCTGGCTCCGTGGAAAATGAATAACTGGAGAGAGGCAGTTGGGAAAGACAGGAAGGCAGCACGCAGGCGCTGTGGGATGCTCCCAAAAGCTTTCTAATTGGACGCTGGGGAGCGTTCCCGCGCAGGCTCCGTCAGTACCGACGATACCCATATGTGAAGACTACATTCCTGCTTATTCCTGGGGGTTCATGTTTAGTTCCCTGAGGTCAAGAATGGGCCTGTAGCCTCCTGACTTCTTTGGAATGAGGAAGTAGGGGGAGTAGAAGCCTTTTAGTAGTTGGTTTGGGGGAACTGCTTCTATGGCTCCTTGGGAAAGGAGAATATTGACTTCCTGCTTGAGCAGTGCATGCAGGGAAGGTTTGGTGGGAAAATCCCCTCTGAAGTGGTGAGGAAGAAGTAATTAAAAGTTCAGTTGGTAACCGTTCTGAACTATGGACAGAGTCCATTGCTCTGTGGTGATGGAATGCCACTGTTGTGCAAAGTGACAGTCTGTCTCCCTGGGAAGGAGGTGGAATCCTGTATGTGCAGGAAAAGACTGTCTGTGCTTCCCATATGGAAGTCAAAAACCTGGTGTAATAGGGCTTTGGTGGCTGGCTGTGGCTTGTCTAATCTGGGCTTTTTGGGGCTTTTTTGCCTGCTTAGGACCCTGTTTTTGTTGGGTCTGAAAAGCTGGCTGGGAATATGAGGGGTAGAACCTTCTTTTCTTAGGGTAGAAGGGTTTCTTAGCTGCTGCCTTTTTCTTAGAATGGTCAGCAGTCTTTCTAGAGAGCCTCTTCAGGGTGGTGTCATCCATTTCGAGCTCTCCCACCTTCTCCCTTTAGTTCTTCCCAAAAAGGTTCTCCCCGGTACAGGGGATATTGCCCAGTTTATCTTGGACCCAATGTTCGAGGTAGAAAGCCTGGAGCCAAGCCAGTCTCACCTTGCACCGATGGCAATTGAAGATGCCCTGCTGGTTGACTCAAAGGCATCAAATGCTGCCCTATTGACTAATTTTGGGACATTTTGGCTATGTGCCAAAAACAGCCTGAAAGGCAGGTCTCTTTTCTTCTGATAGGAATGGAAGGAAATCTGCCCAATCTTTGTTTAGTTCCTTCAGGAACATCCCTATATAAAGGATGTAAGAATTAATCCTGCTGGCCAGTATGGATGGCTGAAAGGAATGCCGGGTGAAGGAATAGAGATTCCTTTCCTGGAGAAATCAAGGCACGGTTCTTGCCACTTTTTATGTGATGCATCGCCGATTCCACCACCATAGAATGGTGTGGAAGATGTGGCTTTCAGAACTCAGGACACTCAAGAACCCTGTACATGGTGTCCAATCATTGACTGATCGGAGAAACAGTAAGAGGAGTTTCCCACATCCAGAGCATTAAATTGTGGAGGATCCAGTGTACCAGGAGGATTGCGGCCTCTTTAGGGGCTGTGGGGTACTGAAGTATCTCCAGCTCCTCCACTCTTGGTTCTAGTTCTGATGCTGCCGGAATGGACAAGCCAGCCATCATGTCTTGTATGAACGCCTGAAATGACATGTCTTCAGGAGGGGATTTTTGCCGAGTACTAATGGATGGTGGCGAGGGTTCTGAGGTGATGTCCTGGAGGTCATCGGAATCAGAGGAACGATAATCAGAATTGGAATAATCCGGATCCGATTCCGGTGAGTATGAACGATGCCGTGGACGGCATCAATGGTATCTATGCTCAGAGATGTCCTCAGGACCTAAGCCCTGTGTAGGCCAGGGGTTATCAGTGGCCGATACCGATACCGGTGTTGTTAAGGAGGCTTCTGTTCTCGGTGCTGACTACATCGGTGCTGAGGGCAGGATCAATGTGGAAGCCTGCACTGGAGTGGATGGAGTCATCTAAGTCGATGCTCCCAGCTGCATTCCTGCAGCCGTCTGTGTAAGAAGAACTAAAGCTGTAAGGGAGGACCACCACAGTCCTCTCCAAGAACAGCATCTGCTGATCCAGGGAGGTTGCCTGCATTTGGTCCAATGAAAGAATGGGGCTGGGCGCCAGCACACCAGAGCAAGGCATCGGGGTTCTCTGGAAGTTGAAGCCTTGGGTGCCTCCTGATTCCCTATTAAGGCTTTGGAGGACAAGTCTTCCTGCAGGGGATGACTAGACTGATGTCCAAAGTCAGAAGAAGTAATCAACAAGTCCCAATGAGTAGAATGGGATCTCTCCCTCGATTCCTGAGACTTGCCCAAGGAATCTTTGGACTTTTCCTTCGGATCCTTCAGCTTCTCTGAGGAGTCTTGGAGTTTTACCTTATCTTTAGAAGGAGATGTGGTTTTCTTGGTCTTCCTCTCTGAATGTCTCGATTCTTTTGAATGTTTGGAACCGTGTGAACATGAGGATGCTCTGGAGGAAGTGGAGGCCAACAACATCAAGTCAGAGAGAAACAGTTCCACAAACCTTTTGGCCCGGTTCCCTGGGCCCTTCCTTTGTCAACTGTTTGCAAAGGGAGCATTCTTGGGTATATGGTTGGGACCAAGGCATTTCAGACACCAATCATGTTTGTCTGTCTGTTAGCAAAATGGTGCTGGAGCACTTGGTGCATTTTTTGAAACCACTGGAGGGTTTCTCCATCTTAAAGATGGTGGACAAGGCCCGGTGCCCTGAGGAAAAGACGTTTTTTTTAAAGAAAAATTGAAAATATATATAAAGAAAAAAAGGGAATCAGTATCGGGGCGATACCGGTGTGGTTAGGCAGAAGTGGTTTAAGATACGTTTTTAAAAGTTCTTTTCTCCAGTGAGAGGGTAATAACCCATTGACTCCATGGGAAAAGAAGAACTGAGGAGAGGGAATTGGGAAAGTGGGAAGGCAGTAGCACAGGCACAGTAGAGTGTTCCCAAAGGCTTTCCTATTGGTAGCTGGGGAGCTTTCCGCGGGGGTTCCACCAGTACCCGATGTCACCCATATGTGAAGACTACACTCCTGTTTGTTCCTGGAGATTAAAATATACTTTTAGTAGCAAGAGGATGGTAATGAAGAACTGGATAACTTACATGGCGTGGTGGTTCAGTCTGAAACAGTGGTACAATGGCTACATTGTGCTTCCATGAAAGAAGATCAAAGAGCAGTTAAAAACTTATACAGACAGCAAAGGGATAACATACACAGTGGCAGCAACAGTCCTAAATACCTTTCTGAGAAAAACTGGATTGGTTATTTTGGCCTTTCACTGCCATCATTTTCAATGTTACTATGGTATCAGCACATCTTATAAGACTAGAGAACACGTCACAGTTCAGATCACAAGACTAAAGCCAGCTGGAAGAAGAGAAAGCCATAGGTTTCAAATACAGCTTCCACCTTCAAGCCAGAGAGAAAAAAAAAGGAGATCAGCGGAAGAGAAATAGGTCAAAGAACAAGGAACAAAAGGTGAATGATATTTGGAAATCAGAAAGAAGAGAGAGAAGCCCTGCGCTGGCTCTTTGCAAAGCAGCCTACTTTCCATACTTTGTAGAGGCTTTTGGGACCACAATAAAATTCAGGTCCTTGCTTGCAGGACAAAAGACAATTATTCTCATACACTTCAGCTATACTTGATTTACTTCTTGTCATGATCTGAGTTGATCACCAAGGTCAAGCAAACATTCTAACAAACATTTTTATTTTTTTATTTTTTATTTATGAAAAATTTTACAAATTAAATCAAGATAGTTCAAACGAACATTCTTGAAGAAAAAGAGCAGACAAAACAAATTCTCTTTTACAAGAAAACGAAGTAACATAACAGAAGTAAAGCATAGTTACTCACCTTTAACAGGTGATCTCCGGGAACAGCAGGAATTTAGTCCTCACATATGGGTATCGTCGGTACCGACGGAGCCTGCACGGGAACGCTGCCCAGCGTCCAATTAGAAAGCTTTTGGGAGCATTCCACAGAGTCTGCGTGCTGCCTTCCCTCCTTTCCCAACTGCCTCTCTCCAGTTGAGTTTTATAGCTGAGACAAAGAGAGAGAGGGGGAAAGGAAAGAAATAGATAGAGAGATACAACTCCTAGGGGAGGTGGGTGGATTGTGAGGACTAAATTCCTGCTGTTCCCGGAGATCACCTGTTACAGGTGAGTAACTATGCTATCTCCAGGAACAAGCAGGAATGTAGTCTTCACATATGGGGACTCCCTAGCTTTAGGTGCCAGGGAGAGACCCCAGAAGTTGTGTGTCCCTGAACAGGGCTCCACTTCCCCCCATGGATCTCTGGCATCCTACCAGGGATGGCGGGTAGGAGTTGATTAGGTATGAAACAGGTGTTGGAGGACAGCCTGACTAAACAGGCAACCCGGCGGGAGTCCTTGTCCAAGCAGTAATGGGCTGTGAAGGTATGAACCGAGGCCCAAGTGGCTGCTCGACAGCTGTCGTCGATAGACACAGAGTGCAGATGAGCCATTGAGGCTGCCATTGCTCTCACATTGTGAGTTGTGACATGGCCCTCCAGAGAAAGGTTCTTACTCTGATAGGCGAAGGAAATACACTGAGCAATCCAGGTAGACAGTGTTCTCTTGGAGACTGGAAGTCCCAAATGAGAAGGATCAAAAGCAACAAAGAGTTAAGAGGACTTTCTATGTTGCTGTGTTCTTTGCAAGTAAAAGACTAAAGCTCTTTTACAGTCCAAGGTATGAAAATTCCTCTCTGCATTTGATGCATGAGGCCTTGGAAAAAACACAGGTAGGTAGACCGCTTGGTTTAGATGAAAAGACGAGACCACCTTTGGCATAAAGTGTGGATGAGTCCCGAGGAATACCTTGTCATGATGGAACCTTGTATAAGGTGGATCAGCTACTAGCGCTTGCAACTCACTAATGCGGCGTGCTGATGTGATTGCAATGAGAAAGATAACCTTCCAAGAAAGGAATTTCAAGGAGGTAGTAGCTAAAAGTTCAAAGGGTGGCTTCATGAGTTGCCCAAGAACCAGGCTTAAGTCCCATGCCACCGGTGGTGGCCTAATGGGAGACTTAGTTAGACGAAGGCCTCTCATAAATCTTGCTATAAGAGGATGAGAGGAAATAGGCTGTCCATTTAGAGGCATAAAGGAAGCTGCAATAGCACTCAAATGGAGAGGGAGTTAGACTGGATTTTGGGATGTTTATTACCAGCCCTAAATACTGAAGGATACGCACTGTGCAGGATAGAGAAGTCCTGGCCTCTGACTGTTGGGGCTCGAATGAGCCAGTCGTCTAAGTAGGGGAAGACGAATATCCCTAGAGTGCGGAGAAATGCTGCTACTACAGCCATGCATTTCGTGAACACCCTTGGTGCTGAGGCCAGGCCAAAAGGAAGCACCCTGTATTGGTAGTGCTTTCCTTGAAAAAGAACCGAAGGAACCTTCTGTGGGTTGGATGGATGAGGACATGGGTGTACGTATCCTTGAGATCTAGAGAACAAAGCCAATCTTGACTCTGAAGGTATGGCAGCAGAGATCCGAGAGAAATCATCTTGAATTTCTCATTGACAAGGAATTTGTTCAATTCTCTGAGGTCTAAGATAGGTCTGTAACCCCCTGTTTTCTTTGGGATAAGGAAATAAGGGGAATAGAACCCTGTACCCTGCTGATGAATGGGTACTTCTTCTATTGCCCCTTGGGCAAGAAGGATAGCGACCTCCTGACCTAACAGGCTGATGAGAGAGGTCGGAGAATTGAACTGCTTTACTATTGTGTGAGGGGGCATGCTTGAAAAATTAAGCTTGTACCCCTCCTTTATGATGGAGAGTGTTCAATGCTCTGCTATTACCTGCCCCATCTGGGGGCAAAATGACATAACCTTCCTGGAATGGTGGAAGGCTCTGGTCCCCCGAGAGCCAGGAAGGCTAAGGTCTCTAGCTGAAAGTCGAAGGCACTGTGGAGGCTGAGTCTGCTGGCCCGGCTGAGGCTTAGCAGTCTTTGCTTTCTTCTGTTTGGGTTGTTGCTGACCTTTCCTGGCAAGCTGACCTGCAGAACGTCCCTGCTGAAAATAAGCAGGATAATATTTTCTCTTTTTAGAAAAGAATGGTTTCTTGAACATTTTCTTTCTAGCAGGATCAGCTATGGACTTGGATAACCTATCCAAAGTGGAATTGTCAGCATCCATCTCATTGGCCTTTTTCTGTCAATCTTTACCAAACAGGTTCTCAACAGTACAAGGGATATTTCCTAATTTGTCTTGTACCCAGAGCTTTAGATCAGATGCCTGGAGCCAAGCAATTCTACGTGCACCTATGGCAATAGCTGAGGTTCTGCTTATGCACTCAAAGCAGTCAAAGGCTGCACGGTGGGCAAATTTAGAAACATCTTGGGCATGTTTGACGAAAGTGAGAAAATCCTGTCTTCTATCCTCAGGAAGAATAGGACTTAAAGCTTGTCAGACGGCTGCCTGGGTGAGAATCTTCACAGTCTTGGCAAGTGCATATATCTATATGATTTGCAAGGGATTTGTGGGCAATGTAGTTCATTCACACCAGACACAGCTGCTGACAATAATTTACTTGTGCTCAAGTGTTAAAGCCAATAAGATATTTATTTATGGGGTTATTTCTCCCAACACAGATATGCTTGGTAGCACATAAATCAGGTTACTTGCTTCCAGTGTTTAACTTGGAAAAACAAAATCAAAATCAGGAAAACAACATTCAAACTTGTCAGGCATTAGCTAATGTTTTCTTAGCATATATCAAACAACAAACGAAAAGCCATAAAGAAAGAAAAAAACTGTTCTTTTCAGGTTAACTTCTGATAACTTCCCACATAGATTCAGAAGTGGTTCTCTCCTAGCTCACAAGCAATTAGGTAAGGCTCAATTGCTAGTAGTTATCCAGCTGAAACCCCTTAGCTGGCTTGCTTTCTACTGTGTGGGTCAAATCCTGCTTCAGGAGCTTTTCTGAGTAGATTAAAGAACAAGTTTGTATTTCTTTGTGATGGTTGCTGTACTTTATAACAGAAAGTTACCAAAGGAGTTTAGACAGAGAGCAGTCCATATAAACACATTCTTCATCTGCAATCATTCCCCCTTCTTCAACAAACATGGGTTCAATATCATGGATTGGCACAGATGAATCTCTCAATGGAGCACTTTCAGGAGAATACTTGTTTCCCTGCTGTCTTTCAAGGTTATAGCTAGGGCATAGATCAGTGTTCATACCTGAGCTTCCATTGCTGTTAGAGTTCCTCTCTATATAGCCTGGCCAGTATGTAGTCCAGTTCTTATGTCCAGCCTTCCAATCCAGATCCCTGGACACTGGATCTCTCTTCACATACCTTCTGGCACGGGTCTTAGGGTCCCTTCCACGTGCAGCCGTCTCTCTCACAGGTAGCGTCTGGAGATTCCTAGCTCTGCAGCACCATTCCTCTGGCTTTCCCCAGTCCAATGGTGTATGCTGGCCCTTGGAATGCCTCCCAGTATACGTACTGCTCTGGACTCTTCTAGACCTCTCAAAGGCTTTTCTCCTCTTTCTTCCAGAGGGTTTCTTTCCCTCTCTGTCCGTCCGGTTTGGCTTCTGCTTCTGATGATCCTTCAGATGAAACTGATCAAGCTCAAGCTGATTCTCAGGATACTGAGGATGATTCTCTGTAGAATAAACTCTACCTTCATTCTGCCTAGATGAGTGCTCCTCCCTAACACAGCGCAGCTGTGCTGAATCAGGCCCTGCCCTTTGAGATGAGTGCTTAGGGATTACCTCATAGCCCTCCTGATTGAACACACGTTTCCCCACTTCAACTCCTCTAATGGCTGTTGGAAACCTGGTGCATTCTGGGACTGGTAGTCTTTTATGGCAAAATTCTGTTTTCTTATTTCTACCAGAACTGACAGGTTGCTTGTTCAGAGTCACTTCACCTTTTCTATAGCTCCTTCCTGAGCTATGATAAGCTTCCTTATCACAAGCTTCTAAATCATCTGTGACCTCCTTCAGGAACATTCCCATGTAGAGACTATAGGAACTGATCCTGGCAGAAAGCATGGAAGCCCCAACATCCAAAAGCATCCAGGGTTCTGCACTCACATCCTGGAGGATTAGAGGCATGCCTCTTTGCACTCTTGATCCTTCTCATAGCTGATTCCACTACAATAGAGTGGTGAGGAAGCCGAGTCTTTTGGAATCCAGGACAAGGAGGGACTCGATACATAGTATCCAGTCTACGAGAATGAGGAGAGGTGGTAAGAGGTGTCTCCCACATCCTTAACATGAGATCATATAAAATCTCATGAATGGGCAAGGTAGCTGCCTCCTTAGGAGTTTTGGGATATTGTAAAATTTCCAACTCCTTGGCCCTTGGCTCTGTTTCAGGGGCCACAGTAATGGACAGGCCCCGAGCCACCTCCTTGATAAAATCCTGGAAGGAAATATCCTCTGGAGGAGACATCCTGCGCTTAGGGGAGGAGGGCTCCTCTGGGAGAAGCATTCCTGCATCGACAGAACTGTCAGAATCCTCAGATTCTTCTGAGGACTCGAAGTACCATCTGTCCGGATGCTCTTGAAGAGCCCGATACCCGTACCGACCGAAGTCGGTACCGGGAGTAACCGGTACCGGGGTATCAGTACCAGAGGGCATCAGATGACTGGGTACCAGCAAAGCAGACACCAATGCCGATGTCGATGCTATTGGTACCGGTACCGATGCCAGTCGAATTGTCTGTCGCAGTTCTGAGGGCGTCGATGCCACAAGGAGAGCCGCCAGACTGCGCTCAATAGCCGGGACTCTCTGGTCTATCGATGCTGCCAATGCCTGGATGTCGGTACCGGAGGAGACCGCTGGTACCCCAGAGCATGGCACTAGTAGTTCTGCCGAGGTCGAGGCCTTGAGAACATCCTGGAGCCCCGATAATGCTTTGGAAGCTGAAGCCTCCCGCCAGGGCAATTTTGCCGGTGCAGAATCCTCAAGGGCAACGCCAGAGGTATCTCGATGCTTAGAAGGAGATCTACCCTTTGAAGACCGGCTGGACTTATGTTTAGTTACCTGAGATCCACGGGAGAAAGAAGGAGCCCTGGAAGACGTCGATGCCACTGAAGCTGCATCAGAGGGAAACAAGGTACTGAGCTTAGCAGCTCGGTTCTGCCAACCTCTTTTAGACATCATGGCGTAGGACATACAATCCGTGATGGAGTGGTCAGGACCTAAACATTTTAGACACCATTCATGGGTGTCGGTGACGGAAATGGTAACGCCACACTTGGTGCACTTTTTGAAACCTGAGGCAGGTTTCTCCATTGTAAGGAAAAGTTTTTGGGCCTAAGGCCCAAAACAGCGCGTGCACCTGAAGAAAAAATAAAAGTAGATTTTTTTTTTTAAAGACAGAAATAAGAAGAAAAAACCCCGAAGTACCGGTAAAGCATCAAGGAAGGCAGATGCGACCACAAAAAAGAAAGAAATAAAAAAGAATTCTTCTGCGGTGACAGGAACGACGACCTGCTGGCTCCACGGAAAAAGAAGAACTGGAGAGAGGCAGTTGGGAAAGGCGGGAAGGCAGCACGCAGGCGCTGTGGTATGCTCCCAAAAGCTTTCTAATTGGACGCTGGGGAGCGTTCCCGCGCAGGCTCCGTCGGTACCGACGATACCCATATGTGATGACTACATTCCTGCTTGTTCCTGGAGATTAAATGATACAAACATCATCCGCCCACCCTAGCCCACAAAAAGGGGAGACATCACAAAATAAACCCACCACCAAAGAAGAATTAAAGACAGCAAACCAACTCCGGCCATCCAAAGATTAAGCGAGCCCAGGAGAAGACGCTACAGAGGACTCCAGGCACCGAGCGTTAATGAAAGCTGTCTGTTGTGAGGGATCATAAAAAATATAGGAAATAGCGTGATACTTCACTAAACATTTACAAGGATGTTTAAAAAAAAAGAATCCCAACTGAAAAATCCCAGGGCGAAGCAGGAGAAAATCCCTGCGACGTCTCTGAGTTTCCTTTGCTAAGTCCGGATATACTCGAACCAGCAGCCCTCTAAACAAGAGATTCCTTTTCCAGAAAAAAAGTTTCAATAACCATTCTCTATCAAAAAGTAAAGCGAAGGTAACTAATAGAATAGAGGAAACCTGAGATTCATAACCTGAATTTTCCAATAAGTCTGTCACATTCAACATATTTCCTGGTGCCTGTTCTTCCCCAGGCTTAGCCAAACCTGGAGTTACTTTCCCTTTGGGTAAATAATTGTGGCAAAGTCAGCTATCCTGAGAGTGGGCGAGGTGAGAAGCATAACGAATTCACCCTAGTTAAGGGTCCCCTTCTAGGAGTGCAGGGAGAGAAAGCCACAGCCAGGTTTCAAAGACAGAAAAACCCCAGCTGGAACAGGTTTCAGTCAATGACTGATAAAGTAAGAAAGAGGGATTGCAAGCACGAGGACCAAAGTCCTTACCTTTAACAAGTGCACTGATTATTCTAATATCAGAAGGCAGGGGGATTACCAATACCTGGGAAAGAAAGAGGTGGGGTTAAGACCCTGGAGGTATAAGCCTGGGTTAGATTATGCAGAGAGAGGGAGACGAGAAGGAGAGCAGCCGGGAGAGCAGCTGAGACAGAAGCAGAGAGGAGGAGTGGATTCTTGGAGAAGAGCTGAGCTACCCAGAGCTGAGCGCGCTGAATTCCCTGCAACAGGCTGGCAACAGAGGTGGGGACCAGGAAGTGGAGAAGCTTTCAGACCACCAGAGAGGTTGTCCGCTGAGCAGTCTGACCAGGTCGGTGAGTCAGAACCCATGCAGTTGGGAGAACCAGTGTCAGAGTTGGGGGAAGAAGATTGCTTTATGGATTGCTCTCTATGCCAAGCTCTAGACAGGAGGTCTTGAGGAAAAGCTAGCCCTGAAAGAAGTAATTCTCCTTGGAAGTTAACCATATGGCAGAAGCAGTGTGGAGGTAAATTCCAGTCTGTTTTAAAAGGGAAATTTACTGCAACGTAAGCCTGATCAGGAAGCTCTGATTCATGCTTGTTTGTCACCTGTGTTTGAACAATGCAACAGCAAGAAAAGCCATGTTAGTTGCTATAAGAGTTTTTGCTTGCTCCTTTCCTATATGAAAAATCTGCTAAGAGTTTTGATAACAGCTTGGAATGTTTGTTTTGTTCTAAGTTTGGTTTCACGTAGAAATGCAGCTAGAGAGGTTTTTGAGGCTGGCAGAAACCAAACTGCTGTAGAAGAATTAAGCTTGAATTTTTCTTTATGCTCTGATTAACAAGGACTAAAAAGGAAAGTGGCAGCCTAGTTTCTAAAGGCAATTGCTTCTGCAAGTAAGAGGATTTTAAAAAGCCATTTCTGAGTTCTTTTGATTTGTTTGCCAGTATTTGCTGTACCTTAAGCAAATCCTACAGTTATAATCCTGTAAATGATACCTTGAACCTGCTGTGTTTTGTGTTATGGAAATAAACTTTCTGTTACAAGTCTTACCCTCGGTTACCTCAACTACAAACCTTCTACTTAAGGCACCAACATATTTTAGCAGTACTACACTTCCCAGAAGCCAACACGAAGAAATAGGCTGCTAGGAGTGATAGA